>CM056576.1:107385165-108585165 GCA_029721435.1 Gymnothorax reevesii
TGGCTTTTGAATTGTTTGCTGATAACAAGCTGGATGGCCCCTCTCCTTTTTTACCCAGAGGATGTGGCATGTATGATTTCCAAAAAGGATTTCACATTTTGATCAGTCAAACCACAGGGGAGTTTCCCAATGAGCTTGGGCCTAGCGAAGAAGGTAGTTTTTCTGGATCTTGTTTTTATATGGTTTAATCACTACATGACAGAGTTTTAACTTGCATTTGTGGAGGCAGTGGCAAACTGTATTTACTGACAATGGTTTACAGAAGTGTTCCTGAGTCCATACAGTGATTTCCACTACAGAGTCCTGTCTGTTCATAATGAAGTGTTGCCTGAGGACCTGAAAATCACATCCATTCAGGACTGGATTTTGGGCTTGTCCCATGAGTACAGAGATTTTTCTGGGTTCTCAGAATCTTTTAATTATATAACGTAATCCCATAGAGGTGTTAGAGGGTAAAAACTACTAATTCTTTGCAATTTCAAGTTGAAAACGTTATTCTTAAATCGTTGAACTATTTCTCCATGCTGCCTTTCATGGTGTTGTGAAGCCATCCCTTATGAAAGACTTTTTAAACCCAATCATGTTTCTGACCTGTTGCAAAATAATCTAATTAGCTGTGTGATTTTCTGCAGGTGGTCTTTTTTTTTTCTTTAAGCATCTTGTAACTTTTCTAGTCTTTTTATTGTCCTGTCCCAACTTTTTTGAAAAACATTGCAGTCATCAAATTCAAAATGAGCAGATATTAAAAAAAAAAACAATAAAATGTATTGGTTTCAACATTTGATACATTGTCTTTGTCCTATTTTCAATTAAATATAGGGTTTGAATTGATTTGCAAATCATTGCATTTTGTTTTATTTACACTTTACTCAGTGTCCCAACTTTTTTGGAAATGGGGTTGCACAATTCCATTGTATTTCAGTTTCTTTTCATAATTTTAGTTTAATTTCAGATTAATTGTCACAAACACAAAAAGTTTTCATGAAAATTCAGCTGTGAACTTATAAAATACTTGGAATTGCTGGGAGTTAAGACGATAAATCTTGGGATCATAAACTCCTTGAGCACAAGTGTACTTCATCTAACACAGTGATTTCAAAATTATCTACTTTTTATGAGCCAAATAAGATGGCTCTCCTGGTGGCGCCCCAAGTCGGAGCCCTTCAAATTACGCATTGTCAAATCATTAAATAATCATATGTTTAACTCAAATCAACTTTTCTCTCATTAAGTTTAATATGTTTTAATGATTTTCATGCAGAATTTAGCATGAGTTTATCAATTTAGGCGCAGATGGTCATCAATAGTCACCAGTAACCTCTCCAAACCAAAAATATGCCTTTGCTCCAAGATAATGTTTAGATTTTGGCCATTTCTCTACAAAGCCGCATCAGTCAGCACACATCCGTTTTAAAGGAACTGCTCAGGCTATATTACTGTCAGAATATTTACCCTGCTGTGGAAAGCTTGCTGTTTACAATTCCGACCATCCAATCCATATGCAAGCTTGTATAAATGCTTTTTGCGCCCTTTAAGGAGCAAGTATAACTTATTTACATGGTAATATCTGAAATATATCTTATTTTAACAAAGCAGACATTCAAATATACAACTCAATTGCCATAAAATTTGCAAAAATACTATATATATATGTGTATGTATGTATGTGTGTGTGTGTGTGTGTATATATATATATATATATATATATATATATATATATATATATATATATATATATAATTATTATTATAATTATATATATATATATATAATTATTATTATAATTATTGAAATATTATTAAGAACAGAATGCAATGATTTGCAAATCATTTAAACCCTATATGTAATTGAAAATGCTACAATGGCCAACATCAAGTGTTAAAACGGAGAACTTTTATTGTTTTTGGAAAAATGTTTGCTCGTTTTGAATTTGATGCTATCAATATGCTTCAAAAAATGCGACAGGGGCAACAAAAGATGGGAAAAAATTGTCTGATGCTGAAAAGGTAATTGGCAGCAGGCCAGTAACATGATCGGCCCCAACAAGAGCATCTCAGAGGGATGGAGTGGAAAAGTTCAAGTATCTTGGGGTCCTGTCCATAAGTGAGGGTGGGATGGAGCCTGAGATTGACAAGACTGATCGCTTCAGCGTCTGCAGTAAAGCGGGCATTGTACCGTTGTGGTGAAGAAGGAGCTGAGCGTAAAAGGAAAGCTTTTTTATTTGCTGGTCAATCTACATTCCAACCCTCACGTTTGGTCACAGGCTTTGGGTATTGTTGGAAAGAATAAGATTGCGAGTACAAGGGGCTAAAATTAGCATTCTCTGTAGGGTGGTTGGGCTTATCTGTAGGGATAGGGCGAGGAGCTCAGACAACCGGGAGCGGCCGAGAGTAGAACTGCTCCTCCATGTCGAGAGGAGTCAGTTGAGGTGATTCGGGCATCTAGTCCGGATGCCCCTTGGACTCCTCCCTTTTAGAGGTATTCTGGGCATGCCCTACTGAGAGGAGGCCCCGAGGCAGACCCAGGACACGCTGGAGGGACTATATCTCCCAGCTGGCCTGGGAATGGCTTGGGGTCCCCCAGGTAGACTTGGAGGAAGTGGCTGGGGAGGGGGTGCCTGGGCCTCTCTGCGTAGTCTATTACCCCAGCTACCTGGCCCTGGATAAGCGGCAGGAAATAAATGGATGGATCTCAGAGGGATGCTTTCATAAGATAGTGATGGCTTTAGCACCCCATGAAAGATTGTGAAGGCAAGTAGTTCAATAACTTAATAATGAGGTTTCTCAGTGTAAAATTGTTAGATATTTTAGGATATCATGAAATACGGTATGTAATATCTTAAAATGGCTGAAAACCACTATCGAATGACTGTGATCTTCAGGCCTATGGGCAGCACTGCATTAATAACAGTCTGGATTTGGTAGTGGAAATCACTGCATGGGCTCAGAACACTTCTGAAAACGGTTGTCAATTGACTTACTATGTCACTGCGTCCACGATGCAAGTTCAAACTCTGCCCCATAAACGCAAAATCAAAATAAGATCCAGAAATGCTTTTGTCTTTCCTGGGTCTGAGCTTGTTTAAGATCAACGGAGGCAGTGGTTAACTGTCCTGTGGTCTAACCAAATTAAAATATGAAAATTCTTTTCAGAAGTCACGAACGCCACGTCCTCCGGATTAATGAGGGGAGGGACCATTCGACTTGTTATTGGTGTACACTTCAAAAGCCAGCATCTGTTATACTACGGGGGCACATTTTGTGCTCATGGCATGGGAAATTGCCATATCAGTGAAGACACCATTAATGCTGAACAATATATGCAGGATTTGAAGCAACGTACTGCCATCCAGATGTAATTTTCCAAGAAGACCTTGCTTATCTCAGCGAGACAATGCCGAGCACAAATTCTGCTTGTATAGAACAATGTGGCTTTGTTGCAAGAATATGGGTGTTAAACTGGCCGGGCTGGAGTCCAGACCTGTCGCCATTTGAAAATATTTAGTACATTATGTTATGAAAAATGACAAAGGAGGCCACAAAGTGTTGAGAAGCAGAAATCTTGCATCATACAGGAATGGGGAAGCATTTCTATTTAAAAACTACAGTAGTTGGTCTCCTCAGTTCTGAAAAACTTGCAGAATGTTGTTAAAAGTTGCAGGTCTAATACGGAAAGGAGATGTTGAAGGCTTTTGATTCTGAACCTTACCAGAGGACAAGTACATGAATGCCTCCAGTTTGAGAAGTTGATGCCTCACTGGTCCATTGTTTGCAGCTTCATTTAATAGCATCTGCTAAAAACACTACCTGCAATAGTAAAGCGACCACTGTAGGATGCTGGCCTTATGGACCGTTTCAAAGACCGTGTCACTTCTGAAACGGGCGTAGGAGAAAAAATGTAAAATGAGCAAATGAACACAAACAGTTGACCAACCCAATGAGGGATGTCTAAGGCCAATATCTAAATGTGGTCTCTTTGCTGTTGTAAATTCTACCGTTTGGTGGCTATTGTTCTCCCATCAGAAAACAATTTTCCGAGGAATTATTGTCTATATCGTCTCTGTTTTTCTGTGCATGTGTGTGTCTATTGTTTATTGTTTATTATGGATCCCCATTAGTCGACGCACAAGCGACAGACTATTCTTCCTGGGGTCCAAGTTAAAATCAAGAATAAAATAATACAAATAAGGATTGAGACAAGAAGTTAAAAAAGGCACAATGTACATTTGTCTATAACAAATGTGCATGCACAATGCAATTCTTGTTTCCGCCTCTTGGTGAATTAGTGAAAAAAAACGCGCAGCGGAGGTCATCAGTCAAGGCATGTTTATTCACCTCGCCCGCAACGAATGTTGTGAAAGGCATTTCTCACGCTGCTCTAGCGGCCAAAGTGTAGGAGATGGTGGTTAATAGTAATTTGTCAAATAAGAAGTCATAAATATGGAATCTGATGGCACCATGACATTGATCTTCAAGTGACCTTCACTTTTCATCACCACTTTTCCAAGTGCTCTAGCAGCCAAACGATGCAAGATAGACCCATGGTTACTATTGAACACTAATAGGAAGTCATATATGGGGAATTCAATGGCACTTTCACCTTGACCTTCAAGTGACCTTGAAAGTTCAAAATGCCCACCTTCATATTTTGAGGCTATGTAACTGGGAAACTGGCAGAGATGGGCCCTATGTTATGCACAATCACAAATAGGAAACCATATATGGGGAGACCAATTGCACTATGACATTGACCTTCATGTGGCATTGAGGGCAAGGGCGGGGTGATGTGGCCTTTCTGACACACACTCTAGTTTATCTGTGTGTGTGTGTCTGTTTGCACTCTACAGGCCACAATTCTGGATGGATTGTCTTCAAATTTGGTGGGGACAATTATTTGGCGGAAGGGAAGAAATTATTAGTTTTGGTGAAGATCTGGATCAAATCCTGGATTTTGGATCAGTTTGAAGATTCTGTTAACACTGGGAGAATCGGGCAGACTTTCCATTGCTTATAACTTGAAATTGGTTGGAGATGGGCATTTAGTTACTATTAATCTCTAATAGGAAGCTGGGTATGAAGATTCTTTTACCACCAAATGTTATGACCTTGAGCGACCCTGAAAGGTCAAACTGAAGGTCACCCATTTCCCAGGCTGCTCTAGGGGCCGAACGGTAGGAGATGGAGACATGGTTACTACTAACCACTATTAGGAAGTCATATATGGGAATCTAATCGCACTGTGACCTTGACCTTCAAGTGACCTTGAAAGGTCAAACTCGGCATCCCACTTTTCCGAGTGCTCTAGCGGCTAAACTGTGCAAGATTAATAGTCACTATGGGTCTAAGACTAATAGGAAGTCATATCTGGGGAATCTAATGGTACAGTGACCTGGACCCTCAAGTCACCTTGAAAGGCCAAAATGGCCGACCTGCATACTTTGAGGCTCTTTAACTGGGAAACCAGCAAAGATAGGCCCTATGTTATGCTCAATCGCAAATAGGAAACCATATATTGGGAGACCAATTGCACCACGTCATTGACGTTCACGTGGTATTGAGGGTGTTGACTGGGTGATGTGGGCTTCTGGACTCACCCTCTGGTTTTAATTGTTGCTGTCTGCTGAAGAAAATGGCTTCTCTTTCTCAATCTCAGATTCTGTGATGAGATAAGAACTGACACATTGCAATTTTTTGATGCAGAGAACTCATTGTATTATCTGTATAGACTTTGGCTACATTTGATATGGTCACTCCTGATGCTCATGACTGAGTTTATATTCCTTAAAACTATAATGACTGAAATGCACCCATTAATATTTGGCAGTGCCGGGGGATGGCGGTGATTAGGATAGCCCGGTGTATTAGTTTGCTTGTATGTTGTCCTCCCACATGTTGAGATGTGGGTCACATGCTTTTATTTTTCTCTGCCAGGCTTTGAGCTTCAATTTCGCCTGGGTCCAACGTTACAGGGGAAGCCTGTACAAGTTCACACCAATTACCCCTCCAAAGGGGAGAAGTTTGACCGCCATAAGTTCTGCATCTTAGAATGGATCAATCCCACCGAGAGAGAGGACGACTCAGACAAATTCTGCTCCTTGGACTTGAAAATAGCTGGATCTTACCAATATTTTTTTGGACATGGGTAATAGCATTTTTATTCATGTTCATAGTCATTGCTAGGTTTTGAAAATATCCTCTGCTGTAAATGGGCTACAAGTGAAATAAATATATATTTAAAAAAATAATGGAATCTCACAAATTTAAGTCATGTGATATGTAATTTCTTACGGAACACCCCAGCATGAAACAAAGCAGACTACTGCATTGTAGCAACTCTCTGTAACTATGCATCTCAATGCATTCACTCCCTCAGGAAAGAGGAGAGAAGTGGTGGAGGCTACTTTGTGGTCGATCCACTACTGCGTGTTGGCACAGACAACCACATTCTGCCCTTGGACTGCATTACCATTCAGACCTACCTGTCCAAATGTCTCGGGCCTTTAGATGAGTGGCCCTACAGGCTCCGAGTAGCCAAGGAGTCAGGTGAGAGAACTAAGAAGGCTCAGTCAGGTGGCTTGTTGCTGTTGTGAGCCAAACTTTGATCCAGTCGACTGTAAGGCAACGGCAACAAAGCATGTTCCAGGAGATCTTCCATCAAGTAGGTTTTCCTTTCATCCCTAATTTGGAACACTCAGTTCTTCTAATTACCAGCCTAGTAGCTGTGAATAAGGTGCTCTTTGTGCGTAGTAAAGTGAAAAACCTACTGAGTGGTTGATTCCCAGATACTTGGTTAGTTACCACTGCTACCCAGAGCTGCTATACCACTGCGCAAGGTTATTCTTGCGCATTGGACATTGAGGTTTTTTGCCTGCATGTGGGGCTCAGGAAAGAGAGCCTGTTTTTACATTACTTTTCATCTCCAAAACAGCCACTTTGCCCTCTTATGATCTTATCTTCTTTTGCCTGTGGCTAAAATAGTGTAGATTAATTAATAATTGGTGCAGATGGTATATCAAAATTGATATCTATAGTTGGAAAAATGTATTTCGTTAAATGAAAAATTAATCATCATTGCAGCATAAATAGAGACTTATTGACCTTTTTGACAAGCAATTGAGCTCCCTTAATTAATTTTTTGTATCATTCAACCTCTGTGGTTAATGGGTTTCCAGAAAATCAGAACATTCACAGAGGAAATTCAACCATTTGACATCATGAAGAAGCACACTATAACCAGTATTTACAGAATTGAAAGCATTTCTTCATCAATGCAATGCTAGAATAACTGCCTAAAGCAGAGCTTGTGTCTTTATTTCCAGGCTACAACATGATCCACTTCACACCCCTCCAGAGTCTGGGAAAATCTCGCTCCTGTTACTCCCTGGCTGATCAGCTGGAGCTCAACCCGGATTTCTCCACTCCTGAGAAGAGGTACACCTGGATGGATGTGGGGACCTTGGTAGAGAAACTGAAGAAGGAGTGGAACATGCTCTGCATCACCGATGTGGTATACAATCACACAGGTCTGCAATGTCTGCCCCCAGTTGCTCTAGTGTCTCTGGCCTAGTTTGCCATTAGCTGATGTATTGGCAACAGATTTTAATAATTTTACTCAGTGTTATCCAGGCCCTCCAACCATAAAAAAATGTAGCAGCAAGGAAGGAAATATAATAAAAACATGAAAATATTAAAGGGTATCCGATGTGCAACAGCTAAACTTTACCTGTTACTGTATACCTTAGTAATAGTAGAATGTAATTTTCCAGACCAATAAGCTAGATTTGCACAGGTATTCAGAAAATCATTAAAGCTGCTGTAGTTGGTTTGGTCATTTTAGTCAAGGAGCGATATAAACTAGAGGCGCTATGTTACGATTTCAATGTGCAAGTCTGGCGGCCATCTTGTGACAGGCGTCCATTACGGAAAGGTGCAGCAAAGTGGATTTGTGTCTTCCAGAAATTTTGATTTCCACTGAGTGACATACAGTCCAAACAAGCGAAAATACTGCAGCACTTTGAATCACTCCCGACTTAAGAGTTAGGCACGCCCGAAAACCCATTGAAATCAGCAGCTGCTGTCAGTAGACACAAATAGGTTTAGTTGTTCCTCGTCCGTCGTAATGTCAGTGTCTGGGTCTGCAACAAGCAGCTTCTATCAAACAAAAACTAGGCTTATGCCATCAGAGGCGATGGCTTGTTGTATATCCCCAAACGCCCCAATCCTCCAATTCCCCAATCCTTGAATAGACCTTGAATAGACTTTCATTTTAACTTAATTTCAGGTCAATCGGACAAATGGTTCTGAAGATATGGCCAAAATGATAATTTTCCATCACAAAGCGCCACCTGGTGGCGAATCATACAGGTATGATGTCATCATGTGACACGTTGTGAGGTCATGACCTTGCAGTTGCACATAGTTTCATGTCAATTGGACAAATGGTTCTAAAGATAGGGAAAAACTGGTGAATATGTGACAAAGCTCCACCTTGTTTCAAAATTTTGAACCAAATGGATATAATGTCAACGTGGGGCTCAGGTCATGACCTTTCATTTGCACTTGATTTGAGGTCAATCGGACAAATATTTCCAGAGATATGATAAAAACAGTGATTTTTCAGTTTTTGGCCCCTGGTGGCCAATCTAGACATTGTAAATTGTCCATTGTAAAAGAAGTGTCATTCATTAATCTTTTTCTCTGCTGTTAAACTGTCCACTGGTAAAGGCATTCATCTTCGGGGGAAACTCCTTTGCATATGCATACAGTCTGTCTGACTTGCATACAAAACAAGTAGTCAGAATTTCGTCTCTGACAACTGCCCAAAGTTTGGCTTAATTTTCAGGTAATTAAATCTTAGATGATATTGAAAACATCTTCAATCTCATACAATGAAGTACAACCCCAATTCTGAAATAGTTGGGACAAACTGTAAATTGTGAACAAAATCAAAACACAATGACTTTCAAATCACACCAGCCAGTATTTTATTCACAGCTGAACTGGGATAACATCGCAAATGTTGAAACTGAGAACTTCTGTAATTTTATCCACTAAATGAGCAAATTTCAAATTTGATGGCTGGTACAGGTCTCAAAAAAGTTGGGACAGGGGCCTGTTTACCATGGTGTAGCATCCCCTCTTCTGTCTAACACCGAGTGGAGGCATCTGGGCATTGAGGAGACACGTTTCTCCAATATAGCCATTGGAATTTGATCCCACTCTTGTTTAATACAGGCTTCCAACTGCTGGAGAGTTTTGGGTCTCCTTTGACAGACTTTTCTTTTAATTATGCGCCAAACGCTCTCAATTGGTGAAAGATCAGGACTGCAGGTAGGCCAGTTCAGTACACGGACTCTTCTACTATGAAGCCATGTTGTTGTGATAGCTGCAGTATGTGGTTTTGCATTGTCCTGCTGAAATACACAAGGCCTTCTTTGGAATAGATGTCGTCTGGAGGGGAGCTTATGTTGCTCTAAAACCTTAATATACCTTTTTGCATTCATGAAGCTTTTTAAAACAAACAAGTGTCCCTAACCATATGCACTAATGCATCCCCATACCATCAGAGATGCTGGCTTTTGAACTGAACGCTGATAAGGAGGGGTGGTCTTTCTCCTCTTTAGCCTGGAGGAAACAACGCCCATGACAACAAGAATGTCAAATTTGGACTCGTCTGGCCACAGGACCCTTTGCCACTTTGCTACAGTCCATTTTAAATGAGCTTTGGCCCTCAGAATATGGCGGTGCTTCTGGATTATGCTCAACAATGACTTCCTTTTTGCATGATAGAGTTTTAGGTGGCATCTGTGGATGGCACTCTCAAAGATATCCCTTTTATAGCCTATCATGTTACACACCTGATGCCAGTAAACTTAATTACTTGCTAAATGTTCTTTCAGCTGATTTTCTTTTTATTAATTGCTTTTTCAGCCCTTTTTTGCCTGTGTTCCATTTTTTTGAGACTTGTTACCGCCAGAAAATTTGAAATAAGCTCATTTTGTGGATAAAAATGTAAAATGTCTCAGTTTCATTGTAAATTTTTTTATTGTAAATAACATATTGGCTCATGTGATCTGAAAGTCATTGAATTTTGATTTTATTCACAATTTACACTTTGTCTCAACTATTTCGGAATTGGGGTTGTAGATCACTCATTCAATTGTGTGATGGCTATTCCATTAGTAATCGTTGTTCAGTACTAATGCACCTGCCTAGTTCGACATTGATTAGATGAATGGCTGTTGTACAAAACCCAAAACCAGTGAAGTTGGCTCGTTGTGTAAATCGTAAATAAAAACAGAATACAATGATTTGCAAATCCTTTTCAACCTATATTCAATTGAATATACTGCAAAGACAAGTTACTTAATGTTCAAACGGGTAAACTTTGTAATTTTTTGCAAATATTAGCTCATTTGGAATTTGATGCCTGCAACATGTTTCAAAAAAGCTGGCACAAGTGGCAAAAAGGACTGAGAGAGTTGAGGAATGCTCATCAAACACTTATTTGGAACATCCCACAGGTGAACGGGCTAATTGGGAACAGGTGGGTGCCAAGATTGGGTATAAAAGCAGCTTCCCTGAAATGCTCAGTCATTCATAAACAAGGACGGGGCGAGGGTCACCACTGAGTGAACAAATGCGTGAGCTGATTGTCGAACAGTTTAAAAACAACATTCCTCAACGAGGTATTGCAAGAAATTTAGGGATGTCATCATCTACTGTCCGTAATATCGTCAAAAGGTTCAAAGAATCTGGAGAAATCACTGCACGTAAGCGACAAGGCCGAAAACAGACATTGAATGTCCGTGACCTTCGAACCCTCAGGCAGTACTGCATCAAAAACCGACAGCAGTGTGTAAAGGACATCACCACATGGGCTCAGGAACACTTCAGAAAACCACTGTCAGTAACTAAAGTTCGTCGCTACATCTGCAAGTGCAAGTTAAAACTCTACAATGCGAAGCGAAAGCTATTTATCAACAGCACCCAGAAACGCCGCCGGCTTCGCTGGGCGCAAGCTCATCTAAGATGGACTGATGCAAAGTGGAAAAGTGTTCTGTGGTCTGACGAGTCCAAATTTCGAATTGTTTTTGGAAACTGTGGACGTTGTGTCCTCCGGACCAAAGAGGAAAAGAACCATCCAGACTGTTATAGGCGCAAAGTTCAAAAGCCTGCATCTGTGATGGTATGGGGGTGTATTAGTGCTCAAGGCATGGGCAACTTACACATTTGTGAAGGCACCATTAATGCTGAAAGGTACATACAGGTTTTGGAGCAACGTATGTTGCCATCCAAGCAACTTCTTTTTCATGGACGCCCCTGCTTATTTCAGCAAGACAATGCCAAGCCACACTCTGCACGTGTTACAACAGCATGGCTCCGTAGTAAGAATGCGGGCACTTGACTGGCCTGCCTGTAGTCCAGACCTGTCTCCCATTGAAAATGTGTGGCGCATTATGAAGCGTAAAATACGACAATGGAGACCTCGGTCTGTTGAACAACTTAAGCTGTACATCATGCAAGAATGGGAAAGAGTTCCACCTGAAAAGCTTCAAAAATTGGTCTCCTCAGTTCCCAAATGTTTTCCGAATGTCATTAAAAGAAAAGGCGATGTAACACAGTGGTAAAAAGGCCCCTGTGCCAACTTTTTTGCAATGTGTTGCTGCCTTTAAATTCTAAGTTAATGATTATTTGCAAAAAAAATAAATAAAGTTTCTCAGTTTGAACATATAACATCTTGTCTTTGCAGTGTATTCAATTGAATATAAGTTGAAAAGGATTTGCAAATCATGGTATTCTGTTTTTATCTACGATTTACATAACTTGCCAACTTCACTGGTTTTGGGTTTTGTAATACACTGGAGACACAGCTATGCACACATGCTCGCAGAGATTCCTTGCTGTGCAGTATGATTCATTGGGTTTGCTTGGTGTTAATTCGTGAATTTATTTGCATTTTTATTGGTCTGAGCTTAAATTCCTGCAAAAATAGGTTCGTTTTTTTTTTTACACGAAAGGTGTTGCTTATGTTAATTAAATGCTATCTGGGTTGCAACTGATACACCTGGTTGCATTTTTTTAGATTTCATGTGCACATCTTGCCTCCCTCCTGCCCAGTGTGTGCTGATGCATCTGATCTGAACTTCAGCCGTGTCCTGTTTGACACAGCATTTGATTTTATCGTAGGTGAATAAAAGGTAGCAATAGGTATGCAAAGGATCACTAGTGGAAATTAAGAAGGTAGGTTAACAAAAAGCTGGTAGGTAGACAGGGGTGCCATAGTAGACTAGAAATATGGGCCTTGTAAATGAGGCCGTCTGTGTAATTCTGAACATCGGACCAGATGTTCATAGTGGCCGACCCAAGGGTGCAGACGAGTTATTCAAAGTAATCACCATGCTGACATATTGGGTTAACTCACCTTATGAAGTCCACGAGATGTGCTAGTATGCCAATTTTAAAACTCCACCGTAGAAATACTATTGCAAGTGCAAGATGAGTGTGTTCTGTATATCATCATATTCCGTCCTTGTTACACATCATTGGTTGACTAGATTATAAAGACTGGGAATGTTTCTCATAACCTCAGCATAAGGTGGAAGTGAACTTCTCCACCGCACCTTTGTACATGTTTTGAATGTATTGTGCTCAATCACTCAGTATTATCATGGGTTCATTTCCTTGTGTCAATAGAGTCTCAAATATGGTCATAACTCTTAAACCAGTTGTGCAAGCATCTTTAAATTTTGCATGCTTCATAATGGTGAAGGTTGCCATGACATGAGTCAATTAACCCACTGAGACTTGGAGCAGTGTCCATGTGCTTCTCCCTTTAAAACCTGGTCCGGCCTGAACGAGTTTTAGATGATGTGACACAAAGTTGATCGCGATTCACTAAAGTACTTTGATAATCCTGTCAGGTTTTTCAGAAAACCCCTGGGCAATGTTATTTTCAAACAATGCTTTAGGTTTCAGAATGCTACATTTGAGGATGCCCCAGGTCTCAATGGGTTAAATTTCATTAGCCCCTCTACTCACTTTAACTGCTATCAATCACAAAACTTTATACTATTGTTAAGGATGTGTCAAAGGGCAGTTTTAAAACTAATTACTTTGATTGGCCAGATGGCGGTGCTACAGAGACGTACAACAAATTTGATTCCAGTTGGCCAATATGTGGCACTGTCGTCAGAAAAACAATGTAAAGTTGCCCATTTGTTTCCGACCATTTTACTCAATAGTTATAATTTTGCATATTGCGTCTCTGTATGAGGATCAAATAGTCTTTCCACTGTGCAAAATAGATCTTTAAATATCTGGCTGCAATTTATCAATCAAGTGACTGCTACTATTTCAAAGACATGGCAATGACTAATCAACCGGAAATTTGCAGGGCAAAGTATACCATGAGCAGTTATGTGCCATGAACTGGAAATTGTTTGAAAAACTTCACTGCTTCAGAACTGATTATTATCTCATTTTGCTTGGACCCAGTAGTTACTGCTTGCAGTTATATTTGTTTTTTGATGTTTTCCTGCAAAAATTACAGAAGGTGTCTTCATTGTCCCAATGTTGTACCCAATCTTAAAAAATACTAACGCTTGTGAGCTTAAGTAACACTAAAGCCTTAAATAAACCAAGTGAACTACAGTGCTCTTAGCACTATATATTTTATTTTTCTGGATTGGCTGTATATTTGGGTTGTGGCTGCATAATTATGAGAACGCACCTATAATTTGGGGCACTGCTATTGTATGCCAGGGCAGACTGATGAATTTTTTCAGACCATATAAGTCACTATGTGTATTTTTGTCTTTCTGTGTTTGTGACTGTGAAATACAAAATTGAAAAAAAGAATTTGTGCATACATTTATCTACAGTTTTAACTAAAAGGGAAGTATGCTTGATTTGATGTATTTTCTCATCTGTGCAGCTGCTAACAGTCCATGGATCAGACAACACCCTGAGTGTGGCTATAACCTGGTGAACTCTCCGCACCTGAAGCCAGCCTGGGTGTTGGACAGGGCTGTGTGGCACCTTAGCTGCGATATCGCTGATGGGAAATATGAGGACCAGGGCCTCCCCGCCCTCATCCAGAACAGTGGACACCTTGATGTAGGTCCTGCTGTCTATCTGCTCTCTACAAAAATTGAACTTTGCAATATATATATTTATACAAAGTATATATAGAGACTCACAGAACATATCTATCAATAGGTTGGACACACTTAATTTGTTATTATACTCCAATGTTAGCGAAAATTAAAAGTGAATGCGCATAAAAATCGAGCAAGGGGTAGCCGCAGTTGAAAAATTAACCTACCTTCATTTTGATTTCCTTGGAAGATATGAGTGAGTTTTCAAGGTTCTGTGGTTTGTTTCAGGATTTGGGCAAGTTTTAAGGAAAAAAAAAAATCAGGTTGCTTGATTTTTGCCCCAATGAGGCTCAAATTTGGGTTTACTGACCATAAAAAAACTTGCTTGCAGCAGTCAAATGAGAACTAAGTGTCAAACAAGCAGTACGTTTTCCTTAAACAGATATCAAACACTACATCTATGATTAATTTCCAGATTTAGAGGCTGTTTGTAACAATGGGAATAAGCATTCCTTTGCAGTCGCAAGACGACATGGAGATTTACAAGCACAACTGACTCTTATATTGGGGGGGTGGAGATTTTTATTACTCCAAATTCAGGGTTTACGGCCCCTAGATATCATTGTTCATTGCTCGCTCCAAGATAACATTGCTAGCTAGCTAGCATTCCCATTATCATAAGCAGTGCAGCTAACTACAGTTTGAATATGAACCAAGGTAGCCTAGCTAGCCAATGTTGATACTAGTAGCAATGATTGTGTAGAGCAGAACACTGCTTTACACAAGTGAATTTTTCGCAAAGGAATATTGTAACGTGGAGTGAAATGTGAACTTGGTGCATTTGCGCCATTCGTGTGAGCCATTCATGTCACGTTGCGCCCTCTCCCGCATGATATGCGTCGCCTGGCGCGAACTAGCATCTATTTGTGTGTATTTGCGTCTTTGCATTGCCATTGAGTGTAATCTGGTCACGAGAAAAATTTGATTAGCATTTGGTGGAAATGCTGCATAATATTGCGTAGGTCCCCCTTGTGCAGCCCGAACAGCCCCGCCAAACTGACATCCACTTCAATGCCTGGACCCAGAGTTTCCCATTAGAACATTTCTGAGGACAGCACCCTCCCTCATCAAGCTTGTGTTCTTCCCACAGTGCATTCTGGTGACATTTCTTTCCCAGGTGAATGCTGTGCATGTATTCAAGCAATTTAAAAGAAGACCGCACCCATCAAACCATTTGACCGTCTTCAATTGTTGGTCTATGGTCTAGTTCCGACAGTCACGTGCCTGTTGTGGCCGCTTTTGGCGGTGGATCAGGGTGAAAATGGGTGCTCTGACTGGTCTGCTGCTAAAAAGCACTATGCACTGCAGAGAGCAATACATTGTGTATTGTGACACACTCTTTACGCATTTATCATTAAAATTCTTTGCAACTTGTACCATAGTTGCCCGTTCTGTCAGTTTGGACCAGACAGAATAGCTATTTTTGCCCTTGTGCATCAACGAGCCATGGGTAGCCAACACACTGACTCCAGTCCATGGTTTGTCCCTCTTTGCTCCACTGTTGGTAGGTACTCACCATTGCTGACTTGGAGGACCCCAGAAGCCTTGCTACTGTGTAGATGCTCTGACCCATTCGTATGGCCCTAAAAATTTGGCGTTTAGGCCTGAATACTCCCACATCCAACACGTTGACGACTGTTTGCTCACTGTCTAAGGTCTGTCTGTGGACTTTGACATAGGCAAATCAATTTTATTTCCTTCATTTGTCAGTGGTGTTAATGTTAAGGTGCTTCATTGTAGAATGCTCACTTTCAAATTGAAAGAATTGCTGTAATAAACTTGTCTGAATGAATAATTATAAATAATGGTTTCACGGTCTTTTCCTGTAGAAAATTCGTAGCATCTTAAACAAGGACATCTTTCCCAAGATTAAACTATGGGAATTTTTCCAAGTCAACGTGGGCAAAACTGTGGAGCAGTTTCGGAAGTTGCTTGAAGGTGGTGAGTCTTCATTCAATATCGCACTCCCATCCCATCAATCTTGGAAATGTTGTAGACGACAGTATTTTCACATTATAATGCTTGTACAACACACTAACCTGTGTAATGGGTGTGGAAACTGTGCTTGTGCTGGATGTGTGGGCCACTCCTACTTATGCCACTTTTGCAGGCAAAGCAGTGAAGAGTGACCCTGGTGCAGAAGGCCAGCTTCTTGTGGTCCAGGACCCTGAATACAAGAGATTTGGCTGCACTGTGGATACTAATGCGATCAGGGCAGCCTTCATCCCGCAAAGGTATGCATCAACCCCATCCTGATTTTTATCCCGCCTCAGACAAGAATACTTGGATGGCATTGGTCGAAAGCAGTCACGTGGAAACCCCGCATTTTCTCATATTACGTCTTCGAGCCCATACACGGTGTGTGAGTAGATTATCTCCCTTAGCGTCTCTGGGGCAGCCGAAATGCATGAATGCGTTCGGTGGAATAAATTCGTTACACAAAATATTGGCATATTAGGCTCGGCTGACACCATTTAGATATGAATATGCCATTTACAGACCCTGTATATTACTGTATTGGCCCTCTAGCGAACTGTGTAACTTTTAATCTTGTGTTGACTGGAATGCTCTTTGAATTTATGGATTCATAACGTATCAGGTAATCAAAGGGCACTGAGATAAGGACGTAGCAGAACATAAAGTAGGATTCTACCTGGAAATGGTGATCTTAGTTGTGTGTTTGGTTTACAGCTGTAGCTCAGCAGCTATTGAGGAATGCTGCAGCAGCCTCAGGAAGGAGTTGGAGGAGATAAATGGCAAGCGACGCGAGGAGACGCAGTACCACCAGGAGCAGGTGGGGTTTCCTTGGGGGAAGGCTGCACAGCACTGCAGAGTTTTATTTACAATTACCACTGAGGCCTCTGTTAGAAGCAGGAATATCACGCTATTCTGATGACTGCAACAAGTAAAACTTAGAACGACTTGATTTTTTTTGGTTCCATCGCTGATTGACGCCCCCAACCCCAGGGTCAAGTGTCAATCAATTTTGTGGCGACACAAATTTTAGTTGAGCTAATTGTATGTCTTCAAATGAGCCAGATCCATTAAAATTTGAACCCGCTGAAACAGGAACTAATATTTGTTGATCGTAATTAAAACAGATATATACTTTATTACTGCCTGTAACCTTCACCGTTTCAGATGTGATCACTTGTTAAAACTCGGGGACGGCCATTTCAGGTCATTGGTCATGAGCTTACCTCAGTGCCTTATTTTCATCACCCCATTCAGCCACATCCTCATACGCTCCTCCTGGTGGTTTAGTGTTTCCAGTCTTCTCTTGTGACAGGCCCTTTCTGAAAAACTTTGTGCCAACAATTTATACTTTCAGTATACCAGTTTTATGGAAATGCTAGTGGCAGAGCACATCCTCTAATGCATGCATACCCAGACCAGCTGGTGCCCATTTCAGCAGTCTTGCGCAGGTTGAGTTCATTGCAAGCGCAATGTCTTGGGGCCAACCACCACCTGAAATTTTAGTGGCAAACTTAAAAATTGGTGAGTGCTTTGTGTGAAGCATATTAATATCCGAAGAACCATAAAGAAATGGACTGTGTTAGAATTAACATTTTTTTATTATTTCATTCAACATTCTGTTTGGCTCAGTGCATTTATCCTTCAGAGTCACTTGTCTCACTTTCAGATGTGGGCAAAAGAGAAATGTTTATTCAGAAATTCTTCATCGACAAATACTATTTATTTTATACTCTCAATTGCAGGCTATCAACTGCATGATGGGAAGTGTTGTTTATGAACGAATAGCTGACCATGGGCCCAAGCTGGGCCCTGTTACCAGGAAAAACCCTTTAGTCACCAGGTGGGTGCATTCTCAAGACCCTGAGTACAAGCAATATTTTTACAGCTGAAAGGGATATTTTCACAGCGTTGAAAGTAGGGCTTAAGATGCAGCTGCCAGTTTGTCCTGTACATACTGCAAATACTCACCGAGATTCTGTTCTTTCTTTTTCACTTGCATTACGCAAGTATGGCAGAACATACAACCCCAATTCTGAAGTAGTTGGGACAAAATATAAATTGTGAATAAAATCAAAATGCAATGATTTTCAAATCACACCAGCCAGTATTTTATTCACAATAGAACAGAGATAACATATTGAATGTTGAAACTGAGAAATTTCACAGTTTTTCTCCACAAAATGAGCTCATTTCAAATTTGATGACTGCTACATGTCTGAAAAAAGTTTGGACAGGGGTCTGTTTACCACGGTGTAGCATCCCTCCTTCTTGGTAACACAGAGTGGAGGCATGTGGGCATTGAGGAGACAAGTTTCCTTAATATAGCCATTGGAATTTGATCCCACTCTTGTTTAATACAGGCTTCCAACTGCTGGAGAGTTTTGGGTCTCCTTTGACGGACCTTTCATTTAATTATGCGCCTAATGCTGTCAATTGGTAAAGATCTGGACTGCAGGCAGGCCAATTCAGCTAACGGACTCTCCTACTACGAAGCCATGCTGTCGTAATAGCTGCAGTATGTGGTTTTGCATTGTCCTGCTGAAATACACAAGGCATTCCTTGGAATAGATGTCGTCTGGAGGGGAGCTTATGTTGCTCTAAAACCTTTTTATACCTTTCGGCATTCATGAAGCTTTTTAAAACATGCAAGTGTCCCACACCACATGCATTAATGCATCCCGATACCATCAGAGATGCTGGCTTTTGAACTGAACGCTGATAACAGGAGGGGTGATCTTTCTCCTCTTTAGCCCAGAGGACTCAAAGTCCATGATTTCCAACAAGAATGTCAAGTTTGGACTTGTCTGACCACAGGACACTTTGTCACTTTACTACAGTCCATTTTAAATGAGCCTTGGCCCACAGAACACGGCGGCGCTTCTGGATCATGCTCAACAATGGCTTCCTTTTTGCATGATAGTTTTAGGTGGCATCTGTGGATGGCACAGTGGACTGTGTTCACTGACAGTGGTTTCTTGAAGTATTCCTGGGCCCAATTAGTAATTTCAATCACAGAATCATGCCAGTGAGTGATGCAGTGGCGACTCAGGGCCCGAAGATCATGGGCATCCAGTAAAGGTCTTCGGCCTTGTCCCTTATGCACAGAGATTTTTCCTGTTTCTCTGAATCTTTTGATGATATTATGCACTGTCGATGATGAGACCTTCAAAGCTTTGCAATTCGACCTTGTGAAACATTGTTTTTCAAGTATTCGACAATTTTTTTTCGCAAACCATCACAGGTTGGAGAGCCTCTGGCCATCTTTACTTCTGAGAGACTCAGCCTCTCCAAGACATGCCTTTTATAGCCAATCATGTTACAAACCTTATGCCAGTTAACTGAATTACTTTGCTAAAATGTTCTTTCAGCTGATTCTCTTGCATATTAATTGCTTTTTTAGGCCTTTTTTTTTTTTTTTTTGGCCTGTGTCCCAACTTTTTTGAGACCTGTTGCAGTCAGAAAATTTGAAATAATTTTATTATTAATGAAATTAATAATTATTAAATGAAAATAATCATTTTGTGAATAAAAATGGAAAATGTCTCAGTTTCAACATTTGAAATGTTATGTATGTTCTATTGTAAATAACATATTGGCTCATGTGATCTGAAAGTCATTGCATTTTGATTTTATTCACAATTTACACTTCGTCCCAATTATTTCGGAATTGGGGTTGTACAATTTGTACGCTTCAAAACCTGGCCAAGACTGGGTGTTTGATATGATTTTTCCTGAATGGGTTTGGTTGAATTTTTTGCTGAAAAGTCTTTCAGTTTGGTGCTATTTTTATCTATTTATGTATTTTTGCAGAAGCGTTACAAGACATAGAGCGGGAATATGGCTAATGTAAATGGCCATGCCTTGATGGGCTGCTGCACAATGTAAACAACCAGGACTTTGGCGAGAGGGGAAGAACCGCAGTACTCTATTTTACTGTACTAATTCAGAATCATGAAATACAGTACAGTAATATAGGCCAGGTGTATTATCATCTGTTGTCTAGAGGGGATCTGGAGTGGTGCAAGTTGTGGTCGGCTGCCATTGGACATCCAAACTATCACATCAACACACTCTGGGATGTGCTACCACAACACCACTCCTTATTGGATGTGTGCAGCAATCATTTTCTAGAAAGTGACGATAATGATGGCCTCATGCAAGAAGGGCATGAGTGACACTTGGGTCAAAAATGACTTTTTTTGGTTGTTTTGGAATAACTGAGACTAGCCCATCCCCTGACCAAGTCTGGAGTCTCAATTCCTATCCTAAAGGGGTTTAAATGCCTATTTAACAGTGGTGCAGCTGTGATCGAAATGGTCATCTTCGCCTATGCTAAATGGGCTTAAGTGCATTTTGCTAATTATCTCCCAAATTATGAAGAATTATGAAAATGTATAGTCGGCATCCCAATAGGTTACCAAGTACTATACTTCTGTCATGGATAGTTCAGCATATAACTAACAGGTGGTGCTGTGGCATTTTTTTTTGGCTCCTCCGTAAAATTTGTAAAATGTCACTTACACCCTTCTTGCATGAGACCATCGATTTCTTGGTATGAAATAGCCCAATCCTCTCGAGAACTGCTCTACCCTCGGTCTTCCCTGTTTGTTTTTATCCTTGTGTACAGGTGGAAGGGCTTCCCGTCCTAAAGACTGAATCAACTTGTGTTTAAAAATAATGAGCAAAAACCCAGCATGGAAGTAACTGACCCTTTCATCATCAAATTTATCAGTGTTATTTTATGTTGGGAACTTCTGATATGAACGGCATTAGATTTGTAACTTCAATACAGGTGAACGAGGGGGTGAAATTCAAACACTTTCTCTTTTGTCTCAGGAGGTATTAAATCTCGGTGAGACAATTGCTATATGTTTTGGACATGTTAGCATATTAAGTTCCGTATTCAATGGTGTGACAACATCCCTTCAAAGCATACATTTTCAGGGTTACAAAGTGAAATTACTACTTTAATGAACACAATGTTTATTAAATGCCAAGACTTTATTGCAAGTTCTCATTTATGCGTGATGGATTCAAAGGAGTAATTTGTGGAACATAGTTACAGCATTGCTGAGAAGGCTACCGAATATGATGAAAGCTCTTCCCCCTTGATGAATTGTTAGCATTTGAGCTCATTTGCAGCGCATGTGCTTTCCCCCTGTAACCGAAGTAAATAGGCTTTCTGGTGGAATAATTCCTTTGCGTATTTTGGTCATATTTCCTCTCAAGATATTTCACCTTCCCATTTGAGGAGATGACTCTGGATGAGGAGTTGCTCCTGATTCACAAGGCAGAGAAGGCCTGCCACCTCATGGCCTACAATGGCTGGGTGATGGGAGATGACCCTCTGCGCAACTTTGCAGAGCCAGGTATCACCTCCTTTTGGCATTTATTATAATAATGGTGCCGTGCCAAGAACTCTTGTCTCTGGTGCTCTGTCAGCATACCAGGATTTAATCAGGGGTGGGTGGCTGTCGCCGAGTTGGGCTCTGATTTAGCTGGGGATAATTGTTGATGATCTCCCTGTGCTTTCACAGTGTAGTACAGCGCATTTAGGACAAGGGAAGGTATAGATTGAAAAGTTCTCTGTTACTGTTGGCAGTTGAGATGATGTGTATTAGCCTGTTTGTGATTATAAACCTGCAAATGAGAATTAAAACTGCCAGAAGCTTCTTGGTATTATATATTTCTAGTTATAAATGTACAGGCTGTATTTTAGAATTATAATCCTGATTTAGACCTAGTACCTGTATTAATTGGGAATATTGAGGAAATCCTTGCAGGCTAATTGCCTGTTATAGAACCCCTAGCAAGAAAATGTTGGGTTGGTAAGTTAAAACTGAAGGCAAGGACTTGTAAATGATCTTTTACTTGGATTATGAAAATGATATAAAAGCACATTAGTTGATGCTTCACCACATACATTTTTCAGAATAAAAAAATATATTTTTAATTTTGATTCTTGCATCATATTAAAAAAATGTTACAGTGAAGTATTTACTAACTTCATCATGTTGCCATTCCTTTTGACAACACTTGATAAACGTTTGGGGACTGAGCTCAATCATCTGCTAGCAACAGCAGCTTCAAAGCTCATCATTATTATTTTTTTTTTTTAACCTTATTACCAGTCATATATGGCACTTGCTTCACCTTTTGTTAATGTGTTGCAAGCCTGAGTGGCAGGAATGGATATATAAAAATAATTAAGTTTGCCTGACAAAACGTTAAGCATCTTGTTTCTAAGCAGTAAAATACAAGTCAAAGTAAATTTATAATTCACAGCTTTTTCCTTTGTGTATTTTCCATGCAGTCCTGACTTTATGTAAGTAAGGGTTGTATACACACACAATTTTGGACTCTTGTCCAACTTGTTAGGGGTTCTGTGTTTTGCACTGGCTGTGGCATTAATTCCAGAATCGGAGACATTGCTATGACTGGCAGATGAATTACAAGCGGCTCCAGATGCTGAGCAGCTACAGCAAAAATGATGAAAATCATCTCAAAACCCTAGAAGAGGGATAACCACCGTTTCTCCTCGAGTTCTATTGTCCTATTGGTTTTTGCTCCATGACCTAGCAAAGACCTCTCTTAACTGGTAGAGAGCTTTTTGAGCTGCTAATTGGTAAAGTCAAGTAATGAAAAGGGCTGGTTACCACTGTCCTCTAACCAGTTGCACCATCATGAATGCTACTCTGCATTTATGCCATGAGGTGGCACTGTAAGGCAGGAAAGGTATCCTGCGTGTTGTAAGATCCATTCCTAACTGATCCCTTGTCCTATACTGCCTAGGTTCCAACGTCTACCTCAGGCGGGAGCTGATATGCTGGGGGGACAGCATCAAGCTTCGATACGGCAACGCGCCAGAGGACTGCCCCTACCTGTGGGCTCATATGAAAAAGTACACAGAGATCACCGCAAAATACTTCAGCGGAGTGCGTCTGGACAACTGCCACTCTACCCCGCTCCATGTGGCAGAGGTACACCTGTGATCACTCTGTTTCATATATTTATTCATGAAAATGAAATTATGCATTATCATTGGTATTAAATATATACATCTGTGCCATTTCGGGTCACTGAACAACTTCAAAAGTGTCGACAATGTACAGAATCTTGCGTAGGCAGTGCAGCGGGTGAGGTGGACTTCATCCTTAAGCATCACAGACTAAACTTAGATTTACAGTCACTTGTTTCACCAGTGAAAACTGTGCAATGAGAAGTTTGTAGGACTGAGTCAAATGAGTCAAGCATTTTTATTCAAAAGCATTCCAAAATGTTTAGAATTTGAAAAGCATTTTGATTTGTTATTTATTTTTATTTAGGTGACAATACTTCTTATATGGCCATAGTGTAGCTCAGTAAATGATTTTATGCCATTTATTTTATGATATACAGTGGGCTTTAGAATTAGTTGTACCCCTGACTTAAATTACTCTGTGCATGATTTTAAAAATAAAATACATGATGGAAATGAGCTTCAAATGCCAAGATACTGAAAATATTATATCCTCTGGCATGGAACGCAGCATGGAGTCTTTTCTTGTACTGTTTGGCAAGGTAAAAGCATACGTTTGAGAGGATTTTTGGCCATTCTTCCATGCAAATCCTTTCAAGATAGTAAATGGACTGCACTTATATTGCCCTTTTCTGTTTTAGCTGACAAAAAGGCTTACAATTTGCCTCCCATTCCCCCGTTTACCCAGACACAGTCACACACTGGTGGCGGTATGGCTCCCATGCAAGATGCTTGCCCCCCCTCGGGAGCAATTTTAGAAGAAGATATGTCACAATCCTTGGTTTTCGCTTAATAACTGCCCTTCTGAGTACAAGTCTTTGTCTTGGGGCCAGAAAAGGCGTCTTTCTGCAAATTTACCATAGAGCTTGTGGTTGTCGATGTGGTGTCTGATGGCGCTTTTTGAAACCCTAGATGCAGCTAAAGCCTTGTTTCCACCATGCAGTTTGGTGCCGTTCAGTTGGTTAAACATTAGAATGGTCTCAAAAGTTACAGTGGTATGAAAACAACCGCTCCAATTCAGCTTTTTTTTTTTTTTTTTTTTTTGTCGTCCAGGTGAGCTATTGCCATCACTGGGCGTCCGTTGTCGTCTGTCGTTAACATTCTTCAAAATTCCTCTCCTCTGAAACCACCGAACAGATACAGACTACAGATACAGATACTTAGCCACAAGCACCCTTAGGATGTCTACTTTAAAAACATTTTCAGCTATATCTCAGGAACCGAAGCAGCTAGAGAAAAAAACCGTTACCTCAAAATGATCGGCAGATTAAACTCTACAAAAGTCTCCAAAGGATCAAAATCATACATTCCTCCTTGTAGGAGTTATTGGCCTTGAAAGTACTTTTTTTTTGGCCTGTATAAAGAAAACTACATGAGATTGCGAAAAACGTCAATTGCTAAACTGATTAGCAGACAAAGCTCTACCGAAGTCTCCATTTTGTCCAATGGCTCTTTCTGGGAGTTATTGGCCTTAAAACATCAAATATGATAACTTTCTTTGTATTTCACTGTAGCATCTGAATAAATCATCACATTCAATTTGCCTATTGATTCTTGAAAAGATAATCAGAATCCCTTGTAATTTCCATTTGAATCAAACTGATTTATTTATTTCTTTTCCATTTCAAAATTGATTTTCCGAAAATATGGAATGAGGTCGGAATCATAATCATGTTCTTTGGTATTTTATGAAGATTCTGTACCTTGTTACTTGTATGCTGCAGTGGATTTCCGCCATTTTAAGAATTATTTCATTTTCATACAGATCCTGGTGAGCGATTCAGGCTCTCCAGAGCCCCTAACTGGTATCCTTTTGTTGTGCTTCCTTAATGAGCAAAACTGGTTATTTATTATAATGTTGAGTGTTTTCAGTGTTTATGTAAAAACAGATCAAAGCCATTAGTTTGCATTTTTGTTCTGTGTCACCTCAATTTTCAACTTACCAGCAGCCATTACTGTTTTAATCTTTGTAACATAGTTTGTTTTAACTCCACTGCATTTTAGAGTACGGCCCGGGATGCAAATGCGAACCAGATCAAGGGTTTAGGTACCAGTTCTCAGGTTGCACTCTGGGTCCAAAAGTGTTCGGTGGTAACGCGCCTGCAATTATTTCATCGGGATTCTATTGGATTTTTGCTTTTCTTACCACCTGCCTTCCTGGTCTGAGGGGTAAATGTTTGCCTCCTCTGCCACTGTTTTTGACTGTTACAGTTTTTTGAATAATTTCCCTCTCTGTGCTGCATTGTATATTTAATTATTTGTCGATTTTCTTTAAGCCTTAATATATTTATGAAATTATAACTAATTTCCTTAGTTATTAAATCGACAAGTTTTTTTGTTGGTTCTATTGAAACATGAATTAAGTACTGCATTTTGGTATTATTCTCTATATATAATGTTATTTATTTTTTGTGGCAATTGGCGATACTATGCTTTGTCGATATTATGGAATCATTGTCGGCACTGCGTCTGCATCTGGGTTCGTCACAGATGTTAACACAATATGTTAACACAGATATGTTAACACGATAACTCAGGAACTATTTCATTGATCTTTTTCACATTTTATATACCTTGCAATATCACTAAGATGGAGAACTGGATTTATTTTGGGCTTTGTGTCAATTGTACTAAATTAATCAACTAATTAATTTCCTGGATTACCAGTCTTCCATCATATTGCTTGACATGTAAACAATATCACTTGTCATGGAATCATCATTGTTGCTGCATCTGCTGCAGATCTTTTATGACAATGGGATAATGCAAACTATTTTTAGATCTTTTAAAAATTTTATATGCCTTTTTATCTCATCAAAATTGAAAACTCGATTGATGTTGAGCTTTTTGTATTATTATTATCAATGATAAATTAATTTGCTAATTAATTTCCTGAAGCAACATATTGCCTGATTATGCTGGCAAAATCACCTTGTGATGCAAAATCACCTTGAAATTTATTCTTTCACTCATTATCATATATTGCTGAATACTACAACAAAAATACCAATTAAGTTATAACGTATGTTGTTAAATTTATTGCTGACCACATGAAAAATAGTTGAGTGTATTTTTCATTATTGATGAGTAAATATAGGCAGTTTTAGCGTATATAAGATAACATTTGGTTGTGTATGTAATAATGTCATAAGGCTGTCTGGGGCAATACTGTAAAGTGGCTTTCTTTTTGAGACGCTTTCGCTTGTGGACTTTCGCCGATATACCCTTTGCTGTCACGTTGACAGCAGAGACCTTGTTTAGGTGATTTTTCTCATCAGGAGTGTCAATAATTCTTGAGCCCACTGAATATTTCACTGTCAAGCAAGGATGATGTTGTAAGGAAACGTTCACTTGGCATTATCTGAGAGTTGTAATGGGGCTTGTCATAAGAACCAATTCTTGAGCACCAATTCAATACCAAAATTTTGAAAACTTAACAGTATGTGTATTTCTGCAGTATTGGTTGCACCGATTTCCAGTATTTCCATTGCATCCCTGTCTGACAGACAACATGCAAACTGATTGATTTGCCTTTTTTGCACCCATTTTCTCTTCAGTGTTGGTATTAGGATCAGATGGGTCTGAAAATCAATTAATCAGAAAAAGTTGTTGGATATTTACATTAATCGAATTTTAGAAATCAAGTCTGTACACACTACTAAGGCTCATTGACTTGATCTCATGCATTTTTGTCGTAGCCCATATTAATGAATGCTACTACAATGTTTTCAATGTTGTTAACTTTAATAGCTTTCGGCAGAGCTGTTGTTTTCTGTATACTTCTAAATGTTAAAAAACTACACGTCACTGCTGTTTATAATGATCATATACTGTATTACTCTGGAATCCATCCTGAATTGGTGAGGAGTCTGTTTTTAATTTTTTTTTGTATTGATGATTGGCGTATTAGCAGCAGTCATCAATTTTCACTGTTGTTGGTATCTACCCCAATTGTTAAGTTGTGACATGCCAAGTTGTATGCTGTGCATTGGCTGTACGGGCACGGAGGGAACCATTTTCACTGTAACTCATGTTGCGGTCCATAGGCAATGCTGGCTGCAGCCAGGGCGGTCCGGCCCAATCTGTATGTGATAGCTGAGCTCTTTACGGGCAGCGAGCTGATTGACAATGTCTTTGTCAACCGGCTGGGAATAACCAGTCTGGTCAGAGGTACTGGTCTGCATTGATTGTGTGAAACTAGCATTGGATTGCTAGGGTTGGCATGATGTTAAATCTTGTGTTTGTTCTTTTTGTTTTTTTTTTCTCAACCTCTCACCCCTTCAATATCCTCTTATTTTCTCTTTGACACAACTCATCTAATCCCCTCCGCTGCATATATATTTGATCTGTCCATGCCAAATATCACTTTCTATATTGTTTTATTTTCTCTGGTTTTACGTTCAATAATTTCACATTTTACATCATTCACAACTGAATTTTTATCAATTTGGTGGAACTTCCTTATCACTGTGCCTCCTTCCTTTTTTTCTTTCATTTGTTTGTGGCATGGGGTTCCTACCCGAATGTCCCTCCTCTTTCCCGCATGCCCTGTGCCCTCATCGCCTCCTGCCTGGTCCTCCCCCGCCATGTTCCTCTTACTTTAACCTTGCATCCCCTGGCTCCTTTGCGGTGCTCACTTGGTCCCTTGCCGGGATGACAGTTCATGTTGGATGCTGCCCGTGCCGTGAGGCCTGATCTGTATGCTGTGGCTGAGCTCTTCACTGGGAGTGAGGACCTGGACAATATCTTTGTGAACAGGCTTGGGATTGGATCCCTCATCAGAGGTAGGAGTAATGAGTGCAAAGGAACAGTGGAAACACAAGGCTCTTTCTCTAGACAATACTGAGGGATAGTGACACTGACACAGTGGTTAGAACCCTGTTCTCGGTGATCTGGCGTCCTGTTGGTTTTCCTTTCTAACCTAATTAGAAATATGTGGCTTTGCCATCTGGTAGCTCAAATAGTTCTCAAGCTGAACAGTGTAGCTGTGTTTCCATCCAACCGTATCACAAATCGTAAGAGTATTTTTGTAAATGAGGCAAAATAAAATACGCATTTGTGCACATTTCCATCCACCACTGTTATGTGCTTTTGTTTCACGAGATAAGCCGTAGGTGGCGCCAATTCTCGAGTGCATTGCCTTTGTCTCAGCAGAAGAAGACTGCGCAGCAATGACATCAATAACTGCAATGAACAAAAAGGAAAACAAACAGGAAAACTGGTGGCAAAAACAAATGCAACTAACTAGTTAGCTAGCTAGTGGTCACAAAGTCTTTAATGTTACATCTAGCACACCAGTGTAGCAAGCTAGCTAGCTTTTTAATAAAGTTACAGTTCGATTCTACTGAATTAACCGCTAGCTAGCTAGCTTAATTGATAATGAACTATCTAATTTTACAACTAGCACACTTGTGTAGTGAGCTTGCTAGCTAGCTAGCTAATAAGGTTACACCAAAGTGCATTTATCTTTATCGATGCAGCAAATTATGTCGTCAACCACACACACCCCCCCCCCCCCCCCCCAGGAGGGAGAGGGGAGACTTTTGGCTCGGTTCCGGTTCGCATCGGCATTGGCGTTCCCTCTTCGTTTGCGGAGTGTAACTCCAAAACTGTTTGTATGATCATAACAAAACTTTTCATACATACTACTCAGGACCTACAGTGGTGCCTTTTGGTATGTGCCTGTCTGTCCGTCTGTCTGTCCATCCTGTGGATTAGGCAGGAAGGGGGGGCCGGGAGGGAGACGTATGTTTTTGAGTAAAAACACATTCTAGTTACTCCTTGCGCATAAAAAATTGATGCGCTATTTCGAGTTGATGCTCATTTTGGCCGTTTCCATTTGGGTTTTTTGAAGTGCTAATTTAGAACGTGCATTAAAATTGGGTGGATGGAAACAAGCCTTGTTAGGTTTGGAATTAGGATTCATGGGACAGTAGGTCTCCTGGAACAGGGTTGGTTACTACTGCTATAAAACAAGGCGTCAATAGCTGCCTCATAATGTTGGAGCTGTTAAAAATTTATTATAACACAGTTGTTCGAATGAAAACCAGGTTCACTCATGCTTTTCGTTTTCTTCAGTTCAGTGACAAACTGGCAGTTTCTTATCAAGTTGCTCTATCTGCTGGTAAAATTCAAAATGAAAACATTTTTTCATTGGCATTATAATAACTATCTCCCTTCATCTGTGAAGAGCTGGCAGGTTTTTGTACCAGTACTGGTTTCTGCTAACTACACTGCTCAAAACAATGAGGGAACACCTAATCATCATAGTATAACACCTAGCCAGTTTAATTTCAGGGATTTCAATCTTTCCATTTAGGAAGTACAAGTGATTGCGAATCTATTTCACCTGCTTTGGTGCAGATGAACTGGACATCGGGTGCAATGAGAGGCTAAAGCAAGACAAACCCCAAAAAGGGGATGTTTGTGCATGTAGTGGCCACAGACAGCTGCTCTCTCCTCATCCTTCCTGACAGATTATTCTCTAGTTTTGTGTTCTGCTAGTGTCCTTGTCACAACTGGTAGCATGAGGCGGTACCTGCAGCCTGCGCAGGTTGCACAGGTAGTCCAGTTCCTCCAGGATGGCACATCTAGACGTGCAGTTCCAAGAAGGTTTGCTGCGTCTCCCAGCATGGTGTCAAGAGTATGGAGCATACCAGGAGACTGGCTGTAATGCGAGCAGGGCAGAACAGGGCTGCAGAAGGGCCTCAACCCAGGAGCAGCACCAGTATCTGCTCCTTTGCGGGAGAAGAATTGAAGAGCACTGCCAGAGCCCTTCAAAATGACCTCCAGCAGGCTTCTGTTGTGCATGTTTCTGACCAAACTGTCAGAAACAGACTCCATGAGGGTGGCATGAGGGCCTGATGTATTGTAGTGGGACCTGTGCTCACAGCCCGGCACTGTGCAGCTCAATTGGCATTCGCCAGAGAACACTAGAATTGGCAGCTCTGCCATTAGTGCCCTGTTCTCCTCACAGATGAGAGCAGACTCACACTGAGCACACTAAAAGGCATGAAAGAGTCGAGAGACGCTGTGGTGAAGGTTATGCTGCCTGTAACATCATCCGGCTTGATTGACTTGGCGGTGGGTCAGTGATGATCCGGGGAGGCATATCCTTGGCGGGTCACACAAACCTCCATGTCATAGCCAACAGTACCCGTACTGCTGTTAGGCACCGGGGATGAAATCCTGAGAGTGATTTTTTGACCTTATGCTGGTGCAGTGGGTCCTGTGTTCCTCCTGGTGCAGGACAGCGCCTGGCCTCATGTGACCAGTGTGTGTAGGTGGTTCATGCTTGACGAAGGCATTGATGCCATTGACTGGTCTTTTTGTTATCCTGACCTGAATCCAATAGAGCACCTATGGGAGGTTGTGCGGCCACAAACTGTGCAGGAGCTCACTGATGCCCTGATGCAGGTCTGGGGAAAGATCCCCAAGGGCACTATCTGCCACCTTGTCAGGAGTGCTTAGTCAGGCGGGGGCCATACACACTGCTAAGTCACATTATGAGTTGCTGTGATAAAATTTGTACAAGTTGGATAAGCATGTGATTTCAGTGTTTTTCTTCCATTTTCGGGTTGATTTTGAATCCAGCCCGCAATGGGTTGATGATTTCGGTTTCCATTGACCATTGTTACGTTATTCTGTTCTTAACAAATAATTTGATGTACATCAGTGAAGATGTTCAACTCGAATAATTTGCTCATCAAGATCTGTTATGTGATTTAAGGGTTCCCTTAATTTTTTTTGAGCAGTTTACTTTGCCTTCCATTGTAATTTGGTTAACATGAGTGGGTCACCTATTAAGTGTCCAGCTGTACCCATTATGAGTACAGTTAATTTTCTCCACTGTAGGCTGGACCATCCTGCCAGTGGTCGCAGCCATCACCCTGTTGCTCTGAGGTGGCAATTACTTCGAGTTTAACATCATTGTCAGGTGGACTGTGGGGTCCCATTGTGTGCCAGATTAATGCATTTTGTGTGCTCTGTTTCAAGGTTGTTTCACGTGTCCAATGTTATACAGTGTTTGCACTCTAACATACGGCATATGGTGCGCCCAGCATGTGCAGTGTCATTGTGTGCTGTGTTCACCAGTGTTCAAAAACCTAATTCGCCTGCTCGTGCTGCTGTTCCCTGGTAAACCTGGTCTCTTACCTCATCCCCCTCCCATCCCACAGAGGCGATGAGTGCCGGAGACAGCCACGAGGAGGGCCGCCTGGTGTACCGCTACGGGGGCGAGCCTGTGGGTGCCTTCGTGCAGCCCAGCCTTCGACCCCTGGTGCCCAGCGTCGCCCATGCCATGTTCCTGGATGTGACCCACGACAACGAGTGTCCTATTCAGGCATGTCTGTGCCGTTAACTGCGCATCACTTTACGCCGTGCAATACATTGCGCCGAACGCCCTCTTACAAGAGTATGCAGCGTCCCCGCGATGTCGCGTAGCAAGTATCGGTAGCCATGCACAGCAATGTCATTGTTGAAGCAGGGTGACCAGACCATTAGCGGATATCAGTCAGAATTCCAGAACTGATGCCTGAGCTAGATCACCTAAATTTCTGTGCTTTAGGTGGATCACTGCCATGTATTTAAATGCTGTATCAAAAAATTTTATGAAATCGCGATTGGAAATGGTGTTGGATTTAGTATTTAGGAATGTAGTAAGATGGTTTCATTCATCAACTTCTGTCTTATGGGCCTTTCGCATTTTAATTAAATAACTATTTTCCTATGGCTCTGTTCCTGCAAGGTTCGAAGAATTGCATGCTTTTATCTCCAATTTCGATTTACAACTATTTTCAAATTTAAGGGATACATTAGTAAATACCACCACACCCCCCCTCGCCCCAATGTATGAATGTATTGATCATGGAATTCTGATAAGCAATAAACATAGAAAAGTTTTACCCCATGTGGAAGTCCAGTGCACAGTACCCCGGCTCAGCCGTCCTTGAATTACACTTGAATGTATTATACTTGAATTACAGGAGAATTACACTTGAATGTATAATTGCAGAGTTCAGTCCATCAACCTTTAAAACATAGACCTTTCATTTTTGCACGGAGTGAGTCTTCTATTCCTTTGTGATGCACACCACTTACTTACACTGGTGTTGTACAAAAAGAATGGAACAATGTAGATGGTATTCAATTCCGGACAATTTCATTGTGCAAATTCCGGCCACAGTGCCTGCTGGTGTTTGTTGTTACTACGTACGTAATTGATCAATTGAAGCTTTTAATTACACTGTTAACTCCCCTCTAATGGTTTCTTGAGTCTAAAGAAGATAACATAACATGTCATGAATGGCAAGAACAGGCCTTTCAGCCCAACTAAGCTCGCCAGTTTCTTTATACTATTGTGAATATATCCCTTCAGATACTCAATGACTCAGTGGTATCTAGCTTTAAGTCAAGCCTGCTCTTTAAAACCCCCCAAGGTCTCTGCCTCAACAATATGGTCAGGCAAGCTATTCCACATTGAAATTACTCTTTGGGCGAAGAAATCTGTCCGAGTATCAGTGCTAAGTTTACCTTTCATCAACTTCCATTTGTGACCCCGAGTTCTACTCCCAACACTTGGTCGAAGGAATCCTACATAATTCACTTTGTTAATCCCATTAACATATTTAAAGAGCTCAATCAAATCACCCTTAGTCTCTTTTCCTAAGGCAAAAGAGATTAAGGATCTTCAGCCTCTTCTCGTGGCTTTCCTCTTTTATACCTGGAATAAGCTTAGTGGCTCCTCTCTAAACTTTCTCTTGAGCCTCTTTATCTTTCTTAAAGTATGGTCCCCAGAACTGTACACAATACTCCAGATGAGGTCTAACGAACATGTACAAAAGAAGCATCACCTCCTTAGATTTGTACTCCATACTTTTGGCAATGTATCCCAGCATCTGATTAGCTTTTTTAACTGCTACGGCGCAATGGCTAGAACCAGTGAGGGTTTGGTCAACAATCACTCCCTGATCTTTCTCGTTTGCAGCACATTCCAGTTTTAAACCTCCCATGAAGTAATCCTGTCTAATGTTTTTATTACGTGCATGTACAACTTTACATTTTGCTAGATTAAATTTCCTTTTCCACATTTCTGCCTAATTCTGGATTCTATCCAAATCGTCCTGAATCACTTTAGTGGACCCTAAACTACTTGCCAAACACCCCAATTTAGTATCATCTGCTAATTTAACCAATCTGCTCTCAATACTCCTATCAAGGTCATTAATGTAGATAAGGAACAGCAGGGGTCCCAACACCGGTCCCTGGGGGACGCCACTCTCCACCATACCTCGCTCAGATGAGATACCACTGACCACCACTCTTTGTGTTCTGTCCTGTAACCAGTTTTGAATCCACTTCAGAATACCTCCTGTAACTCCAATGGAGCTCATTTTGAAAATTAATCTCTTATGCGGTACTGTATCGAATGCTTTCTGAAAATCCAAGTATATGATCTCATAAGTCCTGCTCTGGTCATAAGTCCTGTTGGCCTCTTCAAAAAATTCCAGAGGGTTTGTTAGGCATTACCTTCCCTTCTGAAAATCATGTTGGCTATCCCTCAAGATACTGTTACGTTCAAGAAATAAGTCCAGCTCATCTTTTATGATAGATTCCAATATTTTGCACGCAATGCAAGTTAAACTGACTGGCCTGTAGTTTCCTGGCTCGGTACGGTCCCCTTTCTTATATATTGGTATTATATTGCCCTGTTTCCAATCATTTGATATTTCTCCAGTTTCTAAAGACCGTCTGAAGATGGCGGATAGCGGCTTAAAGATGATCTCACCAACTTCCCTGAGCACTCTAGGATATAAGCCATCAGGACCTGCCGCCTTATCTGCCTTTAGTTTATGCAACTTGTCTAATACTTTGTTATCCCAAACCTCAATTTCCGCTAAATAATCTTGAGCATTTGACATGCCCTCTGGCCAAATAAAGACCCCCTCTGAGGTAAAATTCTCAACAAAGTAACTCTTTAAGGCATCCGCAATATGCTTGTTGTCATATAGCAGCGATTCGTTTTTTATTCTTTATGCACTTAACCTGCACTTTGGCAGCACCTTTTTCTGCTACAGTACTGAAAGAAGCGCTTTGGGTAAGTTTTTGCCCCCTCTGCAAATAGTCTTTCATACAGTCTTCTATCATTCCTCAGCTCTTTTTTGACCACAGCCCGCATTTTACAGTATTCAGCCTTAGTGTTCTCATTGTTATCCTTTATGTACATCTTATAAAGATTCCTCTTTTCCCTCAAAATCCTACGAGTACTTTTGGTCATCCACTGAGGATTCTGCTTTTTCAGCTTACTTTTGGACACCTTTGGAATGAATCTGCATTGTGATTCAAGTAAAACACCTTTAAATCTTTCCCACATCTCATTTACGGACTCACAGTCCAGGAGTGTCTCCCATTATATTTCACTTAGATATGAGCGCATCCTGTCGAAGTTTACTCGCCTAAAATTGAAAATTTTTGTTTGAGAATACACCTTTTTAACTTCCCATGAAACATCAAAATTATCAGCAGAGTGATTGCTTGTCCCAAGTGGCTCCAGTACCTCAACATTGCTAATTTTATCAGGGTCATTACAGAGCACTAAGTCTAAAATTGCCTTCTCTCTGGTAGGTTTATTAGCATACTGCACCAAGAAATTATCATTTATAACATCTAGAAATTCTTCCTTCCCCTAACCCTGTCCTTTCACCATTTCCTAATTGATACCAGGATGATTTAAGTCTCCCATAATAATAGTCCCACCACCTCTACAAGCTTGCTTAATTCTCCTAAAAAGCATTTCATTGATTGTACTGTCCAAAGCTGGTGGTCAATAGCATACTCCTATGTTTAAACCTGTTTCCTGTTTGCCAATGAGCCTGACCCAGATATCTTCACAGGACAGGGAATGTTCAATTTCGGGAATTTCCTGTACATTTATGTTTTCGTTCGCATAGGGTGCTACACCCCCTCCTCGTCTATTACATCTATCCTTCCTAAAGAGTTTATAACCTCCTATGTCATATTCATCTCCAGCCTCTTCACTTAGTTGGGATTACAGAGACATTGCTATGTCATAGCCCTCACTAATCATTACAGCCTCAAGTTCTGGAAATTTATTTTTTATGCTTCTTGCATTTAAATAAAAACATTTCAGGTTATTACTAATGCTCTTCCCCCTTGATTTCCCATGTGGCAGCTGCTTCAAGCCCCCCACTACGCTTTGTTGCTTTAGAAGTGAATCATCGATAGTGCATGTAACGTTGTCAGCTTCCATCGGGGCAGTCTGCATTTCCCTATGTGTAACACTCACTAACCTCCCTGCCCCCCAAGTCCCTAGTTTAAATAATCCTGTGCTACCCTCAACATACGCTGGCCCAGTGCAAAGGTACCCCTCCGGTTCAGGTGCAGCCTGTCAGGCTTGAACAGATCACCCCTGTTCCAGAAAAAGTTCCCGTGCCCCATAAACCTATACCCCTCTCTTTCCTCTGCTTGCCAGTGGTACTGGTAAAATCCCGGCGAACACTACCATTGAGGATCTGCTCCAAAGCCTCTCAGCTAATTCCATAAATTTGCCTTGCAGAACCTCAGACCTACCCTTACCTATGTCATTTGTCCCAGCATGGACCATGACAACTGGATCCCTCCCCGCTCTGGCCAGGAGCTTGTCCGCACGCTCCAGGAGGTCTCCTACCTGGGCACCAGGCAGGCAACACACCGTATGAGACTCCTTGTCGCGCGAACAGACTAAGCTATCTATTCCTTTAAGTATTGAGTCCCCCACTATCAATGACTCTCTTTTCTGAGGGGTAGAGGCCAACAGGGTGCCCTGCTGCTCATCAGTCCCCTCACTCTCAGGGTCAGGGGCCAAGTCGAGTTCCTGCAAGGGCTGGAATCGGTTGGACACCTCAACCACTGGAGAAGCTGTCGCTGTACGGCGTGCATGCCCTTTCCTGCGCTGTCGACCTACAGTCACCAAACTTTCTCTCCCTGCCTGCTCTGGGATCCCTGTACCACCCTGCTTTGGCGTACACACCATTTCTCTAAATGACATACTACTTAGTTCCTCTAGGAACTCTACTGATTGCGAACTATGTCGTGCGGCCAACTGGCCCTGAAGATCAAAGATCTTGCTCTCCAGATGTTCAATTAGCTGGCACCGGTGGCAGACAAACCCACCGTGGAAATCTCTTTCCAAAATTGCGATCATCCTGCAACTGTCACATAGTTTTGGCTACACATGAACCCCCTACCTAATGACCTTGCTCACCCTAGATAAAAGAAAATTACTAATGCCAAGACGGAAGCTGAGGAACCACTATTTATTAATTTATTGAGCCCTAAGCAGCAGTCACAATAGAAACCCTCGGGAAACTATGTAAATGGATTATTAGCCTCTTTTAACAGGGGTTTAGTTGCAGTTAACAGAAATGAAATATCAAATTGAGCACTCCTAATAAGCCGGCTTGAGTTTATCTAGTCCCAGTACTATTAATATACTAAACTAAAAATATCATAGGGCTTAGCTGAGAAACCAGATAAAACAGACTGGCTCCAACACCCAGGAGAAACTGAAGGAGGCAGAGCACTCCGGTAGAAAACTTACCTTTTAAATTCCAACCTAACCGAACGGACGAGTCAAGTGACCGCTGCACTACTAACTAAATACTGTTTTGTAAATCTCAGATCCCCAGCCAAGAATGCAAACAGTACTTATCTAGCTAGCTAGCCGCAAATACAACCAAGGGTAAGCGAGAAAAGGGTAAAGCCCCAGTTACCTTTAATTAAATCGGACCGAATAAACAAGTCGTTTACTATGTGAGCGAATTAAACAAGGTACCTCCCCCAACAAGCTGTCCTAAGCACTCGAACAAGCAGTTAAACTTTAATCAGCAGATCAAGGCACAGCAACTGGAGGAAAATACAAAGATAGGGTATTTACAGTGTGTTTAGTCAGAAGAGCCCTTTCGTGATAATAAAAAGCGGGAAAGATAAAAACCCCGGTTCGTGTTAATATTCAGCTTGGTAATGCGTTTATGCGGTAATGCAGTCAGGATAGAGAACGAAGGGGACTAAAAACCCCGGTACACGTCAATATATTGGCTAGAAGACTGTATGAAAGGCAAGCAACCAAGTATGAACCAAGCCGGGCTATAGTTAGATATCGAGGTAATTCGACTATATTCTTGGCGTTGAGAGCTTGCAAGGGTTTGTTTGCTAAATCAGCTACGGAAAAAAAGGCGAGTACCACAGTCCCTGAAAACTATTTTACTTTGTATATCATACAATTCACTTAGTTCGACAATTATTTAGCATTTAATTTATTCTATTTTGGTGGAAACAAAAAACTGTGGACGCTTCGGCTCTTCAGGAACAGGGTCGGCCACCCTTTAGTTGCGCCATTATTTCTTATAGACGTAATGTTTCAACATTTTTGATATACTACGCATAGACCAGAATTATGCTTGTTCGTTATAACGCCAATGGCAAATGAATTGTGCAGTCAGTCTATTAGCCAATGCTTTACAATTATTTTAAAAGATCAGTCTTACCATTTGTCTTGATTCATTAGGTTGAAGTATTGTACCCTAGGATTTGAGTGGTAAAAATAAAATGAATTTCCTGGTACACTGTAATTCCACATATGCGCCCAGCTCTCGCCCCTCTGTGTGTAAAATCTCAGTAAATATTTACAAGTAATTTGCCACAGTTTTGATGTTGGGACATAGATACAGCGCCCTCCATAATTATTGGCACCGCTGGTTAAGATGTGTTAAAACGCCTTAAAATAAATTCAATTTTTATAGCAGAAACATACACTCACACTGAAAATTGTAGAAAAATGTAACCTTCAACTCAAGCGAATTTTAAGGGAAAAAAAATCCCTGACTAAGAAATTATTATTTTTCATAAAATCACCTGTTGCACAATTTTTGGCGCCCCTAACAATTCCTTGGAAATAAATGTAATTGAAGTATTTCTGTCATTTCTACAGTAGTTTTCAAAGTTGATCAGAGTATTTAGGAACATTTCATTAGTAAATCATTACTTCCTGTTTCCCCGGGGTATAAAAATGACGTGACACAGAGGCCATTTCTCTTATCCGCTCTTCAACATGGGAAAGACAAAGGAAAACACCATTCAAGTAAAGCAGATGTGTGTCGACCTTCGCAAGTCAGGCAATGGCTACCAGAAAATAGCCACTCGCCTGCACCTGCCCATATCTACTGTCAGAGGAATCATTAAGAATTTTAAAAGAACTGGAACAGTGGTAAACAAGCCTAGATGAGGACGCAAGGTTATTTTGCCACCACGCACAGTGAGGAGAATGGTAAGAGAAATAAAAAGTTCTCCAAAGCTCACTGTTAAAAAATTGCAACAAATGGTAGCATCTTGGGGTCACAAAGTCTCCAAAACAAGTTCAGGCGCTATCTACATGCTAACAAGCTGCTTGGGAGGGATGCACGGAAAAAACCTTTTCTCACTCACAATCATGAACGCAAACGTCTGGAGTTCGCTAAGCGGTACTGGGACTTCATCTGGGACCGTGTGCTTTGGTCAGATGAGACCAAGATAGAGCTTTTTGGTAACAAACACTCTAAGTGGGTCTGGCGGAACACAAAAGATGAGTATGCAGAAAAGCACCTCATGCCCACTGTGAAGTATGGGGGAGGATCGGTGATACTGTGGGCCTGTTTCTCTTCCAGAGGCCCTGGGAACCTTGTTAGGGTGCATAGCATCATGAACGCTTTGAAATACCAGGACATTTTAAATCAAAATCAGGTGGCCTCTGCCTGAAAGCTGAAGATGAGTCATCACTGGGTCTTTCAGCAAGATAATGACCCTAAACATGTGGCCAAATCTACACAGAAATGGTTCACCAGACACAGAATCAAGCTCCTCCCATAGCCATCTCAGTCCCCAGACCTCAACCCCATTGAAAACCTGTGGAGTGAGCTGAAGAGGGGAGTGCAGAGGAGAGGACCCAGGTCGCTGGATGATTTAGAGAGATTATGCAAAGAGGAATGATTGAAGATCCCTCTTTCTGTATTCTCCCATCTTGTGAAACATAGGAGAAGATTAGGTGCTGTGTTGTTGGCAAAATGGGGTTGTACAAAGTGTTAACATCAGGGTTGCTAATAATTGTATTACACATGATTTAATGTAAAAGAATTATTTCTTAATGTGGGATTTTTTTTCCTACTGAATAAATGCACTTGAATTAAAGGTTGGATTTTCCTCTTTTTTTCATTGTGGTCCAATATTATTTAGAAAAAACTGAATTTATCAGAAATTAAAGAACACATCTTAACCAGGGGTGCCAGTAATTATGGAGGGTGCTGTAGTTTCAATCCAGCAACATCTGGGTTCTGACCCTTGCACTTTTCTGTTATATATTTGTCATGTTGCAGGTATACTATGAAATTTTATAGAATCATCATGATCAGCCTTTACAGCCTCCATAAAAGTGCATTGTTGCGGACTCCTGAAGGTTATAGAGCTTTACAGGCATCCAGTTCATAGTCGCAGTAAAGACAGACTGACGTCTGTTGCTTTTCTGCAGTCTCCACCCTGGACAAGGAAACGCCTGTACAATGAAAAGATTTTTGTAGGCGCCAATGAGATGGGAATGTTCCAATAGCTATGGTCTTCTTAGCGCCAAGTTATTATTTTTCTTTTTTCTTTTTTTTGCAGGTCCGCTCCCCATACGACTCCCTTCCTAGCGCCGCCATCGTCTCCATGGCCTGCTGTGCAACAGGCAGCACTAGAGGCTATGATGAGCTTGTGCCCCACCAGGTACAAAATAAACTCAACCCTGCAAGCGTAACGGCCATTAATCATAACCAGGGCAGTCTAAATGAAATCTTTCTTTGCAATATCAAAGCCTTGATCATTCTTATAACAACTCTTTTGACTCTGATACAGTAGATGATTTAGGAGAAGAAGAAGCTTACTACCTTGAGTGGGTTTATAAACCAATTAAGCCATATCTGTAGTTTGTTCCATGTGCAGTGCAGAGTCCATTGGAGAAATTTTCCTGATAATTCATGGGTATATTTAAGAATTATGTCTATGCTATGTGAGATGGCTGTACTCAAAGCTAACATCTAACATTGAGGCAGTAATGGTGAATATTGCTGAATGGGAAGTTCGAAAAGGTCGCGACTAAACCCCCATTTTTTGTAAAAAAATTTTTTTTTTGGTTTGTGATTTTTTTTTTTTTTTGCTTTTCAGATCTCTGTTGTGAAAGAGGAGCGCCATTACACCAAGTGGAACCCGGAAGCCGAGGCATTAGTGGCCGGAGAGGTGAATCTGGCGACCGGCATCATTTCTGGCAAGCTTGCCCTCAACCGCCTGCACCAGGAACTTGCAGCTAAAGGCTTCATCCAGGTGAGTCCAGCTGAAAGACCAATGCGTCCTTCCATCTTCCCTCTTCGTTTCCCAAAACCCTTCTTTAACATAACATAACATAGCATAGCATAGCATAAGATAACATAACATGATGAGAACAGGCTGTGCAGCACAACTAGGGTCACCATTTTCACTTAAGTGAACTGAACCCTTCAGATACTGAATGACTCAATGGTATCTTGCACTTAATCAAGCCTGCTTTTGAAAATTCCCAAGGTTTTCGCCTCAACAATATGATCAGGCAAGCTATCCCCCACTGACGTTACTCTCTGGGTAGAAAAATATTTCCTAATATCAGTGCTAATTTTACCCTTGGCCAACTTCCATTTGTGACCCTGAGGTCTCCTAACAAAACTTGGCCTAAGTAATCCTACATAATTCACTTTGTTTATCCCTTTAACATATTTAGAGACCTAGATCAGATCAGCCCTAAGTCTCCTTTTCCTTTGTTTTTCTCTTTGTTTCCCTCTCTGTGACTCCCTCTAACGTGTGGTGTGACCCCTACCTAGCAGTCGCTCCCTCTAACCCCTTCTTTTTGCCCCCCTCTTTGCCCCCCGTCTCTTTGCCCTCCTCTGACCACGGTGTGTCTCCTCTGCCCCCTCAGGTGTACGTAGATCAGGTGGATGAGGACATTGTGGCTGTCACCAGGCACTGTCCCAGCACGCACCAGTCTGTGGTGGCTGTGTCTCGCACTGCCTTCCATCACCCAAAAACCCATCACTACAGGGACGAGGTTCCGCCTATGGTTATTCCAGGTAAGGTCAGTGCCTCCACATTCAGCTCAATTCAATTTTACTTCTATAGTGCTTTTCACAGAAGGACTGTCACATAGATGCTTTAACTGGGCGTGAAAAATTTACTGCGCAAAAACTTTCACTTGTAAAGTAAAACATAATGAGGAAAAATACAGCATGAATACCCTCCACTCGCAGAAATGATGATGCCTGCCTGTTCGTCGTATTATATGACATTATCATTATGGCTCCCTCTTCTTCTTATCTCAGCCTACTGGACTGGCGGTTTATTTCAGTTAATTTGAGTGCTTTTCCATACGTCTTTGTTATGATTTGCATAATCTACCCAGGACTTCAGGCCACGGTCAGCAACCAACAGTGGGCTGCAGGAATCTTGTATTTTGTAGAAGAGAATCACTAGCAACTTCAAGTTCCTGGCAGCTTTGATGTGGCTGTAGTCAACAGCGTTCTGAATATAATGTCGTATGCCAAGTTCCAACTTCCACTTCACGGTTTTAACCCTGAAGCAACTACCGATGATAATGCAGTCTAGAAGCAGTGAAACCTTCTCCTTCTCCTTATTGAACCCTGCACTTAATTGAAGCTGTATCACTAATGGGCTTCTCGTTTACCTTGTATACTTAGCACAGGGGTGTCCAATCTTATCCAGAAAGGGCCGGAGTGGGTGCTGGTTTTTGTTAGAGCCCAACACTAACAAACCTGATTCTACCCACTAAGGCCCTGATTGAAACCCCTGATTAGTTAATTAATGGAATCAGGTGCAGTAGCACTGCTGGAAAGGACAAAAACCTGCACCCACACCGGCTGTTTACGGATAAGATTGGACATCCCTGACTTGGCACTAGCTGCTAATACTAGCGACACGTGTCCCTACTCAGAGACTAAGGTTTTTACCGGCTTTTGAACTGCCAGAGGGCCTTTCTCAAAAAGATTCATTCGGAATTTCCGTATTTTTGTAAGTATTTAGTTATCAGCAAATACACCAAGATGGCCCTTATGAATGACAATCATTATTTTATTATTATTTTTTTTTTTAGCATTTTGAATCATTAGTTTGATTGAGCACCATCAGTATTGACATTTATCTATGCTATTGTTAGGCTGCTTTTATTTGGCTGAAACTCATGGAATGCGCGTGCATTAAGAGAGGTTTATTGCTGTTTTCATAGGGGTTTTTTTTTATTTCGCATTTATTTGAAGTTGCAGTATACTGTATGCAAACCTTTTTACCAGCGAGTACAGTATTTGAAACCCAACCAAAAGCATTTAGTTGGGCGTACCCAGCCCTTGCACAGTGGGTGTTCTGTAGACAGATGAATAAAGGTTCATAAACCAAACCCTATGTCTGGGTATAATCCTTTTAAGGAATACCCTAGCTGCCATTTTAGGGTGAAAAAATTCAGTCTGATTATTGGAAATATTTGAGTTGACCGCAGGCAAGCTCAGACATATGAGTACGTGTCCAAGCCCAGGTTGTAAACAGATAAACAAATTGGCCCGCAGGCAAAATCGAGGAGGTGGTGTTGGAGGCCCGGACTGTTGAAAGGCCTTCTGGGGTGTACACGAAAGACGAGAAGCGCATTAACGGCATGCCTGATTACACGGTGGAGATCACTGAGCACATCCAGGTATAGCGCCGTCATTAGCTGTAATTGCCTGTTCCTGGGAAGGAGCAGCCAGGCACCCCAGGTCTTTTATTACCCTGAAAGCATTTGTGAGTTTTTATTGTGGGAAACGGCACAGAGGGTCCAATTTCTTTACACAGGCTTGCATTGTGTCCCTAGTGCTTGTTGTTCCATACTCCCAGTTGAAAGGTATTCATATTGCACAATGAGAGCTACTTAAATTGACTCTGATATTGTTTTTTTTTCAAGGTATTGACCTATAAAAATGCTAACTGGCTACTTGGATTGCCTTGCTGTGTTTAAAGTGATTGGTAATATTTGTTAATTATTTGACAGTGTAGAAATATGTACAACCAGGATAACTTGTGCTTGCATCAAAAATTTTCAGTGATTTTCATTGTCCTCTTTTTATGCCAACAGTTGCTAATTTCCGCTAAATCAAAGTTGAAATACAAAGACAGGTTAATTTGAGTTCAGAAGTCTTGTGTTAAGATGGGAATACACTTATCTGACCGTGAGCCATGCATCAGAGTACAGTCTTTGTCAACTGTTGTTGACTCCTGCAGGGGGCCTAAATTGATAGCTTGTTGAGTGCTTGCAGTCAGCCTCTCAAGCTACTTAGTTGTGTAGTAAAGATTTTATTTATGGGCTTTTTACCCATCATACTGTCTGATTGTGAAACAACATGCCTTCATTGATTGAAAATGATCATTTCTTCACTGGTTAAATTTTTTTGTTCTGTTCAGCTGTTTGGTAGGGAAATGTATCAGTAATGCCCCACCGAGGGAAGTGCAAAAATATAAAACTAGGTACTGTAAGGCAAAAATCAGAAAAAAGTAATTAGCTTTAATGCAGCACTTATTGTTGCTATATGCTCTATTCAGTGCACTCGAAATCATCTAAAAGCCAGTAAATGAGAGCATTGGGTCCATTATTACTTGGGGTCAACTGTTATCTGGTGTTTTCAGCTCATCAGAAATACGCTGTGGAGTGGCAAATCGCCCAGTTCCAAAATACATATTACCACTATAGTTTCCCTCCTAGACATTTAAAACTTATCTGTATCTTTGACTGGAGTATTACAACCATTTTAAGCTGGCAGAGACAAAAATGCATCAAAACAAAAGTACCAGAACAAAAGTAATTACCCAGATGCATTTTTGTTGCTTTCCAAGCACTTGAAATAGTGGGTGAATGACCGATTATTTATACTATGCATTTACAGCGAAAATTAGAGTAGTAAACTATGGCACGTGTTGTTCATGTCATGCATAATGACCTTTTTGCCCATTTAATATCCATAGTTTGTATCCCCTGCCACAGAGTGGCATGTCCGTCAGTCCATCTGTCTGTCACGCTTCTTTCCGGGCCAGAACCTGTAAATCCTTTAATATCTCTTAACTCGATTTCATTTATGGAGACATCTTATTGTGTAGATATGCCTTTTTGCTGTTCCGTCTGTCCTCATTTTCATCAACCCATCTCTTTACCGCATTTTTTTCCAGTCAAGATGTTTGCCATCCTGTTTTCTTCTGGGCCAGTGCTCCAAAACTGTTCAATATTTCTTAATGAAATACATGGCTACATCTTATTGTGTAAATGTGCATTTTCATACTTCCATCTGTCCTTCTGTTGGTCTGTCCTTCCCTCCCGGAGCATTTCATGCTTGTCTTTTTGACAACCTTTTACATTGCAAGATTTTTGGCCAAACAGTCTGATGCTGTCATCTCCTCTTGGAGGCTGTGCTTTAATCACGCAGCCAGCTGAGAGTTGGCCGTTGTGACCAAAGACCACAGGACTTGAATCAGCTCAGGCCGACCACATCCATGTACCCCATAATTTGTTCCTTTTCCTGCGACTGCAGGAAAGGAGTCATAAAAACATGGACGGTCTTCTTACTTTTGGCTACATTAGCCTGGCTAAACTAGTCTTGCCCGGCTTTCTTATTTTTTGGCAAGTATCTTGCTCTACTTTTTTTTTTTTTTAGCATGTGTTTTTTTTATTGCATTTTTTTATTATGTGATTTTTTAGCATATGTTGTTTCCATTGCTGTATGTATGTGTTGTGTGTAATGTTATGGGTATGTGCAATACTGCTATGTAATTGTTGTTGAGATGCTATGCTTTGTGATGTATTGTTTGTTGTCATTGTGGCAGTCGAGGCATTTATGGCACAGTTGCTGAGTCCAAGAAAAATTCCCTAAGTGGGACAATAAAGTATATTGTATTGTATTGTACTTAAACAAATCCCAATCTGTATCTTCCTAAGCTACAGTCTGTTGGCTGTCAGGTGGATATTGATGTCGATGGCGTAATTTGTTGTCTCGAGCTGGCATGATTAGGCAAGGCTTGTCAGATGGGGTTGATTATAACGTATTTGAGGAATCCGTTGTTACAGATGTAAAATGTCTGGAATTCAGCTGAATACACATGGGCTTAGCTTAAAAAAATCAAAACTTTCTAGTAGTGGCTTCCAGCTGGAATTGCCAAACTGCTGTTTCTGATTTTATTGCTTTTACACAGAACTGACAAAAATGCAAAGATCATCTGCCGCAAATGTTCCCGAATTGCGTTATTATGTATGCGAAAGTGCTATTCATCGCGTTTGATTGAACAATGTGCATCAAGGTTTCCTCGTTCAGTAGCCTGGAGTTGAAGGACATTGACCGAATCACAGCTTGTCTACCACAGCCTGCTGCCAATATGCTGGCCACGTTGTGTCGTGATAAAAATCACAGAAAATGCCTCTGTTTCATAGGTTGGTTTGTTTAAAAAATTTTTTTTTAAAAAGTCGTTATTTCAAGCATTTATGCTTGAATCAAGAAAGTAGGTACGTTGCAACCGTCTATGATATTTACATCAAACTTTGCACACTCTTTCAACATTGTATGTAGATGTGCCTTTTACTGTCTGAACACCAGTGAGGGCAGGCTGCATTGGGGTGGGAAGAGACATTCGTTTTTTTGTCTTAAAAACAATCTTTAGTTTTAATTTTATTGCATCAGGCCTGCTTTTCTTATGTTAACTGGTATGTAAGCATTTATCTCTTGACACTCTGTAGAGGTGATCTTCGGTGCAGTCTATACACCCCAGGTCCTCAAATCACACCCTACGGGGGTCCAGATTTCAGGATCCCTGCTATGCACTTTGACACAGAATTTAAACTGATCGCTGTGGCCCAGTGCTGATTAAATCCTGACAACCTTGGCCCTAGTTTCCTGAATATTATGAGGCCATCAGTTTTATGTTTGCCCTGCTTTAACTTAATTTATTCTGGTTGAAATTCTTCAGGTGGCAAAGTGAAACAAAGAAATGTGATTTTAATCATTTTTATTGTCAAACACTGACATGACTTTCATGTTATTTTCTGTGCAAGGCAGTGTAACCGTGTTCCAAACATGTCTTAATAGCTAACCTCATTTCTGCTACTGTGTTATTCCATGTGATGCGTTTGCAACTTGGCTTTTTTTTTTTGTTAACATGCTGCAGCTGAAAGACAGCAGAGTTGTGAAACAGGCAGAAGTGACCTCAAAGGGTCCAAACGAGTTTGTGCAGGAGATTGTATTCGAGCAGCTGTCCCCTGGGAGTGTGATCGCATTCAGGTAATTTCTGGGCTTTTTTGCTGCTTTTCTTTGCAAAATGGTCTGTACAATTTGACGATATGATTTCCATTCCACAACGGATTATACGGGATTGTAATAGACTATACCCCCCGAATTCATAAAGGGTGTTTTTCCCTTTTTGATCACGGTTAACTTGACTAAACCGTGTATAAATAGGTGATGATCGAGCGGACAAATTTAGGCCCGAATTCATAAAGAGAGATCAGATCAGCTGCTGTTTATTCAACGTACATAGTCACACCTGTCTAAGTAACAAAAGAAATTCAAATCGTCCCAAGGGGCTTGTTTATCTGGTGTACAAGCTACCAATTCTCTGTTGGCTTGCTTGGCTGGCTGGACGTATGACCATGGATCTCTTGCACATAATTGAAATAGCACAGGAAAAGGCAAGGTGCCGAATTGAGGGTTTTCATAGACAGTACGAATCCTTTAGAAGAACATAGTGACATGAAATTTGTCAAGCGATACAGAATTTCCAAAGAATCATACCGTTATATTCTACACCTAATCGAAGCAGACATTGATCATCCCACAAGACGAAACCATGACCTTCTTCCAGTACACCAACTATGTTTTGCCCTGCGCTTTTATGCATGTGGTGCATTCCAAATGGTTGTTGGTGACACACGTGGTGTATCACAGGCTACCTGTTGTCGACTAGTTTGTCGTGTTACCGAGGCAATATGTGCCAGGAAAAACCACTTTTTACCATGCAGAGTGTCACATGACACCACTACACATCGGCTAATCGGGGACTTGCACACGGATGGGTAAACACCCGATTATGTTCTACCTGAATTGCAGTAGTCACAGGAGTTTATCCACTCGTACGACAGTAGTTGTACGTGACTAAAATAATCGGGTGATCATCACCCTTTATGAATTCGGGCAGAAATGTTTAACCAAGGTGTCTTTTGACCTTACCAGTGCAAAAGAATTTTTAAAATTTCTGTAAGAGTAAAAATTTGAAAACATTTATGGCCAAAGTTTGACCACTTAAAGTCCTGGGAAGGATGACCTCTTGCTAACAAGATGGGCGCTGTTACTAGTTAAAAAACAAGACATAAACCTGGCGCACTGTCACCTCCTAATTGAGTCAGCTGCTGAAAGACCCCTCACCTTCCCTAGTATGAGCCCAGTATGGGTCAGACAGCTATCAGTTTTTGTGCGAAGATGCCAGATCCTTATTGTTTTCATCTTGTGTAGTCCAAGTACACCTTATGTACCTCCCCAAATCTTCTTTGCAGGGTGAGTCTTGACCCTAAGGCCCAAGAGCTAGTTGGTATTCTCCGAAACCACTTGATTCAGTTCAGTCCCCACTACAAATCTGGAAGTCTACCTGACACCGCAGCCCCAGCTATTCTCAAGAAACCTTTGAAATCGTGAGTACAAGCTCCTGTATGCAGTTTCCTTGAAACAAAGGCATCAGTACATATTACATTATATGTACACCTTGGTGAAACGCCAATTCTGTCCCTGGGCTGCAGAATCATGTCCAAGTTGACGCTCGCTGACATGAACATATTGCTCTTCCGCTGCGATGCTGAGGAGCAGGAAGATGGCGGTGGCTGCTATACAATTCCCTCCTGGGTGGCTTTGAAGTATGGTGGCCTTCAAGGTACAGGCTTAGTGGAAAAGCCCCCAGCAACAGCAATGGGCACTGGAAGGTTATACACAGCCACATGACCATCACAGGAGTATTGTTAAACTGTCAATGTAGAGCTTCGATTAAGTCCGCGCTTTGAAATTTCTTTGCAGGATTCCTGTCTGTGATGGCTGACATTCGTGCGAAAAACGATTTGGGCCACCCCTTCTGTGACAACTTGAGGCAAGGGGACTGGATGATCGACTATGTGAGCAACCGCCTGCTGTCACGTGGGGGTCCTCTCGGACAGGTGAGTCGACCCCATATCTGAAACTCCCTGCTGAACCATAAACTGTATAAAAAGATGGACGAAGCTACCGTGACGTTACCCATTGGTTTCAGCATACCATAAAGGAAACCTCGATTTTGGCTATTTGAATTGCGCCATGTTGTCATTTTAAAACCGGATGTGATATCTATTGGACGAGATCATGTATTGAAGATCCGGGGAGGACCATGGCTCTGGATCCGACCGTATTGGACGAGGACCAGTGGATAGCCACCCCCCTAATGTATGTTCTGGTTTATCATTTATTCTATTCTGTATGGGACCATAATTTACAAAAATGAACATCATGATACATCGAAGGAGTTTTGAAACTTGCTATAGCTACCATAAAATGATGTGAAAAATCATTATTTAAATGAAAAATCAGGTGGGAAAGTAGGGTCATTTTCTCATAGACTTCTCTATCGTTGAACTTCTTTCTGCAATTACCGACGTCGCCATCTGCTGGGCATTAAATAGAATGCCATTTTACGCTACTTCTGGATGGGTGTCATTTTTCAGACCAGGGTGCTGTTTCCATCTTTTTATACAGTCTATGTGCTGAACGCTACACTCGAGGCCTTCAGGCACACCCCACCCTCTCTGTGGCATACTGGAACCGTCTGCCAACCCTTGAGAAGCCTCTTTCTGTGCTTGGTACAAGGACCAAAAACTCTCTTAGTTTCTTCTTGTTTTTCTTCTTGGTGTGGACACTAACTATGAAGCAGGTCTCCTCCGTTATTACTCAACATATTGTCATGAAACTTGACAAGCGCCTTCTACATGTCAGTGCGCAGGCATTAGCTGAGCCTGATTTTCCAAAAAGAGCAGAGGAGGTATATACATCCACACTACAAAACCACTCACTAGTTACATGCCACCATCCCAAGGATGTTATTCATTTGAACTTGTTCCCTGTGTCCTGAATGGAAACAGATTTCCAGTTCTGTGCTCTTAGTATTTAGTGTAATTCCTACTGGCGCGTGCTAAATTCACACATTCCTACAGGTGGGACAGTGGTTCCAGGCCATGTTCGGGTACCTGAAGCACATTCCACGATACCTTATCCCCTGCTACTTCGATGCCATCCTTGTCGGGGCATATACCACTGCTCTGGATGCTGCTTTTAATCAAATGTCAAGGTAATTCTTATTTCTGATACTATTGTTACTTGGTGGTTGCAAACAATGGATTTTTTCTTTGTGTAAAACACCTAAACTGGGACACCATGCTGTAGTGCTTTCAAACAATAGAATACACACTAAAACTCTTTAGCTATAGTCTTATTCTGTTGAGTGTTCAACAAGAAGTCACATATACCTCTGGGGGAAGTTAAAGCTGCAGTTGGTAACTTTGAGGAGAGAGCGGACTCAGCGTGAAAATTTGAAAAATTGCAACTTTCAGATCCCTCCCCCTCCCTCTCCAAGGCACTGCTGCCCTGCCTCCAGCAACCCTCCCCCAGAGGAGGCTGCCGTGCAGGCGACAACACGCGACCTGTTATGCATGCGTGCCGGCTTAGTGACTGTGTTTGAACAAGTTGCACCCCAGCATAAGAACAAGAAAGACACAGTGATTTTCAGTGAAAGATTTTGCAATTTCACATTATGAAAACAGCTAAGTTGCCGAGGCTAGACATTACTGTTGTGAATAGTCAATATTGCTGGCCAACAAACCAGCAGAAATAAATCATATGACATGACATGAAAAATGATCTACAGCAGTATGCATTGAGTAAAATTCCAGCACACTTATTTCAGTAAGTTGCATATTTTTTTTAGAACAGAAACTGTTGTGAATCCTACTGAATGGCCAGTAAACCATGAATGACAACATTTAGCTGTGAGAGCACAGAAACGTTACACATATTTATAAAGACAACAACACAACCGATAAGACTGCCAGGTCACTTCATTAAGATATTTTCTGCTACTTTCTAATAAAAGGACGCCAGTAACGTTAGCCCTAGCTAACGTTAGCTCGATTGCAACATCGTAGTAACATCACATACACTGCAGAGTAGTGTAACAATTACAAGATGCTGGCTATTCGAACAGCGACTGTGCATGTAAGCGACGTTCACTCGCAAATGGATTGATGCCGGTTAGGGCTGGGGTTAGTAGCAGCTGTGCATGTAAGTGACGCCAACTCAACTAAAATATTTAATCGTCTGATTGCTAATCAAGCAAAGGAACCAAAATCATCGCAATTTCGAGCCCTGGAATTACAGTTTTAGCCCCGTTGTTGTTTAGGCTGTTGTTGTTAGCGCCGGGATTGGGACTTTTCCTGCTGGGACTGCCATTACTATTCACCACCTCCATGTTCACCACCAATGGGACGTGAACGTGCATCAACTTTTGTCGATTAGCCAATAGGAACACTCAAAACAGCTCATGAAACAGCTGTTTTGTAAAATGTACTGTGATCGGCTGAAGACTGCCGTCACAGTGTTGGTTTTCTGCAGCCTGAATACAGAGCTAAGAGAAGGCGCAGTGATTCAATGTCCTCTCATAACTCTGAATTACAATATGCTGAAAGGTTATTTTTGATTTTTGACTGAATGACGCCAAAAATAAGTTACCAACTATAGCTTTAAGGACCACCAAATTCAAATTGAAATTTTCCAAAAATTTGCCTGTCCTGAACTCTATACATATTCTAGAAGGTTTTGCTTGGTCGTTATAGCAACATTACTAATAAATGGTTATCAGAAATATCATTGTGTAAATATTTTGTGACAGCACCAATATTTATCCAGATGATATTGGCAAAATATCGATATCGAGGTATTCGGTCACAAATATCGCGATATTAGATTTTGTCCATATCGCCTATGTTAAATGTGTTGAAAACAAAGGCTTTCTTGAAAAGGTAATAAAGTGTGAGGCAATAAGCAAACTCCTTCCACACTGGTTGTGTATGCTGCTTAAGGTATGTCAAAGCCATATTTCTGAGAATTGAGCAGTGTTTGTTGCCTTTGTTAATTTAATATTTTGGTGAGGGGGAAATTAGTTGAAGAATTGAGTGGCATAATTTTGCCCAGCTGTATAACTTGGTTATTTTTAAAGGCCTGTGATGAAGCATTTGACTGCACGTTGGTAACACATGTAATGTCTGATATGATTACCAAAGCCATTTGTAAAGGTTGTAATACAGTTGAACCACTGGATTAAACTTTCTGCTAGCAAAACGAGGGTTGCCTGAAAATTTTCTAGTCTAGTTTTGTTAGCATGAGGAAATTTCCTTGCTCGCCTACTCTAAGTAATGTCTGTCTGGGGAACTCAGTTTTGTCCAGACTGGGTCTACGTTTGTGAAGCTCCTGGCTCTGGGTTCGGTGCAGATGTGTGGAGTAGGCCGTACCCCAACCTTGCCAGCCTTGTCCCCCAGCCTGGATGATGTACCCTACCGCCTGAGCAGCGCCACCGGGAGGAAGGAGCAGAGCTGCGTCTCCTTGGCTGCCGGTTAGACAGACAGTCCTGTACTTTTCTGTGCACATACGGCTTGGCTATTGCATCCTAAGCCTGAATTCAATCAAAATTATCCTTTATTTTGGCTCCCAAATATAGTTTTTCATTGTTTTTTACTGACTTCCCTTTCTTTTTGTAAACTGTTGAACTCCTCAAACAGTTTGGTGTGGTGGAAAAAAATGTTGCAGACAAATGTTGATTGCATCCAAACTGTAGCGTGTTTTCTGGAGAAAAAAAAATAACTGAACAAGTTGTAAAACAGTGGCAGACAAAGTGAGAAGAAACTAGTTACAACTACTTTCATCATCAATTTTGAAAAATTCTGCCTTTTCTTTTAAAATGGGTTCTGTAGCGACTGGTGAAAAGGTATTTTCTACTTTATTTGGCTCTACAGAGTTTGGATTTGTTTGTAAATTATTGTTATCAAGCATTTCGATACATTTTGGTGTCACTGTGTAGAAGGCACAGTATTTTACACAGTGTGCTCCAAAATTACTGGCACCCTTGTCTGGCAATGCACAAACAATACAAAAATGTATATATAAACAATGTAATTATGGAGAAATGGAATATACCTGCATGTGTGAAATACTTTGTATAATTAATTTTTCTTTAGAAACAACCAAAATCATTATGATCATTTTAAACAAAAAAATTTCTACAAAATCAAGGTTTCATAATTATTGGTACCCTTTATTTACTACATAGTGCAATCACCTCTGGAACGTGGAGTCTTTTCCTGTAATTTTAGACAAAGTTAAAGAACACTTATGGGGGATTTTGGACCTTTCCTCCAAGCAGATCCTTCCAAGATTCTTCATTCTTAGGTTTGCATTTTTCAACTGCCCTCTTCGACTCAGCCCGCAGGTTTTAAATTGGATTGACGTCTGCTGACAAAGATGGTCATTGCAGAACATTGATTTTGTTGTGACAGAAACATTTCTATGTGGATCTTGAGGTATGCTTTGGGTCATTGTCTTGTTGGAAAGTCCATCTACAGCTAAGTCCCAGCCTTCTGATGGAGGCAACCAGATTGCCTGCCAAAATTTCCTGATACTTGGTGGAATTCATTTTTTCATTAATCTTAACCGGTGCCCCTAGACCTCTGGAATTAAAACAGCCCCAAAACATGACTGACCCACCATCATATTTCACCGTGGGTATGAGGTGCTTCCCCTTGTATGCATCTCTGTTTTGACACCAAACATGTTGATGCTGTATCTGATGGAAATATGCAATTTTGGTCTCATCTTGTTCATCATCTCTCTGGCATCTTGTTCCAGTCATAATTTTAATGACTTTCATTAAACACCGAGCGCTTGCTTCTGTGTCAGAAAAGACTTTCTTCTGGCAACCCTTCCAAAGAGCTTGTGGTTGTGGAGGTGGCGCCCGATGATGCTTTTTAAACCTGCTGACCCCAAAGTGCCACTAAGGCTTTCACACTGATTCTTGGGGATTTTGTTGCTTCTCTCATCATCCTCCTCAGGATCCTGGGGGGGGCGAAATGCAGTTGCATTCTCTACCCTTGAGGTTTTGAACAGTTGAACATCTATAAGGGTGTCATTAATTGTGAAACCTTTATTTGGAGGAAACTGATGTTGAATTAAATCAGTAAAAGATTTTGGTTGGTTCAGTTGGAACATTAGTATCATACAGTATTTTTCACATTGTTATTTAGAGTTATTCTCCCCCTTCCTGGGGAGGGGGGTGGAGAGACATATTGTTTTTGCCTGAATTCCCGTTGGCGTCGGTGTCGGCATTGGCGTTCCCATTTGTTTCTGGAGCATAACTCTGAAACTGTTCGACCGATTCTCACCAAATTTGATATAATGTCTCTCCATAACATGTAGATGTGCCTTTTGAGGGCTTGAACTGCTTTTGAATTTCATTTTTTCTGTTTCCATGTCAACAATTTGGACTTAGGCATATTGAAGGGTGGGACTCGTTTCCAGACCATAACTCTAAAATGTGAAATGGGGGAGACATCTGTTTTGACGTGTAAAAACCATTGTAGTTTCTCTATAAATATGTTAGAATTTTTAAAAATATTTTTTGTGCCTTGCCAGTCTGGGGCGCCAGTTTTTTTTTTTTTTTTTTTTTTTTCTACTGGGCTCCAATTTGCTTGGGTCATATCCTTGTTTTTTATTCTCCTGGATATTCTATATTGTTCTTGGATTTTTTTCTCCCGCATTCAGGTCTTCCTCATTTCTCTTCTGGAATTTTCCGTTGCTGGGGGCGGGACACCTTCATCGCCCTTCGGGGTCTAATGTTGCTCACCGGTCGGCACCTTGAAGCCAGGTAAGACTTGAGATCCATGAGTCCAGCTCTTGAAGCATGTTGTGTTCACATTACTGCTATGAAAATGTATGGATAGTTATGCTTACAGTTTCCACTTGCAGGGTATATACTGACTGGGATGGTTTTTCCCAAATGGTCTCTTGAGTATAGACTTAATTCTGAATGTTGCCATCAATGCAGGTGTATTGTCAGTTAATGGAAACATTCAGATTGCTACACTTGTAATGTTGCATCAGTGTCAATTGCCTTTTGTGGCTAATTTTCTTTCCTGACTGAACTCATTTAAAAGGAGTCCTTTTTTTTCCCAAAGGAACATCATTCTGGCTTTTGCTGGGACTCTCAGGCATGGACTGATCCCCAACCTACTTGGAGAGGGAGCTCACGCTAGATTTAACTGCCGGGATGCTGTGTGGTGGTGGTTGCAGTGCATCCAGGACTACTGCAAGCTGGTTCCCAATGGCACCGACATCCTCCAATGCCCTGTGTCCCGGCTCTTTCCCACCGATAATGCCAAGCCTCGAGCGGCCGGGGAGGTGGTATGTTTCTGAAAGCTAGAATGGGATCATGTGTTGTTGCCTTTTTTTTTCCTCTTGTCTTATGGAGCGGATGCCTTAGTGAATGTGACTGAGTTAGTTCAAGAGTTCGACCTGAAGTCTCAGATTCGTTTAAAATTGTTCCTATAACTTGGCGGCTTCATTTGAAAATGAAATGATGAATGGACGCCATCAGGTTGCCTCACTCGGTTAAGGCACTGCATTGCGGAGTAGTAATGACATCCACGACGCGGGTTCGACCCGCAGTCGTACCAACCAGCACTGGACGGCAGCTTTTTCAGAGCAGCGGATAATTGGCTTCACACTGCAGGGAAACAAATTGGGAAGGGACTGCCGGGATGAGATATTCAAAACAGTAGCTTTGTTCGTTGCTGAAGCGCCTCCCGTTGGCCTGCTGGGAGCTCGTCAGTGAGATTCTAGGCTTGCTCATGTTCGTGTTTCTTCCTCCCTCGTTCTGAACTTGAGAAGTTTTCACCTATGGGTGTAAAGAAGCAGTAGTTGACCGGCAAATGCTTTGGAGAAGAGCCACCAACTGTCCCTCTCCCGAGTTGCCAACATGGGGTCGCATACGAGCAAGCTTTTACATAATTCTCAAATTGGGCATTCCAGATTTGGGTGGGATTGGAGATGCCAAATAAAACATCATAACAGTTAATTTAAAAAAATTAAATGACGAATGGCCGTTTTCTCTGGTATCTAGGATCAGCCGCTGTATGAAGTTATACAGGAGGCCATGCAGAGGCATGCTGAAGGAATTAAGTTTCGGGAGAGGAATGCTGGGCCACAGATCGATCGCAACATGCAGGATGAAGGTAAGCCTCTGTCTTGATGTACAATGCTCAACTTTTGAACCCGTCGTTGAATGAAAAATGTGCTACAGCAAAGCTACATATCTGGACCTCAGTGTGAACCTGGATGCAGTAATTTAAAACAAAGTAGGAGTGATTGCATACGTGCCCAATCTTGGATCTCGAAAGTATCGAAACAGCAGATCGCCAACCTGAATTGTGATATGTCACTTGCTGTTAATGTTTAGGAAGTTAAATTTAATTCATGAAATTGGAATGTTCTCTGGGGAGTTTTTCATTCAATTCGTGTTCACAGTGGGCTGATATGAAATCGATTCAACTCCGATCCATGCTGAGTGTATGTTTGCATTGTTCATCTCTCTTATGTGAAACTGCTGCTCTGAACTTATAAATTTAACATGACAATTCATAATGCTGACTTATACGTTTGACTTGTTTGAATCTGAAGTGAGGAGCGTGAGAACAGCAAGTTGCAAGACTGTTTTGTCCAGTGCGTACAGGCAATGCATGATAGTTGATCACTGCAGGTATATGTTTTGCATGCAATCCTGTGGCTGAATTTGCCATTCAGTCAAGCAATGGCAAAACCAATCAGTTAGCAAGCTGTTTTTGTTTTCATTAAGTTCAGTACACTGCCATTACTGTATTTTTATCTGTCAGTGAAATAATTGGTGTTGTTGTAGTGCCTGGCAACAGTAGCTTGGCTATCTAGTGAACACCCCATTTTCTTGAAGATGTTAGGAACTTACACCAATGTTGTTCATTCATAATATTAGCATTAAAGTTCCTTGCTTAATGTTGCTCAGCTGTTCTCGCTTTCTATTTTGTTGGTGTTGAAAAGTATGTCTCAATTTCAACAAGTCAAATCAATTTGGGTTACATTCACTGTAACCTGAAGCATTAAAGTGCTTTTGACACAAAAATAAAAGTATAGAAAGACATCAAGAATTTGAAGCAGCAACGTACTGGAAGGTTTATGTCATAGCTGCTCCAGTCGCAAAGAAATAATAAGAAAGAGCGAGTGATTCAAAATTATATTTCTTTTGAGCCCCTGAGTGAGTCTTGGCACACTTAACCGTCTTCACTGTGACATCTTGGCAAGAACTCTTCCGAACCCATACTACGTATTTCAACGGAAGGATATGGCAGGGCAGAGTGAGATATCTTCAGATATATATGTTCTTCAGTCATTAAAACTTTCTACTTCTGATTAAAGATCATAATTGTATGGATATAGGCCTGAATAGCCGCCAGTACTTTGATTGTCATTCCCGTTTGTAATGTCTTGTAATGATACCAGCACTCATCATATTATGTCCAGTCTGTATGACGCTATGAATTACGAACAGGATAAATGATCAACATTGCCAATATTGTAAAATAGAATTGCAAGCATTTGTGCCGACTTGGGTTTAATATTGCAAAAAAATGTTGGTAATATTTGATGACGCCATTGTGTGCTTAACAATGATGCTTCACTCCAAAGTTGTCCCATACCCTTTTATTAAGTTGCGTTTATGACAGTGTTTGAGGTATTATTCATTTTTGTGTAAATCGCTCTGAATTCAAGAACTTGCTAATTCAATCAATGACTGCAGGAAAAAGTCACTGCTATTTGAGTTTATTTGCATTTTTTATTGCTTATTGGAGTTGAGGTTGCACTGTGCATCAACCAACTACAATGTGTGGTCCACGAATTTGAGATCCTTTTATCCCATAAATGTCGATGCCGTATTATTTGGAAAATTAAATAAACCATTGGCTTCTAGCTGGCGGTATATTCAAGTCAATGGAATGAGCTAGCTATATGCTATTGTGTCTTGCCATTAAACTAATAAATTCAAGTTTCTGCAAAAACGGTAACTCTTATAACTTATTATTTTAATTGCAAAAAGGGCTGGCATGCTAGCTAGCTAATTATGAGTCCAATTGACCTGAATAAACCGCAAACTAGAAACAAATGCTAAGCAATGGTAAGCGGTTCCTAGCAGGAGGAATGGAAACATAACCGTGTTTGCCAATGAATGGAATCTGACCGATTGCTACGCAAGAAAACTGTATTACACGTGTATAATGCCAAACTTGTCTCAAGGGTTGTATCACACAGATTTTTCATTTGTGGGATAAAAATAAATATCAAGACAACCTATTTGGAAAATGTGACAAGGGCACACGTGTGCAGTACACTAATGATGTTTCAGAGCAGGAATGTGAACAAAACATTCCTCTTCAAAATGGGCACAACACAGGGCTGAAGACTCGCTAGAAGACCAAATGGCCCTTGTTCTCCTGACTTGTTTCTCCCACTGATCACGCCAAATGGAATCCTTTGGACTAAAACCCCTTTCCCTTGTATGCGAACAAAATCCAGCAACACGACAGGAGGGCATTTTTAAAGAAATACTAAAACAAGTACTCCACAAAAGTATTCTTCGGCCCTGGTAGCATGTCAACAACTCGCGATCGGTTCTGGCGCTTACTTCATTTCCACCTTCTTGCTCGCTGGCCTGAGCCTCGGAGGCTATTGATTTTCCTTTTTCGCGGCGGAAAATTCAAACGTGTCAAATATTCAAAAAATGGGTCATATCTCGTCCAATTATGTTTGTGAATTAAAAACCTCTATATACAGTGCCCTAAATAATTATTGGCACCCCTGATTAAGATGTGTTCTTTAGCTTCTAATAAATTCAGGTTTTTTCTAAATAATATAGGACCACAATGAAAAAAAGGGGAAAATCCAATCTTTAATTCAAGTGCATTTATTCAGTTGGAAAAAAATCCCACATTAAGAAATAATTCTTTTACATCAAATCATGTGTGCCACAATTATTAGCACCCCTGATGTTAATTCTTTGTACTACCCCCTTTTGCCAACAAAACAGCACCTAATCTTATCCTATAATGTTTCACAAGATGGGAGAATACAGAAAGAGGGATCTTTGACCATTCCTCTTTGCATTATCTCTCTAAATCATCCAGCAACTTGGGTCCTCTCCTCTGCACCCTCCTCTTCAGCTCACTCCACAGGTTTTCAATGGGGTTGAGGTCTGGGGACTGAGATGGCCATGGGAGGAGCTTGATTCTGTGTCTGGTGAACCATTTCTGTGTAGATTTGGCCGCATGTTTAGGGTCATTATCTTGCTGAAAGACCCAGTGATGACCCCTCTTCAGCTTTCAGGCAGAGGCCACCAGATTTTGATTTAAAATGTCCTGGTATTTCAAAGCGTTCATGATGCCATGCACCCTAACTAGGTTCCTAGTGCCTCTGAAAGAGAAACAGGCCCACAGTATCACCAATCCTCCCCATACTTCACAGTAGGCATGAGGTGCTTTTCTGCATACTCATCTTTTGTGTTCCGCCAGACCCACTTCGAGCGTTTGTAGCCAAAAGCTCTATCTTGGTCTCATCTGACCAAAGCACACGGTCCCAGTACCGCTTGTCGAACTCCAGACGTTTGCGTTTATGATTGTGAGTGAGAAAAGGTTTTTTCCGTGCATACCTCCCAAACAGCTTGTTAGCATGTAGATGGCGCCTGAACTTGTTTTGGAGACTTTGTGACCCCAAGATGCTACCATTTGTTGAAATTCTTTAACAGTGAGCTTGGGAGAACTTTTTATTTCTCTTACCATCCTCCTCACTGTGCGTGGTGGCAAAATAACCTTGCGTCCTTGTCCAGGCTTGTTTACCACTGTTCCAGTTGTTTTAAACTTCTTAATGATTCCTCTGACAGTAGATATAGGCAGGTGCAGCCTAGTGGCTATTTTCTTGTAGCCATTGCCTGACTTGTGAAGGTCGACACACATCTGCCTTACTTGAATGGTGTGTTCCTTTATTTTTCCCATGTTGAAGAGTGGATAAGAGAAATGGCCTTTGTGTCACATCATATTTATACCCCAGGGAAACGGGATATGATTTACTAATGAAATGTTCCTAGATACTCTGATCAACTTTGTAAACTACTTTAGAAATGGCAGAAATACTTGAATTACACTTAATTCCTAGGGATTGTTAGGGGTACCAATAATTGTGGAACAGGTGATTTTATGAAAAATAATTATTTCGTAGTCAGGGATTTTTTTTTTCCCTTAAAATTCACTTGAGTTGAAGGTTACATTTTTCTACAATTTTCAGTGTGAGAGTATGCTTCAGCAATAAAAATTGAATTTATTTTAAGGCTTTTGACACATCTTAACCAGCGGTGCCAAGAATTATGGAGGGCACTGTATGTCGTACATAATCAGAAATTGTTAAAAATGTGTGTATTTAGTCCGAAAAAGTAAAAATGCTTTGAAAATTTTGAGTCGAGCAACTGCGAGCTTATATATGACTGGGGTCTTACCCACCTTGGAGTGGCATCCTCGAAAGGACCATTGGAGACACCAAAGAGACCCCCTCATAACTTTAAAGCAAATATATCTTGAATCTCAATGTTTCTGTGTGTAGGAAGTTGACACAAAATTTCTATTTCGAGAGACCTGTTCAGTCACACGCAACAAAAATCAAGAGGTTTTTCAAAAATAAGCAAGAAGTAGCCTTAATGTTTTGCGTTCACATTACATTGCAAATCATTGAATTTACTTTCATGATTACAAATCATGTTTTCTATGAATTTGAGGAGACGTTTTGATAAACAATCAGTATTTTGCATATATTCCATGTAGCGATAGAATAATATGCCAGATAGTTTGGGTGTTTAAATTCAGGCCGAAAAATGAGAGGAATGCGCCCCGGAGAGTAACAGGACGACATGGCTTGAGGGAATTTGGTAAAAGAAACGATGCATTTCCCAGGGATATCTTGAGCACGGAACCCAAGTGCGGTGTGGTGGTATTTTTTCTTCATACAAACGATCAACCCGTGGAACCACTTTTCTCATTCACCCTTTAATTGATGTTGCCGCAAACCAATTTTTCACTTCATGTCTTCACCTCCATTTTCTTCTCTCTCTGGTGGGTGCAGCAAAGAGCAAGAAAGGGCAAGCAGAGCATGAAAGAATGTCATGACCTCCAAGTGAACTGTGTTTAACTGATGAGGGAAATGGCAGATCAATGGCAAATCATTGGACTGACTAGTTCTGATATTATTCAGCAAGATTTTTATTAAAATGACACGTGATATACGTTGTATTGATTGTAGTGCTGCACGATTAATCGAATCGCAATTGCAATCGCAATGTCAAGCAGTGCGATTACATAACCGCAAAGAAGGCGACGATCTAAATAAGCGTGTGCTGCCAGTGAACATAACTATGTCTCCTTTAATTGTATGGAGTTTGTTGACGTTATGTCCATGAGCGCTATTGTGAGCTGGGTCCGAGTAGTCGAAAATTACGTCCTATAGAATAATTCCACACCACTTTTCTTTAATCCATGTGGAAAATGTCTGAAGATAAAGGAAGGGTGTGACATGGAATTCCTACCGTTTAGGAATACAACCGGGCTTATAAGAAAATCCGAATGCACTTAAAGCAGGCAATGTGAACATGATGGGGTCCCATACGTTTCTTTACGCGATTGGTTAGATGAATAGTTGCCCCTTTAAATACTGCTGCTGCGCAGAATTGTGGAATGGCGTTATCTCCTTTCTTTTCGAAAAGGATGTGTCTATGTACCCCAGTGACGTGCGGTGGAGGTTGGTTTGGTGAGGCACAAACCTCCCCTTTGCTTGATTAGCAATCAGACGATTAACTAGTTTAGTAAGACTATTCGGCAGAATGACGGGCCAGTTTAAGTTTCCGCGGCGTTATTACTCAGGACATCGAACCTGAAATGCTCAACAGCAGATTTGCACGTACTTGCTTCCTGGAAGCCGAAGCAATGTCATCAAAAAATATTAACGCAGTTCGACTTATGCAGAGTTCAATGCTTAATCAATATCCTATAATGTATTCTTCTTTAAATATGCGCTTTTACACCCAAACAAAAAGCGGGCGTTTATTTTCTGTCTTCTTTCGTAATCCGATTAACAAAATGTTTAAATGATATACAGAATTACCGAGAGCCGAGAATTTTTCCCAATTGATTATTCAGATTTCCATCCTTGCAGTCTCGAATTGCAGCGTATATGTGAATGAAGTCATTATTATCTCCTCTATCAGTATCAGGCTTCCATGAGGCTTGGTCTTAATTGTTTTGATTGTCAATCAGGAACAGTACGTGGGAACAGGTTCACAAAATCCTGTGATAAAAGTTTGGGTCACTGCCTCACCTCACCGCACGTCTCTGGCTTCCTGTAAGCAAGTACTCGCAAATCTGCAGTTTCGTGAGCATTTCAAGTTCCATGTAGCCTACTGAGTAATAACGCCGCGGAAACTTAAATGGCCCGTCATTCTGCCGAATAGTCTTACTAAACTAGTTAATCGTCTGATTGCTAATCAAGCAAAGGGAAGGTTTCTGCCTCACCAAACTAACCTCCGACGGCACGTCACTGGTGTACCCTATGCTAAAGGAGGTAAATTAGGAAGAACTGAGACACCGTTCCTTAACATTTAAAGAATTCGAAGGCTCTCATCATAGTTGCCACGGTACGTAATTATTTCCGGATCAGTTTTCAGGAGTTAGGAACTTTCCCCAGCGAAAAAAACTATTGAGACGCAGCCGTGGTCTGTGCAGCAGGTATGGTCATGTGACTGCTCGCTACAGTTCTCAGAGAACAACACTGTTACTGAATAAAATCATGAGCAGGAGCGTGAGCAAGCCCAGGCTGAGAGTGAGTTCATGGCGGAAAAAAACCCGCAACATCTACTATCATATGCAGAGATTAAGCATGAGTGTCTTGCCTCTTAGTGGCATTCATGTTCCTGTGTCTTAGTCAGCAATTATTCTATCAACGCGCACTGAAGAAATTCACTCGCGGAATTTAAGTCATTGCGCATTAACTTAAGCAGCTTCACGTGCATTACGGTGGATTTCCCCACTAGTGACACGGAAATCGACTGACTCTCATGATTGTCTTTACTGAGGGATTGAAAGCAGTGGAATTGCATAAAGACGTTTCAAATGTTCTTACTTCATTTAAACAATTCATACAACCATGTTCACCTTTATGCAAGTGAAACTGAAACTTCATTGCACAAGGATTTTAATTCCGCGTGAGAATCTTATTAATAAGCGTTCATTGAACAATGGCGGACTACGGTGAATAAGCAAAAAAAAAAAAACATGCACGAAACTTAGGCCGAGTGCGTGAGACTTGGCATCTCGGCATATGGCGATACTTTGATTTCAGGTACGGCGACGTTGAACAGAATAAGATGTGTTGTGTTAAACTTGCAAAGTTAAAGTCTCCACATCCCGCAGCAACACTACTAGTCTGTATCAACACTTGGGACAGCACAGAGAGAAGCATAAGGAATGCATGTGATGAAAGCCCAGCAAAGTAAAGCCAAAGAGACAACTGAAATCTGCTAATGCCCAATGGTGCCACTGCTTTTGTACTTTGCAGAAATGCCTTTATTTTTTCTTCTTAAGGGTTCTGTACAAACTTTTTGCTTTTTTTATTAAGTAGTACTTAATAGGTTTACAAAAATGTCTGCAGAAAGGCATCTAAGTTTACAATAGTGCCACTGCATTTGTACTTTGCAGAAAATATCCTGATTTTCAAAAATGGAAAAACCTCTTTTTTGGAAAATGTTATTTTGAAAACAGTGTGATAAACTTATTTTGTATTTTTATGCACCTTAATGTTTGCCTTTTTTGAGTTGAGAAAAATGCCCTACAAAATCATCATTATTCTCTGCACTCTCCTTAATAACAAAGCAAGTAGGCTCAAGAATCATTTTTAAAAAAAAAATCACATCGTAATCGCAAATTGCAATATGGTCCACTATAATCGCAATCGCACATTTTTACCAAATCGTGCAGCACTAATTGATTGGTGCAGAATTAATACTTTGTGTATATGTATACATTATTTTTCTGCCCCTGCTTTGGACAGGCTTTAACGTGGAGGTGAAAGTTGACCCAGAGACTGGCTTTGTGTCTGGAGGGAATAAGTTCAATTGTGGGACCTGGATGGACAAAATGGGGGAGAGTGAGAAGGCTGGCAACAAGGGGTTTCCAGCTACCCCCAGGTAAGATGGCCCCATCTTATCCTGTGTTTAATGCCCACAAGTCTTTTAGATTACAACATGTCAAGAATGGTTTTAAAATGGTTGAAATTTTTTGTGTGTGTAATTTATTATCCCAGTCATTCAGAGAAACCTCATGTTTGGGCTTTATGTCAATGATTCTCTGCACACAGAAGTTGGCATTTGGAATTAGACTGAAACAGTGGATTCTGGGACCATTTTTTGGAATATAGTGACAATATTTATGAGCCTTTATTCCTGGTCTTTAACGCTGGCAATCGAGACATATTTTGAGGGGTGGCGTGATGATTGGTGATGAGCAGAATGGAATCGGACTTTGTTCTTCACCTGCCTTGATATTTGCGGTTCAGGGACGGCGCAGCCGTTGAGATTGTGGGACTCAGCAAGTCAGCTGTGCGCTGGCTTTTGGAGCTGTATGAAGATGAGGTCTTCCCTTATGCTGAGGTCACTGTCCAAAGAGACGGTCAGTATCGCATGATTATATACAAGGTGTTTACTATCCTGAAATGAGTACTACTGGAAGAAGTACTCTTTTTTTTAATTTTTTTTTTTATTGAAGTACCAGTAATAATACAGAGAAGATGAAGGACTTTATACCCAAAAACGATTTGTAAAATGGACTTTTCAGCTCGTTCTTTCAATGTCACATCAGTCTATTTCTGATCAGCTCGAGCTTTGAGAGCTCAGCTGTGTTTTTGGATTGTGTTGATACATGGCTTAATGAATGGTAGTTAAACTGCGCAGGTACACATGAGGTTGTTGGTATATGCTGTATGACGTAGTGCCTGTTCTCTTCCCTGCCCTGTGAGATTGCTATTTTGGTATCTGTTTGTCTGTTTTGTTGTATTGTTTTCCCCTAACATATATTTATGGATTCTCAATTTGTACTGTACAAGTCTTGTATCGTGTCTTGTGTTATGTTTGTCTGCGTCTATGATTGTATGTATGTATTGTGACTGTATTAGCTGTTGTTTTTTTTTTGTCTTGTTTCTTCCCTTGATGGACTTGGAAGAATGGACTATTTTGACTTAATTTTTGGACTCCAGGAAGAATAGCTATGCTAATGTGCTGCTGCTAATGGAGATCCAATTAATGAAATTAAATGGCTTCTTCTTTACATAGTCGAGTCTTAACTTGCATTGGATGATGCCCCAACAATATGCGGTCACTGACACGGGTCTTCTGAAGTATTTCCAAGCCACTGTGGTTAGGTCCATTGCAGAAGCATAGTGGTTCTGAATCCAGTACTGTCTGAGGGTTTTAAAGTCATGTGCATCCAATATTCATATTCAACCTTATGTTTCAAACACGGACATTTCTGTTGTTTCTTTGGATTCTCCAAATTCTCATTATCTCGTCAATATATTATTCATCGCAATAGTGAAATCATTCAATTGTTTGCAGTCTCAGGTAAGAAATGTTCTTGAACTATTTGCTCCCGCAGCCTGTGATGAAGTGGTAAACCTCAAACCATCTCGCTGGTGAACAACCATGCCTTTTGGGACATTTTATATCTTATAAAATTTGGATCATTTGTTGTCTGTTCACCTTTTTACCTATGTTTTTCTGCAGTTTTTTTGGTCTTACCATTCCCCTGTTCCAACTGTTTTGGAACATGGTGTAGGCATTAAATTTGCATTTCAAAAATATTTATTAAAAAAATACAGTTAATCAGGTGAAAATACTTTTTTTGTGCTGGTTTTCACTTAAATGTTGGTTGAAGAGTATGAACAAATTACTTCAATTTTCTGGTGGTTTGGTCCAGCTGATTGCTGCACAAGTAGTTAAAGCAACAATCAAACCCTAACAGTGTTCATGGCAATGTCCTCTAGGGCTCGCAACCTTCATTTATGCCAAACCTTGATGGCGAAAGATTCAAGCCCTTTAATATAATAAATACCAAGATTTTTAAAAAATGGTTTGCCAAGTCAGTCATGAGAAATTCAAATGAGCTTCCACTTGTCACTATTGCTTTTTTGCACTTGTCTCTCTGTAGGTGCAAAGGTGTCATTGTCCTATGAAGAGTGGAATGACCTCATTCAGAAAAACTTTGAGAAGATGTTCTATGTGTCACAAGACCCCAAGGACCCCAATGAACAGCATCCAGACCTGGTTCATAAGCGGGGCATCTACAAGGACAGCTGTGGGGCCTCAAGCCACTGGTGTGACTACCAACTGCGGCCGAACTTCACCATTGCCATGGTGGTGGTAAGTTATCCATTAGATTCTGTTGGCATTTGCCATTTGAGCAGTATTAAATGATGTGCCAGTTTGCAATGAACAGATGCTAATAGTCAAAGTTGCATTTCACTTGACGTCATATGAGCTTGTGATATGCAAAACCAAAATAAAGTATCTAACCTCGTCAGTACGTAATTGAAGTATTGAGCTTGAAAGATGTCCTTGTAAAATTGCAAATCCAAAATGGACAAGTCAGCTACTGAACTATCAAAAGACCATTTTCAAGATCATGACCTGAAGCCTAAACATCTCGGGATCTTTATCTGTTCGAAAGCAAACTGTTCATGCTTCTCTTTATTCTTCAACATTAACCCTTTTACACCTGTGTATGGAAATTTCCGTTCCAAGGTTATTGACTTTTTTGTCTGAATACAGATTTTTCCTTGTTTTTTGATTGCCTTGGGATCCTCAGTCTTATCCACTAAGGGCTGGTGTAGGTGCAGGTCTTCATTCCAAACAAACAGTTACACACTGGATTCGATTAATTACGGTATTCTGCAAAAATTCTAATTCAAACTGATCACACATCTCTGAATATTTGCTCTCGATATGTAAAATCTGCTACATTTTTCTGTACATAAATACATCCAACTTGTGGTGAAACATTCAAGCAAAAAATGCTATGGTTGACTCAGAAATTAATAGAAACTATCTGAATTGGATACGAGCGGTCATAATTAATGTTGGCAGAACAGTCATGTTTAGTTTTGTACTAGCTGGGTGTAAAGGGGTTAATATTCAAATACTAATTTCCAGAAAGAGTGACCAAACTCAGATTTATTTTTCGGAGAAAATAACAAAATGCTGAAGTAAATGTTACTTTAATCCCTGCTCTTTCACCCATTTTATATGTCTGCACTTCCCAACGTGGTCTTAATACTTCTGTGTCCCCAGTAGGCTTTGTTTCTAACTTTCGTGTTGAGTTTCTTATACTTGGTGTTGTTACAATGTGACTGTACATTTCCCTATTCTGCGCTTTTTTAGGCTCCAGAGCTGTTCACCCCAGTGCGAGCCTGGGAGGCCCTGGACATTGCCCAGAAGAAGCTTCTAGGGCCTCTGGGAATGAAAACATTGGATCCAGAGTAAGCCATGCCCCACCCCATTCCTATTAATTTGGTCTTTACACATTGCACGATAATGCAGATCCTGTTTCTTGCCAAGTCTTTGGCAGGGCACATCGACGTATTCAATGAAACATTGCCCAAAATGAAACGGCACTATAGAGTTATAAATGGATAAATGAGGTTTTGCCCATTTTTGGGTGCATGCCTGCCCAAGTTGAATGCCATTATTGTTGTGGTATTCCGTGCTTTGGCAGACTGCAGAACAGATTGGATGGGACATGCAGACTGTATTTAAAAGCTTTATGACCTCGTTTTATTTTCTCTCCTAGTGACATGGTATATTGTGGTGTCTATGACAATGCTTTGGACAATGAAAACTATAACACCGCAAAAGGCTTCAATTACCACCAAGGACCAGTGAGTGTTGAAGTATTCACCTGCATTTCAGTATTCAAAGTAACTCTAAGCATTCTTCAGTCATAAAAGCTGTATTTGTTGTTTTTAGGAATGGCTTTGGCCCGTGGGCTACTTCCTGCGTGCTAAGGTTCATTTTTCTAAGATGATGGGGAAGGAAGAATATGATGAGACTGTTTTCCTGGTGAAGAATGTTTTATCACGACACTATGTACACCTAGAGAGGTAAATCACGGCTCCAGGTCTCGAACAGTTGCAGTGTTAGGACATGTGTGCATTGCTTTTTGTTAATGTTAGTCATTTAGACCATTGAGGAACAATTCATGAAAACACTAAGGAAATGCTTGCAATAGTGTTTCTTTCATGCGAGCGAGACTGTAAGTTTGGATGGGGGAAGGAATATATATACCGTATATATACACTTGACAGTGGTGTGAGCTTGATTTTATCATGTCTGGGATGCAGAATTGATCATGTTATCTCCTGCAGGTCTTCTTGGAAGGGTCTGCCAGAATTGACCAATGAAAATGGGCAGTACTGTCCCTTCAGTTGTGAATCCCAGGCCTGGTCCATCGCAACTGCCCTTGAGGTCCTGCATGACCTGTAAAGCATTAATTTCTCCGAATGGAGTCTTTCGTGCAAAAGCCTTCCAGCACCTAATCTAACTTGATACACTTTGTTTGTTACTGTTGGTCTCTGAAGGAGTGTACAGTAGGGCTGAACAATTCAGGAAAATAATTGAATTGTGATTTTTTTTAGACCAATATTACAACTGCAATTTAGAATTCGATTTATTTTAAATGTTCCCTATCTTCTGTATTATTCACTAAACACGAGTAATAAACAGTGAAATCTCATTAGCGCTCAGGATTTTACTGAGTGTAGACCAGACATACGCATTATGATGAAATGAGATAATTGATACATGAATTGATATTAATGACATATCTTTATTTAACTAATGAATTGCAAAAAGAAAAAACCTTCAATCACAGTAGTGTATTGACTGAATGATTTAACTTGGTCTTTTAGACTTGTAATAATTATTATGACTTTTCAATGAAATCTGAAAAACCGACCTTTAGTCAGTAACAAATCACAAGTTTCCCGCAGTCCATACTGTATTTCTGTATTGCCGTACGTTACTTGACCGCCGCTGAGAGAGACACAGGTCATGAACAAAGTTAATTTTCTCCTGATCAGTTGGTCTTAAAATGCTGTTGCAGCATCAGAATGTTTGGAAGATATGTGGCCTGGGAAAAGTAAGTCCAACATTTAATTTTGTGACAATGGGGCAAAATAATCAGTGGTGATCTGTGCTTAAGTTCAATTCTCCACATTGGAATCAATTCATTCAGGACCCGCCGCAAGTCTATCTAAGAGGATGGGGCACCCACGTGACTGATACAAAACATTACTCCTCGGTGAGGAGTCCTCCTTTCTCTATGGTCTTTGATGCCATGTCACGTGAGGGTAGGATAGCATGTTTACAATCTCTGAAGACCAATCATCGCAGCCTTTGCAATTTGAGAATTGCGCTGTATCACATCACAAGGTAATCACAAATGCAATTATTCGTTCAGCCCTACTGTACAAGCAATGTCTTTTTCAACTGGGAAGTTCACATCATGCATTAATTCCAGTGTATACTTTTTGGGAGCGTCATGGAAATTTTCTTAAAACTGATGCATAAATTGACGAGTATTTACCCTCATTTATGCAGTAGCTGATAACACTTTGATACTTTGAGGACGAGTTTACTCAAGTGTAAAAATGTTAGGACCAGCCTTTGTAAGCACTGATATAATTATTTACTGTACTGTACATTGGAGTTTTGACTCTAGGATGGATTTCCCTCATGTTTTTTTTTTTTTTTTTTTTTCTCATTACTTGACTACATTTTATCAGCTTCCATGACAAATTCATATCTTACTGAAAGGAGTACAATAAAAGATTCACTGAGCTCTCAGCTTGATTTTGTTATTTCTAGAGGAGGGGTGATGACTTCATGCATACTTCCAGCAACATTCAGTCATTAGAAGGTGCTACTGAAAACATGAGTGCTTTATCTGTTGTGATTGTCCAAAATAGGAAAAACATATATTTTATGTGTATTGTAGCAATATTTGTGTGTACATTTTTTAGAAGAGCTCCTGCACTTTCTGGTATATTGTATGCTAAACCCTCGTTGCCCTGCTCCCTGAATTTATCAGTATGTGGCTAACCACCATCATTTTGCTAATATTATTTATTTGTAATTAATTGGATAATTAGCCTTGTTATTGATCAAATTAAATGAGGAGTCAAATGAAGTATTCAAATGAAATGCAACTAGGGTACATGAATAGACCTGTGGGACCAATGTTATAAAATTCACCCTTATGTCACTTAACTAACATCTGTTACTCATTTGTAATTGTACTCATTTAGGTTGGAAATAACAGCACTGTGTTTTTATTTGCACTTTGTTGTCTATGTCTAGACTTGCTGATGGTGTAACCTTGTATTTTTCCCAGTTGGTGTCATTACTTACATTTCTGTTGGTTAATTAATGTTTAATTCATTATTCTTGCATTGTGTGTGACTCGGCCAGTAAACAGTCTTTGTATGCACGTAAATAAGTATGCTGCCTCGAGAATATGAAATAAAAATTGTTTCTAAAGCACACGGTAATGTTACTATTCAGTTGAAATTAAAAACTACCCCAAACTAAAGATAAGTTTCAAATTAACAGCACTCTATGATCTATTGAAATTATCCAATTCCTGGCAAGGCGTGTTTTAGACATCAGCCTTGCAGGAATAATAATTGATTTCATCTTGCACAGTTAGGAAAAAAGTACATTTAATTCTTAAAAGATAAGGGTGCTAGTTTATGATTTGTTCATTGGAATGTTGCTCGTTACGCAGGTTTCATGTTTGATTAAAGCTATTCTTACCTTTCTGGAATTTCTACACTTTTATTTTGTAATCTTGAAATGCTCCTAATGAGCGTATAGCACACTAAAATGTAAAAGAAATCCACCAGGTGTTGAAACTCATCGATATTCAATTCTCATATATTTCTGATAAAAGTCTGACCAATCATTTTCTTTGGTCCGAATAAAATGATTTGCCGAGCTTCCTGTCTGTCATCCGTTGCTGTGTCCCTTCCAGTTGCCTATTGTCACCGCTCGTGAGTTGTGCGCCTCTCTGGCAGAGCAGGGGAGCGGTAGAGACAAAGCAGGTAGCTACTCAACGAAGTTAGCCTGCAAATACAACAGTTGCAACTGCTCCTAATTCATGACTAATGTTACTGGGACAATTCTGGCGAGGTAAGACGTTATGACAGCAGTTTTGCAAGCAGTTTTAAATTCTGCCGAAAAACGATGCATCTGACTGTCAACAAACAGGTGCTGAAATGCTATAATTACTAACGTTGAAGGTATTTCGTCAGATGTTACGAGGGCATTTTATTTTATACCACATATAGACTTGAATATTATGCAATTACTGTTGGTTAGTTTTTACTAACCGGTACCTCTGAATCTGACTTCATTGCCCTGTTTCAAGATGCTTTCACACCAGACACGAGACAAATTTTGCATAAGACAGATTACATTAAAAGTCAATGCAAAGACGCGAATACTTGCGAGATTTGCGTCTTTGCATCGACTTTGAATGCAATCTGTCGTGCGAAAAGTTCGTTTCGCGTCCGGTGTGAAAGCAGCTTCATTTGCGCTACTCACTTTCTCACCGCACGCTTCAGGGGAGGAGGGAAGCCGCAGAGGTCAGGCAGGCAGAGGAGGGTGGGACTTTGGAGAGAGGTGGAGTTGATCATGTTCAAATTTCTACTAAGTGCTATGCCGCATTCCAGAAAGGTAAGAATAACTTTAAAATGGTCAGTGTAAACAGTAGCTTGTTATCCATTTGATGCGGATTGTGTACATTCGTATGGTGTTGTACTAGCATGTGATCAATGGTTTCACTAAAAGAAAATCTGAGCACTCCATCAATGCTTGTAATTTTATGCTATGGAAGGAATTACATTTTCCCTTACTCCAAGTTCAGCCTGAAATGTTCGCCAGCTATGAAATGAAGCTCGAGGAATTGCATTATGTCATAACACATTTATGCAGTTTATTAGTTATACATTTAAGGCTACTTAGCACAGTGCATTACACATAGTACATATTATGACAGTGTTCCCCAACCCTCTCTTGGAGGCCCACCTGTCCTGCATGTTTTGGATCTCTCCCTGCTCCAGCACAGGTGATTCAAATGATCAGCTGGTTAATCACCCCCTAAAGCTGATTGACGACTACCTGATCATTTGAATCACCTGTGCTGGAGCAGGGAGAGATCCAAAGCTTGCAGGACAGGTGGGCTTCCAGGAGAGGGTTTGGGAACACTGTATTATGAAACACATTAGCTTGTATGGTAATGTTGGCACATAGGCTTTCATGCACATCAGTTATACTTCAATAAAAGTCCAGCGACGGCGAGCAGGATGAAATTGCTTGGTGGAATATTCTGGAAAGAATTACAAATCGGTTATTCATTTCAGTATGATCATTTGAATTTGAGTTAAATCGATGCAAATGTATTTTACTTGAAAATAATTTAATTCATGTGTTTTGCCTGCATAATCTGGCACTGTGATGATATAATTTGTATTATAATGGAAATACTGTAATTGGTAGTTGTTCTCACCAGTGTAGATGAAGACATTCTAACTGCTGGGCTGTTGACATTTATCCAAAATTCACTGTACTTCTTTACAAAAGTCGCACTGAAAAAGATGCACATAATTAAAGCAACTGATATTTTGAAATGGCTCATAAATTTCAATTAGAATTTTATTTGATGATTACTGTATACCAGAACATGATATCCCCTGGGGTGCTGTTATTTGGGGCTTCCCATGTTGCTTCCAGTGTTGTGAGATTATTGGCTGATCGATGAGTGATTGTTGAATTCTGTAAGGAAAATTTATGCACAGTTGATGCACTGCTGCTTCCATTCAACGCTATGGTAGATTTCTGTATTTAGAGGTTGCGCGTACATGCATTTTTTTAAAGTTGAGTTATGGATTTAATACTTTGCTACTACTTAATCCTTTGGCGTTATACACTATATTTACGTGCCCTTTAACACACGCTATATATGCACAGAGGTATTGGGACACCCCTCTTATTCCATTAATTCAGGTATTTCAGTTTGACCCGTAGCTCCATGCATAACGTCCAGCAACTAGCCATGCTGTCTGCATTTACAAACATTTGTGAAAGAAACGGTGAATCTGAGATTCAAGAGTGGTACTGGCACAGGATGCCACCTTGGCAAGTTTGTAAAATTTATTGGTCAAATGTAAGTGTTGCAATTAAAAAGTGGAAGCCTTTTGCAACTAAAACTTAGCCAAGAAGTGGCAGACCACATAAAGTCACAGGGCGGGGTCACCAAGTGTTGAGGCGTGTCGTGCATTAAAATCTCTAATGCTCTGTTGACTTAGTAGCAGTTGAACTTCAGACTTCCTCTGGCAGTAACATTAGCACAAAAACTGCAAAGGTAGCTTCATGGAATGGGTTTCTGTGTCTGAGCAGCAGCACACAGGCCTTACATCACTAAGCACAATGCTAACCATCAGATGAGTGATGTAAAGCACCCTGCCACCATACTCTGGAGCAGATGAAACATGTTCCCTGGAAAGGCAAATCACGCTTCTCTCTCAGGCAGTTTGATGGAGGTGTACAGAGGCGAAATAACAAAAACTTTTGCCATTGTCCAAATATCTCCGCATCCAACCACTAACCTAGTGATCTAGCTGGATGCTCTGGCCTTTTTTGGGGTGGATAAAAGCAGTCAAATTTTTTTTTTTTTACATTTCTTAGCACAAATAGTGTGTAATTTCAAGTTGTTCCAAGAGCTTTGCAGCACTGCCTGTATTTACAAAAAGTATCAGAATGACTAATGGCCACCTCTGAAATCAACGTACTGGTGAGTTGTTGCAGGGCAGGGCTTGGGCAATGGAGGAGTTGAAAGATGGAAAGGAGCCCACTGGGTCAGTCCTGCCGCTTGCTCGGGCTTGCAACATGAACCCCTTGAATTGGGAGGAACTGGCTGCAGTAAGAGTTACTGTAAAAACAGAGAATAAGGGCTTTTCCAGACTTTGATTCTTTTAATTCCAATGCATTTTTACTTCATCACAATCTGGGCATTACAAATGCATGGGGGTCCACTGTTACCAAACATTCCCCAAAACAAAGTGATGATGGGTGCAGTACAGGCTGGGTGCATCATCAGGGATAATACCCAGCATCTGATTGTCTGTGTTCCTCACTTCAGACAGTCATTCAGTGCAAATGATTTGCGACCAAGTGCTTAATGTGACAATGCATTTTACTTAATGGCACATTAAGGCCATTTTTAATTTGTCCAATTTCTCTTGCTCCTGAAAAATCAGGAGTCTGTGTACTCAAAGGCAATTTGTTATCAATGCATCAATCACTAGATATGGGTGCCCTGATCTGAAAGTCAGTGAATTCATCATTCAAAATATGAGCAAATTATGACTGTACAATTGTCCAAATGCAAAGTGCTTTGTACATCAGAAAGAGGAAGGCAAGCTAGTGAAGAATGGGTGTTCGGTTTCGCAAGAAAACTACAGAACCCATCTGCGTTAACATCTCTCACCTCCTTTACTGGAATAAAAACATTTCACGGTATGTTCTACAGATTTGGAAAGTCATTTCTGAATTCTCAAAGTTGCAATGCAAATAAATGGAGAAAACAAATAATAAATACCTTGTACCAAATTTTATTTTAAAAATCCAAGGTGCCAAAGAGCCAACACAGTCAATTGATTAAAACTATACAGCACAGGTGTAGAAAGAAAAATTTAGCCCATGATTTCTTTCCAACCGGATTCTTCAGCCAGGAGGTAGAAGTAAGTCATGGGCTCATTGGAGGAATAAACCCTTGCAGGGCCTTTCTCTCTTAGCCCTGGATTTCGCACCTCTGCTACACAGGATATATTTAAGTTAGTTGGTTTTGTGGCCAAAAAATTTTTGCAAATTATTCATGTAGCAAGGAGACTTTGCTGCTGCAGACAAACTTGGCCCTCATGTACAAAGCACTTGCTTGGACATGCTTATCCTTTTTTTGTGCTAAGAAACACTGATGGCTATTAATAAATATGTATTTGGCACCATTAAAAATGGAATGGTGAACTATGCTCTGTATTTGTCAGAAATTGAAGACTCGAACGATTTTTATTGCTTTTCCAGTGAGATACGTGTAGAAATAAAGAAAAGCATGTGGTTTTGTAACCCTGATGCGTACTACGTTAACAAGCCACGCACTTCAGTAATAACAAACATTGAGCTGTTTGCGATGTGTACCGTGAGGCTTGACACATAGCCAAAAACTGGGTTTCCGGTAGGGGCCGTGAGCACACATGTTGCTCATGTAGATGGTGTGAACGTCACTTGCGCTCACCCTCAGAGGTCTCGGACCCCTTGTCTCATGATCAGGTTTGGTTGCTGTTCGGAATCTGTCACGCGCAGGCTGTAACCACATGTGGCGCTCTTGAGCTACCGTAGTCACTAGTGGCTGCCCTAAGCGAGGTCGGCTAGCGGCAGTGCTGTTTTCCATTGTCATGCAGCCAACTAAGTGATTGTTGACTGATGACAGTGCAGATGACGCGCCTCCTCTCGGCGGCTGAGATCTGTAACTTGCCAAAGCCTCTATCTCTCTCTCCTGTGTCACAAGCCTTTCCATTTTCCTGATGCCGTAGCGTTTTTCTATTTCTTTTGTTGACCATATGTAGGCTATTGACCCCAGCGTCACTGTCCACATCACAAACAGTTAAATGTTTGTTATTACTGAAGTGCTTGGCGCATTCACGTGGCGCGTGTGTTAGTGAAATTTGAATTCCTTCCTGAAGGAAATCACACTGAGACAAGATGAGAGTAAATAGGATCAATTTTACTATGTGCCATATAGGGTCCTCGTTACAGGCAAGAACAAAGACAAAGGAATCTCTCCTTTGCTTTGGATATGTGTAAAAGCAGAACGTCATGATATACGCCCTCTGCGTCAGCTGCGTGCGTGCGCATCCCACGTAAGTCTGGCTGCAGTAATCCTAGATAGTTTCTTCCCCCGCAGAAATTTACGATTCCTTGGGTCTTATCTAGAACACTCCAAACTCAGAAGGTACACAATGTTTCAGTAAACACACTTCATGACACTCCGACATAGGAACGAGCTAGATTATAAAAGTTGCAATCATGCATGGCCCAGGTCACCTAGGCCACTTGAGAGCAAGCAGGATAAACACTTAGGGGTCTATTCTCCCATGCGCTTAAGTCGAAAAAAGCGCGTAGCTACGCGCTTTTCAGCCTACGCGTATTCTCCCCTCGACTTAAGTCCGTGCATTACGCGCCTTGAAGGCACTTACGCGCTTGGGGCGGAGCAAGGCCAAAATCGGGGCGTTTCCGGGCGTTTCTCATGCAAATAACACTTACGCGTATTCTCCCCCTGGCTTACGCGCTTTTTCTGTTAAGCGCTTTTGAGGGCTGTATTAAGGTCAAGCGCCAACATTAGGCGAAATTGAATATTGCGTTTGATGTCGGTTATAGGCCGAATTTTAACATTACTTTTATTTTATTTAAAATGGTAAAGGTTGAGACATTTAATATTCGATTGTTCTTCCTTATTTCTAAACTACATTTCTCAAAGCCATGATAATTTATCAAATGAAATCATCACATGATATTACGCATCAGCCTCTTCTCCAATCAGTTAAATTACAAACGCAAAACAATTAATTAATACAAATATACATAAGACCATTTTTCTACCATGCTCTCAAAATCTGAAGCCAAAATGCCAGTCCTGCATTTGCTTGCACTCTTGCGTGATTGGGAAAGAGTAAGAGGAGCGCGCCGAGCTCGAAGACGAACACGCATATATCTGCGTCGTTTGGACATCCTGGGACAAACAAACATCGAGTGCATCCAGCGCTTTCGCCTGGACCGTGCATGAGGCAATCATCTATCTTTGCCCGACTTCTGGATGAACAGCCATCCAGCCGCAGCAGTTATCCACAAAACATACCCGTGGTCATCAACGTCAGAACTGCGCTGTCGCTCCTGGCATCTGGGTAGCTTCAGAGAGTGGCTGGTGATGTCATACACATCACAGGCGTCTGTGTCAAGGTGTCTGACGCAGTTCGTTGGCGCTTCAAGTTCTTCTCCATGCACTTCCACTGCAAAAAGAGTAGATACCATCCCCTCCTCATGTGCAGTGAAATGCACAGGGGATGATTGTTGCCCACCACCTGTTGCGTGTACACTTCTCCGGTGTGCAGAGAACCTGGCTTTTACAGCGCCCTGTAGATCTCTCCATTTATGCTTTAAATCGGGGATACTGCGCTTACATCTCCCCATCGAATCCACAACCAGAACTATTCGCAGATTAATTCCTCGGATCAGCCTTCATTGCTTGCTTACCATACAACACCAACATCCGTGAAATTTGGTTTTCAGCTTTGGCTCGACGTCACCATCATTGTCTTCCATGTTCTATTAACAAATTCGACTGCCCTTTATGTTCGTGATAATCTAAAAAGTTGTGATATTCTCACGAGTGAGGGGATTGATTTTTCTAATTGAGGATATCTGTATTAACTAACTCGAGTCCTAGTAATGTTTTACCATTGGTAATACTGTGTAAGTTAATGTGTGAATAAAGATATTATGAAATAGGCTACTCTAGATTGAGCCCTACCCTGGCAAATACCAGAGCACTATCCATTTGTTAATCAATTTTAGCCTTAAAAGAATAGCCGACATGGGAAGAATCATTATCAGTAAATGGGATAATTGATTATAATAAAGTATTAGGCACAAGTTCAAGTGAATGTGTCGCTGAAATCAAATAGGATGATAGGCTATGGATATGGAATTCCGTCATTGCTGAGGCGGTTTCGGGGCGGGGAAAGAATCCTTGTTAAAGCGTTTCCATGTCCTTTAGTTGTAAACCTGACATCGGAGTAGTTTTCAAGTGCGCAATTTCTAAATGAGATCATATAAACTGTCTTTGATTGTCTTTGTGTGACTAGAATGTTCCCTTTGTCTTCTTCCCTGTCTTCCACGGAACAAACAGGCTGGTGTAGGAGGGGCACATTTTCAATGATCTGATTGCGCTGATTGAGAAGCGCTAAATTCTTTATTTATTATTTCATTATCGCGACAATTTGTTTGTATGCATAGCTTTAATGCCATGGTGGCTAGAGCAAGAAATAACAAGTGTTTGTTACTAACATATCCCCCGCCGCCGCAATTTTATGTGTCCGTACGGACGGAGCCCAATGCTATATCCCCCGCTATCCCCGGCGGGGGATAAATAAAGAGATGTCTGAATTACGTCTTGTAATTGGTACGGCCTACTATTACAGCGGCATATAAAACCTCATATCTTCACAATGACAAACTTCACAGGAAAATAAAATTAAATTAAATAAAATAATTATAATAATTATAATAATATAAATGGATAAATATAGTTTAAAATAAAAATGTTTAATTTTGCATGTAAGAATAGTGGACATACGAGTTTTTGTTTCTTATCAGTTTGGAGATACGAGGTTTTATCAGCAGGCCGACAATATTCAAATTTAAAGTCAGGTTTGCGTTTTCCATGGACCACAAATGAGTTTTCATGGTTACTCAGAAAATCCATTTTCCATGTTTTCCTGATAGCCATAATCAATGAGCTTTGTACAGAGTCTGCCTCTCTTTTGGATCAGTCACACCTCTTTCATAAGGCCGCCTACATTCTGAAGTTAAGCGCTGTGGGCGTGATCGAAGCGAGTGGGGGAGAATACGCGTAACTCAAAAGCGCTTAACTCGAAGCGCGTAAAAAAAGACTTACGCGCTAATGGGAGAATAGACCCCTTAATGACTGAGGGGTCTATTCTCCCATTAGCGCGTAAGTCTTTTTTTACACGCTTCGAGTTAAGCGCTTTTGAGTTACGCTTATTCTCGCTTCGATCACGCCCACAGCGCTTAACTTCAGAATGTAGGCGGCCTTATGAAAGAGGTGTGACTGATCCAAAAGAGAGGCAGACTCTGTACAAAGCTCATTGATTATGGCCATCAGGAAAACATGGAAAAAGGATTTTCTGATTAACCATGAACACGCATTTGTGGTCCATGGAAAACGCAATCCAGACTTTAAATTTGAATATTGTGGACCTGCCGATAAAACCTCGTACCCCAAACTGATACGAAATGAAAACTCGTATGTCCACTATTCTTACATGCAAAATTAAACATTTTTATTTTAAACTATATTTATCAATTTATATAATAATAATAATAATAATAATAATAATAATTATTATTATTATTATTATTATCATTTTATTTTACATTTATTTTTTATTTTCCTGTTAAGTTTGTCATTGTGAAGATACGGGGCTTTATATGCCGCTGTAATAGTAGGCCGTACCAATTACAAGACGTAATTCAGTCATCTCTTTATTTATCCCCCGCCGCGCGATTAGCGCGAAGCGGGAGGATATAGCTTTGGGCTCCGTCCGTACGGACACATAAAATTGCGGCGGCGGGGGATATGTTAGTGACAAACACTTGTTATTTCTTACTCTAGCCACCATGGCATTAAAGCTATGCATACAAACAAATTGCCGCGATAATGAAATAATAAATAAATAATTTAGCGCTTCTCAATCAGCGCAATCAGATCATTGAAAATGTGCCCCTCCTACACCAGCCTGTTTGTTCCGAGGAAGACAAGGAAGAAGACAAAGGGAACATTCTAGTCACACAAAGACAAAGACAGTTTATGAGCTCATTTAGAAATTGCGCACTTGAAAACTACTCCGATGTCAGGTTTGCAACTAAAGGACACGGAAACGCTTTAACAAGGATTCTTACCCCGCACGCGGTCATCTCCCCGCCCCGAAACTCAGTAATGACGGAATGCCATATCCATAACCTATCATCCCATTTGATTTGAGCGACACATTCACTTGAACTTGTGCCTAATACTTTATTACAATCAATTATCCCATTTACTGATAATGATTCTTCCCATGTCAGCTATTCTTTTAAGGCTAAAATTGATTAAAAAATGGATAGTGCTTTGGTATTTGCCAGGGTAGGGCTCAATCTAGAGTAGCCTATTTAATAATATCTTTATTCACACATTAAATACACAGTAGGCTATTACCAATGGTAAAAAATTACTAGGACTCGAGTTAGTTTATACAGATATCCTCAATTAGAAAATCAATCCCCTCACTCGTGAGAATATCACAACTTTTTAGATTATCACGATCATACAGGGCAGTCGCATTTGTGAATAAAACATGGAAGACAATGATGGCGACGGCGAGTCAAAGCCGAAAACCAAATTTCACAGATGTTGGTGTTGTATGGCAAGCAAGCAATGAAGGCTGATCCGAGGAATTTAGCTGCGAATCGGTCTGGATGTGGCTTCGGTGGGGAGATGTAAGCGCAGTATCCCCGATTTAAAGCATAAATGGAGAGATCTGCAGGGCGCTGTTAAAGCCAGGTTCTCTGGACACCGGAGAAGTGTACACGCAACAGGTGGTGGGCAACCATCATCCCCTGTGCATTTCTCAGCACAGGAGGAGGGGATGGCATCTACTCTTTCTGCAGTGGAAGTGCATGGAGAAGAACTTTAAGTGCCAACGAACTGCGCCAGACATCTTGACACAGACGCCTGTGATGTGTCTGACATCACCAGCCACTCTCTGAAACGACCCAGAAGCCAGGAGCGACAGCGCAGTTCTGACGTTAATGACCACGGGTATGTTTTGTGGATAATTGCTGCGGCTGGATAGCTGTTCATCCAGAAGTCGGCAAAGATAGATGATTGCCTCATGCACGGTCCAGGCGAAAGCGCTGGATGCACTCGATGTTTGTTTGTCCCAGGATGTCCAAACGAAGCCGATATATGCGTGTTCGTCTTAGAGCTCGGCGCGCTCCTCTACTCTTTCCCAATCACGCAAGAAAATGCAGGACTGGCATTTTGGCTTTAGATTTTGAGGGCATGGAATGATGGTCTTATGTATACTTGTATTAATTAATTGTTTTGCGTTTGTAATTTAACTGATTGGAGAAGAGGCTGATGCGTAATATCATGCGATGATTTCGTTTGATAAATTATCATGGCTTTGAGAAATGTAGTTTAGAAATAAGGAAGAAGAATCGAATATTAAATGTCTCAACCTTCACCATGTTAAATAAAATAAAAGTAATGTTAAAATTCGGCCTATAACCGACATCAAACGCAATATTCAATTTCGCCTAATGTTGGCGCTTGACCTTAATACAGCCCTCAAAAGCGCTTAACAGAAAAAGCGCGTAAGCCAGGGGGAGAATACGCGTAAGTGTTATTTGCATGAGAAACGCCCGGAAACGCCCCGATTTTGGCCTTGCTCCGCCCCAAGCGCGTAAGTGCCTTCAAGGCGCGTAATGCACGGACTTAAGTCGAGGGGAGAATACGCGTAGGCTGAAAAGCGCGTAGCTACGCGCTTTTTTCGACTTAAGCGCATGGGAGAATAGACCCCTGTATAAACAAGAAAATCAATACTAAATCAAGAGCAAGCAAGGTTAAACAATTAATAACCAAATAAGCAATAATAAGGAATTTCTGACTTAATTCCACCAACAGCGTGTCAGGATTACAATACCACGCGCTTTTCTTTATTTCCACTCGTATATCACTGGAAAAGCGATAAAAATCAATTGATTCCTTTCATTTTTTTTTTTTTTTATTAAGGAAAAAATAAATCAATTGATTCTTCAATTTGCGAAAAATACAAGACATACTTCACCATTGCATTTTTAATGGTGCCAAGTATAAAATGGCTTAATTGTCTATGGTAACCTCCAAATAAATACAGAATAAAAGTAATTGTACGTAATTGTAAAAGTAATTGTAATTGTACTAAGTATGAGTTGTATTTCGTTTTTATTGCGATTTTTGGTATCTCACAATGGAGGGAATCCTATTGCTAAAACTTGGGACAACTTTTGTTTCATTGGATTGTCCAAAATAGCTGGGACCGGCCACTAACCAGTAAGTGTGTCTCCTGGGCTGTAAGTAGACTTGCTTGTTGAGATTGAGAAAGGAGGCACTGTTGGTAGAGGAGTTGAGGGAAGATGTTTAGGCGTCATGTCCATACAGGCAGAAATCACCAAGCCATTGGAATAGGCAGCGCTTCCTTTAATGGAGGCTCCAAACAATATCAGGCCGAGAAAAATCTGAAAATGCATCGAAGATCCAAAATGAAGAATATGGTTACTGTGGCGAAGAGCTAAAGATATCCCTGAATCAAGCAAATAAAAATTGTACTTACAACACCGATTGAAGCATGTTTAAAATTCTTTCAAAAGTCTCACGAAACTATACAGTCAGATATATCAAGTGCTTTATATCATAAAGCAAGTTACAAGCTGTTAAATTATTATAAATTTTTTTTACTTTTTGGCATTTAGTAAGCATTCAAAGTTTTTGACACCAAGAGTCTCATACAGTATAACTTCTACAACTTAATTCTTTACAATTTTGTAGCATGGCTGGACAATAACTGAAGTAATTGGTTAAAGTATGCAGCTTTAACTTGTCTGCAGCAAGTGAAATGCACACTCAACTGGTGATTAAAATCAGGTGATTGACCATTGTAGAACATTCCTCATCTTAAAAGTCTTTGGTTGCTTTGACAGTAGTCTTTGGTGTTCAGGTCATTGTCTAGGACCATGCATTGAGATTTAAAGCACTGGGCTGAATCTGTGCGGATAAAACAGCCCTTAACAATTCAAAATTCATCCTGCGGTTTCTCCTCAGCAGTTCCATTATCAACAAGTCAACATGGTCTACAACATCCTCCGCCTATCGTGCGCTTCTTATTTTCGAACTCAATCAAGGCCTTTATGGTCTGAAGCAACACACCAAATTTGGTTACTGTATCTGTAGTAGTTTCTGAGTAAAGCTGTCCCATTTATCTCGGACAGACGGATAGAAGGACGGACGGACAGACAGAGGTCAAACCTATATCCCCCTCCCACTTTGTGTTGGCGGGGGATAATAAATTCAAGGGAACCAGTAGCTAACGTACTGGGCACCTCCTCAGGGCAAGGAAAGCCTGCTTCCGTCCACGTCCATCCATAGAGAACATCAACTTTCACTGAGGAGGCCCCACAGCAAAATGCACGTCCCTCTGAAAGGTCACTTCTCGTCCAGCTTGCTGATAGAATTTAGGGGGCAATTATGCAATGATTGCATTTAGCAGATCAAAAGCCATCTAATTTACATTATTTGAGGCTGAAACAATTTATAGGGGCACCAAACGACCGTAAAAGGAGCAGACCAGGCAATTCAGACTGGCTGAGGTGCTGAACGTTTGTCTTCCCACTGTATCCAGTTTTTTTTCCCCACTTTACCAATGGGCAGTGGCGGCTCGTGAACTGGTAATAGGGGAAGCTCAAAGAATCCCTTAAAATGAATGATTGGTCATGACCCGTTTTCAATCATTCAATTAAATCACCATTACCCGAAACTCCAAAAACTCTCAACATTATTAGATGCGGCCAGTTTTCATTTATGATGCATACCGATTATGACTCCGGACTCACACTTTTCTTTACGCTTTACAAGTCTTAATATGATCACAGAAACTTAGTCAAACTTTCAGTTCATTTCCAATGCTTAAAATATGTTCTTTGAAGAAGAGCTTATCATCAGTCCTAATACTTAAGTACTTGTAGGATGTCACTCTATCAATGACATCCCAACCCACAGAAAGAATACTGGGTGTGCTTTGACTGGAACATCATCCGTTGGTTTTTTTTTTTTTTTTGGCATGTAAGACAAGCTGCACGTCATGCAATGAGTTCTGAAGCTGAGTGAAGATGGACTGAAGCTGACGCACAGCCTGAATTAATGAGTTGAGTAGACTACTGGATCATCTGCATAGAGGAGTATTTTGGAATTTTTAATATTCTTACAAATACCATTTATAAAAACTGAAAATAAGACAAGGACTTAAAATGAGCCTTGTGGGACACCTTTTGTGACCTCCATTAAGCTTGAGTGACCATCAACAGAAACACGTTGGGTTCTCATCATAAGGTTATTAATTCTTAACCATTTCATGCCCGTTTATCCTATCACGTTGTTGTTACTTAGGTGATTTAGAAGGGTAACCAAACACAAACTTCCACCTTAGCCATCTCAGTCCATCAAACTAAATCCCACTGAAACTCCGCCGGGTGAGTGTAAGTGGAGAGTCAAAGACACAGGACATGGAACCGTGGAAGAGCTTATGGAAGGAGGAATTCAAATTCACTGCATTGTAAACACATCAAAAGTCAGAAGGCTCAACACTGTTTTACTGGAAATGGGTGGTTGCGCTAAGTACTAAATGCATAGGTGCCAATAATAATGGAACATTTGGTTTAGTTAAAAAAAAATTATTTCTTTATGAATGATTTTTCTGTCCTTTATTTACTGCAATGAAAGGTTGGATTTTTCTTTTTTCAGCGTGAGATCAGGCTAATGCACCAAATGGTAATTTTTTTTTCAATAACCCCTTTTCTTTAACTTTATCAAGGGTGCCAATAATAATTGAAGAAACTGTGTATGGATGGGCTAAAGTTCGTAAAAAGCCAAAGGAGACAATCCACACTGGCAGCTGCCAGCTGTAATGTATGGTGATATCTCTGTAATGGTATGGGTTAACACTTGATGGCACTCATTGGGTCCTTTGATTGCATTCCTTTCATATGAAACCATTTATTAGACCTATGGTGCAAACACTGTTCCCTTATGTTGTCAGCACATCCAATATAATAATTTTCTCATGAACAGTGCTGAAACATTTTTAAAAATTCCAATAATGCTAGGATAAACTGAAATGCCTGTTCAATGGCCTGCAAAATCACAAAATCAAAGCATATTTGAACGGTCTGGGAAATTCAGAAGAACAGAGCACAGAATGCATTTCTACCTCCATCTCTCAGTTAACCTTGAAGATTGACTAATATCCCTCAACACACAGTTCAGTGATAGTATAACATGATACTTGCAAAATGTTAATTAAAAATTCCAAGATGACCACTTTTTATAAATGTCTCTAATATTTTATCTTGCATTTTGTCCTTGCATGACATTCAACATTTTACTGGTTTCATTTAAAATATATTCCCTTTGTCAGCATAACTTAATGTTACAATTTAGAGCTGACTGTTTAAAAGTGTATTTCCAAACTGGTATTCCCCTCGTCTATAAAGGGCTCTCTTGGAGAAAACAATTAATGTTGCTTCCTTATCATTTTCAGCAATAGTCATTCATATACATCCACAGCAAAACTCGCATAGATTAGATTGAACTCACCATTTTTACCTTGAAGTGATGATATGCTCATGTACTGGCTGACACAGTTGAGTGATTTGGCCAAGTATAAGAGTAAGTGTAATGGTGAAACTATTTTATCATAGTCAAAAAGGGGGTGGGAATTGAATAAGGTGTTGTGGAAGCACTTTGGTTACATGAAGGAGGGTACCAGAGGTTTCTTCGTCATGTTTTGTTTTTTTTGTGTGTGTGTTTTTGTTCCTTCCCATAATTTAACTCCGTTCACGTGACTCAGTAATTATGTGCCTCTATACCATATTGTGTGATTACAATGCTTTTAAAATTACTCTCCTGTTGTACTCTGTCCTCTCTTCCATGGATGCACTTAAGCACACAAATACACGCACACACACACACACACACACACACACACACACAAACATGAATGGTCGCACAGAAAACATAAAAACATACAGTGCCCTGAAAAGGTATTAACCCCCACCTGTATTTCTTTGCATGTATCTTAAACTTTATTGTCTCAAATCTTCACACAGAATTGAATATGAAACACCAAATAACCTATTTTAAAGTAATAATTTAAGTAATTGAAGGGAAATAGTAGTCCAAAACCAACTGGCCTAGAATGAGAAAGTAATTGCCCCCTTAGTCATTCAATCAGCCATTTAACCAAATTTAATCGATAAACAGGTTTGACTGGACCCACCAAGACTTGATTACTGCCAGCATTGTTGAATTTTCTCATAATTTTCCGACAATGTAACGCGGGCTAAAATGATCTAAATAAGAGGTACACTATGCTGCAATCAAAGAATGTCCTATGAGGGATGGGAAAGAAAGGTATTAAAATACAGTATATCAGCCTGGAAAGGTTACAAAACCATTACTAAGGCTCTGTGACACAAGCTAAACACAGTGAGAGCCATAATCTCCAAATGGAGAAAAGCTTGAACAGTGCTGAATCTTCCCAAGCGTGGCTAGTCTTCTAAAACTCCTCAAAGAGCGCACTGATTACTTATTTTACGAATCCTCAAATGAACCCCGACGAACATCTGAGGATCAGCGCAGAGCATTCATGATTGTACCTAGACACAGAGATAGGGCAAAACTGGTATCCAAGGGAGAGTTACATGGATAAAACCACTGCAACGTGACCCAAGAGGAACTTACAGGCTTGTCTTCAATTTGTCCCAAACCTTTTTGGATAATGTGCCCTAGACTGGCGAGTCAAAAGTGGAATGTTTTGGGGTACATTTTGTAACAATGTGATGCTGTAGGAATGTGTAAGAGCCGAAATTGCGTTTTGTTTCTAGTTGTATGTCCAGCAATATTTAAATTTAAAAATATTAATTGCATTATTAAATGTACATAAAAAAATAGATAGTGGAGTGTTTGTGTAGCCTCCCAAATTAAAGAGCACAAATTTCTCAATTATAATACATGTGTGTTGCGCGCAACTGTAGATATTTCATATGGGGCTTGGTGCGCAAGGCAGGAAAAGCTATACATTGGGCGCTGACTCAATTGGCTGACAGTGATGTCAGAATGATGTCATTGGCCCACTGCCTTGATATATACCTGTCTAAGGGTCATGTAAGTCATTTGCCTGATGAAGACCCCAATGGGTTGAAACGTTGCCTGCTTTTCCAGTCAATGAAGTATTGGGAGCTACAATCCAGTATGCGGACATTTATTATCTTTAGTTTTCAAGTTCTTTGAACAGGCAGTAATTTTAAGCATAAGGATCATAGTTAATACTATATAACTGAAAAACTGAAACGACAAAAATTAAGTGAGAGCCATACTGACACAATCCATTTCGTGTCAACACACCCCATTTTCAGGTTTAAAAAAGTTGGTTGATGCAAGTGTTCAGATGAAGATGCTACCAGTGTCGACACATCCTAGTTTTCTCATTGAATATTGGCCATACCCCAGGGCAAATTTCAGCAAATTCCCTTAAACCTAATTCTCACCTTCACGATTTTTTATGCCGATTCACACCGATGTCAGATCGTGGCAAGTCACGGGGGTGTCGTAGTTGTGCCTGGGAGGAGTCCTGAACAGTCGCAAAAGTTTGCAATGAAGTTTCCGTCTCGTTTTCGTTGTGGTGCAAGTTTCAAAATGTTCAAAAAAATCATGGTGGTTCGCGAGCTTGTCACGGAACGTCTTATGTCTTAGCAATGCCGTAGTGGCGCCATATTTGTGTCCTAACAGGTCGTCTCCGTGTCTTGATGGTTTGTGAATATTCCTATGTAATCGTTTTGTGGGAAATGGCCACAATTGTGGAAGATGTAGTTACGATATGCTGTGAATGCCTACAACATAACAAGATGTGAACACGAACGGAATGAGACAAACCCACGATGATCAAAGATAATGTGATGTCAAACGGCTTGGATGCGAATAGGCACGACGCCACCACGACTCTATCACGAATGTGCCACGAAGTCAACATCGTGGCTGTTGGCAGAGCAGCCACACAACGGCTACTGGTGTAAAAACCCACTTTGTCGGCACCGAACGCGGAGGAGAAGGAAGGAGGACGAGAGACGCTCAGTTTGCCTCACATGGCACTCAGCACAGCAACTGCTCACAGCTGCGTGCAGGAGGGCTCTTTTATTAAACCACGCCCACCAGACAGGTGGCTTCACCTTCACAATTAAATCATAATCACGTTAATGTTCTGACAAATAAACATAAATCAATAAATAAATAAACAATCAATAAGTGAGAGCACCAACACTCAACACCCCCACTTGCTCTCACATTACAAAAAAAGACATTTCATTTACATTCAGTCAGAAAACATCAACATCAATACATTCTATTTTCTTTCAGTTTTACCCAAACATAAATTCAGCAAATCTTGCTAACTTAAATTTTGTTGCAGGCTTGGTCATAAGGTCTGCAACCATCTGCTCAGTTGGACAGTACTCTAATGACAGTTTACCATCAGTTACAGTGGATCAAATGAAGTGGTATTTAATATCCACACGTTTACATCGCTGTCTTTTAACAGGATTCTTAGCTAAAGCAATAGTGCCTTGGTTATCCTCAAAAACTATAGGTAGCATATACACATGTTTATCAATGCCATCTAACAGTTGTGTGAGGTACAGACACTCTTGGATGGTAGTAGCAAGAGCAATATACTCCGCTTCACAAGTGGACAGTGCTACAGTGGGCTGCTTTTTGGTCTTCCATGACACTAAAGTGCCACCTTGAGATAGAGTTACACAATACCCAGTTGTACTACAACGATCTTTTACATCACCAGCCCAGTTTGCATCACTGTAGGCTTGTATACCTAGGTTTTCATTACTCTTACTATAACACAACTTCTTATCACTTGTACCTTTTAGATATCTTAGCACATGTTTTACTGTACAAAAATGTTCAACAGTAGGTTCGTTGAAATACTGTGACAGTTTACTTACAACGAAGCTTAAATCAGGTCTTGTACATACAGTTAAATAAATCAGACTACCCACTGCTTCTCTGTACATTGAAACATCACTCAGTAATGTAGCATCATCTGTGTAGTTCAGTTTCTGTTCACAAGGTGTTGACCTAGGTTTGCAATCTTGCATGTTAAACCTTACCAGAATCTTCTCAACATATTTTGATTGAGACATTGTTACACAGTTATTACATTGTTCAAAATCAATACCCAAAAAACTTCTCAGTTTGCCTAGGTCCTTCATCTTGAACCTTGCTGCAAGCATGTCTTTTGTAACCTTCATAGCATTCTCATCACTTGCTGCAATTAACAAGTCATCAACCCAAATTACCATAATGACCTTCTCATGTTGTCTTTCTCGTGTGTAAACACAGTGGTCAGCTTGGTTTTGGAGAAACTCATTCTGTGTCAAATGGTCATGTAACAACTTATTCCAATTCCTGCCTGATTGTTTGAGCCCATACAATGACCTCTCTAGTTTGCAGACTAACTTCTTGTCTGTGTGAGATCTCACCTCGTACCCTTCTGGCTGTTCCATGTAGATCTCACAGTCTATGGGTGCATTTAAATAGGCAGTTTTCACATCCATCTGGTGTAAGATCAAATTTTCTTGTGCTGCCTTCTGCATCAAAACTCTAACACTAGTCATGTTAGCTGTAGGAGAAAATGTCTCCTCATAATCCACACCCATCTTTTGACTGTACCCTTTAGCAACATATCGGGCCTTGTATTTCTCAGATCCATCAACATCAGTTTTAATAGCATACACCCATCTACCCCCCACTGCTTTCTTACCCCCAGGCAAATTGGTCAGTGTAAATGTGTTGTTCTCTTTAAGTGAATGCATTTCCTCATCCATGGCTTTCACCCATTCTTTTGATTTGTCTGAGGTTACTGCTTCTGTAAAGGACACAGGTAGGTTACATATCACACGGTAACAATAATCAATGTTACTCTGGGCTAGATCTGTGTATCTGTCTGGCCTCCTTCTCTCTCTGGAAGGATAACGGCTTGACTCAGGTTCACACTTGACTTCAACTCTTTGCGGTTGGTGATGGCTGACTTCAGGTTTCTGTTCTATCACATGAGCTGGACTTCTAGATCTAGGTTTTATGAAGTCATCATCTTCAGGTATAAAATTAGTCTGTGTCTGTTGCTCTACACCTGATTTAGCCACAAACTTGACCAACCTGTGCTTCTGCACTTTCTTACTGACAGGTAAGTAGACCATGTATGCAGGACTGTTTTTATCATACCCAATGAAAACACATTTTTCACACCTTGGATCAAGTTTTCTTTTGTCTTGTTTATAAGCAAAACACTCTGACCCGAACCTCTGCATTCTAGACAAATTGGGTCGTCTTCCTGTCAACATCTGGATCGGTGTCTGCCCTGTGCGTCTGTTGAAACACCTATTTCTGACCACAGCAGCAGTTTGGACTGCATAGGTCCATAGTTGTTTCGGCAGACCACCTTCAATTAGCATGCACCTTGCCATGTCAAAAAGTGTGCGCCAATTGCGCTCAGCAGTACCATTTTGGTGAGGAGAGTAAGGTGCTGATGTCTGATGTTTGATCACATTTTTAATGAGCAATGTCTGGTAATCTTTACCTGTAAATTCTGTACCATTATCAGATCTGAAACATTTCACTTTACCATATGGGGCAGTATCGGCCAGAAACTTCTCTGTAGCTAGAACAGAGTCACTTTTGTTCTTCAAGAAATACACAAATACAGTACTGGAAAAATCATCAGTGAATGAAAGTGCATATCTGTATCCATCTCTAGACTCTGGGTGAATTGGCCCTGCCAAGTCTGTGTGTACTAGTTCTAGAGGGGCCTTAGCTCTTACATCAGGGTCTCTGTTTCTGGTTTGGAAAAACTTCCCTTGAGTGCACACTTCACAATGTGGAGGTTTTTGTGTGGAACCCTTGATTTTCATACCATCCACAACATCTTGTAACTTCTGAATGTCATTATAATTACAGTGCCCCAAAATTTCATGCCAGGTCTGCATATCATGACACCCCTTGCATTGATCATCATCACCTTCATCATCATCATCATTGTTTAATGTGTGCAAATAATAAAGTCTATTGTGTACGTGTATGTGAAATTTGGTACCGTCTCTGTGGATCAGAACGTCCTTCCCCTTCTTGAACACCACGGTGGCTCCATTGGCAGTAGCTGCTTTCACAGACAGAATGTCTTGTGGATAGGATGGGATGTACAGCGCCTGCCTCAGTGTTGTGTTCAGGTGTCTTCCTTTGCTGTCGATCAGACAGACTTCTGCATCACCTCGGCGCTCTGCGACGCCCTTGCACCGCGTGCCGTCCGCCAGCTCCACGCAGTGTGACTTGGCCTGGAACCCGTCGTCAAACCTCACGAACTTCGCCAGGTCTGTGACGATGTGCGAGGTTGCCCCGCAGTCAACCATCAGGCCCCTCACGTCAACGTCTGCTGCTCCCTCGCTCACTCGGAAGAAGTACTCTTTGTCCTGGTCCTCTGTCTCCCCTGAGAACTTTCGTGCGTCGTCTCGGTTCAAACGCTGTTTCCGCCTGCAGGTCGTGTCCCGGTGTGTGGTGCTCTTGCAGTGGCTGCACCACAGTCTGCGCTGGCAGCCTCTGGCCAGGTGTCCCTGCAGGCCGCATCTGAAGCACACCACTTCCGAGGCGGTTCTCTCAGCTCCCCGGTCACCTGCTCCGGCGGGTCTCGCTTTCCGCTGCCGCACGTTCTTTACGTTGTCATCTGCAGCCCGCATCTTCTCTGTGTCCTCGTAGCTTCGTAGCTTTGTTTTGAATTCAGAGAATTGCATCGTCTCATCTCGTTGTGTGACATGTATTGCAAATGGTTTAAAGGACTCCGGCAAACCTTTCAATACCATTGCAACCAATAGTCCGTCACTTAATGTCTCACCGGCATTTCTTAGCGCTGTGATTGCGGTCTCTGCCCGGATCACGTACTCAGTCACAGTTTCACTGTCTGACTTCTGCAGTGAAGTCAGCTCTGTGTAGAGGCTAATGATGCGTGGCTTTCCTCTGCCCTGATAGTAGTTCCTCAGGATCTGCAGGGCCTCCCGCCCGTCATCGGCAGCATCGCGCATCACCAGCGACAAGCTCTTATCATCGAGAAACTGGATGAGCTCCGCATATGCTTCCGCATTCTTTTCCGCGTCTTCAAGCAACTCGTCTGCGTCTTCGGTTGTGGGCTCTGTTAAGATAATGTCTTTTAACCCCTGCAACCGGAGGTGGCCCAAAAACTTCGCCTCCCATAATTCATAATTCTTTTCTTCTCCGTCAAACAGGAGCCGCGACCAGCGGCTACCGAGACTGCTCTTCTTCTCTGCAGCCCGTCCGCTCATGGTGCTCACAGCATGCTATCATCACCTGTACGTCGGTGGGAACATGCTGCAAAACTTTCTCTTGATTCACCTGGGTTCTCTGGGCCCATAACCTGTTGGCAGAGCAGCCACACAACGGCTACTGGTGTAAAAACCCACTTTGTCGGCACCGAACGCGGAGGAGAAGGAAGGAGGACGAGAGACGCTCAGTTTGCCTCACATGGCACTCAGCACAGCAACTGCTCACAGCTGCGTGCAGGAGGGCTCTTTTATTAAACCACGCCCACCAGACAGGTGGCTTCACCTTCACAATTAAATCATAATCACGTTAATGTTCTGACAAATAAACATAAATCAATAAATAAATAAACAATCAATAAGTGAGAGCACCAACACTCAACAGTGGCCGTGACAGAATTTCGTGCTTTTCAGGAAGACGGATCACGACTCACTATGATAATAGGTCTTGGTACATCGGCATGAATTGGCATAGAAATCGTGAAGGTGGGAACGGGGCTTTAGTGTGTCTTGGCCGGGAACTTAGTCAAATGTACCGTCGTTTACTCACGTGGTTCTTCGAAATCTCCATTTCAGAAAATATTTTTTGAACAAATATCTTCCTCTCTTGGCAGTATGACGTCAACTTCAACAAATTCTTTTTTCATTCATAAGGAAAATATATCAGATACAATGCGCATCGATAACCACATGATTATAATCATTAGTGGGGCCCCAGAATTGGTGGTACCTCCCAAAATCTAAAAAAATATTAAAAATGTAGTTTTTTGTCTTAAAGAAAATTGACATAGCAGGTTTCTCTGATGGATTCATGAAGCCCATGGAGTGGTTTATCAAAGTTGAAAATTATTTTTAAATCAGTGGCTTGGGCCAGAAAACACCCATAATGGGACTCCACCTTTGATTAAGAACTGGGGTTAAGAGCTATAAATTTATATTTAGAACTGTAAATATCGAAGCTTACTACCCTGCCAAGATAACGGCCACTGGCGTATTCTATCAGTGTAATCATATACATAAGCAAAAAAGAGAAACGTTGCATTATGCTGGGTTACCACTATCACAATTTGCAGCACGATGGAAATTGTGGTCTTAATCATGGAGTAATTGTGGTGATCCTATCAGATCTTATCAGATCCTGAGGTCAGTCGTGGCAATCATGTTGATCGATGAAAAGTTTTGGACGGTTCAAAATTTCCTACCATCCACACGATTAATTGTCAATCATGATCATCGCATCACCTCGTATCCAAACCTGAAATTTCAGAAAAGTTGCACGATCAGCTACAAATGGCCAATCGTGGTGTTCGTAATGGAGCGCACAACAGTGGGCACTAAGCATTACTGTAAAGATTGGAAAAATGACGTTGATCTTTAGGCATGGGCACCATGATAAAGTGGCTGTGAACCCACTGCAAAATCTAGAGGACCCAGGGTTTGAATTACACGTTGGCTGCATTTCAATTGTTGTTTTACATGCCCTTGCTGACTTCCCCTTAGCACCTACCCTCAGGGAATTCCCGCTGCCATCTTTGGTGTCCTTCCAGTTGTGTGAAAAACAGAAGCAAACTTTGGGAGATCGACCCTCAGAGGGCTGAGGAAGCAAGTCAACAACGATGTTCACTCTATAGGTGTATATTGCCCATAATGGTTTGTACTTGCACAATTGGTGTAAGAAGATACATCCATGGGTGGGTGGCAGAAATGTGAGCAAAACTGCGCAACAGTGAATAGAACTCCACCACTATCCACCGAAGAAGGAGAGGAAGAATAAATTGAGCAAGGTGATTAAATTGAGCTATTAATGAATTACACTACACCTGTCGCAGTTTAACTTTGATTAATGAGCAACCAATCATTGATTTGCTCAGTTTCTAAGAGTAATTGGTCGAATGAATAACTTGTTCAATTTTGATAGCATTATTGTACATTGTATCACAAAGTTATTGGCCATTTTCCGATTCACAGAAATGACAGCTTCTCTTTCAAATATTCAGAATGCATGTTGCCAATAAAGACCTTTACACACCGCATGTATGAGGAATAAACAACGGGAAAATGTGAAATGTTCGGATGAGAAGTGTTTGGATCAAAACTCTTCACACCGGCTCCGACACGAATTTGCATCAGAAACACGGAAAACGAATGTGTGAAGTTTTTTTTTTTTTTTTAATTATTTTTTGGGGATTTTTGTCTTTATTTGATAGTTATGCGGTTTAGAGAGACAGGAGGGTTTGGGAGAAGTATGGGGGAAGACATGCGGCAAAAGACCTGAACTGGAATCAAACCCAGGTCGCCGCAGGAAGTACACAGCCTTTGTGGTATGTGCACTTAGACCAATGAGCCACTGAGGCGCCTCCAAATGTTTGAGGTTTTGACAGCTCACTCTGAAGAGGAAAAAGGAAAGAGGAGGAACAAGAAAGAAGAGGAACAGGAGGAAAAAATAACAGGTTTTTAGCACACTGGTACCATGCTTTTGGAGGGAACTGTCATTTACATAATTACATGAAGTAACAGGTCTTATGATATTCCACAAACAGACAAAATGGGCATTGACAAATCAGTAAAGCAGGCCTGCATAATCCCCTGCAAAACCATTGTACTTAAAACCAGGGACTGATCCATCACCAGTCCTCAAAGGCGCATTCGGTCGCTGTTTAGCCAGTCATGGAGCTGAAACTTGGCTGGTTTTTGTTCGCTCTTTGGTGCCAGAGTAAGGTCATTTTGTCTGGTGACTGCAAAGAATAACACTTAGGTTCATCATCCTCTCAGTAACTTATTATCATGGAGCTAGAATCATATTACAGCAAATTCTCTCTAGGGGGTTAAAAAGAATGAAGTTGAGAGCAAACACATAAATCATTGACAGTTTCTTTCGTAGTTGCAAAACGGTCTCGGGAAACTGTTTTTGGTAGTGAGACTTGCCCCCACTGTTATTGTTACATTGGCAGTCAACTCAGCAGTTCTTATGCATTGTCTGACATGGCAGAAGACGTTTTATGGAATGTGTTTTTGGGGCGTCACAGGAGACGCACTTTGTCGGGGACGACAGCTGACACATCTGGTCATTCTGTGTCATCCCTGCAGTCTGGATACAGTCATTTAATGGACATCAATGCGTCCAGAATCTTTTCTTTGAGACTGGCCAATACTCAACATTCAAAATGTTTGATTCTTCAGAGATTAATTTGTTTGTGGCATTTGAAGTGGGAATGATGCAACTTTGTTTATGTGTTTTTTTTTATTGGCCCTGATCTTCAACTTTTCATGTGTAAAATGATTTGTCCCAGTGCACACTGGGTTTAAAGTGCTTGAAAGTCTGAAAAAAAGATACTGAAACAAGACCTGTGTCATTTTGTAGGTGCTAGTGAGCAGATGAAGAAAATGCAAAAACAAAAAAAATCTGTTGGGAATTTTTGGAGAAAATCCATTTTTTATGTGGCAGTCATCTCGAATTGCAAAATCCTAAGAGCGGTTAATAATTGCAGGCCATCATGTTTTAATCCATATTTTGACTTATTAGATAATCATACCACAGGGTCAGATTGGTGAAAATACAATAACCGAATTTATTGTCAAAAATATGAAAATATTAAATTCCTGATTATAACCCATCATGTTGCTAAAAATGTTTGTCAGCTTTAGTCCAATAGTCCAAAACTCTCCTTTTGTGTGGTAGGAACAATTGGCAGCTGATTACATCATGTATAATAGGCCTTTTCATTCATTACCTCAGCTGGAGTGGAAGTGATGTCCATGTCATTTTCATCATTATTCCTACTTGCGAGTTAATGCAGCTTAAAGGTTGCATAACCTTACATATATAAAGGCCAGAGCATGTGGATGATGTGCCTTTCCATGACTGACGTCCTACCATTATGGATCACAGCGAAGCTCGCTCAAGAGTTTTTTTGCTTTGCTTTCGTAACGGGAGTTTCTCCATTGTGGGTGAAGTTCTCCTCATCAAAACAATTCAGGATAACATATCTCAGTATGACGTACATGACTGCCGTTTACCAACATCACTTTGTGATACTTGTAAAACAAAGGTTTATAACATGAGACAAGATAATCTTGACCAAATATTCAACTGTCTATACCAACTGGAAAAGGTAATTGAAGGCCAGCGTTGGATCAGCCCAAGAGTTCATTCTTGAGACTGTTTGATTTGCCAAATGGCGAAAGCCAATGGATTCAAGGCCAAGCAGATACAAGGTAGCCTCAAAAGAGGGCATCCAAAAGACTCCGAAGAGCAGTAAGTGCCATGGTTGCGGATTGGCTGGATATTCTGAGCAAGCTTTTGAAGCAGTTCACGCTGACTTCTCAACATTCTGGGAGAGGCATCAGATAAAGGATAGCAGCAACACACTATTTGGTTTGCGCTTAAAGCACATGTCTAAGCTTTACATTTAGCTAGATTTTTGCCACGAGAGGGTTGAAAAAAGGAGATGTACTTCTATTACTGTTTTTCACATTCTTTTGATCGACAACCCAGTAGAGGAGACTTTCAGAAATAAATCAGCAAAGCGCTGAAGTTTTTTAACCCTTTAACGTCAATTAGAAAATTTCAAGTTGGGTGCCGATGAAAAAGGGGATTTTCTCCAAAAATTCCCAACAGATTTTTATTTTATTTTTGCATTTTCTTTATCTGCTCACTAAGACCTACAAAATGACACAGGTCTTGTTTCAGTACCTTTTTTTCAGACTTTAAAGTACCCAGTGTGACTGTGATTCATGACCATGATCCAGGGAACAGTGCTATATTTAGATAATCATAATGAGGTGTTAAACCAAGAAGTGATTCGAACCCAGACACTTGACATTTTGCAATGCTTACCATACCTGATGGTCATCATGTCAATCAGCAGAAGGAAAAACTATCAGTATTCAAATTAGACAATAAAAACCACTTTGCATTTTTAATGCCTCCTAGTATATTATCTGGTGCAAACGGCAAGTCTGAGATCCAAAAACTTTTTTTCTTGAGGTCAGATTGAGAATGTGGCGGCGGCGGACACGGACATTAAACTCTGCATACAACAATATACCCCCCAGTTAAGTCACCAAGGTGTATAATAATAATAATAATAATAATAATAATAATGTAATGATAAGCTTTATTTGCAGCTAGATCCATAAATATTTGGACAGAAAACCATTTTTCATTTTTATGTTTTGTGCGCCACCACAATGAATTTGAAAAGAAACATCAAGATGTGCTTGAAATGCAGACTGAACTTAAATTTAAGTGTTTTCAAAATAGTGTGAACCATGCAGGAATTACTTCCAATTTATGCACAGCTCCTTCACCTTTAGGGAGAAAAAAAAAACAATCAGATATACGAACATAATCAATAATTTAAAATGTCATTTTTAATATTCAGTGGTGAAACCTGTGCAATGACTGTCAGGAGTCTGGAACCCATAGACATCACCAGGCACTGGGTTTCTTCTCTGGTAGGGCTCTAACCGGCTTTCACTGCAGCTGCCTTCAGTTCCCGCCTTGTTGTTGGGGTGTTTTACCTGTTGAAGATTTTATTTCAGCATTTTTCATTTTATTCACTAATATTGATTATATATATTTTTCATCATTATTCATTCATTGCTCATACTCATAATCAATAACCATATTATGCAGGCAGCAAAAAGACACACTCACATAACACACACACACATACATACAAGTAGTACACATACTGCAGTGCAAACACACAGAAAAATACACATACAAGCAGTTCACACATAGATAGACACACATATGCAAGCAATTCAGTTCACACATGCCTGAGCAGCTCACACACACATAAGCAGAGCACCTCTGTAGCTTTGATTTGCTTCTGTTTAGTTTTTTCAAAAACCATTATCAGAGGATGCATTTGATTTCTGTAGCTTTGATCAATATTTGTTCAGCAAAATCAATATTTTTTACTGAAAAACACAATCAATTGAATTATTTGTAATAATTTGTATGTATCGAATTCATCCACTGGTATCTTTTTCATTTTCATCTGGCTGTATTTTCTGTCTTTGTATCTTTGTATATTTCTTGCTGAGTGTGGCTGTAAGTTTCCACTGTGATGTGCATGCATCATGCATGCATCAAATTCCTGAAGGATTACCTAACTGGAATCTCAGGTTATCTGTCCAATTGTAGTGGGAGAATGAGAAGCAAAAAGACCATATTTGCCGGGAGATAAGGCTATACAACGGTGTGCACAAGTCTAGCAGGGCTAGAGTTCTTCGGGGAGTTCTTCAGTTCTTCTTGGGGACAGTTCCTCTTGCGCAAGAGGAACTCAGCTTTACGTTTTTCAACATGACACAATAAAGCCTAATTTTCTTTTTCAGAATCTGTCTCTTTCCAATTGCTTGAGGATGGGGGAATCTCAATATGTAGAAGAAAATCCACAACATATTTGGCGAGCCAGCCAGGAGGAGTCGGCAAAGGTTGGTTACACTCGTAAGAGTGGACGGTCTTCTGGTGCTCGGAGATGGGGCAGAGAGCACAAACACACCCTAAGATGCCAGCGAACTAAAGATAAGGTGAGAATAATTTTGCTCAGATAGATAAGTGAGGGTGTTGTTTTGTTGTCTGGCCCGTATCTGCAGCACTGGAGACAAGTAACCTTTCGGCTCAAATAATCTAGACACTAAATTGGGGAAATTAGAAGGAGAGGGACAGAATCTGCAGAATTGGTACGTAACTACTAACCACTAACGAATGAATTTGCAACAAGTTACTGTGAGTGTTTGAAATCCGAGCGCGTTCTGTGGCTGGTTTGTTGTATGACTGTTTGTTATATGTGAGGCCTGTGCTGGAGACCCTAAAGCGAGGGAATAAACCTGCAGGCCTCCCCGCTTATGGTTGGGATACAGCCCGTATCTAGAAGAGGTACTGGGAGCCATTTTAATGGTTCTAGGATCGATCCGTTTTTGTAGAGGATCCATTTTATAGAGAGGTATTGGATCCGGTTTTTATGCATTATTGTCTGTCTTGTCATTTGAATGGGCTTTGAGTAAATGTAGATAGGAACAGTGGTCTTGTTGTGTGTTTCATAAGTTGGGAGTGTTAATAGTGCACTAAATATAAATAAATAACCCCTAGTTTACATGCAGTAAGTTAAAATTAATATTAATGGTCATTACTATTTGGCAGAAAAAAAGTAGTAAATTGCATGTATTAAAAGACGATTATTTTAGCATTATTTTGATTGGTGTATTATCATCTTTGAGTAGTTGAGGAAAGAAAAATTATTTGGCCAAGAAATTAAATTTGGATTAAAAGATAAACAATGACGATTACTGCAAAGCTGGCAGATAAAGGAAAAAAAGGGGAGAAAAAGAAGGAAAAAAAGGCAAAAGCAACTTCCTATGTTTGAAGGAAAAATAAAACATAAAAAAAGAGAGAAATGGAACTAAACAAGAAATACCATTGATTAGACAACTAGATGGTTACATAACATAACACTGGTTTAGGAATGCGTAACAAGGTACGATCAGAGTGAAAAGGGAGAGGAGAAATCGCATAAGTGTGTTTATATTATGAACTGTTTACTGTTCGTATTGAGCAGTGTAACCAGTAAAATAGACATATTGCAATTTAATACATGGGGAAAAAATAATTTGACTTAGTAATAAAATTTAAATTAGTTCATAGATAACAATGGCAATGCATGCGGAGGAATTAAGAGAGCAATTTCTTACCTTTAAGAGTGATATAAAAAATGTTAAATAAGTGGGCAAAAAGGACAAAAAAATAAATAATCAAAAAGAACGGACTAACTGAGTAGCGAAAAGAAGGGAAATTTGATCTTGCAATATGTAAAAAATAATAGATATAATGACAAATTAGGCATTGGTGGCAAAAAAGGATCAAAAAAGAATAAACTGAGCTGGCAGTTCTGGAAGTATTTGGAGAAAGGGGAATGTTCAACATGGAGGATCAGGAGAAAATATTTTGTAAAACAAAATGGAGCCGTTCCTCAGCCCATGCCCTCTGGAAAAATGTGGCAGATGAAGGGGCGGGAGCATAAAAGGGAGGAGGAGATTGACATTCCGAAGTCAGAGAACAAAAGAGGAGAAAAGGGGGTCTAAGCAATACGATTTCATGTGCAATTTTTTTAAATTTGTTTAACAAGAATAAGTTTTGTCCAGAAAATGAGTCACGTGAAGGATCAAATTTTATTACAAGTGTGTGATTTAAAAAAAAGTGACTGAAAGCTTTCCTGATCGAAGAAATTTAAGTAATAAATTCATTATTTTTTCTCTGTTTTTAAACAGGAGTGGACCAACAATACAAGAGGACAAAATGACTAATAAACTTTCCTAGATTTTTAACGTTTACAGCAGGGGTCCTCAAATCTGGACTTCGAATCCAAATCCAGCCCAGGTTTTCTGTTATCCCAGGCAAGTAAATGAACAGTCAATGCCTCTGATTGGCCAGACTGTGTTAACACCTGACGTCCAGGTAAAGGGAGGGTGGAAAACCAGCAGTCCTCGGACCTCGTAGGGTATGATTTGAGGACCAGGGGTTTACAGGAAAAGATCCAAGCTCTAGCAAGAGGAAAAGCAGCGAAAGTATGATGACTGAAGTTTTGTTCTTTGTTCTTTGCTTCTAATGCATTCTATTGAAACTTTTCCACAGAGAGCGCACTGCAAAAGAGAAGAGAGTAAGATGACCTTGAGTGAAAAGATAAGCTGGCCAGCTAAGGATTCAATTATGGGGTTGCCACTTAAAAGAGATTCTTATAAAATAAATTTGGGGAAATAAATTTGGAGTATTAACACAAGAGTAAGACTAAATTCAAATGGTGCATCATATAATTGGAAAAGTCGACTAGTCGACAGGCTTCGGATGTAAACACCGGTTTAAAGGTAGGATGACGCGATTCAAGGGGGAGTTTCGGGGGGTGTTTTGAAACGTGACATTTCAATTTGTTTTAGCCAACAAAACATGTTTTTTCACTAAGTTATGTTTATATAGATTCCCAAGACTCCCAGCTTTCCAATGATATGCTCTGTTACTATGTTGTTTCACGATCGGTTGCGTTCCAATTCGTTTACCATTCGACGGCGTTTGGGTTGGTACCGGGTCGTCTACTGAGTCTAAGGTTAATCTTCCAATTGAATCTCGCGACAGATACGAGAGAAAACGGGTACAATGAAGGGACTTGGAATACATCATCATACAGAGGTGTACATGTGCTTCGTTGCAAACTTAAAGTCATTTTTTTTTTTTTTTTGAGGATTTGTAGCTTACTTGATTTTTTTTTTTGAACTGGGACTTTTACTCTACTACATTTAAAAGATAAAAATATATACTCTCTCTTCATTACTTTGACACAGACCACTTCGTTACACATTACGAATTAAAATATGAATGTAATTCCTCATTTAAGGATTATCTGCATATGGCGCGTTCGAGTCATGTTTAAGTTCTGTGCCTGGCTCTGCCATGTATGCTTTTGTGTTTAGTGACCACTGCCTGCCTTTTGACCATTCTTAGGATGGTGTATTGTGTTTTGGTTATTTAGATTCCTGTTTATTATTTTTCATGTTCATAGTATTCTCTGCCATGCCATGTTTTCATTTCCATGCAGTGCACCACGTCTACCCTGTCTTGTCTTGTGTAGGTCTTTGCCACGGTCCCTAGTCTTGCGTGCCACTCATTCGGGTGATTTATTGGTTTCTGGGTTTTCAATCTTCCTTCATCATCTCGTGTGCTTCCTTCCCCTCTCTTTTACTATCTACTAATCCATAATAACAGTTTGTTGTTTTCGATAATTACTAACCAATATTAACATTGTATATTTTTACGAACTTACTAACATGCACTCGGGAGTGTATAGCTGCACATACTAATTGACTAACGATCTCTCAGCAATCGCCCAATTCTAATCTCCGCCCTCTTGCCTATCTCTGTTGCAGCTTCTGTGAATTTCCTCTTAGATCTCATGCTTTCCTTTTCTTTAGACTATGCACTTTAGTACTCCTTAACCGGAACTGTTGTTTTGTTCATAGGATTGTCTTGTGATCCCTGTCTGCGTCTTGGCATTTGCCAAATTCATGTAATTAGATTATTCCTCATGTGTCAGTCCTGATTATTGTTTCATTGATTACACCTGCTCTCCCTTGTCATGTGCTCACCCCGGATGTGTATTTAAGATTTCTGTTCAAGCACTTCCAGTGTCAGATCGTTCTCCGTAGTTTTCTCGTGCCATGTTTCTCGCCTTGATTTCTCAGTGTTTATCTTTCTGACTGGATTGCCCGACTTTTGATTTTTGCCTTTGTGATTTTGGATTACTGTTCCATCTGTGTTTTTTGACCATTTTTCTGCCCGACCACGAGATCTCGGTTTGCTGCCCTGGTAACGATTCGGATTACGTCCTGTGGATTCTGGCTTGCTTCTCTGATAGAACTATTCCTGTGTACCAGACCCATTTCTGTCCGACTACGATTACTGTGATTGCTGCCCTGGTTTTTGATACTATTTTTGCCCAACTGGATTTTGACTTTTGGATTGTGGACCTTGTACTTTTGCCTTCTGCCCTGCGGGGGTCCTCCCCCTTTATTAATAAAACAAGCTCGACTGCATTTCCTGGTTCTCGCGACTGGTTCCTGATCGCACCATTACACATGGAGCTGCAAATTTATCCACGCAGTTACAATATTGTATCACTAGATGGCACACTCGGATCAGTTATTGTACTGTACTTTAAACAAGATTCCAAAGAATGGGGATGAAGAAGAAAGACAAACAAAATTATTTTTTTTTTTGCTGGCAAAAGGTTGCCGTCGTTTAATAGTACAATCGGCGGCGATTCTGTCGAATTCGGCAGCAAATGCCACGAGTGCCGTCGTATATTTCCTGGCCTGGTTTTGTGTTTGGAGAGGTTACTGGTGACCACCGATGTTCAACTGCACTGATATAGATAAATTCATGCTAAACTCAACTAGAAAATCATCATCAGTTTATATTAAATTTCATGCCTCAACTTTATTTGTGTTAAATACATGATTATTTTATGATTTGGCAGTGAAACATGTTGAGGAATCTCAGACTTTGGGGAGACACTTGGATAGCTGTATAATTTGGCTAATAGCTCCTAGGTAATCTAGAATGAAATGTTGAAGATGAATTTTACTTCAGGTCAAGGAGTTTATGATCGCAGAATTGTATAGATTTAAGCCCCAGCAGTTTTTTTTTTTTTGCAATTTCAATGGTGAAATCTCATGAAGATTTTTTTATGTTTGCGGCCCATTTTCTCCACCAAAATCATGAAAATAAACTGATATACAATGTAAGTATTTCCCCGAACGACGAATGGCGTTCACCATTTTTGCCATATCTTTGGAGCCATTTGTCCAATTGACATGAAACTATGTAGAACTGCAAGGTCATGGCCTCACAACGTGTCACATAATGACATCATACCTGTATGGTTCAATATTTTGCCACCAGGTGGCGCTTTGTGATGGAAAATTACCATTTTGGCCATATCTTCAGAACCATTTGTCCGATTGACCTGAAATTAAGTTCAAATGAAAGTCTATTCAAGGTCTATTCATGGATTGGGGAATTGGAGGATTGGGGGTGTTCGGGGATATACCCCAAGCCGTCGCCTTTGACGGCATAAGCCTAGTTCTAAATGCTGTAAGTGTCTTTTCTGAGTTGAGCCACATATTTCCTCTTTATAAAGCCTAAATTGTGAATTATAAGCATTAAATTGGGTAACCCATAAATAGCCAATTTTGGCTTCTGCGCACAGGGGTTAAGTTAAAATGAGGGCTAATAATTCTTGACCTGTTGTCAATCATTTTTCCTTAATGAACACGTTTTCCTGTGCATAAATATTAGCAATCTGCAGTAAAACGCACAGCTTTCTTCTCAATGCAATGTCTGCAACGAAAAGAGAAAAACATTTTTATTCACTTTGCAAAACGATAAACTACGATGTCAACTTGCGTGTTTGCTGTGAGCACATCCTGCTCTACCTAATTGTACCTTCATGATTATTTAATTCCAATTCTGGAGTCGGGAGTCATAATCGGTTATCATATTACACTTGAAATCCACCGTGACGCATGTGAAACTGATAAACCTTTGTGCACATAGACCTCAATTATTACACTGCCTACGTGCTGATTAATGAAAACTGGCCACACCTAATGATGCTGAGTTTTGACTCGACGCTAAAGCCCTCTGCCACAGTTTCAAAAAATCCTGGAGGAAACCTGTAATCAATCCCTTCCCGAATTCATGCCTCCCAGGACTTGGGCCGCAGAACTTTTCTCCATCCTTACAATATCACCATTAAGCACATTGTCAATTACCTATTGGGAATCTCCGTCATTTAAAAAAAAAAAATTCTTAATCATTGCAGGCTTACATTGGTTACTCAGTAAATACAACCCCAATTCAGAAATTGGGATGAAGTGTAAATTGTGAATAAAATCAAAATGCCATAACTTTCAGATGACATGAGTCAATATGTTATTTACAATAGAACATACATAACATTTCAAATGTTGAAACTGAGACATTTAATATCTTTATCCACAAAATGAGCTAATTTCAAATTTTCTGGCTGCAACAGATCTCAAAAAAGTTGGGACACTGGCAAGAAAGGGCTGAAAAAGCAATTAATATATAAGAGAATCAGCTGAAAGAACATTTAGGTCAGTAATTAAGTTAACTGGTATCAGGCGTGTAAAATGATTTGCTGTTAAAGGGATTTCTTAGAGAGGCTGAGTTCCTCGAAGTAAAGATGGCCAGGGGCTCTCCAACCTGTGAAGGTTTGCGTAAAAAAAAATTGTGTCCCTGGACTGTTGAGCAACTGAAATCGTACATCAAGCACGAATGGGAAAGAATTCCAAAGCTTCTACAATTACTGTCCTCAGTTCCCATATGCTTATTGAGTGTTGTTGAAAGGAGAGGTCATGTAAGACAGTGGTAAACATGCCCCTGTCCCAACTTCTTCAGGCCGTGTTGCAGACATCAAATTCAAAATTAGTGAATATAAAAAAAAAAAAAGATCAAATTTATCAGTATGAACATGAATTACCTTGGGCTCTAATTTCTTGGCGCAGCGCAGGTGGTGTAGCGTGGCGCGGCCAGCGCAGTGTTAATTTTGTGCTGTGCAACTCCGTGCGCAGCCACTTTGGCAATTTGGTAGACGCACTTGCGCCGAGATGGGTGTGGCGATGGCAGTGACAATTTCGTAGAAAAAGCTTCCCCTGGAGTTGCGCCGAAAGCTCGCCATCTCCAAACTGGTTTACTCTCTGTGCAGTGGTAATTTGGCTGATCGGCGCACAGTGCGCACACGTCACCAAAACCTCACAGGCAGGTTTCCAGAATCTCTGGCACATTTCAATGCAAGAAATAATTTCAGGAAGCACTATTTAATGTCACTATCTGAATAAGGACATAAATCATAGTATATATATCGAATATCCTGATGTCAGATTAAAGGTGGTTGCCACGCGTAATGGAAACTTGACCTGGCTTAATCAACGCAGCTGAATCTGTGACACAAACTAACGACTTCACATCTTTCTCAGCCAACCACAAACTGCATGTATATAAAATTCTTGCGTTCTATGCTCATTAAAGCCGCTTGCACACTGGACGCGAAACAAATGTTTCGCACGACTGATTACAGACAAAGTCAATGCAAAGACGCGATAGTCGGACAGGGTTTTAGTGTAGCTCTGTGCCTGAAAGTCATTAAAGTTCTAATTTTTCAGAGTATTCCAGGAATTATTAGACGTGCAAACTTGGCTATGTTTGTGTTCGACCTTCACAAAATGCAAATTGATAGCCATCGACTTTTCTTGGTCTTTTTAGCCTATTCGTCTGTTTTCTTCTGTTGAAGGTAGACAACAGTCTTTATTCGGTCTTTCCTTTGAAAATTAGTCAGATAGATCGAACAGATTCACGCTTTATTTCCACAGCAGAGATAAAATAGTGCGTGAGCAAATCAATTCCATGACCATTGACAGTGTGAATAAATTGTCGCATGCACGATCATGTCCAGCAGCCAGAAAAAAGCAGAAGTATTGATATGAGAGCAGATTTAGAACGAAATAAAGAATAAAATATATCACCCACAAACGGGACATCCAACAAAGATGACCCGCCAATAAATAAATCGCAGTGTTCATTGGATGTTCTGTTGTTAAAATGTTTCTTTTTATTCTTTATTTCGTTATCAATCTGTTCTAATCATCATCTTTTTTTTTTTTGGCTGTCAGACACGGAGCCATTGTATATTGTCCTGCGCCAATGTCGATTCACTTTACTGAGCAGAGCTTAAACAGAAACATTGATTGAAATTCTTAGTACTCTTCTTGAAGAACTGAGCCTTCTTATCAAAACGTTCACGTTTAGTATCTAAAAGAGTCAGTAGGTTTGAAGAAATTAAAAACAATAATCGACTGTCGGACACAGAGATTTATTAAAACCCTGTCAGACTTTCGTACACGAGACACTGCGTTCAACGCCACCTGTAGTGCGAAAAATTCGTTTCGCGTCCAGTGTGCAAGCAGCTTAATACTAGGCTTCCATTATTGTCTCTTAGGTTTCATCGTTTTTAGTGGGGGAAAGGAATACAGCCTGAGTTAAGATCACATATTGAAATTAAATGTGTAACGTATCTTGAATTGTTGTCCATGCATGTTAATGGCAAAATTTTAAGCAGCAACAGGGTGTAATAATAGGAACACGCTATCCATCGTTTCTCTTCCCAATGATGCAGGCAGAAGAAATAAATGAGCAACCATCGTATTTCATTCCAACTTCATAACTTTGAATGATCTGACGTAGTTTTCGTTTTTAAAAATTCCATTCAAGTTCGCTAATGGTAATAATTCGAGAATGCCTCATATTCGTAATGCTTAATAAAGACGTAAGAAAACAAGCCTGAAGTGCAATGCAACATTAACGCATCATGTAGATATAGGACAGAGGCTTCTTTATTTCAACACTTTAAAGGTGAGGAGAGGAGCTCATTTTATTGGTGAAGAGTTGACTCGACTGTGTTAAACCCACTTTAACCTTTTCTCCCACCTCTTTGTTACTTACGCCGGAAGGCGGGGCAGAGGCGGGACAGAGGAATACTTGCACCAGGCTACGCCGGGTACGAAATTGCAACATACGCCTGGACACACCCCGTTGGCGCGGTGCTCCCACTATTCGCCGCGCCTGCGCCTGAACTACGAATTTAGAGCCCCTTGTTTTTGTTGTGTACTCAATTGATTATAGGTTGAAAAGGATTGGCAAATCACTGTATTGCAAATTCTGTTTTTATTCATGTTTTACACAATGCCCCAACTCCATTGGAATTGGGGTTTGTAGTTAACTCTCAATCGACAAGCACTTTGGATTTCATATTGAAAGTTATTAGCAGATTCCAAATAGAAATGTAACTTTTGAAATAAACTGTTGATTTTTTATGTGTTCACTTTTAAATTATATGAGGTAATAAAACACACTTGGCCATAGAACAGCTGACCAATTGAATTGGTGAATTCAATAAGGGCCCAACTCCATGTTGAAAATGTGTGGTGTTGGGCCCTGATTGAATTCACCAGTTTGATTGTTAAAATACTTTTGGTCCCAATAAAAAGAACAATTGTAACTTCTATTAAATAGAACCTGTCTGGTGATGTGAAGTAAGCAAAAAGCAGCGCATAATGCTGCAATGTAAAGAAATTCAAAGACAGATGAGAAACAAAGTTGTTGACTAGTCTGGAAGGGGTTACAAAGCTATTTCTAAAGCTCTTAGACCCCAGCAAACCTCAGTGAAAACCATATCTACAAATAGATAAAACTCAATACAGTGATGAACCTTCCCAGGAGTGGCCACCCCACCAAATATCCCCCAAGCGCACATCCGTGGCTCACCTAGAAGGTCACAAAAGAACCCAGACGAACAGCTAAAGAACCGCAGATTACACTTGACTCAGTTTAGTTCAATCAGGAGAGACTCGAGTGAAATCAAGAAAAATATATGCGTTGAGCATAAGTAGAATTTAATTAAATTCAATTTTATTTATATAGCGCTGTATATAGAGAAAAGGGCAGAGCCCATACTAAACCCTAATCCCCGAATAGCAGGCAAAAAACTCCCTGTTGGGAGAAAAAGCCTCGAACGGTGGTGAGAAAAAACTCCTCATTGAGAAGAAATCTCAGGAGGAACCTAGCTATTCTGGGGAAGCCCATCCTCCGCTGAATGAATAATAAATTGATGGTAAATTATGGATGAGAGCATCAGGAAGACAGCAGTCAGAATCAACATGCTTAAATCGGACAAGTCTTTGCCACTCTTGGTATTATTCATCGCGAATAACCCTAATAGTTTGCAGCTTTTGCGGACATCCTCTACCCTGCCATTGAGGAAAAACGCAAAGCCCGTCTGCAATACTCCAAGGATCCGACCCAGGCAAACAGTGACCAGCCTGAAGCTTGCAGGGGCTCATGCTCAATGCCTGTCATGACAGTGCCTGCAGCAATACTGGTTAGATTTGTCATCACGTATTCAAGTCTGTGCCCACTCAAGCAACCTACAAGGTCTGTACAGCGACATAAAGGAAGAGCTTGGTCCCAAGGCTAAGAAGATGGCCCCCCTTCTTTATTTAAATTGGGTTGCACTCGCTGAAAAAGATCAACAGATAAACCGCTGGGTTGAGCATTTCACTGGTCTACAACTGTGATGTGCCAATCAACATGGATGTCATCCAAAATACTGCTCATCTCGACACACTTCTTCATCTTGATACTCCACCTACAGTTGATGAGATAAAAGTTGCTGTCAAGTGTTTGAAACCGAATAAGGCTGCAGGAGAGGACGGCATTGTTCCTGAACTGCTGAAGAGCGGTGGGAATGCACTAATTCGAGTACTTCAAAAGATTGTTGTGAGCTGCTGGAATTCTGGTTCTGTTCCAAAAGAATGGCGTGGCACAAAGATCATAACATTGTATAAAAAACAAAGGTGGCAGAAGAGATTACAATAACTCATGCAATCTCTCTTCTCAGTGTTGCTGAAAAGATTCTGGCCCACTTTGTTTTGGAACAGCTGAATTGTCTTGCTGCTTGTGTGCTCCAGGAAAGCCAGTGCGGGTTTCGATCCACAGTAGATACAATCTTTACTCTCCGACAGCTACAGGAGAAAGCAGTAGAACAGAATCGACCTTTGATGATGGCCTTCATCGACCTCACCAAAGTATTCAACATGGTTAAGAGAACAGCACTCTTTACCATCCTTCAGATCATCATTTGTTCATCTGTACTGTTCCCCGAGATACAATCAGCACTTATGTATCCCCCAGGGCTAATTATAAGACCTCAAGGTACCTGTGTGAACCTTTTTAGGGTCTAAAAGGTACTTTTATGTTCCAAAGCAAATAAGTATCCACTTCCAAGCAGCATCTTTGAGAGTACCGCCCCAGTGACAAGCCTTCAATAGGTCCTTTTTCTTTCTGAGTGCATGCAAGCCAAAGTCACTTTTGAAGACATTGTATCTGACCCTTTTGAGATACAGAATGGTGTGAAACAGGGTTGTGTACTAGCCCCCACCCTCTTTGGTTTACCAGATTGGATGGCTCTCTATTCAACCTGGCTAGACTAAAAGTGAAAGCAAAGACTCGTACTCTCCTGATAAGTAAACTTCTGTTTGCAGATGATGCAGTCTTCCTAGCTCACACTCAAAACGATTTACAGTTTCTATGTGATTCGGTTGCCTCAGCCTGCTCTTCATTTAGTGTGAAAATCAGCGTCTCAAAAACAAAAGTTATGTATTATGGGCCACCAACTACTCTAATCACCATAAATGGTTGGTTGCTGGAGAGGGTAGAACATTTCTGCTATCTTGGATCTACTGTTGCAAAGATACCACATCTTGATGCTGTAATTGTAAAGCGCACTGGAAAGGCAGCGTCTATATTTGTTAATTAGAAAGCCCGTGTTTGGGACAACATGAAAATTTCATTAAGTGCGAAGATCAAGGTCTACGAGGCCTGCGTTCTCTCCATCTTGTTATATGGGAACAAAACATGGCCAACTTACAGTAGTCAGGAGAGACGTCTCAGTACATTTTATCTGAGATGCCTATGGAAGATTGCGAAAGTAAGCTCGCGAGACAAGATCCCAGATGTCAAAATTCTTGATATGTGCTGTTGCCTAGGTCATGTCTACTGCATGGATGTTTCACATATTCCCAAGGCCGTACTCTATGGAGAGCTCCCTGATGCCAAGCAATCCATTGGCCGTCCACTGCTCCGCTTTAAGGATGTGGTAAAGAGAGACATGAAGAACTTTGACATCCAACCCTCCACATGTGAACATACTGCGGGAGAAAGAGCTGCCTGGACATCAGCCCTTCACAATGGCTCCTACACCTCAAAAGACAACTTTGTAGTCTTTGTAGTCTCCGCCATTGTCAGCATCTCTCACAACAACACCGCCTCAACAATGCATGAGGCTTGTAAACTCTATCATCACACAGTGATGACAAGGCTAAGAAGAAGAAGATAAAGTACATATAAAGATGGAGATCTACTGGTAAACTTAGTGTGAGATGAGCCTTTTTGCCAACCGTGTATCAAACCATGACGTCATCGTGAATATCGCTATAACTGTTTTATCATATGACCCTACTTGAAAGTATCTTCACTGTCCCGTGTAGGGAGTTACCTTGTGGATACATAAAGCTCCTCACAAGGACGAAGCAACACAAAATATGGATACTGTCAGGAGCTCCTGCTGGAAAGCCGAACCTACTTTTAGCTCCAGGTTGTCAGATTGATACAGTCACTTCTCACGCTTTTTCCCTGAGGTGAATTAATCATTGGATTCCCCTCAGCTGAAGTCAGTAGTTGCATATGAGTATGCAAGAATGCACCACATGGTATGGTCATGCACAATTCAGAAGGACTGCATGTTGCTTCTATCAGCTAGCTTGCTAACCAAGCTAGCTAGCGAGTAAAAATTATCAGCAATTCAGGCAACGTCTTTTAAAGACCAATAGTTGTGCTAACGATGTTTGTTTTGTGTATCAGCCTCAGTACTGCATCTATGTTACTTGCGCATTTGTTTATTTCACGTCTGCAATAGCCAGCTCGCTAGCTGTGGACCAACATGAAAACCGTGGCGTCTTAAGGTTTTGACTGAATGGCTTATAATTTTAATGCACTAGCTAGCTAGGTTAGCAAGGAAGCTGATACAAGCAATGTGCAATTCTACAAGATTGTTAAGGACCGTGCGATGCGGTGTGTTATTGCATTTAAATAGCGATGTTCACCGTTTACAAACAATGAAATCAAAGTTGTACATGCGCAGTTTGGCGGTTGGCAGAAAGCGTGATCAGGACATAAATAACATGGCCAATAGCCTCTTTGGATCTTCACTTAAAATCCTAAAAAACATGATTCCTGAACCCTTAGCGCACCTGCAACTTCTATGCTGTAACTAAGTATATATGTAAGTATGCTGCAACTTCTCAGATTCAATTAAATTTTTGTCAATTCATCTACCATGCACTATATGTGGTAATGTGCAAAGTCAAATGAGACCCTAGTTCAATCCCATAATGCCTAGCGCTCAGGTCATCATGCAGTTGGCTAATTTACAGTGCTTCTTAATGTGACAGAGTTGGGGGAAAAATAAAATAAATGTGGTTTCCAGCAGCTAGACATCAGAATTTCGACAGATTTCTCTTTGAAAATGATTAATTTTTTCGCAATGTGGATTTTTTTTTCCCGGTGGTAAAAAAGAGGGATGGGCGGGTTCCCGAAAACTGGAATTTATTTTTAATAGGCCCGGGTGATAAAGGTGTTGAATAACTCAGGGACGTAATTTACGGGAGGGGTGGTGGGGGACATGGGGGACATGTCCCCTGCACTTTTTAAAGGCAGCATTTCCTCCCCACTTTTTACAGTCCTAAAACTAAAGTAAAAAAAAAACTGCACGCACTCAAGACCTCAAGAAAATAACACCTGCTCAAGCTACAAGTGGCGAATCCTTTTCAACTTTCCCTCCCTCCTTCTCTCCCAAGTCCCGCCTTTCATTCAAACACAGTTGGCTTATCAGGCATATAAGAAAAAAAACTCTAGCTTCGCGAATCGCGATGTCTAAACCCGCTAACCACCGAAGGCGGATTACACAAGATTTTATATAAAGAAAAAACTGCACGAGTCACATTAAACCCAATTTACGAATGCATATTTTGCGGGGAACTGTTTGCTTTCCTCTTAAAAGCTAGGGACGTAGACAAACAGTATTAGGAACGACATAGTTGAGTTGGGCGATTGTTTGTTAAACTTTGCTACTTAGCAAACAAATAGCGCTTAAATCACTCAATATTGTTTTATCCCGTCATGACAATTCAGATCCAGTGAGGTGCTGTCGGAGGTCAGTTAGGGGAGGCAAAATCCTCACCGTCAAACAAACGGTAACTCACTATTACTTTGCTAGCAATCTGAGGATTGATTAACAATCTGAGCAATCTGAGGATTGATTTCATCCTCAACATTAATGCTCAGTGCATCGAACTTAAAATTATTACAAGACAGAAAATACGTTCATATTTGCTTACAGGAAGCTAACATAATGCCATCAACAAGTATTAAAACCTTTCTTATGCGACGTTCATGTTTACGATAACGTTTCCCCTCTTAAATACGTACTATTTAATGCCATTCAAATAAGTAGGGAGTTTGTGTCCAGAATTCTTTCATAAACTGATAAACAAAAGGTCAAAAATGATACATGGAATTACAGTGGGAGTTGAGGTTTTTTCTAATTAATTATTAAGATTTACATACTTGCAGTCTCGAATCAAAGCGTAAACGTAAATGAATCTTTTTGTGACTATCACCTCGTAATCATTACAGGCTACAGCCTAGGTTAGGTCTTAATTGTTTGGTAAAAAAATAAAGTTAAAATTGAATGATTGTCATTGACACTTTGTCAATCAGGCATAGTACGTGGAAATAGGTTGACAAAATCTAGCGATAAAAAGAAGTCACTGCCTTGCCTGACCGCAGGTCTCTGTTCAGATCTGACCTCAGACTGCACTACGAAGCAGGATTTCATATTTTCCTTGTAACTTGAGGTTTAAACTGGTTTTCAGGACCTCTTAATGCAGGGGTCCTCAATCTTTCCCAGAAAGGGCCGGTGTCGGTGCAGGCTTTCAATCTAACCAAGCTGTCACACACCTGTTTCTACTAATCGAAGTCTTTAGCCAAGACTTTGCTGAATGTTTAACCTGCACCGAAGCTCAAATGTGTGATTCCCAAACGAGATACACTACCGCTCAAACATTTGGGATCACTTGCAAATTTCTTTGTTTTCCAAAGAAAAATACATTTTCATGCATTTGGTTTCACAAACATTTTTTTTCCACTTCAAACATTTTTAACCATTTCACAAACAATTAAAATTAATCAAATGATTTTCAAAGAATCATCTACATTTTTGCATAGAGGCCTATTAACAGCAACTGTCAGTCCTCCGCATCAATCTCTGGTATGGCTGCTAATCCAAGTTAAGCATTTTATAAGGCTAATTGATTATTAGAAATCCCCTCTGCAAATGTGTTGCACAGCTGAAAACCGTTGAACTAATAAGGGAGCCCAAAAGGGAGCATGGCATTCTTGAGGTAGGTTTAGTACCTGAAGCATCAGCAGTTGTTTGTTTGTTTACAGGCTCAAAATGGCCAGAAAGAAAGAACTTCCTTTAGAGACCTGTCAGTCTATTGTTTTGTTAAGAAAAGAAGGCTATTCAATGCGAGAAATTGAAAACTTAAAATCTCTTACCATGCTGTCAACTACTCCCTTCAGAGAGCAGCACAAATTGGCACTAACAAGGACAGAAACAAGACTAGGTGCAACCTAGTATATGGCTGGGCCGCCAAGTGCTGTATGAGAATGTGGGCCCAAGAAAAGGGTGCTAAATGGGGCAAAACTCCCGCAATTATATGAAGTGCAAGTTTAGTAATAGCCGGACTTGATAAGTTATTTACCAAGTGGGTGGGAGAGTGGGAGTGTGAGAGAGTGAATGTGAGTAAGTGTGAGAGTGTGACCGAGGGAGTGGAAGTGGGTGAGAGTGTGTGAGGTAGTAGGAGTGGGAGGTGGGGGGCGGGCCTTGAGTAAGAAAAACATATCAAAAGCAAGTTATATATTTGAATAGACAAAGAGCTAGAGTAAGGGTAACAGTTACTGATTTTGTGAATGTGAATTTGAGAGAGACAGCAGCAGCAGATGTAGATAGCAGATAAAGTATATATGTATGCTCCTGCATTGTAATGAAACAATGAAGTTACTGTTAGAGTTGACGTGATGTGACTTTTGTGAACACATGGAAGTTCCTATATAGTGAGGCTGTGAGAATGAACTTCAAAGATTCCTCCCCCCCGCCCCCCCATGTTTCGTCTTAGAGCTTGTTATGGACAAAGAATCCACTGTTTCGAGTAAAAGCGCTTCATAAACATATTCGAGTGAAGGAGCTGCCATGTGTTTACATAAATCGTTATTTGAAATTGGTGATGAATTATGGTTAACAATGTGACAAAAAAAAAATTGAAATTCAATTAATTATAAATGAATTTATGACCTATTGTAAGCTTGCGAAAAGGCCCTGTAGTTAACAGCAACATCATGAGAATTGGCCGAGAAATAAGAAAGTTAATTGTATAATGTAATTTCATTTTGTTTGATTTGGCTGAGAAACTGATGTGATTTCCACTAGTCCTTCATCAGAGGACTTACAGACAGCAATTTTCCGCCAGAATTCCTCTCTGGCTTTATAAGCAGCAACATTCTTACTCTTTCCTGTTTTTTATATATTTACATTCTTCGTAACTGTCCATAATGACGACCCATTCTTCCTAGGAGATTTTCTTCATTTTTTTTTTTTACAGATTTTATCAATCACCCAGGAACCATTTACATTACATCCAACGAACAAGTGCATACATCAACCAACATGAATGCACTAACATGAATCTCAATTATAATTTCCCAAGTATCCACCTGTGTTTGCTAATACAGTGTCTCAAGTGTTCAACCACCGAGCATAAAACTTCATATGGGTCACCCATTAAACCGCTGGCGGCGCCCCCAAATGGCTCGGGGAGATTACTGATCCTGGATCAGACATAGCTTGTGAAACATGCAGAACGTGATCGGAAATTTTATGAACGGAAATAGGGTAAATTGCCGCATGAAACGCGCTTTTGTTGAGAGCGCTTACAGTGTTGAAAGCACAAAACCGCCATTAACAAAGAAAGATTATGTCCACCATTGTGGTACCCAATTATATCTGATTGTAAGGTCGGGGTTTGTTGAGTTGGCTCGCTGAAATGTAGCCTGTCTGTGCCTGTCTCCCAGCAAGCCGTTAGCAGGGGGAAATACCCCGCAGTGTTACTGATTCTGGTTCATGGTTATTGAGCTTATAGAATGCACTGCACGCGACCGGTCATTTTATGACCGAATACAGGGACAAATGCCGCGTCGAACGCTTCAATGCGGAGCGCGCGTATGATGCTGAAAGCCCAAAAAGGAGATTAACTGAGAAACATTACAACCACCATGGTGGTACCAATTATGTCTGATTGCGAGTTCAGGGTTTGTTGAGCTGGCTCATTCATAAATGGCCTGTGTATGCTGAACTTGTTTCATATGGATTGAGGAAAACAAACCGTTAAGAACAGTTATATGCTCTGACTCGATCTCTTCATTACAGAGTCTCTTCTCGGGGCAGTCAGTAAGGGAAGATTTAGTTATTGAGGTGCGAACTATTCTTCTCAATATCCAAAGGTTAGGCCTCATTGTGGACTTCTGTTGGGTTCCTGCACATATTGGAATACAGGGGAATGAAAAAGCAGATCAAATTGCTAAAGATGCATTAAGAGAAGAGATTAAAATCAATGTACCTATGGGTAAAGGTGAAATAAAATCGAAAATTAGGACTGAGATTCTCTGTAGGTGGCAGCAGGAATGGGATGAAGAAAATAAAGCAAAACATTACCACAAAATACAGCAAAAAGTGGGAGGGAAAAGATATTTTGGTGCTAATAGGAGGGAAGAGATTTTATACTCAAGACTAAGATTAGGTCATACCCGATTAAATGCGACCCTGCGCATCCTAGGAAGAAGCGATGGCTTATGCTCAATATGTGGCATTTTAGAAGATGTTGAACATGTTTTAATATTGTGTCGGAAATATAGAACACAAAGACAAGTGTTTCAAAAAATGGTTACAAAGTATGGAAAATATGAGAGCATTGAAGAAATTTTAGGTGAACAAGGGATGAAAACTGAAGTTGCTAGACTTTTTATCTCGTTTTTGAAGGAATCAGGACTTCAAAACAGGATATAAGAACACCAAGTTTAGAAAAGGGTATGTTTATTTATATGTATAGGCCTGTGTGCTATTCTGCCAATGATCTCTGAGTAGCACACTCCCACACAGTAAGTGGCGATATACAACAAAAGCTAGTTGTAACAGCCATTATTAAAAGAAGAAGAAGAAGACGAACTTGTTTCATAGGCTGTGTCCCAATTCAGAGGCTGCATCCTTCGAAGGCTACAAATGAAGACCGGTTGCGTCACAGCGTCGCGACTCGGCCGTCCCATTTCGAAGACTCCTTCAAAAGCGGCCGACAAATGCGGCCTTCTTTTCGCGGGCAACGAAGGCTGCAGCAGGTGGATCCTTTGCGGTCCAATCTTTCCCAAGATTCAATGCGTGGTGGTTCATCCAAATCGAATCGAACAATGGCGGCTGCGGGAAGCGAGGAGTCCTCTTTTAAATGTAAGTACTGGGTTTTAGCGAAGATACATCTTTGGTTTCATCTCGGTAAATAGCGAAAAATACAAAAAACCAAGGGGCGTTAAAAGTGGAGAAAGGAGTTTGCAACATGTTTTGAATTAGGTAGCTAGCCAATAGCGTAGCTAACTGCTGCGGCTCGCATCTGACCTGTGCTGTACGTTAGCCTTTGACTCTAAAAAGCAGTGACGACTGCTGAACAGAAAGCCAGGAGGGCTTTAAGCATCACCTTAAGCTGCTTTCACACCGGACGCGAAACCAATTTTTCGCACGACGGATTACATTCAAAGTCAATGCAAAGACGCGAATGCGTTGCGCAAAAAATTCGTTTCGCGTCCGATGTGAAAACCGCTTTAAATTGGTAACTAGCTCCAATCAGTTTTCTGTCATCATCTTTTATTAAAGATAGCCATGTTAACTATTCTATCATTCAGCTATTTCAGGTGTGGCTAGCTTGCTTTTAGTTAACTCGCCGAAGTCAAGAAACTAATTGTATGCGAAATGCTTTTGTTATATAAATCATAAAGCACAGGTTTGAGTGGCTGCTTCGCTGGACATGGCAAATTAACTCCGATAATCTTGAGTAGTTTATATCATGTAGTTAGATGGGTTGATTATTTATTCGCCTGAACATTGCACTAAGCTGCTTGTTTGATTGCCAGTGGATTATTGATATCAGAAAACATGTTAATCAAAACCTAAGATTTAAAACGAGTTTATAATCAAGGGAAAATTTTCTGTCCCTCCTGTTCTGTTCAGCAGCTCCATTGCTGTAAAGCCATAAATGCCTTCAGTTTTAAATTTTAAAGGTTCAAATGTTAATTTATATCATAGCTAGATTGTGGTGATTTTATAGCTTTTATGCTCAGGAAGTATAATCATGACCGTAAAAAAAAATGCAGCACTGAGTGATATTTTTGTTTTTTATTTCTGCATTATAAAGTATTGCTCACTGTAAATGAGTGGATTTCAGTTGGCCCAGCACGTAGCTGAGGGTGAATTAATTGTTCCAAATGAAATTAAATAACTGAAAATTTATTCATTTTATCTATTGTTTTTATGGTGATGAGTATAGTATGCAGAGGCTCATTCTGATGAGGTTTCTGCTTCAGGTGACCTGATGGCAGAGGAGGAGGAGCGACAGCAGGAGGGAACAGGAACAAGAGTTCCTGAGAGAAGACATGAGATGACCGGGAGAGAGGAGAGCTCAAGAGAGCAGGGATAGGATGGACAGGCTCTTGTCATTACTAGAGAAAATGGTGCAGGAATAATAATTTAAAAAAAGTTTTAAACCCATTGTTTGTTCTTAATTTATAACTGAAAACTATTTTTACGATGAAATACCAAAACCACTGAGTGCTTTTTAAAAAAAGTCTTGAAATTATCTGTATAAGTATACACTTGGCAGCCAAAACAAAGAAAGCAGGGTCTCGACTATGGCGCTCCATCCATGTCACTGTTCCTGATTGAGGAGGTCAGCAGCACTGCCAGGGCCTGCCTGCTCAGCTGAAAATCAGCCCTGGTGTCTTCTCCACCAAAGAATGTCCAAGACAGGGACACTGAGGTTGACCCTGCTGTACCGGGGTCTGGGCTGGTTTGGGGAAAGAAGAAAACTTGGTAAATTAACAAAAGCTGGATATTTATTGTGGAGAACAGGTAAAATTCAAAGCCTGTCAATCTACTCAGCTGTTTTAAAAATAGCAATGGTTCTCTTTAATATCAAAATAAGATTCAGAAGTTTCAGTGATGAAGAAATATTAAAAACCTTTACCCAAGTAAAAGGTATGACTACTCTGTGTTTTTTGCATTTTACTGTTGTAGATGCTAAAGGTTGAGCTGATTAACTACTCAATATACTTCTGGTTTTTGTAGTTTGAGCTAAAAAAAATAAAAACCCTATTTTTTGCTTTGTGGTGATTCATTTTCCTGATTTCCATTTTGATTTTGGGGTTGGAGAATGCTGTAAATCCACAAGGAATGTCACTCTTAAATGTTTGTTTAAAGCATCATCATTCCACATCAACAGACTTCGGGATAGCTACACGGGTTTTTTTTTTTTTTTTTTACTGAACAGGAAGGGTATGAACATTTGTAATCTGAAATGTATCTCGCTGGATAAAGCAAGTGATTAGAGAAATAAATGAGTAGCTGGAAAGTGCACAATTTGCCCATTAGATAGAGAGGACGAGTAGCATAAATTTGCATAAAATGGAAATTATAAAAAGTACAGGTATCTAATATTTGCAGTTGAGTAAAGGCAAAAAGTTACATTCCACCCCTTGTTATTTTGAATAAATGGTTTTATGGTCAAAGTCGAATAGTATTAGCCATTCATTAATTAGGCTGACGGGAGTAGCCTGATTAACAACTTAACTGTTGGCTCAAAGTACAAACCGCAACATGTATTTTACCTGGACATGGCTCTCTCGGCCTCAGATAAATCACCCGTCGGCGGCGAAGCATCTCTTCCATTTCCTCCAATAATTGAAAAAAAATAAACAAAAAATTTCCGTCTCGCAAATTACGCTGCAGGGTCCAGATTGTCGGCTGTTGCTGTCAAGGCTGCTAGGCGACGAGAGCAGGGCTTCCAGATACGAAGGTAAGGGTGGGAGTAGCACGAGACGTCAAATGCGAATCCTCCGTGGGCTAGACCGTCTCATTTCGAAGACCGCTCGGTTCGGCCTTCGCGGTCTACAAAGGACGCGGCCTCCGTAGACCGCGAAGGCTGCGTCCTTCGAAGGATGCAGCCTCTGAATTGGGACACAGCCATAGTATACACCAATCCGGCGAAACACGGAAGTAAATCAGTGCCGCCATTGCTGCGTTGCCCTGCTGCAGGAAGTAGCGTATTGGTCTCGTAGCGGTTGTTGCAGATGTTAGCTGTAGTTGCGAAAATGTTCTTCAATTTCTTTTTTTTAGTACGTATGCTATTCAGTAATGCCGGGAAGAACGTGTTGTGTGTTCGGCTGTTTTAACAACGGTGTGAAATTATAGGCCTGGAATAAAACCGCTTGTGAAATTCACAAACCTTTACTGCACATTGACTGCCCATGTTTACGGCCTTAAGGATTACATAGGTTTCCTGGTCGAGCGGAGGACCAAGATCATACTATCAAATTCCTTCCGGCATAATCTTCCTGACATCTGCTATCGGCTTACGATGCTAAGAAAGTACATTGCCATGAAGCGAAAGGCTACTAAGTTGAGATACTTGAAGCAACGCCCCGGGAAGCAACACGCGAGGATCCGGGCAGGACTAGTTTCGTTATAACACGAACCCATTGGGGTAACATTAGCAAGCGCAGATTTACCCTCGCGCAGTTTTATTATTGCAAAATGTCAAAGGTAAGAATTTTTTTCTGCTCATCTCTGTAGACTGTAAAGTGTATGCCTGCTGTTCTTTCATTGTGGTGTCGGTTTAAAATGACCGGGCTTATATCGTTGCATTCTGCGGACTTTCCTCTTTTATTTGAGGTATGGTTTTTATGCATACCACGAATTCAGCAGAAATCCTGGCGATGCAGCGCTGATATGATTTTAGCTTATGTTCTGCTGCATGCTTAATTACTTGCTTGGTGCTTGAATTGTGTTCGGTTGAGGTAAAAATTGTTTACATGAGCTTTTGGCCGAGTTTCTTCGCGAAATGTGGATATGCCGCTCCACATGTCGCGATTTAAAAAAAATGCTGTATTTATAACGCGTAATAACCGTCCCCGGTACCGGTGTTCTTAAGGATCTCAGTTCTGAAGGGGTTAATATCCGTTTTATTATCATCACATACATGTCTTAATACATTACGTTGTCAATAAATTACCTGCATCGGTAAGTTTTGGCCACTGCCTGACGTCATCTACCCAATGATCTCTTTCCTTTGCCATTGTTTATATATCTGTCACCTCACATTTTCACGAGCAGGATGCAGGATGCAGTTAAAGTCCATTAGGTGGCACCGGCAAGTCGCAGAAGAAGCCACGCAACAATGGCGGCAGGCAAGATGGCGGCGCCCATAGAATTCGCGCCGGATCAGTGTATAGGCTGCCCCGCAGGAGATAGGAGCGACAAACAAGGATCTATGGTGACAAACCCTCAGCCAGCCGGCCAGCCAGCTTGTTGTCAGCCAACCAATCGTTGTAGTTCTTGCCCACCGGCCGACCAATCGCTGAAGTCAGTCGACAGCCAACCAATCGTTGACGTTCTTCCCCGACGGCCGACCAATCACGGAACTTCTTCCCCGCCGGCAAGCCAATCATTAAACTTGATCACTCACTCAGGTACTCAGCGATATTCGCGTTTATAGTGGCCTGGCCGCTATTCACGGCCCAGCCTAAAAAAGGAGTGGGAGGCCCCAATGCACAACTGTGCAAGAAGACAAATATCTGAGAGTGTGTAGTTTAAGACAAAGACGCCTCGCAGGTTGTCAACCAGCAGCTGCGATAAATAGTTCCCGTCAAACACCAGTTTCAGTATCAGCAGTGAAGGTGGTTATTTTTGATGAAGGCAAAGTTTGAAGTACATGTTTATCATTTTCCATTAAAATCATTATTTCTAACTCAGACAATGTCTGCATGTTCTGTTTGTTTTGGCCCCAATTTGCTACGACATTTACGACAGCAAGGGATGACAGACAAAATTTAAAAACTCAAACAGATTTAATTAAACAAAGACTCCCATAACCCCCCAACCACCTCAATTCCAGGGTGGTTTTACTGCACCCTTTCCACCTTATGGGGTACACCAATATTTTGATAAATTTCATCACTTTCTGATGTATTTTGCATTAAATTAATTTTATTGACTGGTCAAAAAACATGGTAATTTTGTTTTACTTCAGAATTAAAGCCCTTTTGAGAATTTGCGCCAATAATGTGTCCCCCCCACCTTTGAAATCAAAATAAATATCTGGGAATGTGTAGTTTAAGACAAAGACGCCTCGCAGGTTGTCAACTAGCAGCTGCGATAAATAGTACCCATCAAACACCAGTTTTAGTATCAGCAGTGAAGGTGGTTATTTTTGATGAAGGCAAAATTTGATGTACATATTTATCATTTTCCATTAAAATCATTATTTCTAACTCAAATGTCAGCATGTTCTGTTTGTTTTGGCCCCAATTTGCTAAGACATTTACGACAGCAGGGGATGACAGACAAAAGTTTAAAACTGAAACAGATTCAATTAAATAAAGACCAACACTAACCTACTATTTATACCACTGACCAAGATTGATAATATACAAGAAAAAAAATTTACAGTCCCTTGAGATGGGGTTGCTTGGTGATGTTCCGGGTGAGGAAAATGCTCCAACACAGGCAAAAATCCACAAAAAGCTTCACAGGTCTGGAAAAGAGTGACAGGTCTGGTCCAATGTATCCTTCTCCTTGCAATTTCTCCTACTACTTTACTCTCTCAATTTTTCCTTTTGCAGACCCCTCCCACCTTTTAGGCTGTTTTAAAATTCTGCGGGACTTTCTGTCTCAGACATGCCCAGGACATGCCCAAACCTAGCTCCAGTCTGGGCTAAACAAAATAAAGGTCAATACACATTACATGTTCATTTGCTAAATTTCCTATTCAGACTTATTTCATGTGTGCTTCCATGGAAAACGAAAATTTTCAAGGGATCCCAAACTTTTGAGTGGTAGTGTAGGTAGGGGAGCAGTTTTAACAACTCTGATTGGCTGAAAACAATTTAAAGCCAACTTTGCAGGCAATAAGCTTCTCGGGAGGGAAAACACACGGCTAGGGGGAGGCACTAGCCCTCTTATGATTCGTTATTTTCAACACAATCATGCCCACATAACCTCTAACAGCTTCTTGTTAGCTGAACACAGCAAGCAGGCACTTTGGCTAGTGACATTATCATTAGCTGCCTTATATTGTTCCGTATACAATTGCGAGCTACATTATTGTTGAGATTATATCACCATTTGGCTAACTAGCTAACGTTAATTAAGAAAAATCTTTGAAAATAATTGTCGTATTTAAGGGATGTGATGTGGTTTTTGCCCTAACTTCACTAGCAAGCTTCAACAGTGATTATTCTGGCGTTTACGGTTTCCCTGGGTGGGTTTGGAGGTGAAGCGTGTGACTTGTATTTACAACAGTAGTCTAGCACACAGAACCTGGGGGGGCACAGTTTTGAAAAAATTCCAATTCCCACATAATATGGCTTTAAAGGCCGCTGGGCTCAGGTTCTATGGTAAATACATATTTTGATATTCATATTGCTTTGATGGCAGCTATCAGAGTAGTGTTATTGCAAATTCCTGCTAAATTTCAGCAATGGGTGAAAAATGACATATGGCTAGTAAAACTGAATATGGTATGTATGGTCACCAATCTTGACAAAAACCATTTGTTTTTGATTTGAAGATAGTGGGCTGTTAAAATTTTTGTCATTTGTTTAAGAGCGAATAATACTGATACTGAAACTTGCTAAGGTTACCTGAAGAGTTACAGGACTGAAATGTACAAGTTCGACAGACTTTAGCGAGTTGTTAAAAGACAAACTCAAAAAACTCATAACACCAAAAACACCAACCACAAGATACATTATGACCAATGAATTCAAGCATTCTTTTTATTTTCATTTCTACTCACCAAATTTAGACCTTGACTTTGAATAAAAATATATGTAAACATTACCTTTATTTAATATCTCCATTTGATGGTAGTCTTAAGAGCATACAATGGTTTTGTTCAAATTCAAGACAGCCAGGTATAAAAGAGCTGTTATAAGACAAATTATTTTGCCATATTACAAGTGTGATTAACTTTTTAGCAGGTGTGTAATGCGCAGGGAGGTGCTCTTAATCACATCACCGTTTGAAGCAAGCAAGCTGCGTAACAGCATGAATATTGTGGGCACCACATTTTTTCATGATGCTATTAAACGGTTTAACAGTGTCAATTTTCAAATTTTCTTTCTGGGTCACTTGCTTCCCTCATAGAGCAACATCTGTTCAAAACTGGAGGACAATCTCAGTTGTTTTAAGGAGTGTCAGTCTGAAGTACTATGTGAGACCATTTACTCCCACTCCAGCCTTTTCAACAGCATTTACAACAGCACCAAAAAAGGCAGCGCCAAAATGGCAGCCATGACTTCAAAACCTTTCACTCCATTTTCAAAGCTAATATAGAATTTCTGAAAAGTCACAGTATTCATGCTTCAATAATTATATTGAGCGAAACTGATATCAATTTTTAAAGAGATTTATGATAAATTTACAAGCACAATTACAGAAAGCCATGTTGTCCATTTTATTTCTGAAATAGTTTGCTCGGTTTTTGGGAATGCTTTTGTAAACATTTGATTAAATATCAATTTAAAACACAATCGGAAATTAATTCAGTATTTTAGAAAATGTGTGTGATCGATTACCAGTGTACTCAACATTCATTACTATTTGTAATTGGCTATTTTGTAAATAAAGGCAAGATTATTGACCACAAACTACAAAATATATGTTTCTTATGTGTTTTGAGCCTTTTTATGTGTGCATGTATACATGCATGCGTGTAAGCATGTGCACATGCATTTGTGGAAGTGTGTGTGTATATGCGTGCAATTGTTAATGTGTTTGGCTAGAGAGTAGTGAGAGGCAAAAATAAGCGAATAAACCATCTAAATGTAGCCTTTTTGGCATTATTTTGGTTTCTCCCTAGCTCTCTATGAGAAGAAAAAAAATACATACAAAATGTCCACACAGATAACACACAGTAATAAAGTAAAGGGACATCTACAGTGTTGGGAGGGAGGTTCCAAACGTGCTGGACGATCATCATCTGTACTGCTGAGCCTGACCCTGGCGCACGGGCTCCTCTACTATGGAGTCTGAGGGGCTACCCCTCAAACTGACCCAGGGCAAAGCGGGCCGATCCAGGCCAGGCTAGGGCAAAGCTACCCGAGGATCGATAGCCAGTATAGCACCTTTATAGTATGAGCCAGCTTCTGGCCCTTCAATCACCCTACAACCTATGAAGAAATAGTTCTGTTAACAGTGCGCCCTATTTGTGGCCCGTCATTGCTGTCTCTAGGGCAAAAGGAGGCACTAGATGGCCACTATTGGGTCTTGTTCTTGCAGGACTGACAGCAAGCCTTCCTGTAGTACCAGTGGGTGCACAGCTTCACTTTGAGAACCAAAGCACAGTTGGCTGTAGCCTTGTCCTGGCACTGGTCATCAACTGCGAGAAAGAAAGAGACCTCTGTCAGTCGTGCCATACGTAACCTTGTGATACAGCATGCACATAGTGAGAACAGCCCAACAGTCAAGTCCTTCAATTTTTTAGCAAGAAATAGAATGTATTTATTTTCTCTCAACTATAAAATTAGTTGGAATAGTGAATATTGTCGTGATGGGCTGGGGTTGGCCATTGCACCTTGAGGTGAACAAATAGGAAAACAAGTTCTTGCAAAATAAATGAGCCAAGGACCTGTTATGCCGTTCTAATAGAGTATCACAAAAACACAAATTTTCGTCAAAAACCCAAGAACCAAACCTCAATACCGGACCCAAAAACAGAAAACACAGAGATCAAGCTCGCCAAACTACTCCCCTTCAGCCCTGTGAAACAGGCCTTTATAGGGTCCTTGAGAAGGCAATGGGCCACAGTTGAGGTTATTGAAAGTCAGTACAGCTGTGATTTAAAGTCTAAATATCGGACTAAAATGCTTGTTCAGATAAGATAATTTATTATTTTGGTTTTAAGGTGTATCATGGAGGAAGTTCAACACTAACAGCAGACAGCGCATGGACAGATGCTACACAAACATCCTCACTCATCACTCATTCTCAAACCCCACTGTATGGTTACACAGTAATCAAATGTTCTCTTCCCTCATTTTCAGATTTCCGCATTTGTTATTTGCCAAGGTTGCACAGATGGCCAATCTGTGCATCATTATTTTAATTTTGTATCAAGTTAGCTTAGGGGAAGGGTTAGAGGGGTATTCATAGATGTCATGTGACATCGCAGAGTAATCCCGCCACCATCTTTAGGACCGACCGGGGTGCGAAATTTTTTTCATTATGGACGGAACTCTGTTGTAAACTTATTTTAAAATTACAGTTAAAATAACTGGCAAAAAGGTGCTATTTTATAACGGTGTATTTTACTTTTTATAACGGTCAGCGGAAACCGACGCTGGCGCCGTTTCATTTACAGACTGTAGTTTTTAGTCTTTGTCATTGATCCCAGTTGGAGCAACACGCAGAATCATCCTGTAATCCAATGCGTCAGAGCAGAGACGGACTAAATGAAGACAAGTAGGCACATGCACTTCAGAATGAAGTTGTTCCCATCTTAATACACAAAGCATATATAAATGTACATAACGGATATGATCTGCTATGAGCATATAGCGGATATAATCTGTCTTGTGCGTATAACGGATTTTGTACATTTTATGCATATAGCAGATTTTGCTTGTAAAGGACATAAATCAGCTGCTCCAATTGAATCCATTATATGCGAGTTTTACTGTACTAGTATAATACTACTAGGCCTACCTGTAATCATGCTTGCATTGTAATGTACGGCAATAACTGCATCCACCGTGAAGCGAATGCCACATCAAATTTCGCACTTCTAATGAAGTGTCACCATGCACAATGCCTTTATTACAAATGTGTGAACAATGCTTCATCGCCTCAGTCATAATGAATAACTTATTTTTCTTCAATTGCGCATATTTCTGGTCTGAAAGCGACCGATTGTCCAGGGTTCAGCCCAGTTCGCTAGGAGTGCTGGACGGAAAATTTCTACCGTCTCCTAACCTGACAATCCGCCTGCCACGAGTGTTTCAGTTTTTAAGTGAAGAATTTAAATGATCATGAAGTTCCTAAATGGAATGCTGAAACTAATGGGTGATGTCACGGTTGCTTCGTCCATATTTTTATGCAGTCTATAGTAAAAATGTGAAAAATAACTTTACTTTATTTTCTTCAAGTTCCTTCCACACAATGCAATTAAGTTGGCCTTCACAATTTTTTTGAGGTAAACGGTTTCCACAAAACATTTGAGTTCACCACACGATAAGGGTTCACAGTGTAGCAAACACTGCTGATCATACCTGGGGACTCAGTGGGGCAAGGCTGCACCTCGCATGTTTGCCGGGCCTCAGGCTTGAGTGCTGAATCACAACTGTGTCCAAGCTCCGCCCCCTGGTAACATTTCACTTCCCGAACTTTGACCCCTGAGCCACATGTCTTACTGCACTGCAACAGGGACACAAAAGGTACACATTCTGAATATATGCGTGTGAACACATTTGTATGCATATATACCAAGGCAAGCCATTATAGCCATTGTGCTGTAGCAGTTAAAAAAGCCAATCGGATGCAGGGATACATTGCCAAAAGTATTGAGTACAAATCTAAGGAGGTGATGCTTCTTTTGTACAACACATTCGTCAGAACACATCTGGAGTATTGTGTACAGTTTGGGGGACCATACTTTAAGAAAGATATAGAGGCTCTAGAGAAAGTTCAGAGAAGAGCCACTAAGCTAATCCCAGGTATAAAAGATGAAAGCTATGAGAAGAGGCTGAAGATCCTTAATCTCTTTAGTCTTAGGAAAAGGAGACTAAGGGGTGATTTGATTGAGGTCTTTAAATATGTTAAAGGGATTAACAAAGTGAATTATGTAGGATTCCTTCGACCAAGTGTTGTGAGTAGAACTCAAGGTCACAAATGGAAGTTGACCAAAGGTAAATTTAGCACTGATATTCGGAAATATTTCTTCACCCAAAGAGTAATTTCAATGTGGAATAGTTTGCCTGACCATATTGTTGAGGCAGAGACCTTGGGGGTTTTCAAGAGCAGGCTTGATTTAAAGCCTGAATCATTGAGTCACTGAGTATCTGAGGGGATATATTCACAATAGTATAAAGAAACTGGCGAGCGTAGTTGGGCTTAAAGGCCTGTTCTTGCCATTCATGTTATGTTATACACACAAGAATGCATCCGCACACTAATACACCGATAGGCATACACACAAAAGTGCACACAAGCACGCAAAAACACTTTCATATGCTCACCCAAGTGAAAACAGACAGAAATATCCTTAGATACTCATTACTGCTGTGAATTAATTAGTTGAAACTCATTACATGCACTGCCTGTCCAAAAAAAGTTACACGCTCAAATATTTATTTGGAACTTCCATAGCTTTGATTTCACAGAAAATTCGTAGTGTCATTGTTTTGCCAACCATATTCAATGCCAGAACAATCATTTTAAATCAGAGTTGCATTCATTCTTGGCCCAGCTCTTGTTTTAATGGCAGGATAGTTGAACCACGGTTTCTGTAGCACATTCTACAGACCTTAAATGCGGTTAAGGTCAGGACTTCATTGCCAGTTCATGGGGGAAAATGATTCGTTACACTTATTTTCCTCATTCTTTGCTGTCTTTGCTAGATGCAGGCCAATGATTTGCCCCTTCTGACACTGTAACATCTTTTCTGCCACCAAGGGATAGGTTTTCTGACATAATTGTTCAGGAAATGAGAAGCTACCCACTTCATCAGTTAGGGTTAAAATAATTATAGCCAGCTGAAACACATTAATTGCAGCAGTAATGATCCAATCATTGTATTTGTCAATTCATATCCATATGGTGACTTTTTTCCGGACAGGCATTGCATATAACTGAATAACAGTAGAAAATAGCCAGCCCATCAATCAAATTGCAACAGACTTTTGTGCCACTGATCAACTATGATCATGGGCTGAGTTTACTGGCTGATGATTACTCTGGTGAAAAAGATGCATTTAGAGCATATGTGAGTCGATACCTGGGACCAGGATGTGGTGAACCATTTTGAGCACGGTCGCTCAAAGCAGGGTGCGCTCTTCTCTGGCTTCCGGGTTGTATCACAGCTCTGCTCTGGGAACTCCTTAAACAGGCCATTCTCCAGTCCTGCACATATCACCTGCCGTACTTTCACCCCTCGCCCACAGGTGGCATTGCACTGAAACATTAACACACACAGGCCCTAGCAGTTTGGTCTGACAAACAGACACATCACTCATTAAACAGCGAAGCTTAAATGTTTAATTTAAAATCTGGCCAGAATTCTAGTTTAAAGCATTTGAAAATGAACTAAATTATCAAGAAAGTATGAAGAAATAACCATTTTGACATTTGTCAAAGATGACTATGTAGCGTTGCAGACATATCAACTAAAGTTAGCTATCCAGCTAGCCCTGGTCCTGCCTGGCCCATCCAGTCTTGTAATGCTACTCTGCACCACAGGGGGGGGTAGCTGACTCTCATGATAGCATACAGTTTGCCCTCAGTCCCACATGAGAGGAACAAGTAGGGCTGCCTTGAGCGCAATGTTTCTTCTAAACTGAAAAGTAAACAGCTAACTGCAGACTAAACTGAAAACATTGGCTATTGAGCAAATGATCCATGATCTATGATCCATAGTAGCGCAACTAAAAACAACAGAAACCTCAGCAAGAAAAAAAAAATTCATATGCTATTTATGTATGATCGCTGTGGCTGTTATACGTTCTTACTAAAAACTAAGCTAAAGGAGCTATCACATAAACTAGAGGCTGACGCCACACAGGAATATTATAAGATAGCAGTGTTATCTTGATTGGCTGTCAGAGTTTCGACAATATGGTGAAATTTTGAATATTCTTGCATGCTATTACTCGATAGCTTCTTTTATAACTAATGACAGCAAAGTCAGATTGTATGAATCCAGTATTGGACTGACCGTTCTCTCTTTCTAGAGAACTGCTGCCACCCATTTGTAGGCAGCTTATTGAGCTTCTAAGAATGTTTCTCAAGTCCTCTCATTCAAGCTTAACTGGATCTGGTCACCTCAGGAGCTGTTGCTCAAAATGGTGCAACAGATTTTCCAAAACTGATAATCTGCATGCTCTCCTATCCTTAGTTCTTTCATATGAAAACTCAGTCTAGTGTAATATTTTAGTTAAAGCTGATATGCAAAGTACATAATCTGTTCTGTCTCAGTAGTGTCCTACATCACACTCTCATTAAAAGGTCTCATTTTTGGTTATGTATTAATCAAATTAAATTTCAATTTTAATTAACAACATGAGCCTCAAATTTTCTGTGGTAAATGGCAGAAAAGTAATTAAAGCATAATATGCTAAGCTAATTAGCCAGAGAGGTTTCCAAAGCTGAAAAACAACTAAATTAGCGATGCTTTCTTTTTGTCATCCATAGCTAGTAACTGAGCCATCCAGTTTAACAACCTACTGAGCAAGCATTGAGGATCTACATAGAAATATCTTCAGCTAACAGTTTCTTTTATTTCAGAAAAAGATTTGCAGCAACTCGCATCCAAAAAAAAAGCTTTCTGAATAATGCTATATCAATATCAAGATGTTATCAATATCAAATTTCAAAGATGAAACAATGGGAGCTGAGCAACAGAAATAACATACTTACAGGGCAGAACCACTATGCAGTAAAGTTTGACTTGTGTACATTTAGGTAAACCTATGTATTGTAGTCAATTCTGTAGTGATCCACAAGTGACAGGAAAGATCCGCAAACATGGCAGTGGATCTGTGGTCATGTGAACATACGGGAACTTACATGTTCCACAATGGAGGATATTTTTTTTCCAACATGCTAGAAAACCTGTCTATCGCATAGAATTGTTTAGCTTGAGGTGAATCTGTTTTTTAAAATATTGATTTGTGTCTGAGGTATTGGCAGCAGATTCACGGCATGCTGTGTACTGAAACGTAAAGATACATCATGTTGCTTGGTTGACTTTTTTCCAAACACACTACAAAACTTTTTGGGCATCCAATTCCATCTACAAGTTTACGCAAAACCTTCAATTAGATGCTGTCTTAGGCAGACTTAGGCTGCATTCCGTTAAAGCAGATTAATTGGTTTGCAGTAAGCTTCTTCAAGAACCCCAAATTTCAGCATTAAGTGTATGTGAGCATTAAATTACCTTGTGTGCGTAATCTTGCTGTATAGTGGATCTGCCCTATTAGGCCACTCAGGGTCACCTTAGGTCTACTTTAGAATTTAGAGGCTTTTGGAAAGATTCAAGGTCACTTGATGAATGGAGATTAACAAAGCTTTAACTATCCCTGCTCCTCTTACTGAAAAGAATGGTAGGATGACTGAGTGATCAATCTCTACGTCATGAGCTGCATGCTACCGCAAAATGTATCTGAAATATTAAACGCCAGCCAAACTTACCTTTTTGGTTTCTGAATAAGAGCTGCGGTGATGCATATATGCGAGTGAACAGATTCACTGAGGCCATTGCCATGTTACTGCCCTTTCCCCACCACAAATTCCACCCCAGCTGCACCAACTGTACCCCTTGTCCACCTTTTAATTTAGGATACCTGCTCCCACTCTTGCTCCACCCAGTGTGCAGGGCAGTTCTTGTCTCCACAGGGGTATACAGCCAATGGCTTCAGGTCGAGGTCACATTGTCCATCAGAGATAACATTCCCATCACTGTTCTTGCAAACCACATAACGAGTCATCCGGCCTGCACCACAGGGTCCTGAGCACTTTAAAATACAGAAAATTAATTGAGTCAACGTGTGTTGTGTGTGTTTGCGTGTAAGTGCATGTGTATGTGTACGAGGGGCTTCGTATGGCCGAGTTAAACAGGTTCTCGGCTTCCATTCAAAAACAAAAACATTCCAGAATGCAAATAAACCAGATCTGAACTGCACCTACGAACTCTAGATGAGATTGTAAAGTGGTTTTATAGTGTCTTTGTTATCGGTATACTACTCCCTTACAGGGGTGTTTCTCAGGAAGTGTCTCTTTGGAGGAAAATCCATGCCTGTTCAGACTCTGTTACAATCAATAATAAAAGCTGTGGCACTGATGCTAGTAATTACTGTACAACAGTGGATTAACCCCTTAGGCTCTGACTTACTCACTTCAGTTTTCCCTAAAGAAGATTCAACATTGTTTTCACATTGCAGGACAACGTCACATACATATTTTGTATCTGCTAGTCGTAGCACTTCACTGAAGCTACATCACACTTATATTAAGGGAAATATTCAAACCCGGGATGCCTTGTTTTATGACCATAGGATTAATTCATATGGAAAATATTGAGATCTTGTACATCTTTTTATAGACAAACCCTTTAATTAAACAGGATGTATTTGGGATCATTGGAAATCTCGGGTACTCCAGTAGAATTTAAATTAGGACTGAAGTTCCACAGGTTTGAATACAGCAGCTGCATTTGACAGACCCACACACGGGTCTGTAGGTTTTATGGGATTGAGGGGAAAATAGGGGGATAAAATGAATAAATTTGGTGAAATTTAAATCATAAAAAGTGTAGCTGCACCTCAAGTAACTGAACCTCATGGAATGTTTTTTTCGGCTGGACAAGCATTTGTCCATTGTCAGTTTGTCCTGCATTCCTAGGCAGGTTTGTTTTACAGCTCAACACACAATCATAACATTTTCCAGCTCTCAGAACAATCCCTGAATCTCTCTTAAGTGTATCTGTGTCCATGACTTCTGAGACTTTTTATGCAGAAACTCACAGGACCCCAGTCTGACACAGTCCACCTCCGGTCACAAGGTGGTCCCTCACACTCCTTTTCACTCAGAGGGCGGATCGAATCGTTGCAAAGACGCGTTTCCATGGAGCAGCGCACCTCCCGGCTTTGTAAGCCTCTCTCTCCACACCTGGCTGAGCACTGGGAAGACAAATGCCAACATCACTATGGCAACCAAAGTTGGTCAGCATAACTTGGGCTTATTTTACATACGGGGGTAGACAAAATGCTGGAAAACTGGCTTTAACATTGAAATATCAAAATAATAATTACAGAGGTATCTACGCAGGAGGCTCCTATTAATTTGAATGCTAATTGGCAGCATATTTCCACTTAAAAGACATCTAATCAGGACTACATTGCATGTTAAGTCTTACTAACAGAATTTCAATGGTGCCAAAAAGTTGGTACATCGGTCAGAAAAACAAAAAAAGTTTACATTGGTTAAGTAAAAAGATCAATATGTCAATGTGTCAATATGCGCCCAAGACAAAAAAACAGCAAAGAAAAAAATGCAGTGGAAGCATGTCAAAGCTTTCAAACAGGGATAGACAGACACAAAGTGGGACAGTCACCAATAACCACTCAACTATAAAAATCACCATAGAATTTAATCAATCTATATCTGACTTATACGTCAAAAACAGTATGTTGTGAGGTTCACAAACCTGGTGTTTATGGCCGGGCTGCCATTCAGAAACAATTTGGTCTCCCTGATGTGAACCTGAGTGGTGCTTTGTTATTGGATTTCTGTGCTAGTCATCAATCATCCATAACAAATACCTTGTTTGAGCATAAGGGTGTCCATAAGTTTATTTGGTACCACAGCACCTTTGGCCAAAGGTCGATGATCGATTTTATCATTGTGTCATCAGATCCGTGGCCGTATGTTTTGGACACTGGGGTGAAGAGACCTGCAGAGCTGTCAACTGATCACCACCTGACGGTGAGTTGGATCAGATGGCTGGGAAGACTGCTAGACAGACCTGGGATGCCTAAATACGCTGTGAGGGTTGACAGGGAACGTTTAGTAGAGGGTCCTGTCTGGACGATTTTTTACTCGCACCGCCCGAAAGAGCTTTCCCTTATCCTGGGGGAGGTTGGGGACATGGAGTCTGAGTGGACCCTGTTCAAAGTCTCTGTAGTGGCTGCCGCAAGCAGTCTCCTGAAGGTTGTCAGTGCCAAGCGCGGCGGCAACCCAAGAACCCAGTGATGGACCCCAGCAGTGAGGGAGGCTGTCAAGCTGAAGAAGGTGGCGTTTCAAGCTTGGTCGGCTCAGCAGACCCCTGACTCGGCAGACCAGTACCGGCAGGCTAGAAGGACTGCAGCCGCGTTAGTTGCTGAAACAAAAACTTGGCCTTGAGAGGAGTTCGGGGGAGAGGATTTTCGGGTGGCCTCAAAGGGATCCTGGCAGACTGTCAGATGACTCAAGAAGGGGAGGCGGGGCTTCGCCCTGGCTGTTTTCAATAGGGATGGGGAACTGCTGACCTCGACTGAGGATATTGTCTGGCGGTGGAAGGAGCACTTTGAGGGACTCCTGAATCCGATAAAAAACGCCCTCCATTGAGGAAGCAGGGACAGAGGATTTGGGTGAGTCACTGCCCATTTCCCTGGTAGAAGTCAATGAGGTGGTCGAAAAGCTTCACAGAGGCAGGTCACCAGGGATGGACGCGATTCGTCCTGAGATGCTGAAGGCCCTGGATGTTGTTGGAATGGCATCATTGACACACCTGGCCAACATCGCGTAGATGTTGGGTACAGTACTCATGGACTGGCAAACTGTGGTGGTGGTTCCCATTTTTAAAAAACGGAACCGGCGGGTGTGCTCCAATTATAGGGGGGTCACACTGCTCAGCCTCCCAGGAAATGTCTATGCCAGGGTGCAGGAAAGGCGACTCCACTTGGATTCAGGAGGAGCAATGTTGGTTCCGTTCCGCCCGTGGAACAGTGGACTAACTTTTTACCCTCACAAGGATATTGGAGGGGTCATGGGAGTTTGCCCATCCAGTGTACATGTGTTTTGTGGACTTGGAGAACGCTTATGATGGTGTCCCAAGAGGTATACTGTGGGGGGTGCTACGGGAATATTCAGAAAAACTGGAAAAAATGTGCATGAGAGACAAGGCCGAAGACCTTTACCAGATGCCCGCAATCTTCGGGCTCTCAGACACCACTGCATTACTCACCGGCATGATTCTGTCATTGACATTACTAAATGGGCCCAGGAATACTTCAAGAAACCACTGTTGGTAAACAAAGTCCGTCATGCCATCCACAGATGCCACCTAAAACTCTATCATGCAAAAAGGAAGCCATTGTTGAGCATGTTTCTGTGGGCCAAGGCTCATTTAAAATAGGCTGTAGCAAAGTGGCAATGTGTCCTGTGGTCAGACGAGTCCAAATCTGAAAATCTTGTTAGAAATCATGGGCGTCGTGTCCTCCAGGCTAAAGAAGAGAAAGACCATCCCTCCTGCTATCAGCGCTCAGTTCAAAAGCCAGCATCTCTGATGGTATCGGGATGCTGTAAGGCATATGATGTGGGACACTCGCATGTTTTAAAAAGCGCCATGATTTTCTGGAAGGTATATAAAGGTTTTAGAGTAACATATGCTGCCCTCCATGTCATGGTTATGGTTTTTGGTCATGTTCATGTTCTGTGTTCATGATTTTGTCTTTTATTTATTCTTGTTGGTTATTGTAATACTCAGGTTTTTAGTTCATTCCATTTCTCAGTTCCATTGCACTTGTCTCCCCTGTCTTGTGATCTAGTTGGTTCAGTCCGTCTTCCCTGTCTGCGTGCCCACTGACTTCGGGTGATTTCAATGAATTTAAAATATTGTTTAAAAATATTATATTATGTTTAAAATATTCCTTCGATTCTCGTTTACTTCCCTCGTCTTTCTGTTCTGATTAGTAACAAGACTAACATTTATATTTCGTATCATAGTCTACTAACACAACTACTCCATGTATGTAGATTACGAACTTACTAACGAGCACTCTGGTTAAATTTGTAAAGTTGCACCCCTACTAATTTAGACTAATTCCCTCTCAGCAATCGTCCTGTTCTAATCTCCGCCTCTTGCTCAGCTGTTCCTGTCTTCTCCTGAGTTTCAGTGAGATCTCTCGCACATGCTTTATTACTTTCCTGTGCTCGTCATCTGTGCACTTAGAACTCCTTGACCGGAGCTGTTCAAATGTCATAGCCTGTTGTCAATGTCATAGTCTTGGCTTTCGCCAATTTTCGTGGTTAGGGTTTCTCTCATGTGATTCTCCCGTCGTAATTAGTCTGATCCATTACACCTGCTTCCTGCATAGCATGTGACTTCCCTCTCATCTATTTAAGCAGTCTTTTCTCAGCCAGCCCCTTGTCAGAACATTGATCAATGTTTCATTGTGCAGAGCGCCTTGTATGCCATTGAGTATTGTTTTTCTTCTACTGGTTTGTCCGACTTCAATTCTTGTCATTGCATTTTTTGTATTGCTTTTGTCTTTCTGGATTTCAACCCATTTTTGTATGACCACGATTTCTGTGTTTGGATGCCCTGTGTATGACCCTTGGCTTTGTTCATCGACTAGGACTTTTTGCCAACCGTTTATGTACCTTTGCACATCTGTCTTCCTGGTTCTGACCCCTGCCTGTCTCATCGACACTGTTTTTGGATTTCGTATTGTGGCTTGGCAATTCTTGTTTTTTTTGGTTTTGACTCGGACTTCATTAAAGGCATACGTTTTTTGGATTTCCCTCTCTTGCATGTGGTTCCTGAACGCACCGTCACACTCCAGACATCTATTCCAGGGAAGGCCTTGTGTATTTCAGCAGGACAATGCAAAACCAGATACTGCAGCTATTAGAAAAGCATAGCTTTGTAGTAGAAGAGTCAGTGTGCGGAACTGGCCTGCCTGCAGTCCTGATCTTTCACTGATTGAGAGCATTTGGCGCATAATTCAATGAAAAGTCATTCAAAGGAGACCCAAAACTCTCCAGCAGCCGGAAGCCTGTATTAAACAAGAGTGGGATCAAATTCCAACGGCTAAACAAGAAACTTGTCTCCTCAATGCCCAGACGTCTCCACTCTGTGTTAAAAAGAAAAGGGGATGGTATACCATGGTAAACAGGCCCCTGCCCCAACTTTTTTGAGACCTGTAGCAGCCATCAAATTTGAAATGAGCTCATTTTTTGGAATTTCTCAGTTTCAACATTTGTTATGCTATCTGTTTTATTGTGAATAAAATACTGGCTGGTGTGATTTGAAAGTCATTGCGTATTGATTTTATTCAATTTATACTTTGTCCCAGCTATTGCGGAATTACCTACATCATACATCACAGAACTTCCTTCTTGAAGAACGGGTTCATATCCCACAACAAACAGGTCAGAAATTGTATGCCATTACTAGTGGGACTGAAACTGTTGTAACTGGTGAAGAAAAAGGATGCACCAACTCGCAATTACATATTCTGTGTTTTAGATATTTTGTCCATCCTCTGTATATCCTGCTAGAACAGACCGCAAACATAAAAGAGACATTTTATCACAGGGGATTTTCATGGAGACCTTAGTGAGATTTTATACAAAACCCAAAACCAGTGAAGTTGGCACGTTATGTAAATCGTAGATAAAAACAGAATACAATGATTTGCAAATCCTTTTCAACTTATATTCAATTGAATACAATGCAAAGACGAGATGTTTAATGTTCAAACTGAGAAACTTTTTTTTTTGCAAATAATCATTAACTTAGAATTTAAAGGCAGCAACACATTGCAAAAAAATTGGCACAGGGGCCTTTTTACCACTGTGTTACATCGCCTTTCCTTTTAACGACACTAATTAAACGTTTGGGAACTGAGGAGACCAATTTTTGAAGCTTTTCAGGTGGAACTCTTTCCCATTCTTGCTTGATGTACAGCTTAAGTTGTTCAACAGTCCGGGGTCTCCGTTGTCGTATTTTACGCTTCATAATGCGCCACACATTTTCAATGGGAGACAGGTCTGGACTACAGGCAGGCCAGTCTAGTACTCGCACTCTTTTACTACGGAGCCATGCTGTTGTAACACGTGCAGAATGCGGCTTGGCATTGTCTTGCTGAAATAAGCAGGGGCGTCCATGAAAAAGACGTTGCTTGGATGGCAACATATGTTGCTCCAAAACCTGTACCTTTCAGCATTAATGGTGCCTTCACATATGTGTAAGTTGCCCATGCCTTGGGCACTAATACACCCCCATACCATCACAGATGCTGGCTTTTGAACTTTTGCTCCTATAACAGTCCGGGTGGTTCTTTTCCTCTTTGGTCCAGAGGACACGACGTCCACAGTTTCCAAAAACAATTTGAAATGTGGACTCGTCAGACCACAGAACACTTTTCCACTTTGCATCAGTCCATCTTAGATGAGCTTGGGCACAGCGAAGCCGGCGGCGTTTCAGGGTGCTGTTGATAAATGGCTTTCGCTTTGCATTGTAGAGTTTTAACTTGCACTTGCAGATGTAGCGACGAACTGTAGTTACTGACAGTGGTTTTCTGAAGTGTTCCTGAGCCCATGTGGTGATGTCCTTTACACACTGATGTCAGTTTTTGATGCAGTACCGCCTGAGGGAGCGAAGGTCACGGGCATTCAATGTTGGTTTTCGGCCTTGTCACTTACGTGCAGTGATTTCTCCAGATTCTCTGAACCTTTTGACGATATTATGGACCGCAGATGATGAAATCCCTAAATTTCTTGCAATAGCTCATTGAGGAATGTTGTTTTTAAACTGTTCGACAATCAGCTCACGCATTTGTTCACTTAGTGGTGACCCTCGCCCCATCCTTGTTTGTAAATGACTGAGCATTTCCGGGAAGCTGCTTTTATACCCAATCATGGCACCCACCTGTTCCCAATCAGCCCGTTCACCTGTGTGATGTTCCAAGTAAGTGTTTGATGAGCATTCCTCAACTCTCTCAGTCTTTTTTGCCACTTGTGCCAGCTTTTTTGGAACATGTTGCAGGCATCAAATTCCAAATGAGCTAATATTTGCAAAAAATATAAAGTTTACCGGTTCGAACATTAAGTAACTTGTCTTTGCAGTGTATTAAATTGAATATAGGTTGAAAAGGATTTGCAAATCATTGTATTCTGTTTTTATTTACGATTTACACAACGTGCCAACTTCACTGGTTTTGTACTTTATGAAGGATTACCCCCATTTAACTTTTTTCCCTTTTTGTAATTTTAGTGAGTTCAATTCATAAGAACAAATTTCAGATGTACTGATAAACATCCAGCCCACAGCTACATATTAGAGTGAAAGAACTCTGATTAATGCCCAGCTGATTTCATAGGGATGAACAGATCCTTTATTGTAGTGCTTCCCAACCCTGCTCCTGGAGTACCCCAGCCCTGCGCATTTTATCGGTCTCCCTGATTCGACACGCCTGATTCAGCTGATCAGTGATTCAGAAGCTGGGATGAGGAACAATGCGGAGAACTATAGAGACTAAAATACATTGTTTGCTCATACCTCTGACCAATCAGAGATCTCCCACTGCGGGCCACAGCCCTTGTTCTTGCAAGCCTTGCGAGACATTGGCTTCTGTAGCTCATTGGCCTGGCAGAGTTCATCATACACTGAGCTGTCAAACCCAGGGGCCATCATTTTCCAGCAGCGCACAGTGCGGAACTGATATCCCTCACCACATGTGCGAGAGCACTCACTCCATCTGCTGGTCTCCCACCTGAAGTACAGGAACAACACTCTATACATATATTTCACTAATATCACTGATGCAATTCCTCCCATTTTCATTTTAATCACAGCAAAGCAAATTCAGATGTAAATATCATATCTATGGCATTATTGTTAACATTGAGACAGAAAATGGCTAATAGTTTATCGAAATAACAGTTGTGCTGTGTACGAAATCAGAACACCAACTGTCAGTTTTTTAATGAGTAGAAACAATACGCAATATCCATGTTCAGTGCAGTTGCAAAACTAGCACAATCAACACAATCTCTGGTATGAACAGATATATTGACTAAAATAGGCACGAAATAGATTCAAAGATTGACTGAAATTACATCAGACCTGTCTCAGAAATGAGAAACACATTAAACGAGAGGCTGAAAAAGTTTTTCTGACCTTGGCGGACACTCTTTCCCAGTACAGAACTCGTGGGTTGGTTCTGGTCTTGTCAAGGCATCACAGTAACTCTCATCTACCTCTGACCCATCATAGCGAATGCACATGGCGTAGGATGGGCTTATTCCTGGAGGAAAACAATTTTCACCATTTAACAACTGACAAAACAGGGAATACTACAATTAATGAAAAAAAACTCACAATACATCAGCCCATAAAACTCTATGCTGTGAATATTTCCAGATCAAGTCACACAAGATTTAGGAATCCGGTAGCAAAATTAATACTTCTCCCACAGCTATTTTTTTGGCTGCAGGAACATAAACAAGACGAGGGGACAACGAATAAAATGGCTGCAATTCCAATAAGATTACACAATGTGGATCCAAATTCCCATGAAAATATAGCTGACAGCCCGCACATTAACTCACAGTCATGTTTTATATCAACGCCTATGAGCAGAAGTTCAGAGCCAAAACAAACACATTTTGCGTTGAACCATATGCCTTCAATGTAATCCAGTGAATGCAAACATCTAACTTGTTTCCATCAAGCAATAATGATGTACTGCGCAATAACAGAAAGCTGTCACATGAACTATTTTATGCTGCCGCTCATCAGTCCGGCCATACAAGACTGGAATAAAATGTAAATAACTCACATTTGGGGCATTCTGACGATCTTCAAGGGTCATACACTCAGTGCATGGTTCTCTCTACCTCTACAGAAAGATGACGTTATTTACGTTACATTCCAGTCTTTATTTCGGATATTATTTCATTACTTCAAACTATTAAAGGGATAGTTTTTGAAGTGAGTTTGTATGAGGTACTTATCTGTAGTCAGTGTATTTCTTGCAACAGTAGTCATCAAGCATCCAGTTAGTAGAGGCAGAGCGAAGTGGAATGGAGGCAGAGCAATGCACTGCTGTGGACGGAGACAGTAGCAGGATGTATGTTAGTCACCTGAAGGAAGGCCCATCTAAAATATATCAATATTAAGTGTACTCTATAATTTTTATATTTTCAGTGCTTTACCTCGTCAACAGACAGCCCTTTACTTTGACACACACATTACATTTTCTCTACTGCAGATACAGCTTCTGTATTCCTACACAGTTGAGAATATGTAGTGCCAAAAGGAAGAGCTATGACAAGGAAAAGTGCACTACAGAGTACACTTAAACAGATACTACATCATTTTAGGAGATCCTTCTTATTGGTGGCTAACATACGTTTTGTCGTTGTCTCCGTCCGCAGCTGTTTATTGCTCCGCTTCCGAGCAAGTGCTACGCTCCGCCTCGACAGACTCGGAGGTTGCTGACTGCTATGAACTGCAGGTAATGTACCAACTAGGAATACGTAACTCATACAGTCCCACTTCAAAAAACCCACACCGTCCCTTTAAGTAGAATGGCAGAATATATTGCCAACCTTTATTTATTAGTTAGGCCACAATATCAAAGACATATCCCCAAGATTTCTCCCAAAAAGCATGAGAGACCAATAAAGAGAACACAAGACTGAAAAAGTAAGAGGGGAAATGAGTGTGAACAAGACAGTGTTGTGCAGGAAGAGTGAGAAAGCGTAAGGACAGTTCGAGGGAGAGTGCGAGACAGACAAATAGAGACCGAGAGAAAGAAAACTCAAGAAATTAACAGCATATTTGTGAGTGAGAGAGAGACTGCGTGAGAACAATAGTGGGTAAGAGAGCGAGAGAGATAACCCTTGGAGGAGATGCGCTATGACATCATACTCTAAAAACACGTGCAAGTTATTAAGGAAAGGACGCAAACAACAGGGTGTGGATGTGGCTCATAGCTGTACCTGTGGTACATGTTGAACTGCAGGGTGCAAACGCAGATACCTTCCATCTGTACATGTCAGCCAGGCTGATGTCGTGATCGAGCGTTCCCACCTCAAACTCATTGCTAAAAAAAAGGGGGAGATGGGGGGAAAAGGGGACAAAATCACATGCTTCCTTGCCATTTATGACGTTCATTGAAAAAATGTTACATACAGCCAAACTCAAAACAGAACATCCATACAAAGGTGCAAAATAGTTTCAATCTTTGACCTAGTGTTCTGCATGCTATATTGTATCGTACATTTAGCTTGCTAGCGCATAAAATTAAAATGTAACAGCAAATACTGAGCTTACCCCATAAATTATAATGACTATAATATCACCAAGAATGTACACATGAGAAGATTTATTTTTCTACAAAAAATATACATTTTCTAAAATACAGAAATATCAGCAAAATACTCATTGAACAAAAATGTATTCCATATTTTGCTGAGGTCCCTGAACACCAGTTTGGGAATCCCTGATATAAATTACTTGTGGGGAATTGCAGACATTTTAACAAATGTTCCCACATACCATACATTTTGGCATAAATCAAGATACCAGCACTCTAAATGTTTTGTTAGGGTAGAAAAAAAGGAAATAAATGAGCTCATAGCCAACTCTGGTATTTGCATAATAACTTTTTCAGAATTTTATGTTACATTTACACATCAATATTCAATATAAGTAACGACTATGCCTAACCTAAAACAAATAATTCAAAGTGACGCATCCATTGAAGCAAATTACCTCTCTGTATTGGGGGCCTGCACAGGCTCAACCTGATGCAGGTGGAGCAGGTTAGTTCCCTGATGGGTGGAGCTGTTGGAGGGGTGCTCCATCTCTGTCAGAATTCCATAGGGGGCATCATCCTCTGGGCCTTGACGAAGTTCAGAGTCTAGGCTTCCTGTGTAGACCTCCACCGAGACACTGTTGTCTAATGAGGTGCTGGAGTTTTGCCGGTCCCCAGGGATCTCTTGGCGGATGCACAGTTCATCGAGGGTGGAACTGTTCTTGCAGGCCCGCCTTAAACCAGTCTGTTTTGACAGGAGGCCCAGGAACACACTTTGGAGGAGGGTTCTGGAATGCTGGGAGCTGTTCTGGTTGGCCGGGCCGCGTCCATCAATCAGATTTGAATCTGCTCCTAATTACAGAGGCAGGATGTTTAAAATTGGGCTAATAGGTGGTAATTTTAAAGAAGAAATTAAACAATTTATGTATCTCTAGCAGAATTAACACTTTCCCCGCCACTGACGAGACTTTCCGTGAATCAGCGTTTTCATCGTTATACGGTAGCGGGCCCTGTTATGGATCTTTTGACAAAAGAATGTTAAACAAACAAGAAAACTCTGCATTCTGGTGCAACTCGCAAGCACGTAAAAGCAGAAACTATGTTTTTTCCTCTGCAAGTTCCATGATCATGAGCTTTTGCTACGATGAATCTTCTTGAGGGCAGCTTGAAAACAAACCAGCAGATCAATGTTCACGGCCATACGCTTTTCTCAGCTTTTTGTCTAAAATACGTGGGGTTTTTTTGAAGAAAAAAAGGACCAAAATTCAAGTGTTCCTTAAAAAAAAGAATGAATTAAGCTGGACTAAAATGGTTTCTTGAGTGTAAATATAGAAGTTCCATTTTTTTCTGTTTACTTATTAATAGAATTAAATATTTTGGGAGCCTTGAAAAATCAGTCAATATTATCAAAAAAGCCAGCGGTGGCTGCGTCCTAAAACAAGAGTCATCAGAAGATGACATATCCCACCGGTTCCACGTAATTCGTGATTTGTGGGTTGTTTTTGGTAAAAAATCCAACATTTTGGGCTGAATGGAGCTGAAACCCCCAAAAGGCACAACTACACCATAAGAGTAAGTTCCATAGCAAATGTGAAGTTTTTAAGTGGAATAGTTTTTGAGTTCTGCTCCGGAAATGAAAATGATTACGGACGGACGGACAGACTGACAGACGGGCGGGCGGGCGGACAGGGCGATGACTATAAAATCCACAACACTCACAAAAGAGTGCTCTTTCAGATGGCATAAAGTTTAGAAGAGGCCAATTTTGAGCCCAAATCTGATTATGTACCTTTAACAATGACATCACAATACTGTGACATTATGAATGAATGAGTCATAATGACATGACATCATATTTTAAGAGGCTCAGAGGCAGTTTTGGGCTGATGGATTAGCATTTACCAATAGAAAATGGATATTGGTAAATGCTGTGTCATGATATCAAATGATAAATACAATCTCACCCTCGTACAGTTGGATATCAAACATATTAACATTTGTTGATGAAGTAAAAATATCTTCAGCAAGCCAAGGATACTTGTATCCTTTATCAACTCGTGTTGATATATTTGATATCAAAAGACGCTTGATTGAGATTTTCTATATCTCACTTGTTTTTCATTTTGAAAATTGAACATTACATGAATTTTAAATACCGATTAACGCTTAGAATGAATATTTACCTTTTCAGAGAAAACATCACTTATTTTTGCATTAGAATAGGCGGATGTATTATAATGGAGTGTAGAATATATGTGAGTATTGGGTGGATGCAACTGGAATTTTATTTGAATGTAGTGAAGTGGGATAGTTCTGATTATGATTTCAATAAGAAAAGTTATTTTGTGAAGTTTATCGTACTCTCCAATCCAATATCTACAATAACACGTGGTCTTCATATGAAGAATCATATAGTTTGGACATAGATTATACGCTATAACTGGTTCTCATTCATGTTTCATCTGCTTGTCCATGGTCAGAATTAACTAAATATGAAAAATACCCCCCTGTGTTAAAACCCATGTAAATGCAAGATGAATTTGCCCTTTGCCCCTGGGGGATAAATTTACCCCCGGGGGTAAAATACCCCCGTGGGTAAACAGGTGCCATGTAAACGGGGCTTAAGCGGTATAGTTTTTTTAGTTCTGCTCCAGAAAAGAAACAAAGTCCAATATTGGGGTTCTTTTTGGTGATTAATTAAAAAATTTTAGGCACCATGGAATTGAAACCCCTAAAAGGCACAATCCCACCCTAGGGGTAGGTTGCATACCAAATTTGAAGTTTGTAAGTGATATAGTTTCAGAGTTATGGTCTGGAAACGAGACAAAGTCCAATTTTGGGGCTGTTTTAGGTGAAAATTTCAAAAATTATGGGCAGCATGGAACTGAAACCTGCAAAAGGCACAACTAAACCATAAGTTCTAAGTTCTATATCAAATTTGAAGTTTCTAAGTGTTATAGTTTTTGAGCTCTGCTCCGGAAAAGAAAATGATTACGGACGGACGGACAGACGGACGGACGAACAGAGGGACAGGGCAATGACTATATCCCATGGTATTTCATACCGGTGGGATAAAAAAAATATAAACTCTGCTGGACAAAGTGTTAATTAACAATCCTTTATCTAGTGAAAAGGATTATACAGTTGACTAAAAATGGTAATATTGGAGAATTTCTACCGGTTGTCATCTTTGGAGTAAGAAACGACTGTTTTCAATTCAATTGTATTTTTTGTCCTGTGGTCTTCCTGGCAGCCCCATGCCATCATGTATCTGAAACAAAAAATGATCCTGAATAAAAAAAAAAGAAAAAAAAAAGATTTGATTTACACACTGCTGAGACAGCCAGCTTATTAATGGAAAGCACTAAAGGGAAATTATCGTCCAGCAAATTCTGTTGTGGATATTCTGACCACACTCAGGACTACGCTCCATGCCGAAGGCAGCGGACTCCTGCCTTGGTACCCAGGCAAGCCGCAACCCAACCAACAGGTATCAAGATCATCAATCCATCTATTATCTCTAAGATGAAATTATGTGGAAAAAAAAGGTTGCGGCAACAAGACAAGCAAAGCATCCAAAAAATCCATCTCCCCAGCAACCTTCATAAACCATTCCCAATAGTCCCAGGCATTTCAAAGCCAGCAGGAAAATGGAATACCTCCAGCGCATGCAGACCAGGGGAGGGAACAAGTACAGGAACAAAAACAAAAATCAATGAAGAATGTTACTTTAGGCTGAAGGAAAACATAGCCGGGAATGAAACTGATATGAAACCTTCCAGAACAGTTCCTGCACATTGCTTACAAAAGTTAGATAGTGTTTATTTATTCTAGGACAATGGTGAATAAATCGGTTGGTACCTGTTTATGCCCATAGTTATTTAATGTAATGTATTAATATTTTTTTACGACCATCGGTGCTTGGAGTTGTCTACACCTTAATGTGTAGTCTGTGTACATTGTATGTTTTCTTGTTATAGTCATATTGTCTGTAATACCTTATGCTGCCATTTTGGCCAGGTCTCCCCGGAAAAAGAGATTATTGATTTCATAGGGACTACCTGGTAAAATATGGGTTTAATTAAAAAATGTAACCAAGATCACAAATGTATTGTCTAGGCATCTATAGATACTGGCAGTTTCTCTAAGCAATGCTTAATTGTTCTCCTCTTTTTCCAAACGGATATTTCATAACTTTCCCTCTGTAACATTCCATCTAAATGGTTAACTTTTTCTCCATAAATTTTCAAAGTACGCCTCGTACCAGCCGGCAGTGGTCAGCAGCGCGCAAGTGACCAATGCGCTACAGGGATGCAAATTGGGAAGGGTCTGCCGGGATAGGGTAATGTAAATAACAAGTTCTCAGGCGCCTCCCGTTGGCCAGAAGGGCACTCGCTATGAAGATCCTAAGCTCGTTCATGTTCAGGTATCTTCTGCCCTCGTTCTGAGTTTGCAAACTTTCAACCAATGAGTGCATAAAAAACCTACGACGGGCGGGTGCCTCGGAGGAGAGCCGCGAGCTGTCTCACTCCCCTGGCAATGGGTTAATGGGTTTATTCGCATATGCGAAAAGCCTTGTACATGTCCCTCAATTGGACATTCCAGAATCGGGTGGGATTGGAGATGCCAGATTTTTTTGAAAAGAAGAAAAAAAAAGTTTTCAAAGTATACTTTACTGGCACCGCATCAGATACTACAGTATAAAAATAGCTAAATGTCAGTGATTTTATCCTGTATCTAGTTTTATTAAGCTTAATTGAATGCAAAATAAAGTCACTTTTCATATCTTGTCTCTTTTTTTGCAGTAGGTCTGCTGTATCTTCGCATGCAATTAATTGCTCCAAATCAAAATCAAAATATCCTGATCTACTTTAGAAACGCATCACCCATATATTCTTCAGTAAATGGTACTATCGTCGGTAAAATGTTTACAAGCTATCAGACAATGAAAATTGAGGGGAAGTGAAGTACAAGGTGTTGGTTTGAAACGTGGCGCCCAAACGCACCCACTACTGCGATCCCTTCCTTGATTGACACAGAAATGCACGTGCACTGCGAAATGTCCAAGATAAGGTGCAATCATCTCATGGGTATAAAAGGGGGCAGGTACTGTCATCAAAATCACCATTTATCGATGTTAAACGACCATTTGCGATGGCAAGAGAAAACGGTCTGAGGAACATAAATGAAGAAGAAGGGCTACGACCATGAAAGGGCGAAGACCCGGGTCAACATTGGTGTGGCTTTCCCATGGTGGAGACAACTCAACGAATTGAAAGGTCTGAAAATGGGCGCAGAGGTTGCCGTCTTTCCGCTGAACAGGTGAGCAACATTAACTTTGCTGTGCTTCACACAGCGATAACAGCCGTCAGGTACTCATCAGATTGTCTAATCAGCCAAAATGTACCGTTGTTGTGATGTAATCCATTGATAATAGCAGTCGAGTTGTGGGTACAGTTGTCTGACGGGTCAGCTAACCTTAGCTTTGTGAATTGAACTTGTGGCTATGAGTTCTTGTGAATGTCTGATATTTTATGTAAGGAATCGACGGGGAATTGCGCAATCAAACACTGTACATGTGTGTAAGCGACTACATACATTGAATTTAACCGCCTTCGTTTCAGCTTATTGTTTTGCTTGTACTGTCTCGCTTTGCATGCATGCGGTTGTAACTGTACTGTTATGTGCCCACTGTTCTGGAAGAAATTTTGCTTGAAGCTCCTGATAAACATTTCTTCCAAAACAAAACCATTCTCACAGCAAGCTACTGAATGAGCTCATAGCAGAAACACGCAAACGGTCTTAGCCTTGTTTGTGAGGAGCTCGCGAATAGATAACTTGTACCGGGAAAAATTCCGAACCAGTTTCCACTTTTTCAGCTTGTAATTGGCAAGAACGATTTTTAAATTCATTCCTGACCGTACTCTGTTCGTGGACACGAACGGCTGTTTACATGACAATGCGCGTCCATGAACTTTGGGGGTGGACCCAGGGGCGGAGTATGAAGGGAGGGGTGGGTCTGTTTTCGTTTACACTTCAAATATCAACAACCTCTTCACTCGTTTACTGCCACATCGCTGACTACACCTTTAATATTGTTAATATTTTCCCTGACCTCGAGTTTGACCTTTCAAAGTCATCTATGGTCAAATTTAATATTGCCAAAATAAAGATCATTTTGACTTCCTATATGTCGATAATACATACTTAATCTCTATCTGCAACCATTTGGCCTCCACAGGCCATCTTGCATATTCATGAAGTACAGCGCCCCCACTAGACCCACTTCCGTCAGTTCATTCAACATGGCGCTTGCACTATACATTGATGGTACCAAGGTAAGTTGATTGCCTGATTTAGAAAAAAATTGATCACGCAGTTTTTGAGAAATAATTTTTTAAAATATATCAGTCCTATCTTCAACATTGGGGCCAAAATTTCAAGGGCCCATAAAACGGACAAAAACGATTCAGTCAAAAAAAAAAAAAAAAAAAGTCTGAAGATATGGTCTAGATATGTTCTAGTAAAAAAACCCAAAACCAGTGAAGTTGGCACGTTATGTAAATCGTAGATAAAAACAGAATACAATGATTTGCTAATCCTTTTCAACTTATATTCAATTGAATACACTGCAAAGACAAGATGTTTAATGTTCAAACTGAGAAACTTGATTTTTTTTGCAAATAATCATTCACTTAGAATTTAAAGGCAGCAACACATTGCATAAAAGTTGGCACAGGGGCCTTTTCACCACTGTGTTACATCGCCTTTCCTTTTAACGACACTCAGTAAACATTTGGGAACTGAGGAGACCAATTTTTGAAGCTTTTCAGGTGGAACTCTTTCCCATTCTTGCTTGATGCACAGCTTAAGTTGTTCAACAGTCCGGGGTCTCCGTTGTCGTATTTTACGCTTCATAATGCGCCACACATTTTCATTGGGAGACAGGTCTGGACTATAGGCAGGCCAGTCTAGTACCTACACTCCTTTACAGAGCCATGCTGTTGTAACACTTGCAGAATGTGGCTTGGCATATATAACATATGTTGCTCCAAAACCTGTATGTACCCTTCAACATTAATGGTGCCTTCATATATGTGCAAGTTGCCCATGCCTTGGGCACTAATACACCCCCATACCATCACAGATGCTGGCTTTTGAACTTTGCGCCTGTAACAGTCCGGATGGTTCTTTTCCTCTTTGGTCCGGAGGACACGACGTCCACAGTTTCCAAAAACAATTTGAAATGTGGACTCGTCAGACCACAGAACACTTTTCCACTTTGCATCAGTCCATCTTAGATGAGCTTGGGCCCAGCGAAGCCGACGGCGTTTCTGGGTGCTGTTGATAAATGGCTTTCGCTTTGCATTGTAGAGTTTTAACTTGCACTTGCAGATGTAGCGACGAACTGTAGTTACTGACAGTGGTTTTCTGAAGTGTTCCTGAGCCCATGTGGTGATGTCCTTTACACACTGATGTCAGTTTTTGATGCAGTACCGCCTGAGGGATCGAAGGTCACGGGCATTCAAATTCAATGTTGGTTTTCGGCCTTGTCGCTTACGTGCAGTGATTTCTCCAGATTCTCTGAACCTTTTGACGATATTACGGACCGTAGATGATGAAATCCCTAAATTTCTTGCAATAGCTCGTTGAGGAATGTTGTTTTTAAACTGTTCGACAATCAGCTCTCGCATTTGTTCACTAAGTGGTGACCCTCGCCCCATCCTTGTTTGTGAATGACTGAGCATTTCAGGTTATACCCAATCATGGCACCCACCTGTTCCCAATTAGCCCGTTCACCTGTGGGATGTTCCAAATAAATGTTTGATGAGCATTCCTCAACTCACTCAGTCTTTCTTGCCACTTGCGCCAGCTTTTTTGAAACATGTTGCAGGCATCAAATTCCAAATGAGCTAATATTTGCAAAAAATTACAAAGTTTACCTGTTCGAACATTAAGTGACTTGTCCTTGTAGTGTATTCAATTGAATATAGGTTGAAAAGGATTTGCAAATCATTGCATTCTGTTTTTATTTACGATTTACACAACGTGCCAACTTCACTGGTTTTGGGTTTTGTAGTATTTTATTGCAAATTCAAATAAAAATTCAACAAAAAAAAAGAAAAAAAGTTTCGGATGACGGATGAGGGACGACAAACGACGGACGACGAACCCTGGACGACGGACCCCACACCACGACAAAAACTTATCGGCCCATAGGGCCAGTAAGCAAAAAATGCAGCGCATACACATGAACAGTTAAAGCTAAGGTACAATGGGAACCGGTAAGTGAAAAACATGCCTGCCAAACATATGGCAGGAGTGAAAAAAATTCCCATGTCGTTTTTTCCTGGTAAGCACAGTAAAATTAAAGAACAAGTAAAATGAAAACAAAATCATCAGAATTATGAAATTGTCTGCTGCATTACAGGGGCTTACCTCAATAGCAGCTTAACCTAACATGGCTCAAAAGAATCAATGAATCATTACCAAAAATGGAAGTTGCTCATTTGCTACATTCACAAACCATGCACGTGGACTCCGTAGCGCGACCTGACCAAATTTGGAAACCAAAACAAACGTCACTGTCTAAACCTCGTTAATAGTACCCACTGACGCTTCAGCCAAGTAACACTACACATGGCCACAACAAATGAATCTCTGGGAAGGAGAATCGTTCATTTGTGAACATATCTGCAGCAGACAAGCATTCTCAACTGCCGTGATTCAGCTCACATTTTGTCGTTAAAGTCTCCTAACTCAACGTAAATTGTTCACTTACTTCCGTCACCATAGGCTTGCCGTTTTCATTCTTCACTCTAGGGACCTAATTCCTTTTGGAATGCCCCATTTAGCAAAAGTTTCTTCCCTAATAGAATGTCCCGCAGCTAGGTTCGTCATCTACAGCCGCTCCGAAGGCGAAAATGAAACGTTGGCGATTGATTCAAAAAGGGTCAATTGGTACGGGTTGTCCAACCACATAATGTGAACTCTCGCTTTCAGTTTTCCAGTCTCTTGTTTGCATCTTTGCCGCTACAAAACACTGTTGGCGCTACCGTTCTGTATCATACGGAATGTCTACCAGCGGAGATGGAACCAGTCTAGTTTCTAATAGGCGCACGTTTTTTCAAGCTTTGTTTTTGTGAGTTGCGTGCTTTTTTCCTCACCTCAATTTTTTTAGGCGCGCTATAGTGCGTGCTTGTGAAAGCGCGCCTTAAAAGACAGTGACTGCCTTCAAGTGCCATTGTCCCTCCATAAATTCATCACTCTCCAAGGGCAGGCAACATAACTAAAACAAATTCGCAGAGACTGTTATTAATGCTGAGTTGACATTATGTTCCCGGCAGCCACGGCAGCCCCATTTGCCCGAAACGTAGTGCGCCGTGGGATTTTGGCCATTTTTTCTCTGTATTCAAGTCTTGGCAAGTTTTCTCAAGGTCTATCACGGTATCCGTGACGGGCCGTGGGGGGAAAATGGGCTGCTGAGTCCCGAAGGCTCCAAGGCGCACTACGGTTCAGCCCGCGGTCTACCACGGATGCCAGCATGTTCCCTCCCAGCCAGTCACGTTTTGATAGGGTCACTCACGTTCTGATCAAGGTCTGACATGTATTTCATGTTCTGTCAAGGCTTTCCACGGATGAAACCTGGAAAGCTTTGAAGCACGTTTGTGCCACCGGTATAAAAAGAAGGCCTCCCAAGCAATAGCAATCTTCGTTACGGTACTTAAGTAGTTTTTTTTTTTGAGGATTTGTACTGTACTTGAGTTTTTTTTTTTAAACCAGGCCTTTTACTTTTACTCTACTACATTTATAAGACAAAAAGCATACTTTTACTTCATTACTTTGACACTGGCCTCTCCGTTACTCATTACAAATTAAAATATGAATGTAATTCATCACCTAAGGATTATCTGGATGTGGCGTGTTCAAGAACAACGGTGCTCGGCAAGGTATCTTAAGCGCTTTGTGCAGATCTTGTCTGCCAGCGTACATGGATCTGCAAATTTATGCATGCAGTTAAAATATTCTATCACTAGTTGGTACACCCCGGCTGTGTCCTCATTGCCCCATTGTCCTCAAGGCCAACAGGCTTGTCTTGTTTTGTGCCTGGTTTTGTGTTGTTCTTCCTGACTGCAGGTGGAGTGAGTTTGAGGGGGGCTGGGCCAAGCTGGGAGCTATTGATTGGCTGGAGGACATAAGCAGTGTGGCAGGCCGCGTGAGTGTTCTCTAATCCGCTTGCTGCTCCAGCCGGGCATAGTGTTAGCCAGCCGCCCGTCTCCCTGTCTTTGAGATGGGCAATGTTTACCTGAGACGCTGAGAGGGGCAAGTCTGATTTGAGACATGTACGGCCGTTTCCAGTATTAAATTGCCTATATGTGATACAGGCGAGCATCAGTATAGATAACAATGGTTGTCCCGATAATCTGCGCAGTCCATTTGACTTTAATTCTTTCGTGAACTGAAGTGCTGTAGCCCAGGCGCCAAACTGGGCTCAATTGTGAGCTCATTAATATATGACCAATCCGCGCACTTCTGTCTTATTATACTGTATGTAGCGCACAAAGGTGCCATGGCCAAGTCACGTAGCGTGTGTGGACAACTGAGCATTGTCCACTTTTACAAGAGTTGAAAAAAGTTGGTTTAGAGGGAGGTCAGAAATTGTGGATGTCCATGAGAATTTTATTCACTGTAATGTGATTTAAAACGCTCTGCGTTGCACGGATTTGTTAGATGCAATGCCTCTTTCAAAGCCCCTTCAAGTAGTTTATATTCGTATCGGTGTGTGGGTGTCTAGGCAATAGAAAAATTGTACACCAGAAATCGGGCATCTGACTAAATGCCAAAAGAAAGAAATACATGAGAATATATCATGGTAATCGAGGCTCCACTTAATTATTTTAGATTCATGTCTAGCTTTCCGCTCCTAAAAGTTCAATAGCTAGATTTCATCCCCAGCTGATCCACTTGTTGTACCAAAAGACCCACATTATTTCCTTTTTGGCTCTCCCTTGACATCCGAGCCCAGCTCGGCCCACACAGAAAATACAATTCTCACAGAGACAGAGACACGTTTCATACAAGTGGTAGAATTGAGTGAATATAATTAATTTGAAATTACAATCTTAAAGCGAGATGATGTTCCATCTACTGCAGCTGATATGAACTACGCATAGAAATTAGGCAGTTGCTATGGTTACGTAAGTTTTTCAATGTGGAGAGGTACGGCAGTCCCCATTTCAAGCCCTGCCCTAACCTAACCCTAATCATAACCACAACCCCTAACTCTTCCCCTAACCATTATCCCAAATCATTATAATCACTTGGAATCGACTGCCGTACCAATAAAAACTGCTGTGTCTCCAGACACTGTGTAGAAACAGTTCTGCCACTTTGAAACCGGTTGTCTTTAGATCACACAGATGGCAATTCCCTACAAGTTATATTAATCATGTTTGTGGTGTTCTGAAATTGCGAGGCGAGCTATGAAATGCAAATTTGTGTGATACAGCCCAAATATCAAAAAGGCTTCCAAGTAAAATTTTCATCATTCCATGTTTTATGCCAAGAGGCTCACAATTCCTTGCTGCGTTATTCCAAGTTTTTATTTATTCGGCTCGGAAACTAGAAATGATTGTTCTTATTTTATATGTTTCAGCTCAAAACCGGAGTTGGGGGGGGGAATTGCAAACCGGGCTATATTCTCAACTGAGAGATCGCCCCAGATACTGCTTCACGCTGAGCTGGAGACTCACGGACGGACTGGACTTTCCGAGCCCCAGTGCAGAGAAATCCCATCGATTCGGTCAGAAACGTCGAAGGACTGCACTACTAACAACACTGTTGCTTGCCAAATGAGATCTCTATAAAAATTTAGAATAACAAGATGTGCATTCTAATGCTCATTTAGTTACTTCAGAAAAATGCTTGAAGCTGTAACACCGACAAATGAAAAAAAAAAAAGAAAAAAAGAAAGGTAGACCGGCGGATGGAGCACCGAACTCAATCTCCTTAAACGATCTTATCACCAATTGAATAGGCTACTGATGTCGGGGAAATGGCCAGTCTTTCCACTAGAGCCTATTCTTGGAGAATCTGTTCTAAACAAGCTAAATAAACGTGCAGCATTACCGGTTTTAAAGAATTAAAGTTCAGTCTTCAGGTGTGTATGCAGTCTCAAGGCAGAGGTCTTCAACGTCGTTGCTGGGGATTCACTGCATATGCTGGTTTTTGTTCCAACCACAATGAGGTCATTGCAAGTTACGTAGGTGGTCACATGATCCCCGAAGCAAAATGTACACAAAGGTTGATCGCAGTATAGTGAAATGGGAAAATCTTGTTCTGCTGTTGTTTGCACCAATAATGCCATTCAGTCGTCTGGAAAACACAGCAAAATAATATTCCATCAATTTCCACAAAATAATGAAGCCCTTTCAAAAGATTGGCTCATTGAATTAAGAGGAATTTACCGTGGAAGGCCTAACAAACCAACAAAGCATTCAGTTCTTTGCTCAGAGCACTTTGAGAAAAGCTGCTTCACGTACCAGAAGTTCACAAGTAAGTCAACGGTTTTGTTGCAATGAAGACTGGTTTTAAAGTGAAGATTTAAAGAAATTAGTGGAAAATATATATTCAGTACAAATATTAACCTTAAGCCTGAACGCCCCTATAATATTTTTTGCATAATAGTTGCATAATAAATACACCACGTTTCCTAATAGCAACCTGTCATGCGGTATATCCTCTTAAAGTGAGGAAACTCGGCGAAAAGTTTGTGATGACCCTTTTTACCTAAACCGAACACAATTCAAGTACCAAGCAAGACAAGAAGCATCGAGCCAAACATTAAATAAAATAAGATCAGTGCTCTATCGCAAGCATTCCTACTGAATTTCTGCTATGCATACAAACAATACCTGAAATGAAAAAGGATAGTCCACAGATTCCAACAATATAAGCCTTGTCATTTTAAATTGACACCACATTCCAAGAACAGCTAACATACGCTTTAAATGCTACAGAGATGAGCAAAAATTTCTTACTTTGATATTTTGTCATAAAAGCTGTTTGTGGGTAAATCTGCGCTTACTATTTTTTTAGCCAGTCTATCTGGGAGTCCTCTCGCCATTATGCTATGCACTGAAAAACCTCAGCAGTATAATCACTTAAATGGTTTGTTTTTTGTATTTTCGCTATAATCAACCGCTAAATATTCAACTGTTGTTTTCAAACACAGCACAGCTATACAAGTGCTAAATTGACCAGTGAATATATAGTCTGTTAAGCTAGTGTCATGGGTAAGGTGGAGCACTTGGACCTGAGGTTCAATATTCGGTTTTTACATGGTTTTCTCTCATTTTATGCTGTTATTTCTGATACATCGCGGTGTGAGTATGGTATTTTTTTATTCTTGTCTTTTATTCTTGATGGCAAACATGGATGTTTCTGTTAACTTCTGAGTTAAGAGGGCAAACAACTGCTCTTTACATTAAATGCACTTAAGACAAATTAACAGCTTGTTAAAATCCTACAATTGTGGTTGGAACAAAAACCAGCATACACAGTGGGTTCCCAGTAACGACGTTGAAGACAGCAGGTCCAAGGCATTCAGCAATTGAGATGTCCTTCAGCTGTTCCCAGTATCAGTGGCGGGCGGTGGACAGGGAACAAGAAGGGCGATAAAATTTCTTTAAGATGTCTTTAAACTGCTTATTGGTCTTGATCTGTTTTTCAGTCAATTTCCCTGGTAAAAGACCCTTGAACTCTCCCCTCTCAGGTGTAGCTAATTGTCTTCCTTAAGACGAGAAATCAAATGGACCAGTTGAAGGCAAAAATGAGCGCATTTCAATCTTTTTCAATTTTACAATCATTATGCACAGGTTTGATGACTTGCTTAGGATGTGACAAAATTTAACACAGAAAATCCACAGTGGTTTCTTCGTGAAGAGTTTCCTATTAAGGCATGTGAATTAAAAATTTTATTGAATTTATTTTTCACTCGCCTAAACATTTCATTATAAGGAAAACTAACATATTGACCAAGAAGAATGATTGAAATCGGGTCACTAATCTCATCCGTTTCAAGGGATGTTTTCCGCCCCCTCGATTTTCCATCCCGCCACTGCCCAGTATTCTTCGGGATAGTTCAAATCGAGGCTGTTCGCACTTGGCTCATGCGTATCGTCTAAGATCACAGTTGGTTTTCCCTGCGGCACAGATATTGTACTACACTGAGTTCATTTAGGTTTGAGGTTTCACTAATTCCATGATTTTATTTTATACAGAAACTAGATACACTAATGCACTCATGTTTAGATGCAAGTACAGCTGTATACTTAAGATGAGTTTCTAGTATAATCGAACGTGGTGTTTTTAATTGAAGTGGGGTCTTTGACTCTTTCTTCTGTGTCAGTGGCATGAAATACCCATCAGTCATTTCTTTTGCGTGCAACAAGCTGGTTCGATGAGATGAACCGTAGGTGGTTTCGTCTCGCAGGGGTGAGACACCCTGAGATTCCATTCTGGCTAACACTATGCGGCTGGGCGCATATCCGGAGGGCTGCAGAATGCAACACTTTCATTTTTTTTGCTTTTTGCGCGCTACTTCACATTACACTGATACAACATGATACGTTTTCTTTGTAGAGTTTGCGTTTCATGCATTCACCTAGGTATATACTTCATTGTTCCTCTTGAATTACTCCGTTTGCCTGTGGGCAAATAAATGATCTTTTCCGTAAGCCGTATTTCTGGTGTGGTCTCCCCCTTACGTCCAACCGCTGTTGAGCCAGGTAGTTGTGACATACTTAAGTATATTCTTTCACAAGATGCTTTTGGTACTTAATTACATTTAATGTGAGCTACTTTAAGACTTTTACTCAAGTAATTTTCTTAGGGGTGACATCAACTATTAGCAAAGTAACTTTCAGTCATGGTACGACTACTTTTACTTAGTTATTTTTTTCCAGCACTTTATACACCTTGTAACAGTTGCAATGTTCCTTTAACAACGTAAACGTCAGGACGTCACTAGGTGATGCCTTTTGCTTTGTTCAGTTGAGAAGAAGACTGCGAGATTAGCAGACGCCATTACTGCTCTATGGTTTGCTTCTTTTTTTTATTTCTCAACTCGGCTAACAGTGAGTAAAGTGAGCCACGCTCCGTCATGTGTGATGCTAACGTGGTGTTTGCTTAAATAAAATAGCAAGAATTGTAAAGTCCCAAGCTAATTTTTGTCGACGTATCTTGGTTTCCTTCGCTCACACACCACCGCTCACGATACGAACTGTTACAACCTCTGCAATCAATGTACCCTCAGACTTCAACATGGCAACATCATGAATGCCCAAGATGAAGAAGATTTTGTGTTTGCATGTTTGCTGGGTGCATACATCCAGTTTTTGCATCAGCAAGAAGAAGGGCAGCAGCAGTTGCAGAGAGGGAAGGCCTGAGTGCAGTAATATATTACTGTAAATACAGTAATCTGCAGTAATCTATCAAAGATGTTGTGTCACGAATGCTCAGACTAGAATGAAGTTCCCGCCGGGCTCGGCTTCTATATACTCCCTCCCAGACCACGCGCGCCGTGTCAGACCATAGTAGAACGCAATGCGCCGTAGCGCGCCAGCCTGCAAACCGTGACACACCGGGACGCGCCGTGATTGAACGCAACGAAATGGCTACCATACACCCTAGCTTGCCGTGAAAACCGTGGCAAACCGGGACAAAATGCGCAGCAACCATGGAGCAACCGTGACAAAACGCACACTAAACGCAGCAGAACGTGACAAAACTTGAAAGGACCTTGAGACGCTGGGAAATACACATGGTTCCCGTCCCATTACGGACCGCCTCCAAAGTTTTGTTACGGCCTATTACGTACGGTCATGTTTTGTTGCTTTCACCCCGTTTTACTACGGCCTACTAGGTTGCGTATTGTGACTGCCGTGGCAAATTTTTTGACAGTTTAAAAGTAAGGTCTGGCATCCACAGCAAACACGGCCTGTCACGATTACCCATCCCGCCCCCCGCGTTGTCTCACATCCATCCCGTTTTGTCCATGGTGGCCTGAAAGGTGACTGCCATGGCCACTGGGAACATAATGTCAACCAAGCATAAGGTCAGGCGTATTTCAAAATTTAACCAGCTCGCCAATACTAATGCAACTCCACTGAATATCAGAAAATGTCTCCGGGCCGAGGATGGGATTTCCATCACAACTAGAGAAAAAAAATTGTATTTAGCTTGACGGAAGTCTGAATGATCTAACATGTATAACAATTTTATTACATCCACATTGGAGAGAGCAAATCTATAATGACATTAACAAAAATACAAATCAACTTTCCACACTGGACACCTTTGTGATAAAGTATGAATTATGCACAGTTGCTCATTGTTAGGCACATGCTGTTTGGTAATCATGACTAAGCTGGATAGCGCCTGACACGCTCCAGTAGTTGAAGTGGAATTACAGCGCGATTGCAGTGGAGGCGGTGGTGAACACAAGGAAAGTAGTGATTAGCGACAACAGCTGGAGAACAACTGGAGAACACCGGTGGCTAATTTGCCTTTTCATCTGAGCAGTACTGCATTTTAAAAAAGGGTAACTCCTCCACTTGGATAAACAAATAAAAATACAACAGATTTTGATGCCTGGGAAGATGGCAAGATATCTTTATCTGGGTGGGTGGAAACTATAGCTTCAAATAATACTAGAGTGTTCAGTTGAACACTTGTGTCGCCTGCGAAGCACTTATGTGAAAGTGTGATTACCAACTGAAAGTGTGACTACCGGACAGACGGACGGACAGACAGACGCCGGACAAAGTGATCCCTATGTGCCGCTATGCTTCGCAGGCGACACAAAAACCTGACAAGTCCAAAAGGATAGCTTTATATGCAAATATGACTCTCAAAAGCCCCCCAAATGTGACCGTCTAGACCAGTGATTCCCAAAGTGTGGGCCGCGGCCCCCTGGTGGGCCGTGGTGGTACTGCAGGTGGGCCGTGAGAGGTCATTAAAAATATGATTCATTTTTGCAGATATGATTTTTTGTGATTTTTATTGTAAAATATTTATTGCACGATTTAAAAAAATATTTAGAAGTAATAACCTATTGAGTGTTATTGACCTCACAATATTTTAGGAACCTTATATAGTTTATGATCGGAACGTAGCTTTCTGGTCATCATGACCAGGGGTCATAATCGGAGGAGCACGTACTGTGTTCGATAATTAATTCTGTCTTGTGTGTACACCACAGATTAAAAGTTTGGGCTCCCTATATCCCCCTGCTTTCATTTCAATCCTGAATCTTCATAATAATAATAATAATAATAATAAATAAAAAACAACAACAATTATTGTTGTTGTTTTTTATTTATTTTATTTATTTTATTTTCTTAACAACAACAGCAATTACTATTATTAAGTGTTCTGAGAATGCATAATTTCGTCTACGTACTGTTTATAGGACAAAGGTGGGCCGTGGACATTTTTTAGATTTTCAAGTGGGCCCTGATTTGGAAAAGTTTGGGAACCCCTGGTCTAGACTATATCCAAGGAGAGAAAGCACACCCTTGTTGGTGTTCTTCCTCTATCTAAGCCTCATTCGAAACGTCAATTGATGTCTGAAACCACTAAGCACTTGAACCTTGCCCAACAGGCACTGCACTCAAAGATAATTTGGAACAATCCATGACGAGAGTAGTTTCCACATCACTGCTAATTTGTGCACAGTTTGAAGTATTCTACAGTCCATAATATTCAGAACTTAGAACAGGGCGGTGATAAGAGACTTGCAGTTGCTCGCGTTGATACAAAAAACACTCAAGTCTTTAATGACTTGAGAATATTAATACAAGTAAATTGAAATGCCATTATTAGGGTGCAATTCGAACCCTGAAAGCAAGGATAATAGATACTTCACTCCAATGTTTTATATTTGATCCATAAAAAATAACTTATGTGCTCTAAAATATGGTCTTTTCTCAACCATAATAACATATACACTACAGCTCAAAAGTTTGGCATCACTTGGAAATTTCTTTGTTTTCCAAAGACATTTCACAAACATTTTTTCCATTTCACGAACATTTTTTATCCATTTCACAGATTAAAATTAATCTGATGATTTTCAAAGAATGGTCTACATTTTTGCATAGAGGCCTATTATCTGCAACTGTCAGTCCTCTGCATCAATCTCCTGGTATGGCTGCTGATTCAAGTTAAGAATTTTATAAGGCTAATTGATTATTAGAAAACCCTTCTGCAAATGTGTTGCACAGCTGAAAACCGTTGAACTAATAAGGGAGCGCAAAAGGGAGCATGGCATTCTTGAGGTTGGTTTAGTACCTGAAGCATCAGCAGTCGTTCGTTTGTTTACAGGCTCAAAATGGCCAGAGAGAAATAAAGAACTTCAGAGACCCGTCAGTCTATTGTTGTGCTTAGAAAAGAAGGCTATTCAATGCGAGAAATTGAAAACAGAATCTCTTACCATGCTGTCAACAACTCCCTTCAGAGAACAGTAAAAACTGGCACTAACAAGGACAGAAAAAAGGAGTGGGAGGCCCCTATGCACAACTGTGCAAGAAGACAAATATGTGAGAGTGTGTAGTTTAAGACAAAGACCCCTCACAGGTTGTCAACTAGCAGCTGTGCTAAATAGTTCCCATCAAACACCAGTTTCAGTATCAACAGTGAAGGTGTTTTTTTTTTTGATGAAGGCAAAGTACATATTCATCATTTTCCATTAAAATCATTATTTCTAACTCAGACAATGTCAGCATGTTGTGTTCATTTGCTATATATCCTGTTCAGACTAATTTAATGTGTGTTTCCATGGAAAACAAGAAAATTTCCAAGTGATCCCAAACTTTTGAACGGTAATGTATTTACAAAAGCCATTTGACTTGAACCACCTCAGGGTGTCATTATACAACAGAGGGTCACAGCATTCGTAACCTTGGTTTTCTATCTATGCTATGCTAACAGTACTTGATTGCTTTTACTCTATCACCCATTGTATATGCCCACGCCCACATGCCCCTTGTAGCAGCCTCAGCTGAGACCAGCAATATTAGTGCACTTGAATGTAGCCATATGTCATTGTCATCTCACAGTATCCACACTGTAGGCAGAATTCTTAATGGCATTAGGGCTTTATTATGAATTTTTTCATTGCGTGGACTGACTAACTGTGGCAGACAAATCCCCTGAGTTAACAGACATCCAGCAGAGCTCAGGCTTAGGATTGAAACCCAGGAGGTCAGCAGAGACCAGAGTATCCTCAAAACCAGGGACTCACCAAAATCAGTCGGCTGCCCGTGGTCATCCAACTTCTGGTTCACCCTATTCCGGAAGACCTTGTTGATTGGACGAAAAATAAAAACCCCGGGCAGGTTGGACAGATTGAGCGGGGCCTGCAGTTCCCACACCAGATGCTCAGCAGAATCCAAGTCCACGGCTGGCGAGTTTTTGTCGGCCACCACAGGGGCTGTACGGTTTCCAGGTCCCCGCCCTCCATCACCCCCATCAATCTCATTGTCCTTATAGAAAAGTTCCATTGAAGTATCATTCAAGTCATGATCCATGCCCTGTGGTGGCAAGGCCAGCAAGACGCTCTTCCGAACTGCTTCAGGGGCAGCAGCCAGGGGAGGTGCTGGTCTGGGCTCCGGAGACCTGGGCACTGTGTATTCATACGTGATGTGGGGCATTTTCCCATTCAAGTTGTAGTACTTTGGGACAAACAAAAGAATGTGTTATGCTCACAAAAGGCCACCAGACCAGGCCTTTACCAAAATTCCCAGCTCTAACAACAAACCAGATGGCTAGATTAAAAAATAAAGCTAAGTAAATGCCAAAAAACAGCCACTTGGCTCCACATTAATTGTACTGAATACCTATTAGCAGGGGTGCACATAACTTTTTGGTGTATTTCTCAAGGGAGCACCTGGAGATGCAGCCTGGTGCTCACTCTTTATGCAGCGCCCATCCTACAAGGTGTCATCAATGCAGCTGTCCTTTCTTGCAGACCATTCAATGCATTTTCGATGCAAATCAGCCCATAAAAGAGGAACTTCAGCAAAAAAAGAAGAACTATTTCTTAATGTATGTAATTTGACTTGGAAAACAGTAAATCTTTCTTATGTTCAATTTCATCAAGCAAGAGGAGGATTTCTTCCTTTGTGAATGTTAACTTTCGTGTCCTTCTCCCCTCCATGACCGAATGTCAGACCCCATGACACCACATGCCAATTTATTGGAGCAATTAGGCTCTGGAATTGAATAACAATGAAATGAGCAGACAAAGGTGAAATTAGTCATTTTTTAACCACTTCTTAATTATTTCAATTCTTGTAATCTTTCATTGTAATATTTCTGAAGGCTAATTTAATTTAAACAAGACACTAAATCAATCTAGTAGTAATGATGATGATGACACTGTGTTTTTAAAATATTGTATTTCAGTGTTGATGGGATGACGAGGGATGTTTAATCTTACAGCATTGATTTATCAACCACTAATGCTTTAGCGAGGACAGGCTTGGCAAAGAAACTCTTTACAAAATTCCTTTCAAGGCCCATTCTAATGATTGAGTTTGGGAAACCTACATAACGATAATGTTACGAACATGAGAGAATGTTTGTTGCTTATGAATCTCTTTGACGCACTTGTTAATCCTGAGAGCCAACATAATCTGCAGTGCTTTAAACTAGCATGATTGCCGGTCAAAAACAGCCTCTGATTGTTCCCAAGTCAAGAACACACAACCTTGGTCTACGGACACAATCCAAGGGAACAGTGGATTGTTAACGGATGAGAATAGTTTTTTTTTCAGCACGGGAAATTAGATATACTGCCATACTTAAAATGTTAGACATAACATCGCGGATTTATAATAGAAATTTTCCGATAAGACACCAGAGTTTAAGGTAGGATTACAAAGCTTCTGAAAGGGATATGTAAGCATCGGTGCTCTCGTTAAAATGGGGCAATACTGAGGCTACTTACTTTTTGCTTAGAAGCTATCTCCCTTACAGCATTCTAGAAATTTTTAATATTTACTACATGATGTGCTTTCATGACTTATATGACATCACTGATCCTAGTAGGTATTTTCAAAGCATCATCTAGCCAGCTCCTGCGATTTTGGTTGCGTTAAATTGCCGATGAACATAATGGTTTCTGGATTTGGACCAGGTTACGGCCCGGTAGCCTCCCGAACCAGGTCGGTCAAATAAGTTTTTGATCGATAAAATTTCACTGAATATCAATTGAAATATTAAAAATCACGTCTATTTAGTTTTGATCAGTGTCTGATCAGTATTTGGCATAAATTATAGGCCAACACCTTGAAAACAAACATATGCTTCCAACTGTTCATTGAAATGGATAGTATGCGCAGATCTTAAAAATTCAAAAATCAGGCTTTAAAGGCATTTTTCTGCTACTCTATACTCAAGTACTCTATACTCTATACTCAAGTATACTCAAGAACACCCCAACAAAAGGCGACAAGAAGTGAGTTTTCAGGGACAAGTCGAAATTCAGCCAGCTCCGCGCAGAAACAGCACACGGACAGAAAATAACCGATGCGTACGACGCCGATTTTCCCCTGCTTTGATGGATTTGATGTCTTGCTCATTTGGGTGAAAGCTGAGTAAACTTTAAAAGCTAATAATTAATGAACACACTTAATGTCATAATGTTATCTGTCTTACCAGAGATATATGGAGAAAAATCCTATTCCAATAGCCGAAGTAAAGCAGTCAAAAATGCCAAACATGTTGGTAAGCAATTGCGCTTCCATTCAAGTTTTCGGCAGCGCATTTTTTTTTTTTTTGCCCGGCATGCGCACCAGGGAACAAATTATGTGCACCCCTACCTATTAGGACACAGCTCCACTAAAACTGGTGCCATCATTTATAAATCAAAATACCTACCATGACGTTCAAGCCTTGGTTAGTCGGTCCCTGTGCAATGATGTATTCAAAGCCATCTGAGATGAGGTTGGCTGGTCTCCTGTACTTGAATATTGTACCTGCCACACGGAAATTCCTGGGGTTGTCGATGACGGTGTTACCATTGAAGAAGAAGTGCCCAGCCTCATCCGACAGAGCTGTGAAAGGAGACTATCTTTAATCAAGCAGACAATGGGAATGCTAGTCTGAGTGAAAGCGTCAGTCAGAACTTACCCAGAATATTTTCAGTCTTCCGGCGCTCAATAATCTGGATGTCAGTGGCTCCAACTGGAATGTTGGTTATCAACAGATAACCTAAAGAGATGGGTAATCCCTTAGAAACAACCCATCAGCAGCAGTCCAATGTCTTGTGGCCAATTCATTGTTTCATTGTTTATTTAAGCAAAATATAAGGACATTTCCAGCCAGTGCCATGACAGTACATCAAAACTATTATCATATTGAAATAAATGAAACATTCATTACAGGCACTGGAATTATTTAATATTTACATTTTAAGGCATCTGGTTACATCTGCCAAACTGCATCTCATAAAATGAGTCTATTTGACACGTACAAGGTCTGTCAGTTTCAACCGAAATTGAGAGAGCAAGGGGAAGGTTTACAACCTCTTGGTGCCAGAGTAAGGTATACCTAACTGTGCGATCCCTTTTCGGTAAGATCCAGAGATTCGGTAGCAGGAGCCGCCATTTCCACCACACACCCCGCACTTATCTACCGTTTTAGTGGAGTAAAGCTTCCCATCACACCCCACCATCTGTAGTCCCACCCAAAGGACGAGGGGAGGGACAGTAAAGCAGAGCAGTGTTAACAGGTTGCCTCAAAATAATTATGTAACAGCCAAAGAACAAAAAAAAAAAAAAATCACACCAGGACAAGCAACGTTGTTTTTATCTAAACTGTGATTTTTACAGCAGCATTCAGTTCAGAAATAATTCCAGGTGAAGACAGTAGCGTGATGGACTGGTTTGAGTTATCGGTGCATGCTGACCAGCAATAAAAAAACAGCAGTACATAGGTATTCCAGGGTTAGAGCTGAGGACTGATCAAACAAGGAAACGAAAGACTGTGAAAACAAGCTGCAGCATTTTTTTTGTCTGATAAAAAAAAGGAGAGTTTCTAGCCATGCTTGTATCAGGTGGTCTGAATAATAATGTGAAAAGTTCCAGAGTTTCACTTAGCACATATTCACTTAGTGCTCGTAGCATCGATAAAGCATTTTATTGAAAAATTCAGTGAACGTGAATATAACCTGGCAATGGCCCTCAATACAGACACCCTGGTAGATTCCATCCCGACAGTAGGTACCATCCTGAGCTGGCACCAGGAGCTGCCTCTCGCCTGTTGTGGTGGTACACTGGAGGTCACAGGGCTTATTGGAAATGCTGGTGTAGTCATCTTAACAGGAAATGACATCACAATTTCAGAAGTTCTGAACAGACTGGCTGAAGAGGCATACAATATCAACATATTTCTAGCAAGATTATCCCAATTGTTTGGTTTTGAATCTGAACAAAATAAAGTTCCATCAATAATTCATTGCTTTGAAAAGGAGATCAAATGAGTGCAACTAAGGAAAATAGAAACTAGTGGCATAGTGGCGCGGATATTGGGTATCAAAGCTTACTGTCAGTGCTTACCTCCATCTGGTCACTAATTGCATGGGCAACCCAAAATACATAGTGGAGCAATGAAAGATATATTATAAATTTATTTACAAGTAAATGATATCTACCATAACCCTTTTTGAACACAGGAAAGTAATGAGCACATTCCAAATGAAAGGAGCAGAAGTTGCCCAAATTAAGGCAAAAGAGGGACAAACAGCCTTGCAGAGTTTAAAAGCCTTTAAGAGGATAATTGAAAAAGCATTGCTCACTCCTCTTTATGAATACCACAATCATTCCATGAGAGATACATGACTCCTAAAAACTACTCCCTCCTCTGCATGAACTACAGTTACGTATCCCTTCAGAGATACGTGACTGCTAAAATGCTCAATACCAATGTTCACTGTCTGAATCACTCAAAGCACTCAGCTAAATGTAATGGATGATCAGTAACAGACAGTCCCATTTCCTGTGCCAGGACTTACCCGGGTATAGAGGCACCCACACATAGTGCCGGCGGCCGAATGCTTTGGCATTGAAGGAGGAACACTGCTGCTGCTTAAAGCTAATCCGGTTGCTTGGGCATGGCTAAGCATGAGGGGACAGAGAGACTGTATTATAGAAGTTTATTTAGCAGACGTGACAGGATTGTATTCCCAATCTCAGAAGCAGTGGAGATCTTCCTCTTATCCATCTATAGGGGGCATTTTTCATTACAGCCAGACTAATACTATAGTCAGGTCACCACTGGTATTCCAACTTACATCACACATTCATGCTGCAAATGGATTTGAATTAGCAAATACCTGGTTTGGACACAGCTGGTACCGCTTTGCGGATCCAACACAGATGGAGGAGTTGACATTTTGTGCTGCAATAAGCCTAGGGGAAATAATGAACAAGAAAGACCCCAGTGCAGAAACATGGCTGCTTTATATCAACTGGCCAAAAGCAGTTCACATAGTTCAATGAACCACCAATGCCATACAGTTCAGCAGAAGAGGAGAGACAGCCATTATTGCCTCATGATCAGTGGGGTAATCTATTGCTTGTCTGGAACTAAACATAGCATCCAGCCAAAGTCGGGAACGCATCACGGTTCCACACTCGGCACTCCCACCTAATCTGCAGATGTTGGACTCTCCCGTTTTTTTCACAGCTCTCATGCTAAACTCCTGGATGGCCAGATGTGAGACTCTTCCCTTCTTTTTTTCGAACCCCTTTCCTTTTCTTTTTTCCTCCTCGCACAGGGGAGTGCTAATGGGAGCCAGCTGGAGCATCTCAAACTCGGCACTTATCAGCACAGTAATCTCCAGAAACAGTGGGCTGTTTGCTTTAAAAGCTGTTTTATAAATACATAATCATTTCGGGGCGAGTTATGGCTGTCAGGTACACTGGTTGCTGGTGGACTGATGCTCATTCTCCCAGACATTCCTCAGGTGACTTTGCTCTGAGAGAAATTTTTCAAGGGCAAATGTCCTCTTTTCTACAGGGAGGACAACGCAGTTGCCATCTTTATCTTGGCTTAATGACGGGATAAAAAAAAGAGTAATAAAATAAATTAATAAATAATACCATCATCATGAAATGTTTTATAAAACATCATTTTTTGATCTATGTTGTACAAGACACATTTCACAATTCCATTTCCCCACATGGTTAAAGGATTCTCCGTCCCTGGTTTTTCTATCCCCAAATTTTTCGTCCCCGGACTCTTCGTCCCAGGATTTTTCCTCCCCTAATGATAAAAAAGTGCAACCATTGTTGACAGACAGATGGATGAATGGATGATGGACAGATCACCATGATATAAGGGTTAGGGATAGAGTAATAATACGGTAAGAGGGCAAAGCATTATTGGGGATGAACCATTCAAGGGACGAAGAGTCCAGGGACGAAAAGTTCATGGGGAGGAAAAGTCCAGGGACGAAAATTCCTAGGGGATGGAAAATTTGGGGAGGAAAAGTCCGGGGATGAAGAGTCCCAGAGCCTCCACACGCAAGTTATTATCTCTAAATCTCCTGAAGATACTTTTAATGATAAAAGAAAATATATGACTGCAAATTAGTCCAGGTTTGACCCATTCGGACCAAAAATGAAGACATTGGACGCCTTCACTCTTAACACATACCATTTCTCCACACTTTCATTTCCGCTGAGGTAAAACATGAAGGTGCCATTTAGAACCAATACTTTTACATGACTTGAAGATAGCGTCTTGTGGTTCTTACAATTAGAGAACTTGTCAAAATGCAAACAGAAAGAAAAACAAGTTCTAAAAGCAAGTTTCTTGTCACGCTCTAAGCCTTCTCTGTCTGATGCATGAGCCTATACAGCTAATATGACAAGGAGGAAAAAATAACAAGGTCCAGTTTCAGCTAAAACTATGGGCTACCCACTGATGAAGAATGACACACCCAGAGCAAATAGAGGGTTCAGCGTGAGGTCAATCCAGCTGAGCACAGAACCATAAAATAGAATCTGTCAGATGTGCTATAGGTGTGTAGCTTCCAGCTTGTAGATAGGATCCGTGCACTAGTTTGACTTCAGGCTTTCATCTAAACCCATGGCCTCACGTGACAGCCATACGCATTTTCCACAAAAATTTAAAAAAGCTCAATGCACAAAATAAGTCAAAACCCAAAAAAGCCATCCGTTAAAAGCAGATTCATATTGCCCGTAATGCTGTGTGTGGTTTGGTGAGTCAATGTACCTCTGCTGTAGACAGTGACGTTCCTGTGACTGCACCCCTCCTCCACAGGTTCGAGAGCAGGTGGACCAGCTGCTCCACTCCCCCCACCACTGGGCCACTTCCTCAGACTGGTGCTGGGGCTCCAATCTTGCCTCACTACTGTCCTGGCAGAGAAAGAGAAACTGTTCTTCACCACTATCCCCAGTTAAAATGGGTGTGTGAGTATGTGTGTGTGCGCGAGTGTGTGTGCGGGTGTGTGTCTTGGGGGAGGGGTGGGGGGGTTATGACTGTCCACATTCAGGTCCATTGCAGCTCCAGCAGTGACGTAGGCCTCCTCCTGTCTGTGTCACTTTACCACAGCTGTTTAAAGAAGGGCCGCAACTGAACAGAGACGCTGCTGTAAAGCCATTCTGAACAGGGCTGAAAATTGTCGTGAGTCATTAGCTTAAAGAGCTCTCTTTCCCTGGAGTAATTTCGGAAGAAATCCGCGTGAGATAATGCTCAGTGACAATTGCATGGTTTCAATTGAAAAATTGCAACATCTAAAAAAACTGCAGCCCTTTTCTGCACAATTTAATTGTCTGCCGTGCGTATTTTCCAACTAATCACCCACGGGAGTCTACATTGTCAATTTCAACACATTTACAGCCATTATAAACATTAATAATTTCATTGACGGTGCGACTGTTTTGATGCTACGTCTATGTAACCCTGTGTAGGCTACATCTGGCACGGACATTTCTCCTCAATGAGCTCTAACAGGTTTCATCCCAAGGGAGCATTTATTCTTTTTAGTCTAATCCCTGTTACACGGATAAGGGAGTCTCCGGGAAAAAAAAAAACTGTTTTCGTATGACCCCCTGGGATAGTGCAGACCCAGCCGAACAAGAGAGCACTGGGTCTAAAAAAGCGGTAAAGAGGAGACGCTACGCCTTAAATTTGAAACAGAGCTCCAGACTGGCTATGAATCTCGTCTTTTTCGAAGTACAAAGGCAAGCCAAGATAAAAAGCAGAGTTTCGCGAGCAGTGACGAGGGAGGTTGGGTGTGTGTGTGTGCGCTTGAGAGAGAGAAAGAGAGCGAGACAGACAGAGAGAGAACACGGCCCCTTAAATGAGAGCCAGATGAAAGGGCGAACAGAGGTGGCCAAATTAAGCCGACTCTTCTTGTCTAGACGTCAAGTTAATCGCCCCCTTCAACCCCTGACCATTTTAAAGGGCTTGTCCAGCAATTTCGGCCCATTTTCCAGTCCCGCTGGCTAGCATTAAGTAGGGCGGTGGATATTTCAGTAGATTTTTGGGTTGCTCATAAAATAGATGTCAATTACTCTTTAAATGTATCCATTTCCTGACAGTAAAAAAAAAGCAACGTTACATTGTTCAGCGCAGGATACAAAGTGTCTTGCGGACGCGGTCCCCATCTGGAATGATGAAACAAATGCACTTTTCAAATTGGATACATTAGTATGTGCACTCAAGTGGATCTTGGAAGTATAAAAAAAGAACTTTGTTATGAGCATCACAACTTAAAACAAAAACCATCCCAACACACACAAAAAAAAAAAAAACATCCAACGCGCATGCCCTCGCATTTAGCTAAGGAATTAAAGCCTGCTCAAAGAGAAATCTGTCAGCCCATATGTTATATGTTCCCTGCCTAAATACTACCCTCTGAATGTTCAGGATATATGTGTATGTGTGAGTGTGTGTCTGCGCACTATACGAAAATAATTGCATAAGTGGATAACGGTCCGCCGCATAAGGCGCCAGGCGCTTCGACGTGACACACCAGAAGTTAGAAGCCAAAATAGGCGACGGGGAGGGAAACGCTGGGATGCCTTAGCAACGTCACAATGACTCTCGTATGCTACATCAGTGAACAGGAGGAGAATCCTTAACCTTCCTAGAGAAAAGACACTCGAACATCCACCCAATGCACCCACCTCATTATTTGGCCTAAATTTAAGAAAGTATAGTGAACGAACGAAAGACGGATGGATTTTCCCTCCCCGTAGACATAAAAGAACATGTGTACGGGACTGTTCTAAAATAGGCCATATTCCCTTTGATAAAAGGTGAAATAATGTATTCGAGGTCGGCTATTCTTCATAACGGGAAAATGCTGTTTAGGCAGAGGGACACAGAGGAGACCCTGTTCAGTATGTGCAGTTGGCTACCTTTCTCTGTCGTTCTGGCCTCATTAGTTTGAACCCAGTGGACCACGAAACCTCTTTCATAATGGGCAGCCACTTCAACAACTTTGAAAATTCCTTGGAGACATAAGACCCCAGCTGGGCTTTGATCTTTAAGCTTGAAGATCACGAAAAGGGGTATGAGCGTAAATTTGCAACGTTAAGGATAAGGCGCGAGCACGAGGGATTTACTAAACATAAGATACATGCATGCAGACTTGATTCAATTTTTAAAGTTTGGAGGAAGAGCTTTCCAGACTTGGGTTTCAGGGTGCTTTCAGCATACCCTACGACCGGCAAATTACTGTAGCGACCGTTACCAGAACAGATAACAAGGAAAAGTCAACAAGAGCTTAAATGCAGTTAAAACGCCGCAGCTGAACAAATAAAAAAAGGTTAAGCTTCGCAGGAAATATCGTAAAGGCATGCGATTTACCTTAATGCTGGCGCTGGATGCTTTCACAAAAGTCCCGAGAAGCAAGGCTACGCCGTGAATAAGGACAGCACCGAATCTTGCGCTTGAAAGACAATACATGGTTCATTTAAGAACACGAACGCCTCACCCCCAACCTCCACCACAGCTTTAAAGGACTCAAGTTAAGAGGTCTAATGAGAAGAAACCTTAATGCATTAATGACTTTACAACCTGCTGGCCCGGAGGAAAAGAGGGCTGGTCACTCCGACTTTGATTGACGTCGCAGACTTGCGGAACTTAGCACGTTGCCATCAGTTCTGCTATTTACGTGCGAGCGCTTCTTTTCGAAGAGCTCTGCGACTCCGCACAGGTTACGCGGAGTAGTGGCACGGTGCTCTTTGACTTAAACACCGTAATCGCTGGCGATGTGTCTTGGCCCGTTCTAATCAAATGGCCGTGGATAGAGTCCATTTGACGCTCCATATTTGACCATTTAGTCACTGGAGAACGAAAGGTATCGGGACATGGATCAAACGGACCAAAGTGACCTATTCATATAGGCGGCGAATGCTGTGATAGGAACATGGACATCTTCGCAAAACCAGACAACGTACAGCGCAAGAATTCTGCTCAAGAACTGGACATAGGCTAACCGGGAAAGTTACCTACATTACGGTTACAGATCCACTTTCAAACCCGCCTGAGGTAGTAGCATCGCATCAGCCGAGTATCTCTTGATTTTGCGAAAGACGTGTTATATACACAGTAAAATCTTTAACTCTTTGAGTTCTTGAATCCATCATGTACGATGTAATAGTTGATATACCTTTCAGCATTTCCAGCGTGCAGAAACAAAGCCTATCGTGTCCTAGAATATTGTAAAATAACCGTGATCTCAAATTCATGCATTCGTCATAAGTTGAAACCAGTTGCATTATGATATTCAACTACCATCCGACCACTGTGTTGCCTTTATTCTTGACATTTTCATTCTCGCACTCTCGTGTTTGCTGTGTAGATGCTTACACGAAAATATACTTTTGGTTACTTTTTGTCATTAGTTTTCTGCATGCAATGAAAAGCTTGCCAGGTCATGCAGTAGAAGCGGAGACCCCCTCGGGGTGTTCAAGACCAGGCACGATGCAGTATTGGATAATCTCCATAGACAGGAGGCAAAATGACATGCCCAGATGGGCTGAATGGCCCTTTCTCTTTATCAAACAATCTTGTCTTCTTAGTTTTGACTCAAGTGGTTGCGGTATGACAGTTGCACAAAACATTCATTGTGAGCACTTCCAGTGGGTTATAGAAATGAGTAAGGTGAGGCACAATTTATGCTGCTTTATCAAACTTGTGTGTTTTTTTTTTTGGTTTATTTTATGTTATTTTTTGCTTAAGTCTGCTCTTCCCTTCATATGATTATACAGTTAGCTAAAACATATGGACATGCTCATGAACAGATTCCATGTTTTATACACTAAGCCACCTCATAATACGTCCCATCAGGCCACTGCAGCATTTACAAAACTGCTTTTCCTTGCTTCTGTACATAAACTTTCGAATGTTAGTCGAAAAGTACTCAGAACCTCCAGTTCACTGTCCTTTATACTAGTACATCTAAGGCTATAGTGGATGCACGCAAAAAACTCTGGATCTACGATAAATGTATTTAAGCCTTCTATTCAGAGGAGCAATTATGAATAGTGCTGACCGCAAGCACAGAATTCTTGGGAGGTTGACACTTAGTCCGATATGTCATGCAGGAAACTAAATTGATCTCTAGATGACATTAGAAGCAAATATTGAGATTGGGCTGCTGATTGGGTCTCAGTTACCAGGACCTCTATTTATGATTTATGGGTGGACGTGACATGAGAAGTGTTTTATGGCTGTTGCATAAGTACGAGATCACTTTTTTTTTTTTAGCTGGGGGGTAATTATGGTCCCCGCAATGAGGATATTTAACCCTATTCTTAAGCTTTAACTGGCCTGGTAAAAATCATCAGCACCTGTGTGTCCATACTAGTGAGAACAGTTTCCTTGACTTCTGGCTCACAGAAAAATGAAAACCAGTTCACAGCTGAATGATTACAGTTGCTTTGCTCATTGTTATTCTCACCATATTTATACAGTGGGCTCCAAAATTACTGGCACCCCTGACTGGCAATGCACGAACTATACACTGTTATAAACTGGCGCTTTTTTGCTAGTTATTTTACTGGCACCATTTTTGCCAATAATTAGCCTCCGCCAAACAAATTTCGGTGCTATTTGTTTGTTTGTTTCTTTGTTTGCGAACAAGATAACCCCAAAAGTAATGAATGTATATCTTTGAAATTTTGTGGGTGGGTCGCTATTAAATCAGGGATTTAATAGCTATTGATTTTGACGGAAATCAGTGAAGCAATATGCCCACCATGGCAACCATTGCAAAATCCTTTATTGCAGTTATACAGGATTTACAAGAGTGGGCGCATCATATCAAAGTTTTGAAATGCATTGAGGAAATTTTGCATTTGTTGCAAGCTTTAGTGAGCTTAATCAACAACTTGTAAACATTTAATCAATGTCTTTGATAACTTTCTCATACTGTTTATCACTTAACTGAATTGCCTCATTTCATGGAAAGCAAATTTCCCTTAGAGCCCAGTATATGTTAGCACTGCGCTAACTACATCGCTCTGCTTACTCAGTCTCTGAGTCACAGATATTCGTGGCTGAACAAGCAACACTTTGTAAATTTAGTCAACTGAGTTGCTAGCTAATGTTAGCTCGCTGGGTAACAAACTAATGCTACATATTGGTTTTGAAATAGCACACTACTTAGCTAAGTGATGTTAACTTAGTTGTGTCAGTGGCGCTTAACTAGCCTCCTGCAGCGCTGAGCCGAACTGATTTAACCAACGTTACACTTGGTATTCAGTTTGGCGTAGTAGAAACAGCAAGCCGTAACACTAAGCGATCCCCCCCCCCCCCCCTCCCCCATGCTCTCAGCCAATGCAATTTTCACAAAAGTGGTTTATAGGGTAATATCAAAAATATGTCAGGACCTGGGCCATGGAAGTGGTTTATAGGGTAATATCAAAAATATGTCAGGACCTGGGCCATGGAAGTGGTTTATAGGGTAATATCAAAAATATGTCAGGACCTGGGCCATGGGAAAAGTACTTCAGTTATGCGATGAACCATAAATTTCTGAAGTGCCATGTTCAGTCAGCACGATTACGACTGTGCTGCCTTGGCGGAGGTTTGCACTCTAGGAGTGCCCCTAGTTTTTACTGTAATATAGATACTTTTACTATAATATAGACAGAATATACCAACATGTGTGAAATATTATACTGTATTAATGTTTTGATTGAACCAACCAATATCATAAAAATAAATTAATACTAAATAAATTTCAACAAAATCAAGGTTTCAAAATTATTGGCACCCTTCATTTAGTACTTTGAGTAACAACCTCTAGCTATGATAACAGCATGGAGTCTTTTCCTGTAATTTTTGACACTCAATGGGGGGGTATCTTGGACCATTTCTCTAAGCAGATCCTTTCACATTCTTGGGGTTGCATTTATCAACTGCCCTCTTCAAATGAGCCTACAGGTTTTCAACTGGATTGAAGTCTGGTGACTGAAATGGCCGTTGCAAAACGTTGATATTGTTGTCACAGAACCAGTTCTGTGTGGATCTTGAGGTATGCTTTGAGTCATTGCCTTGGTGGAAAGTCCACCAACGGCCAAGTTACGGCCTTCTGGTGGAGGAAATCAGATTGTCATCCAAAATATCCTGATACGTGGTGGAATTCATTATTAATTCATTCATCTTATCCAACGCCACTGGACCTCTTGAATTAAGACAGCCCCAAAACATGACTGACCCACTATCATATTTCACCATGGGTATGTGGTGCCTCTCCTCGTGTGCATCTCTGTTTTGGTGTAAAACATGCTGATGCTGTATTTGAGCAAAACATGCGACTTTTGTCTCATCTGACCAAAGCACCTTGTTCCAGTCATTATTTAAATGACTTCTGCCAAGCTCCACTTGCTTCTGTGTCTTCTGGTCAGAAAAGGCTTTCTTATGTGAACCCTTCCTGGGAGCCTATAGTTGTAGAGGTGGCCCCTGATGGTGCTTTTTGAAACCTGGCAACCCCAAGATGCCACCAAGGCCTGCAATTCCTTCACAGTGATTCTTGGGGATTTGTTGCTTCACTTACCATCCTCTTCAGTATCCAGGGGGGCAAAATGCAGTTGCGTCCCCTATACTTGATGTTTTAAACAGTTCCATACCTTTGAAATTTTTTAATAATTGCCCTGACAGTGGTCAGTGGCATATTCAACTGTGTGCGAATCTTCACATAGATTTATGAAGGTCTGTGACCATCTACCTCTTTTGAACTGACACTGGTTTTGTTTTCTTCATGATGTTGGATGAAAAAAGGGATATTGCATGTCTGTTGTCTCATTTTTATACCCTTGTGAAACAGAAAGTGATGTTATGGCTCAATCTAGTTCCTCAACACTTAGACAAAACTTAAATAAGAGGAATTTAATGCCAAGTTTAATTTACGTAGTTGTTATTTACAATATTCTTTAAGGGTGCCATTAAATGTGAAACCTTGATTTGGAGGGTATTGATTATAATGAACTCAAATCATTTTGGTTAGTTCCATTGGTACATTAATATCGTACAGTATTTCTCACGTGTAGTTTTTTGGAGTTTCTCTATGACTATCTTTTTTAGAATTTTTTTAGGTATTTTTTGTGTATTGCCAGTCAGGCATGCCAGTAATTTTGGAACCCGCTGTACATACGCTCACCAAGCGCTTTATTTAGAACGCTAGGAACTCTCTTTGCTCTCCAGAACAGCCTCTATTCTTTGTCATATAGATTCCTCAAGATGCTGACAACATTCCCTTGAGATTCTGGTTCATTTTGACATGTTCAATTCACATAACTTAGGCAGATTTGTCTACTGCACATTCATGATAAAAAAAAACTCCTGTTCTACCACATTTGAAAGGTGATCTATTGCATTTTGATACAGTGACCAAGGAAGCCAGTGAAGTTCATTGATCTCATTCTTTTGATCAGGAAACCAGTTTGACAATACTTATGTGGCATGCTGCATTATCATGCTGGAAGTTGCCATCAGAAGATGAATAAACTGTAGTAATAAACAGGTGCACATGGTCAGCAACAAAACTCAGATTGTGGCATGCAATAATGATATATTGGTATTAACATCACACTACCGCCAACAGCGACGTGAACTGTTGACACACAAGGCAGGTTGGGTCAATGTATACGTGCTGAAGATGTCAATTTTTGACCCTAATGCATGTGTGTTGCTATCAAAATCAGACCTTTCATCAGAGCGAGGTATTTTTTTTTCCAAACTTCAGCCGTACAATTTTGGGTAGCCTGTGTCTCGTGCTGCCATGGATTTTTGTTCTTGGCTGAAAAGCGATCTCAAAATGATCTTCCGCTGTTGTGGCGCATTTCCCTCAAGGTTGTACGTGTTCTACATTCTGAGATGTTTTTCTGCGCAGCACAGTCATAAAAAGTTGTTATCTGAGTCATTGTGCCTTGTCTGTCAGCTCAAACCAGTCTGGCCATCCTTGTTAGCTTATTCATCAACAAGCTGTTCCTGTCCATGGAACTGCCGCTGAGTGTTTATTTATTTTTTCATTTTTCTTATTTTGAAGCATTCTGCATAAACTCAGCTCATCTGGGTCAAACAACCATGCCAAAGATCAAAGCCACTGAGATCCAATTGTTTCCCCCTTCAGCTGTGAACATTAACTGAAGCTCCTGACCAGTATCTGCATGATTTTATGCATTGCACCACTGCCATATAATTTCTTGGTTAGGTAATTGCATGAAAAAGCAGGTATGTATGTTTATATGATGATGATGATGATGATGATATCTTTATTATATGCGTCATGCACACAGAGGTACCTAACCTTCACGGGTTTATATGACACACATTAAATGAAATGGTTACAATGGTCGCCGTCGCATTTACACTTAAGTATATATCACATGCAAAATTCAAATATCATGATTATACATGCATAGAAATGTCATAAACAGAAATAATATCATATCACAAATGCCAAAACATCTGACTTTGGCAAGGCAAACATTTGACTTTAACTAAGTAAAGCGGATAATATGCTCAGTGAAAGAAAGTGGCCGGAGCCTCCGAGGAGGGATGAAACATCAATCTGCAACAGTTTTTGGGGTGTTCAAGGCTCATTGATGTTCAAGGGCAACAAACGCCTACCTGCCTGGTCTGAGACAAAAAAGGACTATTGTGGCACATGTCACAGAAAAGATTAATCATGGTTATGGGAGGAATGCGTCACAACATGCAATACATCGCAGTCTGCAGCGTATGGTGGCACAAGTCACCCCTAGAATCTAACTGGCCACCCCAACTGCCAACCCAACCAGAGTTGGAATATGATTGGTTGTTGGGATTGTCAGTATGAAGCGTCCACAAGTATGCTACCTCTTTTTTTCTCCCCAAAACTAACATTTTGCACTTCTCTTTATGTTGGCCAAATTTTTTGGATTTCATTTCACCCCTCTTGCATGACATCATTCACCATTTAAAGTGTTGTAGTTGTAGAGGCAGAGCACCTAATGTATGTTTTATGCATGGTGGAAGCAATGTACCAGTGACAAATTGGACTAAATCGGAATTGCCCCCTACACTCTGTTTTTTTTCTTTTTTCTTTTTTCAACGGCTCTCATTCTTACAGAGGAAGGAACAGAGAACACAGGCAAAGATGAGTAAATTGTAGATTGACGTGTCAGATATGGAAAGTAAGGGGATATTCTCAGATTTGGCACACTTCTGGTCAATGAGCTAATGATCCAGGTAATTCATTGTTTTCCCTCAAAGATTGGAACTTAGAAAATAGGGTGTGGCCCCAATTATCTGGTAAAACAAGTGTAACTACAATATTTAAACTTCAGTCAGTCATAACTTTTGAGTTGTCAAAGGAAGCTTCAGGACATGAAGGATTGGGGTTTTTTTTTTTGGTATAATATGGCTCAAATGACCAAAAATCAGTGACACAACTTGTATACTTGCCAATTAGTAGGTCTCCCAAAATGACTCACTCAAGTTTGGTTTTGCGGATAGGGCCAAGTTTGACCCTCTACTTCTCTGGTTAAGAGATTAATAATGTACACTATTTTATTGCTTATAATCCAGGTATTTGAATGGGATTAACTACAATCCAGTAGATGGGCATTTGTACCATTTTACTTCTTACATTATTACATTAGTTACATGTGTCATCCTTCTCTAAGTCTGTGCCCCCAACTGGCCCCCCCATAAAAAAAATTTCAAGAAATTATGGTACCATAGCCATATCATACCAAAGAGCCAGTTCTGCTAAATTCATGTTTTGATGTATCATTGTCAGTTAAAAAGTCATGACAAATTGAAACGGGCATATCATAGAGTAACACTTGTTTTCACAAAAAATTAGGAGCAATGTAGGAGCTCCTGTTTAAAGTCTCAATATATGTAAAACTAATGATGATACGGGTATTAAATTTTGCAAATAATACACTGGATACAAGCACATTATATTCTTTAAATGTGAAGCAAATCAGAGGTTGTCAGTTGTCGGGCTTCGGTGATCTCAGGTGGAATTCATTACCCTTTGCGGATTTCCGTGATGAAATTTCTACTTGTTACAGAGTGTTTTTGGATATTCAAAATCACAGTATGGATATCCGGAATGTTTCTTTCATTTTGAATATCTGCTGTTAAAACGACGACTATTTTTATTCTTTTATTGCTCCAAAGGAACAGAACTGTGGCTTGTGCATGAGTGCAGCAGGAGAAAAAACTGCAACTGATTAGCATCACTCTTCTCGGCCATTTGCCAGAGCATTGAACGTATATGTGCTCTGAAACAATAGTTTACCATGTAAATCTTTGAATATTTGCCACTCTGTTGTTAAGGCAAACATCAATGCAACCACATGTCTTTCTTCTATTTCTATGCACTGTTGAAGGTCTTTGGATCTACACAATAAACCATTGTTTTGGACATAATTTTACATGTGCCTCTAAATTCAAAGTGGCATCTCGCTTCTCTAATGTATAACAGTTCTCTCTGCCTATTACACAGTCAATTACTTGCCATGAATTAATAAAAGACATTGTCAAACAGCTGCTCTATGCCTGGCTTTAAAAAAAATCTTTTCATGTACAAAGCAGCCTTGCCCAAACTCAGTTTTGGGTGCTCACTGTCCTGCAAAAAATAGAGGCTTTGAAAAACTAATTGAAGATTTGTTGTTCTGTTGCGCAACCCCAAATCAGAAAAGTAGGGATGGTAAAATAAATTAAAATCAAAGCTGAAAGCAGTGATTTGTAAATTATCTTTGAGTTGCAGGGCAGTTGACTTCAATACAACACATTATTTTATGTTTCACTTGCATTTTATTGATTTTTCAAAATCAACACGTCTCAATTTTGATTCTTGCTGCATATTTCAAAAGCTAGGACTGTAATGTAATTACCACTTTGTGATGTTGCCAATGCTTTTACAGCACTGCATAAATGTTTAGGGACCGAAGACACCAAGTGATTAAGTGTTTCAGGGGTCATTTAGTCCCATTCTTCCTGCAAACAAGTCTTGAGGTGAGCAACAGTATGGGGTCTTCGTTGATGCCTTTCTAAAGATGCACCAAATGTTCTCTGCTGGTAACAATTGTTCTCTTTTATTGTCTGGTGAATTTTAAAATGTTTTTACTCATCAACCATTTTTCTTTTCTACTTTCTATTCCCATTTTGATGCTCCCCATCAAGCTCTGTGACGCACTTTGAGCTGCATGTTAGTGAAAAGGGTGCCACGCAAATGAGGGCACTCGGTCGGAGAACGATGGCTTGCCAGAATTTCACATTTAGAGGTTACTCAAGGTCAAGAGGAGTATAGTCACTTGTGAATAATGGATGAGTTTACCCCCCTACACCTAGGAAGGCTGCGACACCCCTCCCCCGACACTGAGCAGCACATGACGCAGAGCAAAATTCTCAATCATTTGAGTTTGGTTTATAGTCGGATGGGCAATGCTGAAAAAAGTTACTGCGACAAAACAATTTTTGAACTTTGACCTATTTCTCTTAAGAACGTAGACATAGATTCAGCAAAAAGAACAAGTGTCAACTGAGTAAGATGTTCTACGTTGTTGTGAAGTTTGACAGTGTTTACAATTGAATTCTGAGTGCTAGGCTGCACACAGACAGGCAGACAAACAAGGAAACAAACAGATGAGAAAACTTGGCCAGAAACCATTGGCTAGCTGGAATTTCACCTCTGCAGGTCAATCAAGGCCAAGAGAATGTAAAGTTTGTCTGACTAATGGTTAAGATCACGGATATACTGCTAAGATGGCAGTGACCCACCAGACATCAAATTGAACATGAAAGCAATCAGAATAAAATTTAAGTCTACCATATTAAGCTGAAAGAAAAAGTTATTGTGAGAAAATGAAACTAAACCAACAAATGAAATAAACTCAGCTGACGGACCAGCTGGCTAAAATTGGAAATATCGGCAGCAACAAAATCAACGGATCAAACAGCCAACAATAACACAATTATAATTATTTAGTCATAACTGCAAGCTGGCCACTCCATCAGCCGCACCCTCTTCTTATGCAGCTGTGCCTTTGTAATGCATGCAGAATGCAGCTCAGTATTGTTGAAATTTGCATAGGGGTCCCTGGAACAGATGTTGTTTCATTTAAAGGGCGCGTATATTGCTTTAAAATCTTTATGCATGTTTTTGCACTGACGGCTTCTTCAGAGATGGCAACCTACCTTTGCCAAGGGCACTGACAGAACCCCTTTCCCATGACAGAGCACAGCTTTTGGACTTATTGCTGGTAACAATCTGGATAGTGCATGGTCCTTATCTTATTTGGTCTGGAGTAAATGGTGTCCTTTTCTTCCAAAAAAGATGTGAAATATTGGTTCTCTGACCATAGTGCATTTCTACTTTGTGATGGTCCATTGTAGATGCCCCCGAGCCCAGAGAGGTCAACGGTGATTCTGGGCACTTTTAAGCTTTCTGTTGTGCAAAGTAAAGTTTTATCTGTAATTTCTGTATTGAATTTGTATTGTACTGCTTGACAACTGTGTGCCAAAGTAATCCTGCACCCATGTTGTAATATTGCGAATAGATAAATGATGGTTCTTAATGCAGCGCCATTTGAGTGATGGGGGATCAAGGGTATTCAGCTTAGGCCTGCAACCTTACCCATTCAGACATTAATTTCTCCAGATGTCAAATCCTTGAATTATGTTATATAGAGGATGAAATATCCAAATCCCTTCCTATCTTTCTTTGACAAAAACAGTTATTAAACTATTCTATGATTTTCTCACACATTGTGGGGCAAATTGTGAATCTTTGGTCCATCTTTGCCCCCTGAAGGACTAGGTCTTTCCTGGATGCTATTCTAATATAAAATCATGATTGCAATCGCCTGGTAACATCAGCTGTTTCAAATGACATCATTATTCAAAATTTTTTACCAAATCACTTGTCCTAAATTGCCCCTGTCCCAACGATTTTTGGAACACATTGCAGGTCTGAATTGCAGGAATGAACGTATATTTACAAACTGCATGAGGTTGACCAAACTTTACAAATCTTCATACTGCCTGCAGTTAAATAAAAGTCAATGTTAACTTCGAAATCACTACTTTTTATTTTTACTTGCATTTTCCATGTGATAGTTGGAAAACCTTTAAGCATTATATCCATGAAATAATGAAAAGCAAAACCCATAAAAACATTCCAACTCCCACACTGTCCCACAAAAGTTTGGATGTTATATCATTATTAAATTATACTAGTGCTACTGGATATTTGCTTAGTGAGGTGATTTACATTAAATATCTCACTCAAGGGTACAGCGGCAATTAATTAACTTTGGAGTCCAAGAGCAATGCTTTTATTGGTCTTGGCTATTATCTGAGAATGTTTTTTATAGGGAAGTCAAATATGGGAAATATATTTTAATTCTTAAACTTTTCTTCTTATTCCATTGATTTATACATAAGGTAGTGAACTATATATATAGTGGGCTCAAAAATTACTGGCACCCCTGTCTGGCAATGAGCAAACAATACTTTTTTAAAATTCTAAAAATATGTATATGTTTATTGGGGAACTCTAAATACCAGCATGCGAGAAATACTGTATGATTTATATGTTCTAATGGAACCAACAAAAATCATTTACTAATTTAACTCATTTCCTCCAAATCAAGGTTTCACAAATAATGGCCCCCTTAAAGATTGTTGTAAATAACATCTACCAAAATTAAACCTGGTATTAAATTTAACTTTAATTTAAGTTTAGAATAAGTGGTAAGAAACTATATCATCACTATCTGTTTCAATAGAAAATAAAAATGAGGTAAAACACATGCAATATCCCTTTGTCATCCAACAACATGAAGAAAACAAAACAACTGTCAGTTCAAAAGAGGCAGATGGTCATAGACCTTCATAAATCTGATAATGGCAACAAGAAGATTCACAAACAATTGAATATGCCACTGAGCACAGTCAGGGTGATTATTAAAAAATTGCAAAGACATGGAACTGTTCAAAAAGTCAAGGGTAGAGGTTGCAACTGCATTTTACCTCCCAGGATACTGAGGATGATGATGAGAGAAGCAACAAAACCCAAGCCTGTGAAGGATTTTAAAGGATCTGCTTAGGGGAATGGTCCAAAATATCCCAAATGTGTGCCTTAACCTTGTCAAAAAATTACAGGTGAAGACTCCATGCTGTTATCCTTGCCAATGGTCATTGCACAAAGCACTAAATGAAGGGTGCTAATAATTATGGAACCTTGATTTTGTCAAAATTTATTTTGTATTAAATTATTGTCATGATTTTGGTTGTTTCCATCAATATATGAATAAAGTAAAGTAGTTGCATTTCACACATGTGGTTATATTCTGTTTCTCAAAAATTATATTGTTTACTTGTGCATTGCCAGTCAGGGGTCCCAGTAATTTTGGAGCCCGCTGGAAAAAAAAAAAAAAAAAATATATATATATAGTCAACTGAGTAGCCAGCTAGTTAACAAACTAATGTTACATTATAGTTATGGAAAGGTACTCCATGCACGCTGGCTAGCTAGTTCAGTAACACTAACTATGGCTTAACTGGCCATACCGATTTAACCAACGTTACACTTGGTATTCAGTCAGGCTAAATATTACGAGTGTGACGAAACACGGAGCGGTTTTTCCCCCATGCTTTCAGCCAATGAAATTTTTGCAAAAGTGATATTACCTTATGGGAATATTGATAATAAGTAGAAGTTACTAATATTTGCGTATTTCAAGCGAACTGAAGTGATATGTGACATAAAGAATTTAATAAATGATGCTATGGCATATTACATGAGTAACAAAATGCCAGATTAGATACTGGCTCTAAAATCCATCCATCCTTCCCTCCCTCCATCCATCCATCTATCCATTCATTGCTGAATCCATTGGTCCCCAAACATGATCCTGGGGAACCCTTGTGTATGCTAGATTATGTTCCAAGCATGATTGCAATCATTGGATTTTAGCAAGCTGTTAATTTGTCTTAAATGGGTGCATTTATGTTCAGAGCTGTTATTTATCCTTTTAAGCCACCATCTGATAGATGTCTATAAATGTTATGAGGAGTAAAAATTCCTAAATCCACACTGTAATATACTAGAAACAACTGCATAAAAACAAATAAAAAATGTAATCGAAGTTAACAATTGATAGATTCCTAATTATTGAAACCATGGACAAATAGTTATGAAAACAAACAATTTATGATGCAAGCAAAAAATTGTAAAAATAATTAAAATAATTGAAAGTTTTTTTGCCATGATTTAGGTAATTCATTTCAAACTAATCGTTTTGATAATAGCCTAAAGCACCTGTGTTCAGCAAGGCGCATGGTTCAAGTGGGTTCTACTTAATCTCTACTTAATATGTGATAAATAAATGTATATATATGGGGGAAGAAAACGTGAAAAATCTCCTGCGGCATTCAGTTGTGCACCCTCTTGATCTCAGTGTGTGACTGAGGGTGTTGTGATAACTTTTCAATGTTGCATACAGTGGATAAGAGGCATTTTACATGATACACAGTAGTTTCTGAACTGACATTTCCGCCAGAGACTCCAATCCCGCTGCGAAACAGTTCCAGCCGCTGCCATCAGCTGCCTCACCCTTGCTGCCCCGTGACACGACACGACACTTGAAAGATGTTACTGTTTATCACACAATAAATAAATTTAAACAACAATTTGCTACGTCCCAGTGTGCATCTAACGTTACACCCCATGAAGTCATGAATGAGGACCACGGACAAAGGTGATTGGGAATTTTTTTGAGAATAATGGCTTGGCTCTAATGAAGCTTCTCATCCTTCTTTGCAGGAAGAGAAAAACCACTTTTTATGTTTCATCATAACCTTTCAGGCCACAAAAAGTATCTCGTACCTTTGCTCGGGATTCAAATTTGATTTTAAAGGTGAGGACCAGTGAAAGTCCTCCACTTTGGTGCTATTGGTGTCACTAATATGGCCATGTGACAGCAGTATGTGGGAAAACGACTCATTGATGTACAGCGCTGTGAAAAAGTATTACCTCCCTTTCTGATTTCTTGTCTTTTAGCTTATTTCTCACATTTAAATGTTTCAGATCATCCAATTGATTTCTAATAAAATACGAAGACTATGAGAGTAAGTACAAACTGCGGTTCTTTAATGATCTTTTCATTCATCGAAGGAAAGAAGCTATCCAACTCTACCTTGCCTTAAATGAAAAAAGTAATTGCCGACTTAGTTTCAGAATCTGCTGGCCTGTTTGATCTAAATATCACTTAATTAGAACCCATCTGGCAATGCTAATTAGGCAAAAAGCAGCCCAGGACGCAATCTAAAGAAATTCAAGAACAGATGAGAAACAAAGTTTTTGACATCTACCATTCTGGAAAGGGTTACAAAGCCATTTCTAATTCAGTTTAGGGACACTCAATAACTGTGGGGGTTGGGCGCACTGAGTATCTGACTTTCCATCCAAGCACGTGTCAAAAAGACAAAGCCACAGAAACACCCTCACATTTGCCATTCTGCTGTTTCTGATGTGTCACCTGTGTGTGAAACAGAGTAGCAGGCATTTGTTTGGTTACCATTTCCCCAACAGCAACTGCTTGCCAGCACATCACTTCAGCGACATTCCATTTATATCCAACATATTGCCCACAGAAACATTTTTCCAATTCATCATTTGTCACATTTGCATTTATTTTGGCCCAGCATTCTTCAATATCTGGCACCAACCTTACCCACGAAGCCAGTTACTCAGAGATTTAATGTACATTATCAAGTGGTAATTTTTCCCCCTATCACAAAATTTATTACTTCATAATATGATTCGGGATCAAAAATGTTCAATTTTCTACATTTTAACTTGCCGTCACACACTGAAAGGCACCGCATTCTTATCAGCTGTAACATCGCCACCTATTGCAAGAAGTGCAAATTGCAACTTCAGGCCAAATCTGCCTGAAGAATTTCATAGACCCTACTAATATTTACGGATTTCAAGCGAACTGAAGTGATATGCGACATCACGAACTTACTAAATGATGCTATGGCATTTCATGAGTAACAAAATGCCAGTTTAGATATCGGCTCTAAAATCCATCCATCCTTCCCTCCCTCCCTCCATCCATCTATCCATTCATTGTTGAATCCATTGGTTCACAAAGATGATCCTGGGGAACCCTTGTGTATGCTTGATTATGTTCCAAGCACGATTGCAATCATTGGATTTTAGCAAGCTGTTAATCTGTCTTAAATGGGCGCATTTATGTTCAGAGCTGTTATTTATCCTTTTAAGCCACCATCTGATCGATATCTATAAATGTTACGAGGAGTAAAAATTCTTAAATCCACACTGTAATATATTAGAAACAACTGCATAAAAACAAATAAAAAATGTAATCGAAGTAAACAATTGATAGATTCCTAATTATTGAAACCATGGACAAATAGTTACGAAAACAAACAATTTATGATGCAAGCAAAAAATGTAAAAAATAATTCAAATAATTGAAAGTTTTTTTTTGTCATGATTTAGGTAATTCATTTCAAACTAATCGTTTTGATAATAGCCTAAAGCACCTGTGTTCAGCGACCTAAATCGAAGCTTACTTTTCTCAGTCTACTTTGATCCATTTAAAAAAGCTGTTACCTAATATTGCTAGCAATAGTGAAAAATAAACAAAATGGGCTCTATTTTAAGGACTTAAGTGCACGGTCTGAAGCGCAAGAACATTTCAGGGGCGTTCAATTCCATTTTTGCTTGTTTAATACAAGCGCAAAATAAAGTGCATGGTTCAAATGGGTTCTACTTAATCTCTTAATTAATCATAGGTGTGTCTTGGGCATAATATGCAATGAACCAATCAGAGCATCATATCTCATCCCCTTTCAAAGCCCGGTGTGGCAAAATGCTACTAAGATGGCGGATTTACCAGGTAGCAAGAATAAATGCTTCTCTGCAGAGGAAAAGGGTCTGCATGTGGGGATAAGCAAGGCAGCAAATCAATTCTGAAAGTATGGAAATATGATGACGGTAATCTCCAAAAGTATTCATCACAAATATTTTTTTAAATGTTGTTCAAAATTGTTCTGATCATGTCCAATACGTAAAAATCATCATACACAGTTACACCCAGGATCGCATTTGAATGTAGGCACAAAACGAGCAAATGAAAACAAAAAAGTTTTAATTCAAGGTCGTGGGTAAAAAATGATTACATACAGGCTTGGCTCGATCAAGAAAAATGAAATTGAATGAGAAAAGACAACAAGAGAGAAAGATATAAAAATAATGTTGATTGTGCTACCATTACTTTTTGAATAATACATGGCAGGATTGAAATTAATTTGCTTATATTCTGCTTGAGTGACGCTCAGCAAGAAATGGATCAACATGGATGATAAAAGCACGAAAATAACTAACAAATATTAGATTGTTAACATCTCAACCTCAAAGGCCAAGTCAGATATATGGAAGAAATTCAGATCGATTATAGATGATGACAATGTCACCTGTTCAGGGTTCCTGCTGGCACTCGTCACTATCGTCTTTGAGGAACGTAATCTATCACTGATGTGGAGAAAATTATTACCAGTAGTCACAGTGACAAATGTAATTGTTTCATGACTAATAAAAATTCAATGACAAACAGTGGTGTCGCCTGCCCAGAGCATTCGAGGCTGTAACCTGAAGATTTTTTCTTTAGCCCCCAATAATTCTTCACTTAAGGCAGTTTGTCACTATGCATCTGAACGTCAGTAAAATAAGATGGCGGTGTTGTATTTTTTTTATTTTCAATAAACAGAGGCCAGAAAGACCAATCTGAGAGGTTTATTACAAGAAAATACGTTCAAATACTGTCTTATTGGCTGACAGGTCTCTGTAAGGTTGATATGCCAAATATTGTTCTCACACAGTCAGTGTGAGAAAACTTACATCCGCAGATTTTTTTTTACCTGTAAAATGGTAGCAGATAGGTCACTAACAACCTCTCTAGCTGAAACAGGAAAACAAGGTGTATAAATGTCTATGAGTCCCAAGTTACGTGATCGTGATATGAGCAGAGCAGAAATAATACAGCTTACATACGGTCAAATAAACTGGCATCTATCCAGCTGACAAAGGACTACTTTTTGTTATGTCCCCTGGAGGTTAATCTAACGCATCGAATGAACACCTGCGTAGCAAGGGAAATCCCATAGTGGCCGTGCATCCACTAGGGGACGTTCGGGTTTAAGTGATTATTATCACATGGTGGTTGAGGGCAGTCCAGTAACCTGTAAGCACTGCCCAGTGAGAGAGGCCTGGAGTGGATGAGTGTCCCAGTGCTGAAACTTGTAAGTTGTTAGAATTAGAATAAGTGGAAATCTGAAATGTTTAACATTTGAAACCCCAAATGTTCCAGAGTTCCTTTGATTTTAACTCCAACAAACTGTTTGTGCACAAAACATTAAGCTCACCCAAAGTTCAGTTTAGAATCAGAGTTCATGGAAATGTCAAAAGTTTAACATTTTAAATAAACATTTGAGAATTCTCTTAAAGCTGCACTGTGCAAGTTTGTTTATTTTCTTCGCGATTATACTTTTGTCTCAATTCGCTGACATCTCCCCACGATCCGCTAGCTGCCTGCCCCTGAATTTACTGTAACAAAAAAAAAAAAAAAAACCAGGCTCTGGAGACCGCAAAGGCATCACAAACTGCAAATAAACACAAGGGGCACAGGCTATGCCCCATGACATAAAAAAATGCGAACTTTGAATTGAGACAGTACATGGCCTCAGAGGGATGACATTTCTCAAGTTCCCAAGAACAAAAGTACAGAGAACGCATATTGAGAAACGGTCAATATGTACTCGAATGCACAAAATACTTCAATAAATATTTGTAAAAAAAATATATAAAGTTTCTCTTTCATTTAAACATATAACCAATAAAAATAAATATGCTTATGTATATTGTGAGCTTTTTCACGCTAAAGACGCATTTTGAAATCGGTAGGCCTCCCAACTTAACAATAGCATGCAGCAAGTAACAATCCACAACGTCTGAGTGCGCAATACCATATACCCGGGGAGTAGTACCGATGTGTATATAGGTGCGTGTATCTTACTCTAGAGGGCACGGTCCAACTCTGACAATAAGGGTTTGCCAGTATAGAGGGTGCGTTCGAGTGCGTCTGCAAGCAAGCCGGCTGTGCGAGATTCCCGAAAAATGACGCGAGAATCTTGCCGAAGTTGCGCAATAAGCCCTCCAAACCCTGCGATAGCTGCAAGATCCTGCAGTTGTCGCATGGTTTGGAGGGCATATCGCGCAACTTCGGCAAGATTCTCGCATAATTTTTCAGGAATCTCGCGCAGCTGGCTTACTTGCAGACCTGCTCGAACGCACCCAGAGTACTCAAGTGATGACATCACGCTGGTATCGGAAATGAAATTTCCAGTTCATTTTACACATTGACTTTTTAAAATACTCACTTTTGAATCACTTCCCATTGTTTTCAAGCCAACATGTTTTTTGAGATTTTGAATCATATTTCCAACTAAAAACAAATATAATTTTTCTTGACAGCTAAAATTCAAATAATTTTAATTTTTTGCCATAGGCTATTCCTCTTTGTAGTTTAAAAACTACACGTCCCATGATCCTTCTGAATACCGGGCTAAAGGAGTTCAAAACACTTTTGAAGTCTCCTATCTCAAATTTTCCAGCACCTTGTCATAGCCATTCATTTCTAGACATGTAGCTAGCTAATAGTAGCCCGCTATGTAGTAACCGGTGCACGGACATAGACAATGGCAATTTAAGGCACTGATCGGCTACTGTCATGGTACATTGTGAACATTTGCTAAAACTGAGGTACCTCATTGGCTGGGAACAAATCACGGTGTACTCGTCCACTTGTGTAGTGGATATGTAGTTCAGAGAAATGGACTACAAACTGGACTACTAGTGCAAAAGCATATAATTTTGGCAACAAATGACAAATTTGATGTTATCATTTGTATCTGTATACTCTGTAGGCTAATCTCAGAGCGAAGCAGCTCTTAAAATTAATACGAGTTTGAGCAATGCTGGAAAGTGTCCAAACCCGATTATAAATTCCCATAGGGATTTTACTTCCGACACCAGAAGCTAAGTAACGGTGACGTCATCACTTTAGTACTCTAAAGAGGAATTATGGCTTTATCCAAAATAATTTGCCAATACTTAGATGTATAACCTTGCACGGTGAATCACAAACCTGAATGTTGATGGTGTAGGTTCCCAAAAAATTCACACCTGTATCTTGACCTGCCACCTCATCATTCCCTGATGTACTTGGCTAGCTAAATTTTCTCTACCTCTCTAGCTCCCCTTCCTGACTAATAGTTGTCAGTGGCTTTGTTTCTGATCTGATCTTGAATTTCGTTTGATTGCAGAATCTTGTGCATCCTTATGCCGCATTACATTGCCAGAAAGGTTCTATTTAAAGGGCAGATAAAGTCGATTCCCATTGTTTTTGTTTATCGGCCAATCAACGAGCCGCACCCGCGCAAACGAACCGAAATAGAGGGATTATCTACATGTACACAAAACATTCGTTTAAATGAATGAAATTGCTCATGTGACAATGCTAGATGTCAACAAAAGCAAGTGATTTGTTTGTAAACATTGGACTTTCAACGTCCCGTCTGAGAATCGACTTTAGATGCCCTTTAATTGATTTTTTGACTCAACGGGGCTGGCATTAATCATGCCTGATAAGTCTGCCAAAACTGAATCCTATTACCGATTAAATTTGCTTTACTGATTGAATTATTGATTTATTGACTGAGGGAGCCATTTTATTCACTTAATTAAATCATCATTAATTTAAAAACTGTATCTTCTGTTGTTTAATGATCTGACCCTGCTGAAAATTCCAGCCTAGGTTGGTCAGGCTGGTTTAAGCTATGTTTTGGACAGTTTTAGCTGGTCAACCAGCCCTTCACCAACTGACTCCATCTGAAAATACTGGCTTTACCAGCTTTGACCACCTTCATCAAGCTATAGAGACCAGCTACACCAGCTATGACCTGCTAAGAACCCAGCTCAGACCATTTTAAACCAGCTTAGAATTCTTGCAGCTAGGTGGTCTGAGCAGTGTTCTTAGCTGGTTAAGCTGGTATTTTCAGCTGGAGTCAGCTGGTGATGGGCTGGCTGACCAGCTAAAACTGTCCAAAACACAGCTTAGACCAGCCTAGGCTGGTCAAAGCTGGAATTTTCAGCAGGGGGGACAGACTAACTGATTAGTGTCTATAAGCTTTCAGATATGACATAATCATTGTCAAAAATGGGAACGCGCGAATAATTGTCGATAAATGTGGATTGACAATTTAAAGACGAAAATCATTCGTGAGCTGTTAATTTTTTTATGGAACGTCTATTAAAGAAATACGCACTTTAATTTTGTTAATCCAGAGGTTCCCAGTAATGACAATAAAATAATGTCTTTTTCAAGGACGCCCTCTTGTGGATATATCACAACCCAGAAAAAATGAAAAAAGCACTTGGTGGCGCTCGTGGATAAAGTGAGTTACCACTACAAGTCAACAGAGCAAAGGACCGCACAGCATCTTTCAAATGAATTAAACAGGATGCGCCTTTCTGCATTCCTTTTTCACCGGATTTGGCAACACAACTATTCATAGAATCTACAAGAAGGGCTTATTCAGGTAATACAGAGCATTTACTTTAAACAAGAATTGCGATGTATTGGGTAAACTCTTGACGTTTGGCATGGTATCCACTTTAATTTTCAAATGAGAGTAGTCATCATTCTGTCGTGCAATAAAATAAAAAATTAGAGTAAACAAACAAAAAAATTAACAAAGCAAGTGATTTTACCGAAAATCTCAAAGCAAGTCGATGTTAACCTCCTCGCTGCTTAGACTTCTGTAAAGAGGTCCTGCAAAGTATCCTTGAGAAATTTCGGTAGCCAGTCTTTCTGCGGAGGTATAATCCTCATACGGAGGAGGGATTTGGCATCACTGGGATCAGACAATCACTACCACTTCAAGCTAGCATTTCGGCCAGCACGGTCCGTCACTGCAATAGCTCAGGACATCGCGCGTAACCGCACAAGAACAAAATTAGGGAAAATTAAATTAAACCATCTGTCGTTTCTATTAAGACAATCTTTATCAAGTGACGGTTTCCATATCCCTCTCAGGTACACTGTTAAGCGCTCCAGAATCTGTGATGAGTAAGTTGAGCGTATTTTTGTGGCTTGTGCTCGCATTTATTTCAGTCGCACAGAATGAGGAGTTGGGCACTCAGTTAAATGTTAATCCTGAACGGGTCGATGCGCTGAATGAACAGTCCGAGATGCTGGAAGAGGAGATGGATAACCAGGAAAATATCATGACGCAAGTAAACACATTTTTTTTGCATGTTTAATGGCAAATTAAAAAAATAGCTAATTATTATCTTTATTGTTGCTCTTCGTGTTGTTATTATTATAGTTGCTGCATGTTATCAGTCATAGCGGTGCTATACACGCGAGTAAACGCAAGCATACTATTTTTCAATTACTAACTCAGAGCACGGTTACTGCAAACAGAGAAGCATTAGAAATTGCTTCAAATTATCATACCCCACTGCATACCTCTTGAGGGTCGGACATGCTAATAGAGGCATCATATTTTCAGAAATATAGCTTTAGCCAGTTTATTTCTCCATTAAGTATCCTATCAATACATTTGTTTCACCATTGCTTATTTCTTTATTTACAAAAAAAGACATCTTCTGGTGTGCTGTCATGGTCAAATAATGCAACCATCCTCTTTCTATTGCAGCTGCTGGGTGACTACGACAAAGTGAAAACGCTGTCCGAAGGGTCAGACTGTACGTGTAAATGTGTAGTCAGGCCGCTCAGCAGAAGCGCATGCCGGCGAATCGAGGAGGACAGCGCCGAGGCCAAAGACTTCTACACAGTAGAGACTGTCACATCAGGGTCAGATTGTAAATGCGCCTGCATTGCGCCTCCCTCCGCTCTGAACCCCTGCGAAGGGGATTACAGATTTAAGAAGCTACAAGACGCTGGGAAAGACGACATCAAAGTAATGGGGATTTTACGTTTACTCTTGGGAATAATAATTGGACTTGAGATAGAAGTAGGCTACCATTAATTTCCCAGATCTTAATGTTGAATAATGCTGTTAGGAACAGCTGACAAGGTCCATGGTTGCATTCCGTCCGTTTAAATTGTGCCATTATGTGACGCGGTACTGTTTCCGCAGATATCGACAATTATGGATTTGCTGGAAGGAGCCCTTTATGGAATGGACTTGCTGAAGTTGCATTCCGTTACGACAAAACTTCTTAATCGGGTTGAAAATATTGAAAAGGTAAGATCAACTTGCTATGGATTGATCACGGAACTATTTACACAACGGATAACAGTTCTATTTTAAGGCTTGTAAAGTACGTTTCGGATTGGTTCAATGTCGTGCTTCAAATAGAAACCTACGACGACTGAAAGCTAAAAAAAAAAATGTTTCCTGAACGATTGTTTTCCAAAATTAGATATTTCATTTTAATTTCTCTATAACTTGCATTCTCGCCGGGAAAGTAAAATGGAAAATCAACAAGTAGGTTACTAAAAAGTTGCACTAGGGAAATCAAGAACAAATTATCACACGCAAGTGTTCGATTTACAATGCCCCTGCTTCCATTGAACTCTTTGTCCCCCAGCGCAGATAAAGGAGACTGCCTAAATTCAAGTAATCGCTACAGTGTTGCTCGTTGAAAACAGGCCGTGTCTCAGAACCAAGCGGAGCAGAAAGTGAGTGGTTCAGAGGATTTGGTCCGGACCGAGGTAAAGCAAAGCCGCACCCACCTCCCATCAGACAAGGGAAAGCACAATCCGGGACTCCCTCTCCAGAGAGATGCGGCAGGGTCCGACACAGAGCCAAAGGTAAGACTGGATTCCAGTCTCCTTACCCAGGCCTCGATAAATGTTTACTTTTTGGCATGAAAATACAATTCTATGATCATCAATTAGTTGTTATTTGTGGAGCTTCTCATCCTCATTCCTGTCAATGCAGCTGTTAGAGCTGGTATTCTCATAATGATTATTCACATACTCTTCAATAATTATATCCCCGAACGCCGAATGGCGTTCCGGGGGATACAGGTATAATGTTTTTGGTCCGTCCGCCGCCGCCGCACTACGTGTTAACGCGATAACTTCAGTAATATATCATACAAATTCCAAATTTTGCACATAAGTAGGCCTAAGTATCATAAAGAGGAGGAACTGATTGGATTTTGGACAATTTAAGATTTCTAGATTGGCCTCCAGGGGCCAAAAAACTGATTTCAGTGTTAACGCGATAACTGTAGTAATATTTCAATTAGAAATTCCACGTTTTGCATATAAGTAAGTATCATAAAGAGGAAGAACTGATTCGATTTTGGACAATTTACTATTTCTAGATTGGCCACCAGGGGCCAAAAACGGAAAAAATCACTGTTCTGCGATAACTTCAGTAATATTTCAATTACAAATTTCAAGTTTTGTCTATAAGTAAGTATCATAAAGAGGAAGAACTGATTTGATTTTGGACAATTTATGATCTCTAGATTGGCCACCAGGGGCCAAAAACTGATTTACATGTTAACGCAATAACTGTAGTAATATTTCAATTAGAAATTCCAAGTTTTGCATATAAGTAAGTATCATAAAGAGGAAGAACTGATTCGATTTTGGACAATTTACAATTTCTAGATTGGCCACCAGGGGCCAAAAACTGGAAAAATCACTGTTTTTATCATATCTCTGGTAATATTTGTCTGATTGACCTCAAATCAAGTGCAAATGAAAAGTCATGACCTGAGGATGTGTCCCACGATGACATTATACCTGTTTAGTTCAAAATTTTGACACAAGGTGGAGCTTCATCACATAAAATTCACCATTTTTGCTATATCTTTGGAACCCTTTCTCCAATTGACATGAAACTATGTGCAACTGCAAGGTCGTGACCTCACAACGTGTCACATGATGACATCATACCTGTATGGTTCAATATTTTGCCACCAGGTGGCGCTTTGTGATGGAAAAATACCATTTTGTAATTTATACCATATCTTCAGAACCATTTGACCGATTGACCTGAAATTAAGTTCAAATGAAAGTCTATTCAAGGTCTATTCAGGGATTTGGGAATTGGAGGATTGGGGGCCTTCAGGGATATACCCCCAGCCGTCACCTCCGACGGCATAAGCCTAGTTCTTTTCATGGGAAACCTATTTATTTGTCCCCGCATGTATTTCATTGGGGAGGCACATTTTCAATTACTTATGCTGCCAGTATGGCAGAATTAGTTTCCATTAGTTTTCTTGTCTTACTTCAAGTCAGAAACTAAAGGCTTGAAACAAATTGTAAGTACAGTGGTGAGTTGTGAATTAACATGTTTGCAACTGGTCATCTTAAAAGAAGCCCAAAATGGCATTTAATAGGCTAATGTGTTTCTGCCTTGCAATCAGGTCTGGATATATTGACCAGCTGACTGGAGCCAGTTAACAAACCTGCTCAGGAGCTCTTAATAAATACCAAGTAAGCCTGTTATTCCAAAAGGCAAAGAGGCCTTTGTGGCCGTTAAAGAAAGCAGCTCACTGCAAGCTAGATTCAGATGAAGGAGGAAAGAGACTTAGGTGAGATCACCTGCTTACAAATGAGGGGAGTGTTTTTCAAACTATTTAGCAATTTTTCCTACTTTAATCAGCTGAGATTTTTTAGAGTCAGGACTTGTGTACTTTGTAGATTGAGGTCCCACTATGGCATCCTCACACAAACAGCAGGAGGCTGAAGCAGTGCCGATCCTAGGCATTGGTTCAAAAAATGCTGCATCTTGCAAGATCTGTATGGGCTGATAGCAAGTGAAAGGGGGAAAAAAATAGCTGTGTCACATCCATGACTGGTGTTTCATCTCACACGGTCTGCAACTAATCCTTTATTGCTACTTTAGGAGGAACATGAGGAAAAGTTTATGGAGACACGGGGACTGTCCAGACCACTACTCAAAAGGAGCCATACTGAGAGAGCGACGGCAGAGGAATGGGAACCAGAGGAACCACAGAGGCAGGCCCAGGCCAGACCAGGTCCAAATCGGATGGTCATCCGGGGAATCACCTATTACAAGTCAGGCAGGGTGCAGGACGAAGACTTGGAGCAGCACAGTAAGACTTCAACTAGTCTTTAAATTGCATGTACATTATGCACCTGAAAATATATCAGACATGATTGAATTCTATCTTTTTTCAGTTTTTTTTTCTTTAAATATTTAATTTAAATTTTTCAAATAATAAGTCAAGATGTGTAAAATGAAGTAATGACCACAGTTGATATCTAAAAATTCAGTCTTCATGGTTTTTTCCAGTTACCCTCTTCAATCCAAATGCCACCAGATTTTTGGACAGATTTTCAGTGGCATGCCGTCAGAGGTATAGAAGCCACTCACCTTTCAATGAATTATTTCTCTCTACCTGTTTTTGCTCAACATCTCCTGATTAACTATCAATATGTTTATTTACTCAATAATTGAGACTGATAAATAAGGTGATAATGATTAAGAAATTATTAATTATGTAATGACAAAGAGATCACCAGTAGGCTAAGCTGAGAATGTAAATGCTATACACACGATATTTTATGGATGGCAATAATACAAATAATTAATTAATCCAAAGCATTCTGAATTCCATCTCCCATTTTGAAGAATTTCTTTAGCTGTGCAATCTTTTCTCGGATAACTCTTAACTTATTCAAAATGTTTTCACTGCTAATAAGCGCATTTAAAATGGGGAACATCTTCTTCAGCATACTGAATAACGCACACTGGTGCAAAAAAGTGTCACTAATAAGCCTTGCTGACAAGTAAATGCCTGATACAATAAAAAAATAATTCCAGCTAGATTTATACTTGTAAGTGTCCTGACAAACTAAGCTGCTGTTCAGATTGACTTACTAACATGATGTAGGCATTTGCAATGCATATCACAGGTGAAAGTAGTATTCTAGAGGACACGCCCATAGTTTTAAGCAACCCAGGTTTTTTTTTTTTGGTGGAAAGAGCTGTCTTCTACAAGTAAATTAAATGAAATTTGATAAGGTTATAATAAATCCCTAAAATTAGCCAGAAAAATTAAATAAATCTAAGTTTTTCAGGTGTGTAGAATAGTTTATGACAATCAAACTAGCTGTTTGGGTGAATAAAAGTAACATGTTTTGTGACTCTTAAGTGAGAGCTTGTCTGTCCCAGGGGCGTCACTAGACCTAATACTGTACTGGGGCACAGCTGGGGCACAAACAATGCGAGCTTGCAAAGCGCGCTAGCAAAAATTTTTTAGCACTAATTTATCATAAAAAAGCATAAATAGTGCGTCAAATTATACATTCTTGTCAGATTATCATGTGAGATTACCCATGTTTTAATGTGAAATAGCTCATATATGCTCATCAAACATCGATAGCCATCTCCAGAAACAAAGTTTACAGTGCTAGGCTAACCATTATGAATCAAAGTTATGCCTCTGATGAGCCAGTTAGCTATAAGGCAGCAGCTAACGACTGCGCTGGGCTACTTCAATTTACAGCCAGAGTTAGCTGGCAAGACGGCAGCTGAAAGTTTAAGCAAAGTTGTGACATTTAAATTCCCATGGAAATGGCGACACAGAGGAGAAAACAAACAATAATGACAGGCAGTTGCCCAGCACTAACCTGAAGACAGGTGAAAAGAATGACGGCGAGAGCAGTCAGCAATGACAGACACCGTTGTGTGTGTGTGTGTGTGTGACCTTGTGTTCCGAAGTTCTGAAGTGAGCACTAGCCGAATCACAGCCAAAGCCACCTGAATATTAAGTAGCCACATGCCATTGTGTACTATAGGGAGTGAAGTGAATAAAGTAGCAATGAGTTACAGTCATCATATTAAATAGTTGTGTGCCTATGCACTTTCTGTTACTGTAGATTCTCTTACTGTAGATCATGTGGACATGTAGACTTAAAACATGATTTTTTTAATCCCCTGGGGAAAATTATACTGGGGCACTGCAGACCAATACTGGGGCACGTGCCCCAGTAAAATATGTCTGGTTCCGCCGATGGTCTGTCCTGCTGTTAAACCGCATTAAATTAATTCAGGTTGTAGTCTGTCCTGATGGCTAAATCATACATGACATGTTGATTACATTTCAATAAGTGGTAGTCTACTCTGATACATCGTGATACTATATGATGAATTTGTTTGGATAGCTTATAGAGCATGAGAATCTCAGAGTGTCAGTTTAGTCCGATGGGATGACCCACTGGTAGGTAATCCTGGGCTGGCAGCGAACGCTGCCAGAAATACCAGTCATTCTACTAATGTGTCTTTGCAAATGAATCTTTGGTTGTTGATTAGATAAGAAAAAGGGCAGTGCACACTTGCAGCCAAAATGTGATAATCATTTATAAAATGGCCTAAGTTTTGACATAAGTCTTCTTCAGAGTATTGAGGGAGTATATAGTATAGAGCCCTGGTCCTCAAATCACACCCTACGAGGTCTGAGGACTGCTGGTTTTCCACCCTCCCTTTACCTGGGAGTCAGGTGTTAACACAGTCTGGCCAATCAGGGGCACTAACTGTTCATTTACTTGCCAGGGATAACAGAAAACCTGTGCTGGATTTGGATTCGAGGTCCAGATTTGAGGGTCCTTGGTAAAGAGTATATTCTGAAGAAGATTTGCATCAAAACCATCTGTGACTTAATAAATTGATAACTATCGCATCATGGCTTCTTGTCAGCACTACTGGAACTCTGGTATGCCTGCTATCTCGCTCCTAATTAGAAAAAGTAAATGGTAACCAGTGTAGGGTTTACATGCATTTTATGGTTCAGTTACTGATGGGCTTTTATACCTCCAACGGCACACCATAGCACTGAAAATCCTGGGTGGGAGAGGTTAATATGATAACTGACTTTTCTTCCATGTCCTCTCTGATCCGCAACAGCGGCAGCAGGGGAGGAAGTTGTCAGTGGTGATGGATCAGTGGATTTAGTGTGGGAGAATCTGTACCAGAAGCGGAAACACACAGCCGTCAGAGCCAATGAGAGAAGAAGACTGGGGCCAAAATTGTCAGAAGCACCAAATCTTGCCATACCATTGGAGCACCCAAAGCCTCTTACAGACTGGGGTGCAGGAGAAGAGCTTGGAACCATAGTGCCACCTGCCACAACTGTACCAGCCATCACTGCAGCCACAGCGCCACCCTCCAGCGTCACCACACCCACTCTGCAGACCATTACAGCAGGTGCCGCAACAACCTCTACTGCTCCTGAGACTCCAGAAGTAAACATTGAGGAAGCTGAATCAGAAACGATGACAATACAATCTTCTCCAACCAAACCTGCCATGATGGTAAAACGCAAGTACAGAATCAGCTGGACAGAGAGCCCAACAGAGGAACCGATAAGCATGGAGCCCCAGAAGAATCCTGGCAAGTCTTTTTTGTCACTTTTAGGTTAAATTGTGTTAAAGTTACTGTATATTAATGCAGTGTGACAGTACTGTTTTTCAAAATTAAGACTCGGGTGTCATCAGACTTTTGGGATTAAGAGGAGTGCAATTTTCAATTTGAAATTACATCTGACGAATATCCATCACATTCTAAAGGCAACAACTCAAAGGGACATAACTGGTTGGTATCTGATAATGACTGAAACAGCTCATTGAATGCATTCCAGATTTATTTCAATGTGCCTTACAATAAAAAAACACTGACTGTCAGAAATCTTGTTAACAGGGGAATGCAAAGACACCCTGGCATCCATCTCTGATCCTGTGACCCACAACACATATGGCAGACAGGAAGGCGCATGGATGAAGGATCCTAAGAGCACAGAAAACAAGATCTACGTCACAAACTATTACTCTGGAAATAACCTGCTGGAATTCAAGGACTTGGAGACATTTAAAAAAGGTACTACCTAACTGCATGTAGAGTTCAGTCCGTAAACCATTAGAAAGTGACACTGTATAAGAGGGCTGCAATTCCTATGTGGTTTAAAGGATATGGATATGCATGTCGAAGAATTACTGTAAAGGCAAACAAGTTTCAACTTTGACTTCATGTCCATTGTTTTCAAATTGAATATGCTACTGAGTACACTGCAAAATTATGTTACAGATATGTACCATTGGATAGGTGCATCGTATGCTGTAATTCGTTATGTTTGTGTGCCGTCCCCCAGGCCAGTCTTCCAACTCTTACAAGCTTCCTTACAACTGGATCGGCACAGGTCATGTGGTGTACAATGGGGCCTTCTTCTATAACCGAGCGTTCTCCCGTGATATTATTAAGTATGACCTGAGGATGCGCTATGTGGCTGCATGGACCATACTACACAATGCAGCTTATGAAGAAGACACACCCTGGCAGTGGCGTGGCCACACAAACATCGACTTTGCCGTGGATGAGAGTGGCCTGTGGATGATCTACCCAGCACTGGATGAGGAGGCCTTCCACCAGGAAGTGATCGTCCTTAGCAAGGTGAACCCCACTGACCTCAGCATGCAGGAGGAGACTACCTGGAGAACAGGTCTGCGAAAGAACTTCTACGGCAACTGCTTTGTTGTCTGTGGTGTCCTCTATGCTGTCGACAGCTTCGACCGGGCCAAAGCAAACATTTCTTATGCCTTTGACACGCATACAAACACACAGATGGTACCCAGGCTCCCCTTTGCCAACAGCTACTCCTTCAATACACAGATTGACTACAACCCCAAGGAAAAGGTCCTATATTCCTGGGACAATGGCCATCAGGTTACCTACAATTTAGTATTTGCCTACTGACCTGGGGCTACAGAAAAAGCAAAGCTGCCTAGCACTTTTTGTATGAAAGTGTTAAAAAAAATTATAAATGTTTTTGTATCTAAGTGGATTGTAGAGCAGTCTGCGTGAGGTACCCACCATTGTGGGTTCAAACATGAGGTACCAGGTAATTTTTTTTAAACTGAAGTGTCTACCTTGCACACATTTTGTATTTGTTTCTATTGTTATTTAATTGTTATGTTCACTTTTTACCTCTCGAAGGGCTGGCCAAATTTAATCAAGCATGACAAGGTTGTTACTGTACTGCTTTTTGTGACTTAATAGAATGTACTGTATATACTGTAATTTAGAATAAACCTAATTTGAACAGATTTTATTGTGATGGGTCATTGTTCATTTATTTATGAAACTCCACTTATTATTAACAATATGTAGTTGCAAGTGGAACTTTAATCTACATTGAAGTCAAATGAAGATCATACAAAAAACCTTCAATTTTGGATTATGTTTTTTCAAATAAAACACAAATTACTCCAGTGATTATGAAAGAACTTTCAGTGTTTCTCAATGAATACACAGATATTGCATATACGCACCGGTTTAAATTCTGTTTAACAAGATAAAACTGCAAAAAAGTTGGGAAAGAGTGTAAAATGTAAAGGAAAAATTCAAATCAATTTTTCCCAGTCAAGCTTGACTGAACCTGCTCTCCGCTCTTGTACCTTGCATTTCATAATGTGCCACACTTTTTCAAGGGGAAGAAGGTCTGGACTGAAAGCAGACCATGAAGTCATACTGCTGATCTATTTGAGCACTGTCTGCGCCTCGCCGTAGAAGTTTCCTGACCACATAATTGATGATTGTTAGCAACAAGTTTAAAAAAAAAAAAAAATTGGCGGTTGACAGCACGACAACTCCGTGATGATATTAATAGCGTCAGAATTGAAGAGATGAAAGTATCAAGATCTACTATGTCCAGACACTTGTGTGAAAATGGTCTCCTGCCACAAAACCACTTCTTAGACCCGGCAACTTAAAAAAAAAAAAGACTTAAGTTTACCCAAAAACTTGGACACCAATTGGACACCAACAAACTGGAAACAAGTCCCCTAAACTGATGAATAAAAATGTGAAATTTCCTCATCCAAATGCAGAATTTGTGCGCGCCTTAGAGTCGGAGAACATTTCAAAAATGACTGACCCCTTCAGTAAAACACAGAGATGATAATATTATGGTTTAGTGTTCAGTCTGCTTGAAAGGAGCCAGTGATCTCATAAAAATGGACAGAATCATGGATCAAAAGAAGTATCACAGGATCCTTGTGAGGCATGCATGGCCATCTGGAAAGAGTCAGGATTTTAATTTTCAACAAGATAATGACCCTAAATACATATCATAAGTTGTGCAAGAATGATCTCAGCTGGAAAAAAAACATCTGGTGACATTAAAGTTACGACTCGGACTGCTCAAAGTCTATACCTTAATCTTATTGAGCAAATCTAGCATTTGCTTGATACCAAGACAAACAAATCTGTTGAAACATCAAAAGAATCTCTTTGGAATGAACCTCAAACCATATGGAATTGTTTAGCAAGTGAGAAAATTAAAAACGTGAACACTATGCCTGAAATACAAAGGTGACCACACTGGATATTGACTTTTTCTCCCCTAAAGACATTATTATTTTTAGTACATATAGATATCTGTTTACTTATTTTCATCTATATGATCCAATATTATATGAAATAAACACCAGAATAGTTCTTGTTTTATGATGTATCTTCATCTGCATCATCACTGCACACTTGCACACTACTGTATACTTTGCTGCATTCACATGTACACCACAGAAAATTTTTTTTATGCTGCAATACAATAAAAAAAAATCATTGCATCCTGTCTGAAATGTTAAACCTGCTTATCAAAGAGGAATTTATCAATCTTAGTACACATGGGACCCAAATGTCACGGACACTGATAAAACCTCAATATAGGGCAGTGCACCAACCCTGTTCCGCCTCTTTATGGAATTCTCTCATGTAATTGGATAGAGGCAGTAGGTGACTCTGAAATTTTATATACTGCCTTACTGCAGAGGACAGTGACTGATAGACCTCTGTTATGGACCAGATACTCAAAATCAATGATCTCTCTCAGAATGTGGGGCTATTTAACACTTGTTTAAAAACAAACGAAAAAATTACTTCCAGCAGCTTTAATGAAATTTTAGATAATGGTCTGAAGATGCTGTCCACACAATTTGTTGGGAATTGATTGCAGCGTCTAGGAGAAAGAATTTAAGGGTTTTACAAACAATGCAAAACGGCGTAAAATTTGCACTGATGAAAATACAGTGGGGTGCAAAAATTTGGGCACCCCTGGTTTAAATGTCTGTTACAATTAATCTCCAAGTGATTGAAAGCAAACCTGAACACTAAATGCCACAAAGTTAAACAAGACACATTTCATCACATTTTACAGCAAGAATAATTTTTGTTTTTAACTTTTTACAGTTTCAAAATAATAAAACAAGGAAAAAGGCCTTGTGTAAAAGTTTGGGGACCCCATCAGCTAGTACTTTGTAACCCCTCCCCCGGTAGCTATAACAGCTTGCAAATACTTCCTGTAGCCAGTTAAGAGTCTTTTAATTCTTGTCCTTGGAATTTATCCCAATTCTTCCTGACACAACACCTCTAGCTCAGAAATATTCTTCGGTCTTCTTGCATGCACGGCAGGTTTGAGGTCTCTCTGTGATGGCCATTCCAAAAACTTCATCTGTCTTTCCTGGAGGTACTTTATGGTGGATTTTGAGGTATGCTTTGGGTCATTTTCTTGCCGGAATACCCAACGTCTCTTCAACTTCAATATCTGGACTGAGCTTTCAACATTATACTCTAGAATGTCTTGATATTTGGTGGAATCCATTCTTCCTTCGACACGCACAATATTGCCTGTGCCCCCAGCTGCTACAAAACCCCGAAGCATAATGGGTCTACCTCCATGCTTACCAGTTGGCAACGTATTCTTCTCTACAAATGCTTCACCTATTTTTCTCCAAGCACACCTTTGTCGAAAAATTTCAATTTTGGTTTTGTCAGTCCAAAGCACATTGCTCCAATAGGCTTGAGGTTTCTTAAGGTTTTCTTTTGCATACTACAGACGCTTAATTTTGTGTTGAGGTTGTAGGAAAGGCTTCCTTCTTGGAACTCTGCCATGTAAGTCTTTGTTGTTTAAGGTACGCTGTATTGTTGTCCAGTGAATAACAAGACCTGTTTTGCAGTGATGTATGGGTTCATCTGAGCATTTCTCACCAGATCTCGGCCATTCTATCTGGAATTTTTCTTCGTCTTCCAGATCTTGCCTTGACTTCAATTGTTCCATTTATTTTCCATTTTCATATGATGTTTCTGACAGTAGAAATGTGTAGTTGGAAGTAAATTTTCTTGATTGTGACATCATTGGACTACCGTTTAGAGGAACACATGGTTTTTACCACCAGACACAACAGCCACCACAGTTGGATACTTTAGACGGCATAGAGTTACTTCAGACTATATAGTTCAACCCTGGAATTATATTTCCCTGACTCATTGAAGCCCTAACGAGTGAATCACCTGGGTCGGAGCTTTAGTAATCATCTTCTTAAAAGGTAACAAAGAATAATCCAAAGGGGCTCCCAAACTTTTGAACAGGGCCCTTTTTCCTTTCTCATCATTTAAAAACTCAGGAAAATTAAAATAGAAACCTTGCATATAAATTTGCAGAAAGAGGTCATGTTTAACTTTGTTGCATTTTGTGTTCAGGTTTGCTTTCAATCACTTGAAGATTTATTGTAACAGACATTTTAACCAGGGGTGCCCAAATTTTTGCACCCTACTGTAGGTGTATCATCGTAAATGTTGTGTTCCAGGGTTCTGGCCTTTGGCCAGAACAGTATTGCTTATGGTTTTAACAGTTTCATGTTTCAAGATTTCATAGTTTCTTGTTCATAGTCATAGTTTTAACAGTTTCTTGTATCAGGTTTTTGCATTTCATGTTTTAATTCCATGTCCATGTTTTTACTTTTCCATGTTTTTGTTTTTGCCAGGTCTGCCATGCCACTCCACCGCTTGTCTGCGTTCCGCCCCGTGCCTTCGTTGTTGCACATTTCTGAGCTATGGTTGGCTTTGGTATTTCCCCTTCCTTCTGTGCTGGCTTCGGGCCTTTCTAAGCTTAATTGGCAATTAACTGTTTTTAAGTTACTAACATTTACTAACACTCACTGGGTTGGTGTAATTCTTAGATAGGCACATTACTAATTACTAATTTAGACAGGGAGTTTATTGTCATGATTCCTGCTTTGCTATTTCAAGATCTTGCTGTGCTTTTGTTCTGAACATTCATGCTTGCTTCCAAGCTGCATACTTAATTGGTACTTAAGCTGAGCACGCTCATTCTCTTAATGAGCAGGTCATGTCATCCAATCTCTGTCCATGTCTTGATCTTGCCGTGCCTCTTGTTTCTCTCTCTCCAGGTGTTACCCCTCATGTCATGATTTCCAAGCCTTTATCTTGATGCGGTGGAAGTTGACTGGCAGACAGTGTCTACTGATAAGGAATCAGGTAGACATCAGATGCGGGGAGATGGGAATGAGGATTTATTAAACAAAAAACAAAACAGGCACGAGGGCCAACGAAAAACTTGGCCCAAAGGGTTGCAAAAGACAAACTAAAGTATGCTGCACAGAGCTATAAACAAAGAATGCAAAACGACAAAAAACAAAAGGCACTGGAAACTCCAGGCAAGAGATCAAGGAAAATAAATAACAAGACTAAATATATATACACAAAACAAGAGGCTAGGACGAGACTTGAAACTAGAAATGCTCGGGAATCTTGACAATAAGAACTTGGCTAAACTTGCACATGCAATGAGACGCGAGACACTGTCTGCCAGCCAACTTCCACCGCATCAAGATAAAGGCTTGGAAATCATGACATGAGGGGTAACACCTGGAGAGAGAGAAACAAGAGGCATGGCAAGATCAAGACATGGACAGAGATTGGATGACATGACCTGCTCATTAAGAGAATGAGCGTGCTCAGCTTAAGTACCAATTAATTATGCAGCTTGGAAGCAAGCATGAATGTTCAGAACAGAAAAGCACAGCAAGATCTTGAAATAGCAAAGCAGGAATCATGACAATAAACTCCCTGTCTAAATTAGTAATTAGTAATGTGCCTATCTAAGAATTACACCAACCCAGTGAGTGTTAGTAAATGTTAGTAACTTAAAAACAGTTAATTGCCAATTAAGCTTAGAGAGCCCCGAATCAGCACAGCACAGAAGGAAGGGGAAATACCAAAGCCAACCATAGCTCAGAAATGTGCAACAACGAAGGCACGGGGCGGAACGCAGACAAGCGGTGGAGTGGCATGGCAGACCTGGCGAAAACAAAAACATGGAAAAGTAAAAACATGGACATGGAATTAAAACATGAAATGCAAAAACCTGATACAAGAAACTGTTAAAACTATGACTATGAACAAGAAACTATGAACTATGAAATCTTGAAACGTGAAACTGTTAAAACCATAAGCAATACTGTTCTGGCCAAAGGCCAGAACCCTGGAACACAACAGTAAATTGATTTGGATGGATCCGCCTTATCCATCAGAAGAGAAAATTTGTCGCTACAACCTACATTTTGGTCATTTAAGATCCCATGACACCCATGATAAGAGTAGGGGGTTCCCCTTTGTCATGGCTAAAGTCCCAACCTGGCTCTTTCGACCTTCCACCTAATCATCCCCTGATCTAATTGGCTGTGCAAATTGCCCTCTCCCTCCCCACCTCAATCCCCAGGGCTCCCTTGAAAAAGCCATTTCAATCTCAATTGGACTTCCCTGGTCAAATAAGGGTTAAGAAAAAAATAAATAAATAAAATACATTTTTTAGAAGTTATTAAAAAATATACATTATACTTATCTATAATGCCACCATATGGCTAATCAAGATAATTTGCATAAGTTTCTGTGCCCTGATGGACTAAAAAAAGTTTTTTAAAAAATTTAAAAAGTATATTTGGAAAGAAAAAGGCAGTTCATTATCAAAGCAATAAAATGGTTTTTGCAATGATCAGTCAGCATCATGAGTATCAGTGATATTCTCTCATAATAAGGAGAAGCGCAAAGCACAAAACTAGTTTAACACATTTTAAAGCAATTACATCTTTTAAATACCAAAATAAAAGCTCTCAATTCCAGCTCATATTCAGCAGGAATACCATTGATCCAAACTCCAAACAGTGCTGCTGCTACCATGCTTTTAGACATGGCTTGGATTTATGGCACTGCAGAAACTCTATAAACGCTTAGGGAGCTAACTGCAACACATTTCAGACCTGTGTGCTTGTTACCCACATCTCCATGGGATGGTCAAGAAACATTGAGAAGGTCAAACGTGTCACTTGAAACTTGAATACAGAGGCTGAGGAACAGCGTAAGAGAGAGGATGAGAGAAAAGGCATTACAGAGAGCATAGTAGAGAGAGCATAGAGCATTTGACAGAGAGCACAAGAGAGAATAAGTTTGAGAGCATGAGTTAAAAAATAAGACAGAGAATGAGCGTGAGAGAAATGGCGCATTAGAGAGCATGACAGAGAGCACAAAAAAGAGAGCATGAGATATAGAGCCGTACAGAGCGAGCATGAAAAGGCACCACAGAGAGATGGCGCATGAGAGAAACATTTACTACGTCTGAAATATGTACCAATTTGTTCATGAGAGAAAGTGAGAGATATATAAAAAAATTAAACAGAGAACAAAATTCGCTGTGACATTGAGCAGCAAGAACACATCCTTGAAGTGATGGCTGCCACGCACTGCACAGAGGAAGCATCTTTCAACTCCATGCCGGGGACGACCCAAGATTTATTTTTCCAATACCATACCCCAATCAGGCATGCTTTTCAATTCACATATATATATATTTTTTTTAAAAGATTTTTTTGGGGAATTTTTCCTTTATTAGATAGTTATTCAGTGGAGAGAGACAGGACGGTCGGGGAGAAGAATGGGGAAGACATGCGGCAAATGACCCAAGCCAGAATCGAACCTGGGTCGCCACTGGAAGGACACAGCCTTTATGGTGCGTGCGCTTAGACCGATAAGCCACCAGGGTGCCCCCACATATTTTTTTTTAATCAGAGTGTATAAATAAAAGACTAGCAAAATGGTGGTTAAAAAGGAATAGCAATGATTAATTTCACATCTTCATTCTGGGGGACAAATTCATCACAACACAACTCCCTAGGATGGGCCCTGAGCAGTGTGAATGTGCTGCAAATGATTGATGTTTTGTAGGGGCTTAGCCAAGAGGGACACCTAAAAGAACTCCCGCAGGAGGTGTGGCCTGACCATTGCTTGTGGTGGAGTGATGTATGTTGTTGCAAAAAAGCTAGAGCACTGGAGGTCTTGATGTGGGGGATCCGAGAGTCCATTACTTCACAGTAAATCTGCATCTTCATCTCATATTCCTGGTTTTCAATCACAGCCTCTGTAAAAAGAGGTTGCAACGTAACGGCATTCCAGTCCCAGCACACTTACTCCAATAAAAGTATATTAATCCACAAACAGCATAATTATAATCTAATTTGCCAAAAAATTACATTAAAATATGTAACATTAGAACAAGGGCCATTTTATTTATTTTATATTTTATGTGTATTTTATGTATATGATAACTGAACTGCTTGCAAGAACGCATACCAAAAACAGGTCTTTAATGGCTGTTTATGTATTACCTAGATTTAGATACAGTCAAGAAGACAAGGAAAAATAGTATCTCAAAGCCACCTAAACCTTAGTAGAACAATGCATATGATTGTCATTTTATTGCAGCAGTATCTCACCAGAATATCTCCCAAAAGAATACAAAATATAATGAAGAAAGACAAGTTAAAATCTGGCTCTAAATTAACCACGAGCACCTGCAATGATTTCCAAAGACAGCAGAGATGCCAATAGATAGCACAATATCCCTCAAATAATATCCTTCAAAAACCCCAACTTGAAAATTTCTAGGGCTGACTCTCATTTAGTCTGCTAGTCGATTGTTTGGTTGATGCACTGTTGGTCAACAGGGATTTGCTTTGGTAGAGCAAAAAAAATATCCCTAGAATTATCCATTTGAAATGGGGCTGCTATGACAGTGACAGTCCTTTACTCTTATCCAGGCTTGTGTTCTCTTTAAAGAAATTATCAAGGGGCAATTACAGTAAAGTGACTGTTGTGCATAATTCACCTAAAATACAACCCCAATTCCAAATTAGTTGGGATGTTGTGTAAATTGTAAATAAAAACAGAATGCAATGATTAACAAATATCATAAACTCACATTTTATTCACAATAGTACATCCATAACATATCAGATGTTGAAAGTGAGACATTTTTACCACTTTATTAAAAATATTAGCTCATTTTTTATTTGATGGCAGCAACAGCATGGCAGCATGTTACTGACCTTGCTATGATTCTGTCCGTTTCTGTTCATGTTTTGTCTTAATTTAGTTTATGCCACGTTTTTGTTTTTGCCATGTCTTGTATTCTTGCCATTATCCACTCTGTTGTTATTATTCCGGTCCATGTTTTTGCTTTTGCCATGCTTTGCACTTTGTCTCCCCCTGTCTGGTCTTTTGTCATGTGATCGCTCACTGCCCCAGTATTGTGTGCCACACTTTCGGGTGATTTCATGGTTTCTGGGATTTCAACCATTCCTTCCGAACTCGTTTACTTCCTTCACCTTGCTTTTCTATATTACTAACCAATACTAACAGTTTGTTGTTTTTACTAAAGTTACTAACGTAGACTAACATTGTACATAATACTAACTTACTAACGAGCACTAGGGATTGTATAGCTGCACCTTACTAATTAATTAACAAGCTCTCAGCATTCACCCTGTTCTAGTCTCCGCCTCTTGCCTTCACTTAATCTTCTTTGGTGCGTTTCAGCGGATCCTCCGCACCTGCTCTCTCTGTCCTTTTTCTCATTATCATGTGAGATCCTTAACCGGAGCTGTGTGTTTTGTCAATTGGCTGTCTCGTGATACCTGTCCGCGTTTTGGCTTTTGCCTATTTCATGTGATTAGGTTCTCCCTCATGTTTACTCCTTTGTAACTAGGCTTATGCCCTCAGAGGCGACAGCTTGGGGTATATGCCCGAACGCCCCCAATCCTTGAATAGACCCAAACAATATAAAGCCCCTCAGGTCATGACCTTTCATTTGAACTTAATTTAAGGTCAATCGAACAAATGTTTCTGAAGATATGGCCAAAATGGTAATTTTTCCATCACAAAGCGCCACCTGATGGCAAAATATTGAACCATACAGATATGATGTAATCGTGGGACACATCCTCAGGTCATGACCTTTCATTTGCAGTTGATTTGAGGTCAATCGGACAAACAGAGATATACATATCTTTCCAGAGATATGTTAAAAACAGTGATTTTTTTCAGTTTTTGGCCCCTGGTGGCCAATCTAGAAATTGTAAATTGTCCAAAATCGAACCAGTTCTTCCTCTTTATGATACTTACTAATATGCAAAACTTGGAATTTCTAATTGAAATATTACTGCAGTTATCGCGTTAACACTTAAATCAGTTTTTGGCCCCTGGTGGCCAATCTAGAAAGGTAAATTGTCTAAAATCGAATCAGTTCTTCCTCTTTATGATACTTACTTATGTGCAAAACTTGAAATTTGTGATTGAAATATTACTGCAGTTATCGCGTTAACACGTAAATCAGTTTTTGGCCCCTGGTGGCCAATCTAGAAATGGTAAATTGTCCAAAATCGAATCAGTTCTTCCTCTTTATGATACATACTTGTGTGCAAAACTTGAAATTCGTAATTGAAATATTACTGAAGTTATTGCGTTAACACGTAGTGCGGCAGCAGTCGGACCAAAAACATAATATCCCTGGAACGCCATTCGGTGTTCGGGTATATAATTAGTCTGATTCTCTACACATGATATCTGTACAGCATGTGACCTGCTGTATGTGTATTTTAGCAGTCTTCTCAGCACAGTTTCTTGTCAGAATGCTTCTCTTGGTTTGCCTGTGCTACGCTTGGTTTCGCCGCGTATTCTTTGTGATTCTATTCTGACTGGACCGTCCCTGATTTACGATTTTTGGCTCTGATTTGGATTTCTGTCTCCATCTGTTTTTTGAACCCTTTTCTGTCTGACTACGAGTACTGTGATTGCTGCCCTGGTTTTCGACTCGGATTCTGCCCTACTGGATTGTGATTATGGATTGGTGACTTTGTACTTTTGCCCTCTGCCCTGCGGGGATTTACCACCTCGCTTAATAAATTCTCATCTACTGCATTGCTTGGTTTTCGCGACTGGTTCCTGCGTGCTACATCATAGACTTTTTGTCACTTAATCTAATTATTGGCAAAATGCTCCTCCAGCTGTTTTTTTTTTTATTTGTACCACTTTTCCAGTCTTTTTATGTCCCTCTCCCAACTTTTTTGAGATGTGTTGCTGCCATAAAATTCAAAATGAGCTAAAATTTTCCATGAAATGGTAAAATGTCTCACTTTCAACATCTAATATTTTGCCAATGTTCTATTGTGAATAAAGTCAGTTAATGAGATTTGCAAATCATTGCATTGTTTTTATTTACATTTTACACAGCATCAATACTTCTTTGGAATTGGGATTTTTATAAAAACTACATTTTAGTCATTGTTTTATATTTGTAAAACTGTAACACCTCCATTAATGCCTACATTATATCGTTATACAGTAAAGCAAATTTGCATTTTAATTGTAGCTTAAGATTTGCCCTTAGCAACAGTTAAGATGAGAGATATGGGCATACTTTAATTTCCAATTCTGATATGGTGTTGTGATCTGTGATTCTGCTTTCTGCATGTCATGTTTAAGTTCTGTGCCTGGCCTAGCCATGTTTAGGATTTCTGTGTTTAGTGACCACTGCCTGCCCTTTGACTATTCTTAGGATCATGTATTGTGTTTTTGGTAATTTAGATTGCATGTTTTATTATTTTTTCATGCCTCAGTTTCCATGCCATGTTTTCATTTCCATGCTTTGCACTTTGTCTCCCCTGTCTTGTCGTGTGTATCTTTGCTCACGGTCCCTTGTCTTGTGTGCACTCATTCGGGTGATTTATTGGTTTCTGGGTTTCAATCTTCTTTCATTATCTCGTGTTCTTCCTTCCTCTCTCTTTTACTGTCTTACTAACACATACTAACAGTTTATTGTTTTTGCTAATTACTAACCACACTAATCTTGTATATTTTTACTAACCTTCTAACATGCACTCGGGATTGTAAAGCTGCACATACTAATTGACTAACTATCTCTCAGCAGTCGCTCAATTCTAATCTCCGCCTCCTTGCCTATCCCTAATTATCTCTGCTGCCGTTTCTGTGGATTTCCATTTATACTTTCTCCTTTCCTTTTCTTTTATCTTGGCACTTTAGCACTCCTTAACCGGAGCTGTTTTGTACTTTGGTTTGTCTTGTGATCCCTGTCTGTGTTTTGGCTACAGCCTAATTCATGTAATTCGTTTATTCCTCATGTCTCTCCCTGATCATTGTTCCCATTGATTGCACCTGTTCTCCCTGGTCATGTGTTTACCCCGGGTGTGTATATAAGATGTCTGTTTGGTACACTTTCTTGTCAGATCGTTCTCCCTAGTTTTCTCGTGCCACGTTTCTCGCCTTGATTTCTCAGTGTTTATCTTTCTGACTGGACCATCCTTGATATCGAGCTTTGCCTTCTCCCTGTACTTTTGCCGCATTCTTGTTTTTTGACCTCTTTTGTCTGACTACGATTTTTTGTGATTGGTGCCCTGTGTATGACTCTGGATTTCGCCCTTTGGATTCTGATTTTGGATTGCGGACATTGTACTTTTGCCAGCTCTGTTGGGGGGTTTCCCCCTTCAGAAATAAAGCCTCCTTTTTGCATTTTACTGGTGTTTGCTTTTGGTTCATTTCGTAAAACCTCACATATGGCCTTGGAACATAATGTTAAAGAAAAGATCACCATTGCAGTACACACCATAGAAGAACACCTTTTTGGCAGTTTGAAAACCAATTTAAATTTTTCATATCCTTTGGCTAAAGTTCTAAAATAGCATTTTGAGTCCAGAAATTTCCATAGAAAACGCTTTCATATGAAACACATACTGCCTAAATACAGATTTGAATTGATGGAAGTAGATTTTGACTTGCAGTTCAGCAGATTCACTTCTGTCAAAGTTGTGAGCATGAACAGTAATCGTGACACAGCGCCTTTAAGTCACAGACTATCGAAAGAACTAGAATGAATTTCAAAGCAACATTTTGCATACCAATATCAACAACAAACATAACCTAGGCAACCACCTGAGAACAGTAAATAAGCCCACTTTATATTCTTTCTGTGCATAAATGTGTTTTATGTGCTTTATAGGTGAACATTAGATCTGAGTTGTTATATATTAGCTATTAGTTATGAGAACCAAGTTATTTACAGGCTACTTAATTTGAAAGTGCATTTATAGGTGGATCTCCATTTCATTGCCAGTAGTCCTACTATACTTTAGGTTTAGCACAAACCTGGAGCTGAAGCCCGCCAGTATCTCCAAAAAAGAGTTTTAACTGATGCTCTTTTCACCGAAGCCAGTCTGACTAGCCTAATCCAAAAGAAAAAATTAGAGCCAACCAAATAAAACTCATATTTCTTTGCATGTGTCATTTATTAGGTGACTGTGATTACTGTGATGCGGCGTGAGCCGCGAGTGTGCTAAGACAAATGCCGAACTTCCCTCACTGACTTGCCCTGCACAGAGCTCAATTGAGTGCCGATATAAACCAGAAAACGAAAACGTTACGGCTAAGATGAACAGCCAAGAGAAGCACTCAAGAATCCTGACTAACATCCTGCGGGAATTCTAAGAAACAACAAAAAAAAGCAAAATGTAAATAATGGGTCTTGCTACCTCCTCCGCGTTGCAGAGCAACACGAAGTACCTGCTGGGAACCGAAAGTCACGAACGCTGCGTGTTCAGCTCCTTTCGTGACTCCGATAACCCAGCTACCAGAAAGACCCAGGAAACCACCTAAGTAGAATATCATATGACTGAACAAACAAACAGTCTAAGAAAGAATGACGATCAAGCGCCGATCAGCTGGAGACACCTCCCTGAAATAGGTCTCCTGCTGGGTGGAGTCCAGTCAACCAGCCCGTCAGCGCACAGCAGAGCTGAGTGTTGCACGAGGTAATTAAGCACTTGACCAGAGAAAGCTGGTCTGGCTGCAATCCGCAGCCAACCATGACAGGACCCCCGCGCTTAGGGACGACCCCTGGCGTTCCCGCAGCCCCCCGCCTACGAAAATCACGAATAAGTTCCGGGTCCAAAATGTCCCTAGATGGGACCCAGCAACGTTCCTCAGGGCCGTACCCCTCCCAATCCACCAAAAACTGAAACCCCCTCCCTACACGCCTCTCAGCCATTATGCGCCGAACCGTGTATGCTGGACCCCCCTCAATGAACCGTGGAGGTGGCGGAGGTGTGTCCTCTGGAGCCAAAGCACTAACCAGGAGAGGCTTCAGACGCGAGACATGGAAAGTGGGATGTATCCGCATGGAACGAGGAAGTCGCAAGCGAACAGTAACTGGGTTTATCTTTTGAACAATTAGGAATGGTCCAATATAACGCGGAGCCAATTTCCTAGATTCAACCCTTAACGGGAGATCACGCGTCGACAGCCACACCCGCTGCCCCACCCGATACGACGGTGCCTGTCGACGGCGCCTATCAGCACGCTGCTTCTGTGACGAAGTGGCACGCAAGAGAGAAGAGCGCACTCTCCTCCAGACTGATCGACATCTTCGAGCAAAGCAGCCTCCGAGGGAACCTCCACACTCCTCTCCAGCTCAGGGAATAGTGGGGGTTGATAACCAACCTGAGCCTCGAATGGTGAGAGCCCGGTGGAAGCATTCCACAAAGTATTATGCGCATACTCTGCCCATGCCAAATAACGGCTCCACGTCGTCGCATCAGCTGAGGCCAAACAACGGAGAGTATTTTCCAATGTTTGATTTGTTCGTTCGGTCTGTCCATTAATCTCAGGGTGAAAGCCAGAAGACAGACTTACAGAAGCTCCCAGTTGAGAGCAGAAAGCCCGCCAAAAGCGCGAGATGAACTGGGGTCCACGATCGGACACCACATCCTGTGGCAAGCCATGTAGTCTAAAGACGTGGTCGAACACCAATCTAGCTGTCTCTTGAGCAGATGGTAATTTGGGTAAGGCCAGAAAGTGGGCCGCCTTAGAAAACCGATCGACCACCACCAAGATGGCAGTAGTCCCGTGATAAAATCTAAGGCCGCGTGACTCCATGGGCGCCTGGGGATGGGCAACGGGCGCAACAGCCCCGAGGGTGGGAGATGGGAATTCTTATTACGAGCACAAACGGGACATGCAGCCACAAACTCCCGCACATCCTTTTCCATGCCTGGCCACCAAAAGCAGCGGCTAAGAAAATCCCTCATCCGCTGTACCCCAGGATGACTCACTAACTGGGTGGAATGACCCCACTGCAACACCTGAGAGCGAACCCTGGAGGGAACAAAGAGACAATTTGGGCCCCCCCCCCGGGCCCGCCTCTTGACGAAGAGCAGAACGAACCTTCTTCTCAATGTCCCACAAAACGGGCGCCATGATCTGAGTCTCAGGAATAATGGACGTAGGAGTAACCTCCCCATCTGACCGATCATGAATCCAAGAGAGCGCATCTGGTTTAATATTCTTAGAACTCGGACGATAGGTCACAAGAAAATTAAACCGATTAAAGAACATAGCCCAGCGAGCTTGTCGAGTATTACGTCTTTTAGTCTGCTGAATGAACTGGAGATTCTTATGATCAGTCCAGACCACAAACGGATGTTCTGCTCCCTCCAACCAATGACGCCACTCCTCCAAAGCTAATTTTACCGCCAATAGTTCCCGATCACCAATATCATAATTTCTTTCAGCAGAGGACAACGACCGGGAGAAAAAAGAACAAGGGTGCAGCTTGTTATCCAAAACCGATACTTGTGAGAGGATAGCTCCTACTCCTACTTCAGAAGCATCCGTCTCCACTACAAAGGGGAGTGATGGATTGGGTGTTATAAGCATGGGTTGGGAACAAAACCTTCTCTTTAATTCTTCAAATGCTGCATCAGCCTTCGCATCCCAAACAAAATGTGAGGAAGTCTTTCTTGTTAAAGCAGTTATAGGAGCAGCAACGGTGCTAAAGTTTTTAATAAAACGCCGATAAAAATTAGCGAACCCAAGAAACCGCTGAACTTCCTTGACAGATTGCGGGGCCGGCCAATTCCTGACAGCGGAGACCTTTTCCGGATCCATACAAACCACCCCCTGAGAAACCACGAAACCAAGAAATGAGACAGTCCTGGCATGGAACAAACATTTCTCCGCCTTGACGAATAACCGAGCCTCTAGCAATGCCTTAAGGACCTGACGAACATGAGACCTGTGTTCCGCAAGATTGGATGAAAAAATCAAAATATCGTCCAAATAAACAAAGACAAATCTCTCCAACATCTCCCGCAAGACGTCGTTAACCAGTGCCTGGAACACGGCCGGGGCATTAACCAAGCCGAAGGGCATAACCTAATATTCATAGTAGCCATCGTGCGTATTAAACGCGGCCTTCCACTCGTCGCCCTCCCGTATACGAACCAGGTTATAAGCATTCCAAAGGTACAGTTTGGTAAAAAACGACGCCCCCTGAAGGCGTTCAAAAGCCGAGCTCATCAAAGGTAGAGGGTATCGATTCTTCATAGTGATGCTATTGAGCCCACGGTAATCAATACATGGTCTCAGGCTTCCATATTTTTTGGTAACGAAAAAAAAAACCAGCCCCTGCTGGCGAAGTAGAGGGCCTAATGAAACCATTAGCGAGGGCCTCCTTGATATATTCCCTCATAGCCTTGCTCTCTGGAGGCGAAAGAGAATGAAGTGAACCCCGAGTAGGAACCGTACCAGGGTAGAGTTCGATCGCACAATCATATGGGCGATGAGGAGGTAACGTGGTGGCCCTCTGTTTACTGAAGACCTCAGCAAGATCCGAATATTCAGACGGGATATTGGACGGTAGCGAGAAGTTTAGGGTAGCCCCTAGCTGCCAATCCTCGTTTCGTCCAAACTATCTAACTCAGAATCAACGTCGCTCCCCTCCTCAGGGTTGGAATCATCTGAATCGTACTCGGACGGATTGCTCCTCCACCGGAAATCCTCCGGCTGGACTTCTAACCTGACTCTGCTCTTAAATTCTGGCTCCTCCCGATAGGCCTCTGTGTTGGAGTCTTGTGTAGGAGCCTCCCCTTTGGGACCAGACCCCTCGCTGGGATATGGATCTTCATCCATATATGGATCCCAGTCTAACGCCTCCTCTCCATTCTCTAGAGAGTGAGGCAACGAAGATACGGATTCAGCGTCCTCCGAGTCCTCAACAGGCTCCTCCTCCTTCTGATGGCGGTCCCTCTTAAACGACCGCTGGTGACAACAATTATCACAGTCAGGGCCCCAATGGATAAGGCTTCCCCCTTTACTACCCCATCTAATATAAGGTTGGTGCCTTGTCAACCAAGAATGTCCCAAAACAAGGGGGTAATGAGGTGACTCAACCAAAAAAAAACGTATAGATTCCCTATGGGGACCAAAAGGAATGATCATAGTCATGACCCCAGTAACCTCTGATATTCTCCCATTTCCCAAAGGGCGTCCATCAAGAGCCGTGACAGCATAGGGCCTATTAAGCTGGAACACCGGAATATTATTTCTCTTTGCCCAACCAATATCGATGAATGATTCCACTGACCCTGAGTCTACAAAAGCCTCCGGATTCCGGCTTTGTCTCTCCCATGCTAATTGAATGGGAATCATAGTACGGAAGATTGTAAGATTGAGTCTCACTGGTGTCCTCCGTTTCATCAGTGAGACCCTTAGTTTCCCTCCCTCTGTGGGCAGTTTCGTCTCAGATGTCCCTTCCGTCCATATCTCCAACATGCATTGGAGATAGGCATTTTACCTTTGTCCCTTACATAGGAACCGTCAATCTGCGTAGGTTCCCCCTCACTCTGACCCTCATGACGAGAACCCTGTGAACCAGCGCCATGGAACTGGCAACCTTCTATTTTATGTTCGCCTTTTAGACGCTGCCTTTCCAGTCTACGTTCTGACATGCGATTGTCGATTCTGATAGCTGTGGAGATCAGAGCATTTAATGAGCTCGGAGATTCCACAACAGCTAAAGCATCTCTTATGGGGTCTGAGAGAGCCTTGGTAAATAGATTGATTAAAGGATCCTCTGGCCAGCCTGTCTCCCCAGCCAGTGACCTAAATAAAATAGAAAATTCAGCCACGCTCTGACTTCCCTGCCGAATCTGAGTCAACCGGCTAGCTGCCTCCTTACCGGAGACGTCATGATCAAAAACTGTAGTCATTTCATTGGTGAGTAGTGAAGAGCAAGCAAGAAGTGCCGACTGCGACCTGATCAGTGGCTCCGCCCACTTCAGAGCCTTTCCAGTCAGAAGGGATAAAATAAACACCACTCGTGATTCCTGAGTGCCAAAGCGTGAAGGCTGTGCTCCAAACAAAATCTCGCATTGCGCGATGAATCCACGACATTCACCGGGCTCCCCAGCATATCTATTAGGGAGCTGTAATTTAGGTTCTCTGCCAAAAATAGGTGCGATGGGATTAGGGGGAACCGGAGGCTGTGAAGGTGCTTGTGGAACATTTGTTAAATTGACAGATAACTGCTGCAGTTTAGCAGTTAAACTATTAATCGCGTCAGCTTGGTGTTGCATATTAGCCGCAAGTTCTCGAAAAGTCTCACCCTGTTGGTTTAACTGAGACAACAGCTGATTCTGCCTGTGGTCAGTAGCGTTTTGCATAGTGTGCAAGTTTTGCACCTCTGTATGTAGTGCTGCTTGCGTGTCTAGCTCCATCCGAAACGGCTGTCTTATTTAAATGGCTTGATCGTACTATGATGCGGCGTGAGCCGCGAGTGTGCTAAGACAAATGCCGAACTTCCCTCACTGACTTGCCCTGCACAGAGCTCAATTGAGTGCCGATATAAACGAGAAAACGAAAACATTACGGCTAAGATGAACAGCCGAGAGAAGCACTCAAGAATCCCGACTAACACCCTGCGGGAATTCTAAGAAACAACAAAAAAAGGCAAAATGTAAATAATGGGTCTCGCTACCTCCTCCGCGTTGCAGAGCAACACGAAGTACCTGCTGGGAACCGAAAGTCACGAACGCTGCGTGTTCAGCTCCTTTCGTGACTCCGATAACCCAGCTACCAGAAAGACCCAGGAAACCACCTAAGTAGAATATCATATGACTGAACAAACAGTCTAAGAAAGAATGACGATCAAGCGCCGATCAGCTGGAGACACCTCCCTGAAATAGGTCTCCTGCTGAGTGGAGCCCAGTCAACCAGCCCGTCAGCGCACAGCAGAGCTGAGTGTTGCACGAGGTAATTAAGGACTTGATCAGAGAAAGCTGGTCTGGCTGCAATCCACAGCCAACCATGACAATTACACCATATTCAACTTCTCTTTGCAGAACATTCACCAGGCTTGTATGCCATTTTTGCACAATTTACAGTGCTTTAAAAGAGAAAATGGCTGAGTAGAGCAAGTTTTTACAATAGAGAGCCATTTGTGTTCACTCAACTATTGCAATTCATAAGTTGCAATTTTGTGGCATGTGTCATTTGCATCATCATATTTATTTCTTCAGTAGTTTCTTTGATTAGGTATTTTGTTATTAATAATATCTACTCAATATTGTTTCATTATTTCTACTGGTTTAATTGGTATACTGGTTTTAATTAATGAGGAAAAGCAAGGCATCCATTACGGTAGTCTGCTGAATGGTGTGTGAGGTCACCTGTTTTCTTTAAGCACAAATTAAAAATACAACAAATTAAGCCATATGCAATTGATAGCCCAAATTGAAACTCATCCAATCCTATTCTAAATTTCATGATATTTCCACTGCACGTCTATCTGAGAAACACTATCAGAGTTCATGATCATTTTTAACTTCACTATTGTTATACAAACAATAAGACAACATTGGGATTAAAAATTTCTTTTGCAAAAATGAAACCAACCAGGTTTATGGAATAATATATAGCTTACGCATTACAATGTGTTATGGCTTGGTCAAGTAAAAGCATCAGCCTATTGTGAGTTCATACTTTAACCTCTTAAGTGCAAAAACAGAATCGACCGTTGGTCGATCAAGATTTTCCTTCGTTGGGGACTGCCCTAAAAATTTCTCAAGAAATTTTGCCTGTGCCTGATGCTTTGTGCTTGTTCCAACAAAGGCCCCCAAAAGGGGTGGATTTGATCATTTTGTCATGAAGATTTCCCATTATTTTTTTATTGGAATATTTACCGGAATACTTTTGGCAGTTTTTTTTGCAATTTTTGCAAAATTGGTTTGGCATTTTGCAACCAAAACATATTCCGCACTATTCCAATCATTCCACAGATTTTGATGTGTTTTTTGCATGTGTATGCTGGCATTGCTGTGGAACTATTTGGGTGCCAAAAACATAATGAAGAAGAATAAGTTTAAGAAGCAGGCAGTAGAAAGGCTGGTTGCTACTCTGTATCTAGGTGGATGCCTGGGAGTGCACAGAGTGGTTGCTAGGGTTTTCGTTAATGGTTGCTAGCTTCTATTTTCTATTCGGTTGCTAAGCTGCACAGGGTAGTTGCTACAGTGATTTTAGATGGTAGCTAGGGTGTATCAAAATGGTTGCTTGGGTATGCAGGATAGGGTGATCCTAAATGATTGGTACAGTGTATGATGTGGTTTGTATGGTGTTTTGGGTGTTGTGTAAGTGTACAGGGTGGCTGCCAGGGCATTTCCAGGTGGTTGCTAAGGTGTTTTTTGATGGTTGCTAGGGTGGTTGCTAAGGTGTTTCTGAGTGGTTGCTAAAGTTTACACAATGTTGCTTGGGTGTTTCCACATGGTTGCTATGGTGTTTCTAAATCATTGCCTGGGTGTACAGGGCGGTTGCAAGCATGCTTCTGATTTGCTGTTTGGGCATATAAGAAGGTTTTTGCGGCATTTTCAGGCAGTTGCCAAGGTGTTTGTAAATGGTTTCCCAAGTGCTAAGGTGTTGTTGCTCAGATGCATAGGGTGGTTGCTACACTGTTTACATATGGTTGCAAGGGTGTTTCTGAATGTTTGTCGGGTTGTAAAGAATGGCTTCTAGGGTGTTTTAGGAGGTTGCTGTGGTGTATTTGTTGGTTGCACTGGTGTTTTTGGATGGCTGCAAAGGAGTACAAGTAGTTTCTAAATGGTTGCTATAGTGTCGAGAATGGTTGCTAGGATGTTTCTAAATGGTGACTAGGGTACACACGGTAGTTGTGAGGGTGTTTTTAAATGGTTGCTTGGGTGTACAGGGTGGTTGCTGAGGTGTTTTTAGGGGGTTGTCGTAGGGCGGCTGCTATGGTATTTCTGGGTGGTTGTAATCATTACCAGGGCTATTCATGGCAAGTATGTGTGTGTGTGTGTGTGTGTGTGTGCGCGCGTGCGTGTGTGTTAGTGTCTGCATACAGTACACACAGTAGTAGATGTTTGAGTACAGTGTAGGGACATATGTAATTGTGGAAGTAGTCGCATCAGAGTGTGTGAGGACCATGAGGAAACCTGCAGTAGTTACAGTAGTCAAATCATTATTTTTGTGGACTATTAGGATACATGCAGTAGCAGCAATAGTATCAAAAATAAGACCCATAACACAAAACAAAGGAAGACCTTTGTCAGGTCTGCTGAGAAGCTAGAGAATGCAATATGACACCATAGGGGTCTGGGAGATCTGAACATTTTACCTTCATTTCTATTCACATTTTTGCAGTTCAACGGTTTAGTGTATTTCTACCAAAAGACATAGCACACTTGTCCCAATCATTCTGCACGTTTTGATGTATTTTTTTGAGTATGTGCATGCGATGCCTCGTTACATGCCATAACACAGAGGGAGGAAGAACATGTTTAATAATAATAATGATAAGTATGAAGTATTTTAATCTGCGTGCTTTTTTACATCAGGCACACAGAATGAAGCACCTACAGAATGCAGTGGCATGGAGGATAAACAAACACAGTGCACAGAACAACCCATAGCTTGAGCCCTTAAGAGTTTGCTCTCTGCTCTGCATGGTAACCCAGTCAAGGTTCACAAACTTGCATGCAGTCAAGAGCAAAAGAAAACAACCATCCTCACAGAACAATTATGTCTGTTCATTTTAAATGTAAATACACATTTTTATTTGCTTCTCAAGCTTCTGGAGTGCAACATTTCTCAACCCTAGGCACCAATTCTCATAAAATAAACTGACTTCATCACAAATGGGAATAGCAATAACAATAAACCACTATATATGAGAGGGGTGCACTTTTCATACTTTTGTACCTAGAAGTCATATGAAGACAGTACATTAGATGTATGCTACAGTATGATGCACTAACAAGTGACACTGCAGCAGGAACAGTTTGGAAGAGATCAATAAATAATGCACTGGGTCATAGCCAGGTTAACCTCTTAAATCCGAACACCCCTGGTACCGGGGGCGATTATTACGCATCGTAAATACAGCGTGTTACCTAACAGCAACATCGTCAAATAGCTGATGCTGAGCATTTTTATGTCAACCGATCACAATTCAAGCGCCAAGCAAGTAAATAAGCATGAAGCAAAACCTAGGAGAAAATAATTTCAGCACTCAGTTACTTGCGTTTCTACTGAATTGGTGCTAGGCACACAAGCAATATGTAAAATGACAGAAGAACATCCACAGAATCCAACGATATAAGCCATGTCATTTTAAACTGACACCACCCTCAAAGAACAGCAGGCATACACTTTACATTCTACAGAGATGAACAAAAAAAATTTCATACCTTTGATATTTTGTAATAAAAAACTGTTTGAGGGAAAATCTGTGCTTGCTTTTGTTATTCCAATGTGTCTGTGTTATATCGAAACTAAATCCTTCAGTCTCCATGCATGTTTTTTTTCCGAGGCACTGCTTCAATGGATGTCAGCTCCAGAGCATTCTGCTTGCACACAATGTATTTTCCTCTCTGTGATTGGCTTGTGATGCTGTCCATATGACTTTGCAGGTGACCATTTGATTCTATGAGCTATGATGTGACCGAGCCCTAATTCACCTTACTCGCACAAACCAAGCTTGAGATAGAGCCCTGCGTTCCCTGTGCATCAAACTGAGTCCATACCCCATTTATATGAACTTAAATAGGGCAAAGATATAAACTGGTTTGTTTGTAGTATTTTCGACATACTTATACTTTTTCAAAGTAATTTTCTGATTAGGAATCCTTGGGTCATTCCGTGTGAATACTGAGAGCGTGACAATAACAAGCGTGTGAATACTGAGAGTGTGACAAGTGGGGTGCGTGTTTTGTATTGGCAATTTGACAGTGTAAAAATGGTCAGCAGATGTAACAGAAGTGGTTGGAGTGTTCTGCTGCACTCTAGACAGCCAGGTTTGAAATCCCCAAGTGGCAAGTGCTTGCTTAAGCAGTCAAGCATTTTTCTTCTGTGAATAATTGCTGGGGCTTCTGTTCTTTCTATATGTTACCTTTTTTTAACCTCATCTTCGTATTTACAATTTTGTTTATTTGCTTTTTTTAAATATGTACCATCTTTGAAAGAGAAAATGTATACAGGACTGGCAGAAATAATTTGTTTACAATATTTAAAAATTCTAAAAATTAAAAAAGTGGTTGTATTCGAGTGGAATGTATGCCTGCAGTCACATATGTGAAATTAAATTAGTTTTGCAGTTTGGTAACTGACAACAATGTCATCCATTGCTTTTCCGGCTACTGAAAACCTTTTAAAGCCATTTTGAATTTGAGTTTTGTATTTGATAATAGAAGTGGGACAGAAGGGTTGCAGGCATTGTATTAATGAATCAGGTTGGATTTAAAATAGATTTTTCAGATTATTGCAGATAATGGGTCATCCCATGCATGACTTATCCGCAGATCCTAAGCAAAGACACTAGCATCATTCTTTCTGCCACTGCGCGCCAGGTGTAACGTGTAAGGTCTATCTTTCACACTGCCCTACCCGTTGCCACTACCCACTACCCGTGAATTACGCATTTAGCAGCTTCCACAGTCAAGAGTTCTACTTTTAGAGCCCTGAGTCTCACCTCGGATGGCCCGGCTCTTGGCCTCCGAGGTCGCTAGTTTAACTGTGTGGATGGATTGGTACTAGTTAGCTGGCTTTCTGGTTTGCGCTGCGTGCACTACCGTGCGATGTGTCCCACCTCTTTACATTTGAAGCAAATGGGTTTCCCATCCTCTGTAAATGGGGATTTAGGTCTAGGCTTGCCGCCCCTGTCTTTAGTCTATTTTTCCTGTTGATATAGGCCCTCTTTCAGGGCAATGGTTAGTTCCCCTATTGCTTTGCGCTGCTCGGAAACCACTTTTACAATATCTTCTAGAGTAGTAGCCTGCTTCTCTGGTGCGTTACTAGAACACTGGCTCGCATAGTACACATCACCAGCCTGCTCCTAAAAACTTCAGTGTCACCTGTTTTGGTTTCAAGAGCACAAGCAATGGCCTCCTCCCGGACGTCCAAAAGAGTGGACTGGGACCTCTCCCTGACCATTTTGCATAACTGCCTTCTAAGGCAGGTATCCTGCACAACCTCAATAAATTGGTCCGGGACTGCTACTTTAGCATTCAATACTGCATCAGCTCTCCACTTCAGAGCTAAACGTAAGAGCTGTGAAAGTGCGTGTGAGTATTCCTGTTAAGTCTCAAAATCCCTTTGTTGCCTACCATAAAAGGCTTGTCGTAGCAGAGCAACGCTATGCTTCTCTTCGTAAGCATTAATGAGTAATGTATACAACTCACTAGGACTGGCAGGATCGGCCCCATTGGAACATAATCGGACCTTCTCCAATGCAGACCCCCTGAGAAGAGATAGAATAAAATCGACTTCGTCCCCAGTACTCTGACCCGGGCCTTAACAGCCCGCTCTACCTCCTCAATGAAGTCATGAACTGAGCGGCTGTCTGTGTTTGGGTCGACACTAAAGGGCTGGATCGGGCGCTCTCTAGGTATGTAAACCTACGAACTACTGGACCCAGAACCTAAAGTTGCAATTTTTGTCATGGCTTTATCATGTTGCTCACTCAGTTCAGAAAGTTTAGCCTGCATCTGTTCTATTACATCAGTCTCTGCCATTTTCACCTCCTGTAAAGGGTGTGGGCTTTCATCACCATACTCAGACATTTTAAAGTGTCCCAGTGCCACTTTAGCTCAGCAAAATCAATAGGAATGCGGCACTCCTTAGTACAGGGATACTCACTCTTTTCCAGAATGAGCCGCAGTGGGTGCAGGCTTTCATTATAACCATGCAGTTACACACCTGATTCTACTTATCAAGGGTCTATGGCAGAAGCTTTAAGGGTTCATTAGTAGAATCAGGCGTGGGACAGGTTGGATAGAGCGAAAGCCTGCACCCACTGTGGCTCATTCTGGAAAAGAATGAGTATCCCTGCCTTAGTAGAAGGGATGGGCTTCTTCCATGGGCCTGGCGCCGTCCGACTCTCCCAGAATCTGATCCTGGCTTGTCACCACCACTGCGGTTGTTTATGCAATTTCTGAATAATCAGTCAAATCTAGCTGGCGTGTCCCTAAGTGATAGGAAAGCCCCAAATTTGAGAACCCCACTTCTGGTACCAAAAATATGCAGCCTGTTAAAATTCCAGGACAACATATAAAAACAGGGTTCTTTTATTCCCAACACTTTTGAGTAAAGAAAAATGTTATTAAATTAAATTAGGGAGTTTCCAATAACAATGGCTGCGTAGCTACCATATAACTTCCACTTGCTTCACCAGCTTCACAGTGTATCAGTGCAAAAAAATGAAAATAAGATCAAAAAGTCAGGGCACAAAAGTCACAAACAAACAACCACAGTGGTTTCGCTGTTATAGAGATAAACAAAGAATATAAAACGAAACTGCAGTTAGTCTCACTTCACAAGCTAATTAGCGTATCAAAAACCACTTACAGCACAGTCTCGGTTTTCAGTACACCAAACTAGTGTGATCACCTCGACACACACATCTGCGACCATCTGCTGCACAAAATTACAGAATGAGGCATCCGTCACATATGACATCAAATACGGTGATATTAATGCAAGGATTTTGATATTTCCACATATTATGCAATTTTAGACACTTTACCTCAGCAGTGCTACAGAAACACGTCTGCTTCTCCGAAAGTCAGTCCGGAAAAGAATGACGACTCAAAGCCTCTTCCAGTACAATAGAAAACACAGCTGAATTTGCCCAAAGCTGGCCTATCAAAAGAGTAACGCCGCTCTGCTGTGGATTAATGTGAGTAAGGGACTTGCTTTATCCCACTAGGCTACGCATATATCGACAAATTCAACGCTGACTTTGACAGGAGGAGGAGGGACGTAGGTTTTTGAATCATGATGATCATCATGTCACTGCTTCTTTTGATGTATACTGACAGGTCAGATGTGCCAAGATCTGTCGGGTTGCTGCCAAAGTCTATGTGTAGCAGAACATAGGAGGGCCCGGGTGGGGACTTGAACCTCCAGACTCCCGGGTAAGAGTCATGCGCGCTGACCGCATCGCCAAAGAGACAGGTTCGTTGGCAATGTAGCCAGGGCATGTACTTATTAGGAGACACTTCCAGTGACAGGACCCTTCAACTCTCCTCCTCTTTCATGAGCGTGACCTCACGCTCCATGCTTCATTCATGCTGCCATCTATTAGGATGCCCCAGATCCTGCTGATTACGCCAGAATGTAGCAGGCCGAAGGAGGGCCCGGGCGGGGACTTGAACCTCCAGACTCCCGGGTAATAATCACCCTTCAACTGTCACATATGGATTGGTGGACACATGTTGTACTTGCAACTTAGGATGACAAGTTATGGCTGGAAAAGTTTTGGTAAGTCAAAACGACGTGGCAAAAAAACAAAAAAGAAATCCACTACAGTCATGGTCAGTATTTAGAAGCAGTGTAATTATTGTTGTTTTTATATTTTTATTATCAATATATGCTACAACTAACAGTTACTTAGGCCTACGCACTCAGGCTTTGTAAAATATTTTGGGAAAGAGCTTGTTCTTATCATGTATTTATTTATGACTCATGGGATAGAAAAAAGCTATTTTCAATTCACGTTTCCATTAACACATTTCGCTGGGCAAATAATCGTGCTGATTTCCGAAAAAGCGCAAGAGCTACTGCGAATTCGATAGCCTGCGTTGCCGGCGGTCAGAGGCTGGCGGGAGAAAGGAGAGGAAAGACCGCCTGCACGGTAACGTAGGGATTTTGAGTAGACGCCTACTTCCTTGCGCAACGAGCCGCGACGGACCACCCCTTTTTTAAACCAATGAAACTCGAGTGTAATTTGAGAGCACAAGTGATGCGTGGAGATCAAATCATCTAGTAATTGATTGATCGCCTGTAATTGTTCGTTCTTTAGAGTAATCTTTCGGTTGTGAATTTCAAGATATTCCAGCGATTTCTTTATCAATGCGTCGTTCTCTACATTCGCCATCTTTGTTCTGGCAGTTTACGGCGTAACCATGCGTTGCGTTACATTCCATGACAGTTCAATTTTGATTGACACCTCTTAAGCCAATCAGTAGTTTCCGTTCACTGGTGAACGGACAACTCATAATCCCTACGTTATTGTACAGGCGGTCTTTCCTCTCCTTTCTCCCGCCAGCCGCTGACCGCCGGCAACGCAGGCAACGAATTCGATCGCGATCAAGATCGCGCTAATTAGTGAGATTTTTGTGTTCAAACACATATAAAAATAGAAAATTTTATTTTAAAATTTATTTTTAAATCTCACTTTTTCCCGTAGGTGTGAATGCCCCTATTAGCTCATTCATCTCAAAAAATTTGGGAGAGGTGCAACAAAAGGCCAAGGGCCCTGAAGGTTGCCGGCAGTTACAGCCCCAACAGGAGAAAGGTAACTAGCATCAGTCCACGAGTCCAGGAAGCCAACACGAATTCTCGCAAAAGCAACACGTTGTCAACACAATACTGGCATTAAAAAGCTCCAGCTCGGACATCCGCAAAAAAATTAAAGCTGTTTAATTTTTTTCCGCAAATTTCGGCGGTGATGGCGAATGGTCCCATACCACTGCAAAGCAATTCACGGGTCTTCGAATCAGTTCTTCTCTGCGAAAGAATAGAACTGTTTCCTTCGCACACTTCCGCGGGCCAACGTAGCTCAGTGAGAAAGGGGTTTTAGTCATTATCGAGCAACTGGACTAAGCAGTCACGCTTTTTCATGAGTGACAAACAACAACATTTCTATGTCACTTTTCTGCCATTTTATAAAAATATAATCTTTAAGAAGTCTATATCATGAAATCCGATTCTAATTTTTTCTAACCTGGACTTTCACTGTCGTCTGCTGTCAATTTGTGAAGTGCGCCATCTTCTCAATTAACTTCTGGTTCTATTTCTGCTTTCAGACAATGATTTTTTTTACACAACACTGCCACCGAGTGGGTCTAATTAGTATTATTCTTTCTATTCCATGTTGCAAATGGGAACAAACATCCAAAAAATGGATTTTGCTAAGTTTTTATTGCCACAATTGAACGCGAAAAAGTTCGACCGTGCGGTTACAGTGCCCGTTAAAATTTTCAGTATATATGGGTTAGTGTCTAATACATACTAATGTCTAAAGACATTATTAAATTAGGAAATAAATACAAAAGTAGATTGATTTTGTCATATAACCTTGACCTCAAATCCAATGTGGTGTGTTTGATCAGCATACTTGATTTTTCATTAGTATCCAATACAAACTGAAGATCTCCAGCCAATATAAAAGGACTTTTAGGCCATTTTTGTCATTACGTGGACCTTGCTGCACAAGGTCAAATCCAATATGGTGAAAACAGCCAGCATTCATGGTTTGATTGATATGGAATCAGTTGACACCAGATGCGGGAAAAGGGAATGAGGATTTTATTGATAAACCAAAACAAAACAGGCACGAGGGCCAACAAAAAAACTTGGCCCAAAGGGTTGCAAAAAACAAACTAAGGCAAGCTACACAGAGCTATAAACAATAAATGCAAAAAGGCAAAAAACAAAAAGGCACTGGAAACTCCAGGCAAGATGCTCAAGAAAAACAAATAACCAGACTAAATATATATTCGAAAAACAAGAGGCTAGGACAAGACTTGAAACTAGAAATGCTAGGGAACTATGACAACAAGAGCTTGGCTAAACTTGCACATGCAACGAGACGCAAGACACTGTCTGCCAGCCAACTTCCACCGCATCCAGATAAAGGCTTGAAAATCATGACATGAGGGGTAACACCTGGAGAGAGAGAGAAACAAGAGGCATGGCAAGATCAAGACATGGACAGAGATTGGATGACATGACCTGCTCATTAAGAGAATGAGCGTGCTCAGCTTAAGTACCAATTAAGTATGCAGTTTGGAAGCAAGCATGAATGTTAAGAACAGAAAAGCACAGCAAGATCTTGAAATAGCAAAGCAGGAATCATGACAATAAACTCCCTGTCTAAATTAGTAGTATTAGTAATGTGCCTATCTAAGAATTACACCAACCCAGTGAGTGTTAGTAAATGTTAGTAACTTAAAAACAGTTAATTGTCAATTAAGCTTAGAGAGGCCCGAATCCAGCACAGCATGGAAGGAAGGGGAAATACCAAAGCCAACCAGAGCTCTGAAAAGTGCAACAACGAAGGCACGGGGCGGAACGCAGACAAGCGGTGAAGTGGCATGGCAGACCTGGCAAAAACAAAAACATGGAAAAGTAAAAACATGGAATGTGAAACATGAAATGCAAAAACTGTGACATGAACTATGAACTATGAAACTATGAACTATGGAATCTTGATACATGAAACTGTTAAAACCATGAATAATACTGTTCTGGCCAGAGGCCAGAACCCCGGAACACAACATTGATTTTAGTGCTCAATACATACCTCAGCTCTAAAAACAAAATTAAACAAATATGGGCCATTTCTGTCATATTACCTTGACCTTGAGGCCCAACATCAAATTTGACTGACTGCCTAAGAATGTTCAGCATATATGGTTTCCTATAGGTGCCCCAAACATACCTGAGCTGTAATTGCCATATTCAGCAAGGAACATTATAGAACATTTTTGCCATTTGATCTTGACGCCAATGTCATATTCAACTTGCCGGGAATGTTTGGCTGACATGATTCCCTATGTGCCTCACATGAAAGCACAAAATGCCACATTAAGCTGTTATAACATATTTTTGCCATTTTACCTTCACCTTGAGGCTCAAGGTCAAATTCAAACAACCGACAATGTTTGGCATACATGATAGATGCCTCATACATATCTAAGCTCTAAATGTCATACTAAGCAAGTTATAGTGCATTTTTGCCATTTGGCCTTGATCTTGAGGCCCAAGGTCAAATGTGACTGACTCACAATGTTCAGCATTCCCGATTCCCTGTAGGTGCCTCATACATGCCTAAGCTCCAAATGCTATATTAAGAGAGTGGTAGCACATTTTTGCCATTTGACCTTGACCTTGAGGCCCAAGGTCAAGTGTGTCTGACTCACAATATTCGGCATACCTGATTCCTTAAAGATCCCTCATACATACCTAAGCTCTAAATGCTATAGTTAAGTAGGGATTCATAGAAAACGTCACGACGTCACGGACGGGTATTGCAAGCTCAGCTCTGTGAATTTCTGGGCAGAGTCAACAGAAGTAGGATGTCTCTCTCTACACTTTATATTTTGTTATTTAAGATTCACATTGAACCGTACTTTACTTGAGATGGATAAATTATAATGGAGAAAAATTCATCGTTTTTGTCCTTTTTTTACTTTAAGCTCATATTTGTCATACAGTACATTGAAGATTAACATGGACATATTAACGATCTGATGGAAAGCATGTGTAAATATGGGCAAGGCAGGGTTTCCTCCTGGATTTTTTTGAATCTGTGGTGGAGGGCTTCAGCGTCGGGTCAAAATTCAGCATTGTCAGGTGTGGCCAGTTTTCCTTAATCAGCACGTAAGCGGTGTAATAATTGAAGTCTATGTGCACGGAGGTTTATCAGTTTCACATGCGTCATGGTGGATTTCACGTATAATATGAAAACCGATTATGACTCCAGACTCTGGAATTGGAATTAAATAATCATGAAGATACAATTAGGTAGAGCAGGATGTGCTCACAACAAACACAGAAGAGAAGGGATAAAACAATTATAAAAAAGCAATTAAGACTTGAAATTGAGCTTGAGTGCATGAGTAGTGCAGGTGGACGATTCAGGCTGCTTTTTAGTTATTGGGTGGAGATATTTGAGGGGTACGATTGTGTTCTGCATGGCATCGACCTCGTCACTCCATATTTCTATGTCAGTCAATCAATGTTATGAGAATCCACTTGATTGTGTTCATAAAATACTATCTATGTTGTAGCCCTGAACATTGGTTTATCCAACCCTCCTCAGAATGGTAGCAAGACTCCAGTTAAAACATAATTTTCTTTCTGAACTAGACTTCGTGTACATGTATAGCGTATAGCCAGTGCAGTGACTGGACTTTTTGCAGGCACGGAACGAACCAAAATAAGCAGCAAAACTAATATGCATCGATGAAAGAAATCACCTTTATGCTTGAAAAAAAAATAAAGATTTAAAGATGGGATTTAAAACTATGAACTATTAAGAGATCTGGAAGAAATCAATTAAGAGTTCAGACTTGTCAGGCTTAAAAAACAAAATTGAAAACAATTTTCACAGTGTTCACTGTATCATTACTATGGAACATTTGGGTACTTTCAGAGTGCACAACCCGTATGTGACGTCACGGGAAATGAGACTGTCTGCAGACTGGTTACGTCGGAAAAAGACCAACATGTTGAAAGCGAATATTAGTGAATACCTTCAATATATGAAATTGCCATAACGGACCAATTTTAAAGGTACTTATTTTCTTTGAATCCCTACTTTAAGAGAGTTATAGCACATTTTTGCCATTTGACCTCGACCTTTCGGCTCAAGGTCAAATTCGACCAACCGACAACGCACAGCAAGCACAGGGCTTAAAGTTCTCCGTCCTGGGGACGGATTTCCGTCCTGGAGATTCCCTAGGGGCTATTTATGAGATCGGTGCAGATTTGCAAAAAAAAAAAAAAAAAAGTTATTTTGGGGGGGGTCTAGCCATGGCCGCGATGTCAATGCAAAAAAAATGTTAAAATGCTGCATATACTTGCTAGTGAGGTGATTTCCAAACTGCGATGCATCCCTCCCCACGGAAATAATGTAAATTTAAACATCTATGAAGATACGCAGCTCCGAGTGCACTCAGTAGGGTGCCGCCGGCTGCTGAGCTCTGATGTAACCTGTCACCAAGCATTATTTTAGCGTCAACCAGCTAGCGTTTGTTGTGTCAAGTTGGAGTAACTTAAATGGCAGATCAGCAATGTGACTTCATGATTCATAGTGCTGCGGATTTTAACGGTGAAGTTATGAAATTCGCTCAGTATGGATGACAGTGTCCAAAAGATGAAATCACAAGGAATAATGGCAGTCAGTGGATTTTTTCCAAAACATCGAAAGTGGATTACACCGTGTGAACATCAGGTGTGATCTAAATATATAACGTTAGCCTATATTTACTGGGAAGGTAGCAGTGGCCAAATCCCAGTGACGGTCCGTTGGCAGAAACACAGGGCCAGCAATAACCTCGCCTTTCACTTCTAAATGACAGACACCTCTCGCAGTTTCCCTCCCCGATTAGAAACAGTTGCTCTGACTGATTGGAAGACGAGAATCTAATTTATTTTTGAAAGCCTTGTTATACATTGCGTTACGAAATTATACGTCGTTTACTTCCGCACACCAATGGCTACGGAAAATATCAATAGCCTACGTCTTTATAATTTCTGGATTTGCGTAAATTAGTTCGCGAGGTTCATTGAGCAATAAGCCATGAGAATCCGTTCTATAGTCTGAATGTAGTGACAGCTAAAGAGCGTTGTTAGGTACAATGCACAGCTGAGTGATAACGAAAATAATTGCTGCCGAGTCCGCGAAAGTTTCGGATTTTTTCCGATTGTCATCCTTGCGGAATCACATGAACTATATTAACAAAGCCAATCGCTTTGTCATTAACATTTCTTAATCATTACTTGTCACGCATTGGTGGTGGCTGTTCTGTTAACTGTTTGATTGTTAATCAGGCAAACCTGATCGCAAACAGTTTAAGAGCAATTATCCGGGAAAGGTAATGTTACTGAAGGCCTTCCTGACATCTGACGGTACGCCACTGCCAAATCCTCATCATAGAAGCGCACCAAAACGTTCAGCACACGGTCCATGTTTGTATTGGGGGCCTCGTCAGCATTTAGAGAAAAATAAATCATGTTCAACTTGTCTGATAACTGCTTTTTTTATCTGAGTGGAAATTCCATGGATGTACTCATATGACGCCTGTGTGTTTTAGTTTTAGTAGACCATGTACTTGTGAACTGTACCGTTATGAAACTGTATGAAACAGCGAACTTCAAATAAAGTCATCAATCAATGACTGTGCAACTTTGAACGAAAGGTCGTGCTCTGCAATAAATGTGCAGATACGCACTTTATGATTGCACACACGATCGGTCATTGATTTTGCTAGACTAGTGTTAACTAAGTCTGAGCAGGTGCAGTTAGTATATTAAAGATTTGTCAATATTGCCAATGCAACATTACAGCCTGGTAATACTACTTTTTCTCTGGACTGGCATTTTTATTTAAAAGGTTGTAGCAGCTTGCCTCCATTTAGTGTAAGTCAACATACAATTTGCTCCCACCCAAAAAGGCGTGTGGGGACTGGGGACCCCCCTAAATACACGCGGTCTGTGAGCATTTCATGCGGGAAAACCACAAAATTTGCGCCGTGGGCCCTGCGGGTGCTTCGCGCCTGCGCATGTGTACTCAAAAAAAATTGCCAAGGTTGGCAGGTCTGCTGCTACGCACTTTTGCTTTAAAGTCCTACAGTAATTTTAATATTTGAAATAGACCAGACTAGCAATAGACAGGCTACAACTTCAGCAGGTGTTTATGTTAAAATGAAGCACGAATTGAACACATTCACAATTAAGGCATTTGAGAACTGTGAAGTAGCATATCACCCAATTAATTGGTGTTTTCTGGGCGCACAATGTTGTTTATATTTCTCTTATATTGCCATTGTCTAGGACAGGGGCCAGGGCTAGACCGTTGCAAGCTTAGAGCCCCTTTCAGAATGTCTTATCCCACGTCTGAAAGTTTCAGTCCTGGGATTTTTTTTGCTTTAAGCCCTGCAAGCATGATATGCTGTACATGTTCTATTCATACTTATACTATAAATGCAATAATAAGCTAGTTACAGCACATTTCGTGGCAAAACACCCCGATAAATGATGAAGTCCAGAAACGTTGCCTAGGTGGCGCTATGAAGGAGTGATTCAATCAAAATGCCGTTTACACCGTTGAAGCAGGTCATGATACTGATTCCATTGCTGCGATAAAAATTCATCAGACAGTTTTTGAGAAAATTGCACTTAAGTGCCAAAAATGGTCCTTGTCAACATAAAATTGGCCACCAAGTCTAAACGAACGATTCAATCAAAAATTTGGTAACACTTTATAATATGGGGACATGAATCATGTAGTTATCATGCATTACTTCATGCATAGTTTACTCATGAGTTCATCATAATTTATGCATGATTTTATTCATAAATTCACCATGACACATCATGAGTCAACAAAAATTCATGCTTACTCATATCTGAATTTGTGCAATGACATCATATTAACTAAGGCATTACTTACTGTAATGAATTCATTATGAATCAAAAGTAATTAAGCATGATCAAGATGAGTTCCTGGTTCATTAAAGACAGTCGTTTCACTTTTTTCAGAATCGAAATAGACCTTTTCATCCATTACTTGTAATAAATTGTTTATACATGTATAAACCATGTATCATGATTTGGCTGCTGGGCCTGGGCTAGGCTAGCCTACATTAAGATGAGTCCTGGCATGCTGTTATGGATCAATGAGCAGTGAGACTGATCTGAACTGTTAATTCCCCACCTCCTACCCTTCGTTCTTTCTTTCTTTCTTTCTCTCTCTGGACTTTTTACATCATTTCACTACATGTTTTACGTGAGTATCTCTTTTATGTGACAAATAAATATCCTTGATCCTTGACCCTTTCCCAATAGCATTTCACAAATTTGTTGTAATGAAAACAATTTGTCCACCACTTTAGTTGAGGGGGCACAAACATAATGAATTCATGAGAAAGTAAGCGAACTCATGAGAAAGTAAGCTTTAATTCATGATATTTAATGGTTCCTCAGCAATAGCATTTCACAAATATGCTGTTATGAAAGCCACCGTTTGTCCACCACTTTAGTTGAGGGGGCACAAACACGATGAAGTCGTGAGAAAGTAAGTTTTGATTCATGACATTCAATAGTTCCTAAGCAATAGCATTTCACACATCTGTTGTGATAAAAGCATGTATAGCCATCACTTTGGTTGTGGGGGCACAAACATGATGAATTCATGAGAAATCAAGCTTTAATTCATAGCACTCAATGACAAAAAGGACAAGCTAATATACCTACCACTTCACTTAAGGGGGCACAAACATTATGAAAACGTCTACTTTGATTCTGCAAAAAGTGGAACGACTGTCTTTAATGAACCTTGAATTCATCATGATCATGCTTAATTACTTTTGATTCATGATGAATTCATTACACTAAGTAATGCCTTAGTTGATATGATGTCATTGCATTACTCAGACATGAGTAAGTATGGATTCATGTTAACTCATGTGTCATGGTGCAATCATGCATGAAATCATGCATGAATCATGATGAACTCATGAGTGAATTATACATGAAGTAATGCATGATAACAACATGATTCATGTCCCCTTCTTATAAAGTGTTACCAAACATTTTTGCTCAGGCATTAACTTGATGGCCCATTTGATCACATCCCCAAATTATAAAAAAATTTATCAGACTGTTTTTGAGATATGGCTTTAAACGGATGACGCCTACACCGATGCCGCCACCGCCACCAGAAGCAAAGTGACGACTATAGGTTACTGGCCTATGGCCGGCAACCTCAAAACAGCTGGAGGAGCATTTTGCAGCTAATTAGATTTAATTGGCAACAGGTCATTAACATGACTAGATATAAAAATACCATTTAGAGAGGCAGAGTCTCTCAGAAGTAGAGATGGACAGAAATTTGTCAATCTGTGAAAAAAGAACTGCATCTAAAAATTGTGGAACAATTTCAGAAAAATGTTCCTCGAAGCAAAATTGCGAAGACATTGAATCTGTAATACAGAATATCATCAAAAGATTCAGAGTCTGGAGAAATCTCTGTGCACAAGGGACAAGTGCGAAGGTCAATATTTGATGCTCATGATCTTCTGGCCCTCAGGCAGCACTGCATTGAAAACAGGTATGATTCTGCACCTATGTGCCAAATTGGCAGCAATATCAACAAAATTAGCTGCAAAATAGACATGAACAGGATTTTCAAGATGGCAGCTATGGCAGCCATATTTGAACTCAGATCAAAATGCTGTGGACAGAATTTGGTTTCCTCATGAGTATAAAAAAATGCAGAGCTTCAGCTTTATCTGTTCAGCAGTTTCTGAGACAGAGGCGTTTATATCTTTCGAGGGTGTGGCCCAAGTGCAAAGGTCAAATTAAGGTCAAATGTCAAAATGCAGCTAAAAACAGAACATTTATGATGAAATCAATGGAAAGCCACCAATGTAGCAACTATGTACTACCAATATCTGCAAAATTAGCTGCAAAATGGCCAAAATGGCATTTTTAAGATGGTCACCATGAAAGCCATATTTGAAATCAGACCAGAACACCATGAACACATTTTATTTTCCCAATATAGATAGCAACAAGCCTACCCAGTTTTAGCTTCATCGGTCAGCAGTTTCTGAGATGAAGATGTTTATAGCTTTTGTGGGTGTGGCCCAAGAGCAAAAGTCAAATAAAGCTCTTTCGTAGTTGTAACATCTCGAACAAACTTTGGAGCCCTCATGAATAGAAACATGCATACCAAGTTTCAGCCTCATTGGATAAGTGTTTTCTGAGAAGTTTTCTACTAACAGATGGACGACAAAGATGACGACGACAAAGACGAACAATGGACAAGGCCATGGCATAAGTCCACCAGACCTTTAGTCCAGGTGAGCTAAAAATGGATTGAAAACAGGTCATGATTAATCAATAGTTCAAAGGGATTTTTTTTGTGCCTCTTCTCTTTTCAGCTCTGCAGCTGCCACTTATGCATGCATAAACTGTATGTATGTACAAGAAATGTACAGTGTACCTAATTCATTTGACAGTGACATTCCTTTTACTTTGGTGAATTACTCTAACACTAGAGTTTGAAAGATAATGACAATGTGGTTGAAGTGCAGGCTGTCAGCTTTAATTGAGGGCAGCCATGTGATAAATCAAAGGACCGTGCATGGTTCATAGTCCCCCCAATTTACAGACAAGACAAAGAGCAGTGTGACATAATGCAGAATTAGGAAATCAGTATTGATAACTGGTCGCATTTCCTTTGCATTCAATTACTGCTTGAAGTCTGTTTTGGATAGAAATCAGCAGACACTGGGTATCTTCCCTCCTGAAGGTTTGCCAGGTCTGAACTGCAGAAATCTTCATTTCCTGCTTGTCTCCGGGACTTTGCCTTCAGTCTCTTCAACTTGTCAAACAAATGTTCAATTTCATCAGATCCTGTGTTTGAATCCGCTGACAGAAAGAAAATGACAAAAAAATGTGTCAATGTCCTTTGAATTGTGAATTGCTTATTATACAGTATATGTACACATGTATGTATTCATTTATGTACTTACAGAAGTACAGTATATATTCAGCATGCTATCGTGTATAAAAACTTGTACATAGTAATACACAGTATCCCAGGCAGTGCACTTTGAGCTGAGGGGTGGGATGTAAATCACTTTGTGTCATTATTTTTTTTTTAAATCGCAAAGGAGTTTCAGCCAGTTAAATTTGGAGAGTATAAGACATGATGTCCGCAAAGAAAAATGTTTGTGTTTCACCAGACATGGATGGGAGCCATGTCTGCAGGTCTTAGAAAGCAGACACAAGGAGTGCACTCCAGGCCTTTGGCCACTTTCCTGTCAGTGAGAGCTCATCTGATGCATAATGAGCCTAACTGTACTATCCCAGCTGAAGTTAATACAGCCAGCTGTGCATCACTCTGTCCAACTGAGACAACATGCCAACATTTTCTTGTTTGGCCACTCTGGAATAGCCATTAGGTTGCATTAGCCCATTTCAATGCAAAAACACTGGCATCCAATCTGTATACCAATAGGGATGGACAATTAATTGCTAACAGAGAATTCAGATGAACTATAACAAACATTCAAGCCCAGAGCCTTTCATTTTCTGAGAGCCAAATCCATACAAGTGTAAGTCTAATAAATTTCAACGCCATGCGGGTCTAACAAGGTCAACAAGCTCTTGAATACACATTTGGGTACCTTAACTGCGGATAAATTAACCCCCCGCAAAAAAAAGATATATTTTACTTTATAAAAAATTCTAAATGCGACTGCACTAGTCATTAATATGAAAGCCCCGCAACACAATTTTGCAGCTTATAGTAAGACTTAGGAACTACTAAGTTCATATCTATAACACCTGCTTGAGAAAAAAATGTAATTATGTCTCCATGTCAAATGAAAAAAATGTTTTCCATGAAAACTTTTTCCGCAGAATTTAACTGGGTCATTCATTCTGGTGTTAGCTGCTTATTAATCTATCCTTCTGAATTAGTGAAAAAACTCATAAGTGCCACTTTTCTGTGAATGCTCCAAAAAAATATTTTAAGCAGTGTTGCTGAGCCGCATGAAACATTATTGGCATTGGTTATGTATGCTCCAACACATTAGTAAGTCTGTTTCTAGCCTTGTAGCCTATCAGGCTGGTGCTTAACCCCAGTTTCTGTTGCATTAAGCGACTAGGAGTATTGCTACTCAACCTGGATATGCAAGTCCATCAGAGGTACTCCCTCACCTCTTGGTCAGGTTTCCCTGACAATTTGCTGGTACCCATTTAAACACCTCGGTGAAGTGAGGCAATGTGGGAGGGAAGTGTTTTTCACAAGAACACACTGTACTTAAGACCTTTCGATCCCAAGTCAAGCCTACTTAGCCACTGCACTACGGCATCTCCCAACAATTTATTAACCCTATTAAAAGTCCGTGGGATGTGTTAGAGAAGTTATTACTCTCTCGTTGTAAAAACATGTAAAAACTGATTGCAACTCTGGACGGAAAAAAATGTTGATATGGGTGCTGCATAAAGTTGTAGAAACAATGTCATGATGAATGCATGCCATTGACAATGCTGTTGGCAGTCCAACAAAATAAACTAGGCGAATAAATAGGCGAACACTAAAATCACATATCAGAGGTCGATGAACGAATTACTCGAATAGAAAATATTTACTGATATGCACTGAATAATTTGTGAAGAGGTAAATGACGTCACAACAAAATCATCAAACCATTGAGGGTTGCATTGAAAATCACCCCAAAAATCAAAGTAAAAAATTAAAATCACAGGGTTATCCAACTTGTGTAAATTTTATCACAGCAACTCATAATGTGACTCATATGGCTCTAACATGCCTGTAAGCGCTCCTGATGCCGGGGAATGCTCCTGATGTGTTGACAGATGGTGTCCCGGGGAATCTCCTCCCAGACCCGGATCAGGGCACCAGTGAGCTCCTTCACAATTTGTGGCAGCAATTGGCGGCCTTGGATGCACTGATATGCAACGTGCCATAGGTGCTCAATCGTCTTTACATCAGGGCAACAAGAGGACCAGTCAATGGCATCAATGCCTTCGTCATGCAGGAACTGCCTACACACCACTGGCCACATGAGGCCAGGTGCTGTCCTGCACCAGGAGGAACACAGGACCCATTGCAAGGTTTGACAATCACTGTAAGGATTTCATTCCAGCACCTAACAACAGTAAGGGTACTGTAGGCTATAACATGAAGTTCTGTGCAAACCTCCAAGGATATGCCTCCCCAGGCCATCACAAATCCAACCGCTAAATCAGTCATGCTGGATGATGTTACAGAGATCATAACATTCACCACGGTGTCTGCAGACTCTTTCACGCCTGTCACATGTGCTCAGTATGAACCTGCTCTCATCTGTGAAGAGAAGGTAGCACCAGGGGTAGACCTGCCAATTCTGGTGTAATCTGGTGAATGCCATTTGAGATGCATGGTGCTGGCCTGTGAGCACAGGTCCCACAAGAGGACGTGGGGCCCTCACACGACCCTCATGGAGTCTGTTTGGTCATTTTGTAGGGCTCTGGCAGTGCTCTTCAAATTCCTTCTCGCACAAAGGAGCAGATACAGGTCCTGCTGCTGGGTTGATGCCCTTCTACGGCTCTGTCCAGCTGTCCTTGTGTAACGGCGAGTCTCCTGGTATCTCCTCCATGCTCTTGAGACTGTGCTGGGAGACACAGCAAACCTTGTTGCAACTACACATATAGATGTGCCATCCTGGAGGAGCTAGACTCACCTGTGAAACATGATCTGGCTGCAGGTATCGCCTCATGCTACCTGTTGTGACAAGGGACACTAGCAGAACACAAAACTAGAGAATAATCTGTCAGGAAGGATAAGGAGAGAGCAGCTGTCTGTGGCCACTACATGCACAAACATCCCCTTTTTGGGGTTTGTCTTGCTTTTGCCCCTCCATTGCATCTGTTGTCAATTTCATTTACACCAAAGCAGGTGAAATTGATTCACAATCACTGGTGCTTCCTAAATGGACAGATTGATATCCCTGAAGTTTAACTGACTTGGCAATATACTATGATGATTGATGTGTTCCCTGAATTTTTTTCAGCAGTATATAGTTGTTTTTTTTTTTGGCCGGGCAATGTATTTTTGATTAAAAGGTCTCCATTAGTAAAAATGCATCACAAAATATAGTACTAAAACAAAACTGTTTCGTGGTTATTCTGTCAGATTTCTGACTCTCATCCATAACAAGAGCTAATAAGTAATGCTTACAAATGTTCTGACAGATTTAACTCAATTTCGAGGAGAATATGTCTTCTTCAATGACAGACGGCAGTCATAGGACTCTCAAAATATACGTTTATTTCACTGTGACATTTTCAAACTCAAATAACCTCAGTGAAAACCATGTTCCCTCAAGGAAAAAAAGAAGTACCCAAAAAAAAAAGCTCAAACACAGCAGTCTTGACAGCACTGAGGGGTTTGGTGTTTAACCAAATAGCATCAATCCAGAAAATGAAAATTTCGAGGTAGGGCAGAGTGTCAGATTCTATAATTCAGCACATAAATCATCCGTTCCAATAGAAGTAGAATCATTTTCAGCCTATAATTATATGCAGGAAACTGAGTTTTCAGGGCTATTAGGAATTTGCCTTAGATGCTGCTGCCGCAGATCCTATTTGTTCACGCAATGACAAAAACAGAGAATCATGGGAATCACTTCTTGTGTTTATTCCTTTTGCAAATAGGTCCAACAACCTTTCCTGAAGTTCCATCACCAGGTCGCACCTTACATTTCCAAATGAAAGAACTCAATTCATTTTAATGGGAATCAAATCCAAGTCTGTAATCAACATTCCTAGTCCATAGAGGAGGAAGTTAATGATTGTGGTGGCCCTGCTGTGTTTCCTGCAACATTTATTAATGCACTCACTCACTTTTAAATGGAAATTATGCCAACCAACAGTAACTGTTCCTGCTGTATGTTGGAGACCCAGTGACCTTCCCTGTAGCACCACCACCAGTCCATACTTTTATTTTTAGGATAGTAATGAGGTTATAATGTTGGTTGTCCATCCTCAACCTCTGAAAAGTTTCTAAACATAAGATACAGGGGTTTTGCCGTAATCCAAGAACATGATTTTGTGAACGTGATTTCCTCTCTGAACAGCTCCTCCCGAGATCTTCACGAGATCTGGGCAAAACCTGACGTCAGGTTGTGCCGTCCAATTAGTACAGACCTAGCCAGAGTCAACCAGGGCACTGAACCTGCCCACACCGCAAACTATTCTAGCAGGCACTAACAACGGCAGATCATACTATGCCTTAGTAGTGTCTACACTTTTGGAAATACAAAGGAAGAACCGCAGATCATTTGAGGTGCTGTTTTGTCAGTATCTCTCCCAAAGCTGCTTGTCCGTTTACTTTTGGATGCGAAGAAAAACTCCTTCTTCTCTTCCGAAAGACGATGCCACCAAAAATCAGTGGGTAGCTTGTTTTGTTTGCTGGCAGCAAACAGCCACGTCCAAAGGGAACGTTAGCTGCTTGTGCTCAGCATTTCACCAAAGACAGCTTTGTTAATAAAGGATAATTCGACACTGGATAAGCGTTTCAGCTGCTTCTCAAACCTGAAGCAGCTGCATCGATCAAGCACTAGGAGCCACAAGCTGTAAGTAACGATATAACAGCATATAAAGTAAGTGAAGCTAACGTGTTACGGGTGGCTACTAGCTAGCAGGACAGCTAAGGATAGTTAGCACTAACAACTGGCCTCAAGCGCAGGCTTTCTGAAATATCTGAAGATAAAGCCTGCATCGGTTGCGACTGTCCGTGACTCCCAGACACAGAAGCTGTAAGTTGCCTTAACTGCATAAGCCACCCTGACATGATTAGCCAGTTGATTGTGGCAGTAGCACAGCGACTAAAGTAGCCAAGTTACTGTTGCTAATTTTTGTGTTCTAAATATGCAAGAGTGATATCAGGGAGAAATTCTACAGGAGGTGTGTGAACATAAATCTCATTTGAAGCTAACTTTTTATAGTTTTTGTAATTTGGATGGTCGGTAGAACTATCCAGGGTAACGGAACTTGCTGTCTGTAAAACCTGTATTGCAAGAGTTGTTATGTGGTTATGACCGCTTGGTTACCAGCTACTGCATGTTAGTTCGCGTGCTGTGCTAATGAAAAATTCTCCTGGTTAAGTTATATGCAATAATTGTGATCGGTATGCTTGTGTTAGTTCGGTAAGCATCAATATGGCAGTTTCATCATAACCTTGCCCAATTGTAGCCCGTACGGTTGAAGCTAACCGGAGAGGTGCTGTATGTGTCCGCAAAGTTGGGCTGAAAAGCATAGATAGACCAGACATTGGTTTTGCAGAGCTTGGGATACGTGTTTGGGTTTCTTCATGGCTGCTTAAGATCGCTTCACTTATCCATGACCGGGATCAGCCGAATACTTCACAAATGCCTGGGCAAGCTCTCTGGTGCTACTCTGAAAGAAATGCAAAACGCAGAAGCTCTACCGTGCCTGGTATAATAAATGATTTCTCTGTACTACCGTGACATAATTTCATCCCCCTTTAGAGGTTGTTGTGGCGAATAAAAAGCCGAAAAAGGCAGAGAATAAAAAGGAAATTCTTTCCTGTAGAAGTGATTGATTCGCTAGCTCTACATAAGCAACTTGTCCGCGCTAACGTAACTTACGGTCTGTAAAACCTGTATTATGTTCATAACATAACGGAGCTCTCTCTAGCTGTGGCGTACCATCCATAATGCTGTTTTCACATCGGACGCAAAACAAATTTTTCACGGGACAGATTTGCCTACAGTCAAAGTCAATGCAAAGACTCGAATACACGCGTTATGGGCACGATAAGCAGCTTTCAAACCGAATGCGAAACTACTTTTTCGCGGGACAGGTTACATTCAAGGTCAATGCAAAGAAGAGAATACAGGTGTGATGGCCGCGTTAAGCAGCTTTCACACCGGATGTGACACCAATTTTTTGTGCGACAGATTACATTCAAAGTCAGTGCACAGACTCGAATATGGGCATGTCAAGCCGCTTTCACATTGGACGCAAAACAAATTTTTCGTGCAACAGATTAGCTACATTCAAAGTCAATGCAAAGACGCGAATACAGGCATTATGGGCACGTTAAGCAGCTTTCACACTGGACACGAAACAAATTTTTTGCACGACAGATTACATTCAAAGTCATGACCGCTTATCAGCTACTGCATGTCCCGTGCTCTGCTAATTAAAAAAGCTCCTGGTTTACTGATATGCAGCAATTCTAATCGGTATGCTTGTGTTGCTTCGGTAAGCGCCATTGTGACAGTTTCAGTACAGTACCACTACACTTGAAGCTAACCGGAGAGGTGCATTTAGACCAGACAAAGATTTTGCAAAACTTGGGTGCGTTTTTGGGTGCTTGGGAAACGATCGCTTTACTTACTCGCCTGATACATCTCCAATATCTGGGCAAGCTCTCTGATGCTACCGGTGAAAACAATAGGGAAGAGCACAGGCTATAACATGTCCAGTATAACAAACAAATTCTCTGCATTGCCATCGATTGAATTCTTTCCTGTAGAGGAGATTGATTCGCTAGCTATACATAAGCAACGGTTCACACAAACGGAATTTACGGTCTGTATTAGGTTCATGAAATAACTGGAGCGCTATCTAGCTCTTGCGCACTCTCCATAAGTCGCCCATTTTCCGCAAAGAAAAGCTGGTCATTCCGACGCAATAAGTAAACCATTACCACGGGCAATTTCCAATAAGGCCTTTTGGTCCACTTTTAGCTGCTCCTCACTGTCCATGTTCCCCTCTGAACTCAGACCCATCGGATTTCTACGGTCTCCGGTCTACACTTGGGTATGTCAACCCGTCCTATCAAATGTGTCTGTATGTCGTGGATTCTAGCTTGCCCTGCATCCTAGCTAGTAGAAGAACTGCTGTACTCACCTGTAGCAAACTGTAGCCGATAGCAAAGTTGAGCTTGCGCTGCTAGATTTTCGCACTGCTTCCTCCACTTTCACCGCTGCGTTTATTAGAACAAGTTAATTTCATTAGATTTATATTCAAGTATAACATTAGATTACGGAATTTGCCCCCCGCTTTGTTATCAGATGGCGGCCGTGTCTCTTGTTTCATTCTGGGGAAGCAGACTCGGAAAACTGCGTTCTGCAGCCTCTTCCGGCCCAACTCCGCCCTCTACAGAGCTGGCCAGTCAGAAGAAAGTGGGCACACAGGGAGCGGGGGCCATAGCAGAAGAGCCACCCCAATGAGGCGTTTCAGGCAGAGACTACAATAAACTACAAATTGGTTTTTTGAGGATGGCAGTATGAGCTAAATAAGGACCCTGTTTTGGACTTTGAATGATCAGGAGTACTCTAGGGCAGTCCAAGATCAAAATATAACCTTGGAAATATAGCAAAATAGGTCCCCTTTAAAAATGCAGTAGATAGATCCATTACTTCGATTTCATTATGTGAAACTTCATTGACAAATGCAGTGATGCAAAATGTTCTACTGGGAATCAGATCATTTTTGAGATAAATTCTTGACGCATAAAAGAACAATGCTACAGTGCTAGGAAAAGTTATTTTCCCCCTTCCTGATTTCTTCTATTTTTGCATATTTGTCACACTCTAACATTTAAAATCATCAATCTAATGTAAGTTTTAAACAAAAATAACATGAGAAAACATTAAGTACAGTTTTCCCATAATGAGTTCAGCAAAAAAAACAAAAAACAGAGATTGTTTTTAAGGAAAAAAAAAAGTTTCTCCCCACCCCAATGCAGCCCACCTCTTTGATGTTCACAGACATTGAGGAAGGAACTCGAAAATTTAATAACCTAAAAATGGCAAAAGGCACATCTACTGTACATGAATTGATACAAATCTGCGGAAATTTTCATGGAAATGTATCAAACAGTGTGTGAGTTGCAGTTCGGTAATGGTGGGAACACCGAAGAGGACATGGACGCGAACGCATACAGGAAACCGGACAAAAACAATGTCCCTCCTCCTTCAGGGTGGAGACATAAAAAACTATCCATCCCCTCCTAGCCCTATAGAAAAAAAAAACTGGCTCCTGACTCACTAAATCGACCAATTTAAAAAAAGTATTCAGGAAACCTGATTATAACCAGCAACAGCACAGTATTAACATTTTCTCTCTTACCTTCTGAAAAAGCACTGGTTACCTCCATAACTAACTTCCCTTCAGTTCCAATGCATTTGTTCTGAATCTTGCTACTTAAGGAAAAACTTCACAGGTCTTTTTTTCAAAATTGTGATAAGCTTACCATTTATATTAATAGCCGCAAGCATCTTCGACCCGCTTCCTTTGCTGTAATTAGTAGCAGAAGGAAGAAGGTGATCCTAAAATGTAAAATAATGTTAGATATGACTTATTCAAGATTCAGAAATCATAATTTTTTGTACTAACTCAAACTGAAGTAGAGTGGATGTATTCGATGCATGTGGCCACACATCAAGGCACACTCAAATAATCATACTCAAAGATGCCCAGAACAACATAGGAGCACAAATAATTTAAATTCAACAGACTGTGGATAGCCTAACATTTGGAACAGCAGACACAAAGCCACTTGACTACACTGAGGAGCAGCAACTCATTTCATTTTGGAGGTGAGACAAAAGAGGCAACATCAACCGAGAGGGCTCAAAGGTCTTCAAACCAGGATAAAAAAGAGGGAGAAAAAAAGAAAAAAATATATACATACAAACAGCGCCCTAAATAATTATTGGCACCCCTGGTTAAGATGTGTTCTTTAGCTTCTAATAAATTCAGCTTTTTTTCTAAATAATATTGGACCACAATGAAATAAAGAGGACAATTCAACCTTTAATTCAAGTGCATTTATTCAGTGGGAAAAAAATCCCACATTAAGAAATAATTCTTTACATCAAATCATCTGTGCCACAATTATTAGCAACCTGATGTTAATACTTTGTACAACCCCATTTTGCCAACAAAACAGCATCTAATGTTCTCCTATAATATTTCACAAGATGGGAGAATACAGCATTCATTATGACATGCACCCTAACAAGGTTCCCAAGGCCTCTGGAAGAGAAACAGGCCCACAGCATCACAGATCCTCCCCCATACTTCACAGTGGGCATGAGGTGCTTTGCTGCATACTCATCTTTTGCGTTCCGCCAGCCCACTTAGAGTGTTTGTTGCCAAAAAGCTCTATCTTAGTCTCATCTGATCAAAGCACATGGTCCCAGTTGAAGTCCCAGTACCGCTTAGTGAACTCCAGGCATTTGCGTTTATGATTGTGAGTGAGAAAATGTTTTTTTCCGTGCATGCCTCCCAAACAGCTTGTTGGCATGTAGATAGCGCTTGATGGTTGTTTTGGAGACTTTGTGACCTCAAGATGCTACCATTTGTTGCAATTCTTTAACAGTGAGCTTTGGAGAAATATTATTTCTCTTACCATCCTCCTCACTGTGTGCGTTGGCAAACTAACCTAGCGTCCTCGTCCAGGCTTGTTTACCGCTGTTCCAGTTGTTTTAAACTTCTTAATGATTCCTCTGACAGTAAATAGGGGCAGGTGCAGGCGAGTGGCTATTTGCTTATAGCCTTTGACTGACTTGTGAAGGTCAACACACATTTGCCTTACTAGAATGGTGTGTTCCTTTGTCTTTCCCATGTTGAAGAGTGGATAAGAGAAATCACCTCTGTGTCGTGTCATATTTATACCCCAGGGAAACAGGAAGTGATGACTTACTAATTAAATGTTCCTAGATACTCTGATCAACTTTGTAAACTACTGTAGAAATGACAGAAATACATCAATTACATTTAATTCCTTGGAATTGTTATGGGTGCCAATAATTGTGGAACAGTTGATTTTATGAAAAATAATTATTTCTTAATCAGGGATTTTTTTCCTTTAAAATTCACTTGAGTTGAAGGCTACATTTTTCAACAATTTTCAGTGTGAGAGTATGCTTCTGCAATAAAAATTAAATTTATTTTAAGGCTTTTAACACATCTTAATCAGGGGTGCCAATAATTATGGACGCCACTGTGTATATATATATATATATATATATATATATATATATGTGTGTGTGTGTATATATTAGATGTTGTATGTCCATAACTATGAAAAACATCAAAGCATATAAAAAAACTGTTTAACCCACTATCTTTAATTCTTCATAAATCTCTGTCTTCAAGCTGGTAGCAAGCCATTCATTGCAGAAATCAGCAATAAACCCTTTGCTTTCACGGAAAATATGGCACAAAAATCAAGTATGAACAGTGAGGTCAAAAATGTGAAGAAAGCAAAATGGTTCAGCACAAGAAATATGCATGCAAAAATACATAACATAACATGAATGGCGAGAACAGGCCGTTCAGCCCAACTATGCTCGCCAGGTTCTTCATACTATTGTGAATATATCCCTTCAGATACTTAATGACTCAATTGTATCTAGCTTTAAGTCAAGCCTGCTCTTGAAAACCCCCAAGGTCTCTGCCTCAACAATATGGTCAGGCAAGTTATTCCTCATCAAAATAACTCTTTGGGTGAAGAAATATTTCCAAATATCAGTGCTAAATTTACCTTTGGTCAACTTCCATTTGTAACTCAGAGTTCTACTAACAACACTTGGTCAAAGGAATCCTTCATAATTCACTTTGTTAATCCCTTTAACATATTTAAAGACCTCAATCAGATCATCCCTTAGTCTCCTTTTCCTAAAACTAAAGAGATTAAGGATCTTCAGTCTCTTCTCATAGCTTTCATCTTTTATACCTGGAATTAGCTAAGTGGCTGTTCTCTCAACTTTCTCTAGTGCCTCTATATCTTTCTTATGGTCCCCAGAACTGTACACAATACTCCAGATGTGGTCTGACGAATGTGTTGTACAAAAGAAGCATCACCTCCTTAGACTTGTACTCAATACTTTTGGCAATGTATCCCAGCATCCCATTGGCTTTTTTAACTGCTATGGGACAATGGCTTGAGTCTGTGAGGGTTTGGTCAACAATCACTCCCAGAACTTTCTTGTGTGGAGCACATTCCAGTTTTAAACTTCCCATGAAGTAATCCCTTCTAATGTCTTTATTACCTACATGTACAACTTTACATTTCACTACATTAAATTTCATTTGCCACATTTCTGCTCAATTCTGGATTCTATCCAAATCATCCTGAATCACTTTAGTAGGCTCTAAACTATTTGCCAAACCCCCCAATTTAGTATCATCTGCAAATTTAACTAATCTGCTCTCAATATTCCTATCAAGGTCATTAATGTAGATGAGGAACAGCAGTGGTCCCAACACCGATCACTGGGGGATGCCACTCCCCACCATAACTAGGTCAGATGAGATACTACTGACCACCACTCTTGGTGTTCTGTAACCAGTTCTGAATCCACTCCAGAATACCTCCTGTAACTCCAATGGAGCTCATTTTAAAAATGTGTCTCTTATGCGGTACTGTATCAAATGCTTTCTGAAAATCCAAGTATATGATGTCATAAGCCCTGCTCTAGTCAAAAGTCTTGGTGGCCTCTTCAAAAAATTCCAGAGGGTTTGTCAGGCATTGATACGAAATCAGGCAGACACCAGATGCGGGAAAAGGGAATGAGGATTTATTTATAAACAAAACAAAACAGGCACGAGGGCCAACAAAAAACTTGGCCCAAAGGGTTGCAAAAAACAAACTGAGGTAAGCTACACAGAGCTATAAACAATAAAGGCAAAAGGCAAAAAACAAAAAGGCACTGGAAACTCCAGGCAAGAAGCACAAGAAAAATAAATAACCAGACTATATATAAATTCGAAAAACAAGAGGCTGGGACAAGACTTGAAACTAGAAATGCTAGGGAATCCTGACAACAAGAACTTGGCTACACTTGCACATGCAATGAGACGCGAGACACTGTCTGCCAGCCAACTTCCACCGCATCCAGATAAAGGCTTGATAATCAAGGACACGAGGCGGAACGCAGACAAGCGGTGGAGTGGCATGGCAGACCTGGCAAAAACAAAAACATGGAAAAGTAAAAACATGGACAAGGAACATGAATTATGATATGAGTAATCCTAAACAAGAAACTGTTAAAACTGTGACTATGAACATGAGCATGAACTATGACTATGGACTATGGAACTTGGAACATGAAACTGTTAAAACCATGAATAATACTGTTCTGGCCAGAACCCTGGAACACAACAGGCATGACCTTCCCTTACGGAAACCATGTTGGCTATCCCTCAAGATACTGTTACGTTCAAGAAATAAGTCCAGCTCATCTATTATGATAGATTCCAGTATTTTGCACGCAATGGAAATTAAACTGACTAGCCTGTAATTTCCTGGCTCAGTACGGTCCCCTTTCTTATATATTAGTATTATATTGCCCTTTTTCCAATCATTTGGTATTTCTCCAGTTTCTAAAGACCGTCTGAAGATGGCGGATGGTGGCTTAACGATGATCTCATCAACTTCCCTGAGCACTCTAGGACATAAGCCATCAGGACCCGCTGCCTTATCTGCCTAGAGTTTTTTCAACTTGTCTAATGCTTTGTTATCCATAACCTCAATTGCCGCTAAATAATCTTGAGCATTTAACATGCCCTCTGGCCGAATAAAGACCCACTCTGAGGTAAAATTCTCAACAAAGTAACTGTTTAAGGCATCCGCAATATCCTTGTTATCATATAGCAGCGATCCATTTATATTATTTATGCACTTAACCTGCTCTTTGACTTTTCTTTTTCTGCTACAGTACTGAAAGAAGCGCTTAGGGTTAGTTTTTGCCCCCTCTGCAATTTGTCTTTCATACAGTCTTCTAGCTTTCCTCAGCTCTTTTTTGACCACAGCCTGCTTTTTACAGTATTCAGCCTTAGTGTTCTTATTGTTATCCTTTATGTACATCTTATAAAGATTCCTCTTTTCCCTCAAAATCCTACAAATACTTGTGGTCAACCACTGAGGATTCTACTTTTTCAGCTTAGTTTTGGACACCTTTGGAATTAATGTGCATTGTGAATCAAGTAAAACTCCTTTAAATCTTTCCCACATCTCATTTACAGACTCACAGTCCAGGAGTGTCTCCCATTTTATTTCACTTACATATGAGCGCATCCTGTCAAAGTTTTCTCGCCTAAAATTGAAAATTTTTGTTTTTGAATACACCTTTTTAACTTCCCATGAAACATCAAAATTAACAGCAGAGTGATCACTTGTCCCAGGTGGCTCCAGTACCTCAACATTGCTAATTCTATCTGGGTCATTACAGAGCACTAAGTCTAAAATTGCCTTCTCTTTTGTAGGTTTATTAACATATTGCACCAAAAAATTATCATTTATAACATCTAGAAATTCTTCCTCCCCCTTTCACCATTTCCTTGTCCTTTCACCATTTCCCAATTGATACCAGGATAATTTATGTCTCCCATAATTATCATCCCTCCATCTCTACAAGCTTGCGTAATCCTCTTAAAAAGAATTTCATTGACTGCACTGTCCAAAGCTGGTGGTCGATAGCATACTCATATGTTTAAACCGGTCTCGTGTTTGCCAATGAGCCTGACCCAGAAATCTTCACAGGGCAAGGAATGTTCAATTTTGGGAATTTTCTGTACATTTATGTTTTAAATCACATAGATTGCTACACCCCCTCCTCGCCTATTACATCTATCCTTCCTAAAGAACTTATAACCTTCTATATTATATTCATCTCCATCCTCTTCACTAAGCCATGTCTCTGTATTCCCAACTATGTCATAGCCCTCACTAATCATAACGGCCTCAAGCTCTGGAAATTTATTTTTTATGCTTCTTGCATCTAAATAAGAACATTTCAGGTTATTACAAATGCTCTTCCCCCTTGATTTCCCATGCGGCCACTGCTTCAAGCCCCCCACTACACTTTGTTGCTTTAAAAATACATCATCAATCGTCCATGTAATGCCATCAGCTTCCATCAGGGCAGTCTGCATTTCCCTATGAGTAACACTCACATATACAATACCTCGCAAATGGCTTGGGACACGCACTTAACGTCACCACAGAGGGCAATCCACACAATTCTCCTCCCTCCCTTTTCCCAAGAAAAAACTGTCAATCAAGCCAAGCCAATAACAAAACTTGAAATTGTTGGTAAAGCTGCGATAAACTATCATTGAATTAGATTTTACAGGACAGAGCTGGTGTGATTCAAAAGGGGCACTACTGGTTGCCCTCACGTATTTCCTTCACTTTCACAACAACACATCAATAGATATGAATGTGAATACCTGTTATGATCCGTATTTCTGCTTGTCATGTTTTAGTTCTGTACCTGGCTCTGCCATGTTTAGGATTATTGTGTTTTTGATATTTAGATATTTTTGTTTATTATTTTTCATATCCGTTTTTATTCATAACCGTTGCCTCAGTTCCCTAGATTCCTGATCATGTTTATTTCTGCCATGCTCTGCTTTGCACTTCGTTTACCCAGTCTTGTCTTGCGTAGGTCTTTGCTCACGGTTTTGTCTTACGTGCCACGCATTCGGTGATTTATTGGTTTCTGGGTTTTCAATCTTCCTTCATTATCTCGTGTGCTTCCTTCCTCTCTCTGTTACTATCCACTAACCATACTAACAGTTTATTGTTTTCGATTAATTACTAACCAAGATTAACATTGTATATTTTTACTAACTGACTAACTTGCACTCGGGATTGTATAGCTGCACATACTAATAGACTAACGATCTCTCAGCATTCGCCCAATCTGTATCTCCGCCCTCCTTGCCTATCACTAATTATCTCTACTGCAGTTTCCACTTATATCTCAGGCTTTCCCTTTTCTTTAGACAGTACACTTTAGTAATCCTTAACCGGAGCTGTTTATTCGTTCATAGGAATGTCTCGTTATCCCTGTCTGCGTTTTGGCATTTGCCAGATTAATGTAATTAGATAATCCCTCATTTGTCAATCCTGATTATTGTTTCATTGATCGCACCTGTGCTCCCTTGTCATGTGTTCACCCCGGATGTGTATATAAGGTGTCTTCACATTCAGTTCCATGTTAGATCGTTATACTTCCTTGTTTCTTGTGCCACGTTTTTCGCCTTGACTTATTGCAATATTATCTTTCTGACAGGATTGCCCGACTATCCATTTTGGTTTGCCCTTTTTGGATATTGTTGCATCTGTGTATTTTTGACCTTTTTTCTGCCCGACCTTGTTATTGTTTTTGCTGCCCTGGTTTTGGATTCGGACTGTCTTTGGCTTATGAGTTTGCTTCTCCTCCAAACCTACGCCTGTGTACCGAACCCTTTTTGTCTGACCACGAACTTTGTTATTGGTGCCCTGGTTACGATTCTGGATTACGCCCATTGGATACTGTTTTTGGATTGTGGACTTTGTACCGTTGCCAGCTCTGTTGGGGGTTTCCCCCCTTCAGAAATAAAGCCTCCTTTTTGCATTTATATGGTTGTCGCTACTGGCTCATTTCGTAATCCGCAACAATCCCTGGAGCAAAAAAAAAAAGTAAATAAATAAAAATAAAAAATAAATAAATATTCCATTTCCTTTACCAATTGCCAAAATGGACTTGCCAAACTGTGTGTTTGTCCGGAAAAAATTATCATGAGTAAAGCTTGAGGCACAGTGATTAAAACCAGGCCGATGCATAAATCCATGGCATCAGACAACTGTTTGGGAAAGATGTCACTGCAACAGGATTGATTGGACAGTGTCCTGCAGGCAATGTTCCTTGCCTGTTGAACAGCTTTTCATCGCTCATGTGAAAAACAAAGCAAAAACTTTCAGGGAAAAAGTCATGAAAATGAGTATCTAGGCCATATTTAGCAGCTTTTAGAAAAAATGGAGATAAAACCCTAGATTGAAGACCCTGTTGCTAAAAGTGCTTAAGTCACAAAATGTTCATTTTGATGAAATGGAGAAAATCAACTCGGGGTTACTATATCCTTGCCCCACAGTATGTGAAAATGTGACTTAAGTACTTTGAGCACAAGGGTCATCGATTCCACATGCCATCCTGAAGTTTGTGAGCCTCTTAATGTGTTCAGGATCAATCAAATTTTTTTTCAAAGCAGGGTGGCCAGCATTGCTTTCAATACGATATCTTTTGCCCGGAAGTGCGTGTGTGCGTGTGTTAGAGTGGAATGCACCAAGAGTACGCCAGAAGAATAAGGGGTTTGTGAAAATATGACCTTCATTAATGTAGACCAGAAAAAAATTGTCCAAGATCAAACTGGAACATTTCAGGGTTAGGAGCAGTGAGATAAAACATCAAGGAATATAAAACTGACCTGCTAGTTAGTCCTTAGACCTGCACTATAAATCATATTCTTTTGCGTTTACACAAGAAGTCGAGCTGCAGACATAAATATTTTTTCTATTTCATAAATATGTCATGACCAATTCTGCATTTTTCAGCTTGAAAGCACTGTGCTTTAAAGTAAATAATGTACCTACACTAGCTTGTTCATCTCTCACAGTATCAGCGGGAAGGGAGAGAAAAGGTGAGATGTACCTTGTTGATACAAACAAGTGGGTAAACCACATCCTGAAGAAAAAAAACAGAGGGAGCCAGCTCAAATGTAGCCCTTCAAAATAATGTTGTCCAAGAGATCCTGATCACTTCAAAACCAAGGTGGCAGAACACAGGACACCTGGATCTCCAAAGCAATCTTGGGGCCTGCTTGAGTGCAGCTGCTCTCTTAACTAGTTGGCAATACTGAAACTTAAATCAAAAACTGCTGCCGGTGGATATCAGAACGCTGAAAGGCAAGAGGCCATACCAGAGGTCTAGAATACCTTTAAAACATATTGACCAAAGTTATAGAAGGCTTTGTGCAAACACATACACTACCTGACAAAAGTATTAGGACGATCCTCATTCTCACTCAACCTTTGATGTACGTGCTATGTTACACATGTGAGCGTTGTAGGAATTTAATGGTGTCCTAAAATGTACATGTAAACATCACAGAACATTATTTGAACATTCGAGGATGCTACAGATATACAAATTGGCATATTTTTTCTCTGCATAAAAAACTCTCACTTTGGGTCTGTAATAAATAAGAGATATTATAATAAATAGTGCTTGCAAGATGGTAATCTTCAAATTAACAAGTTTGGAATTGTGTCTTTGTTATAATGGAAGACCACGGCTACTATTAGTTCAATCAATATGATCAGATGTGGCACATGGGGTGATTTTGATTCTCTATACAAGGAGGGTCAAGACTTAGAATAATTCAGTTTGGTGTATCCAAAATGGGGTCTGTATTTTTATTTGAATAAACAACTATTTCCAAATATGATACATTCACTATTTTCAACTGCACTGTAAGAAAATCACACACATAAATAGTGACGTCCTAATACTTTTGTCAGGTAGTGTAAACCATGAACTTGGTTTATACTGTCCTAAAAAACCTGATGATTTCTTATCACAAAAACTATCCAAATATCTAGGCTCATGTTAAAAAAGTACAATATCTCTTGAGCACCGTCCGGTAGTACACATTGACAGAAAAAGTCAGGACATATGATTATGAGCCTCAACAGTGGGGTATCACAATATACCCAACAGGACATAGGTTGTATTCCCACTCTCACATGGATTTGAGCCTGTGTCCTGTGAAACAAATAGTCCAACTGTGGCCAGAATGTAGAGTTGACAGTACAGTGCGGACTTTGCTCTGGTTCTCGCATCAGCTATGGGCGATTTGCCCACTGACAGATGAGCAGCCCTTTCAAAGACACTTCAAAGGCCTTTGCCCACATCTGTGCAAGTGTTCTCCTGATGAACAACAATAGAAGGAGACCTGGAGCCAACCACTCAGTGATACAATATTAAAGTCATTGAGTTATTTCCCATAGACACTTCATACTTCTGGGGTTAAAAGTGAAAAATATCATGAATCTTGCATGAAAACACCCAAGACGACACTGTCAAGATAACAACCAACAGTATAAAAGAAAACTGTGATCAAAGAGGCTCTCAAAGGACATTGGCATCTCATCAAATATACTGGATTGGGTGTGCAATGGCTTTGCAGATCAGTGAATGGGTCCCTCTGAATAGATCTATTGTACGTACTCTCCTTTTGAAGTGTGGATTAAGATAAGACACTGAGGTTATTAAATGATACCTCGAGAAAAATCATGCACGTGTTTTCAGCCCTGTCTGACACAAACATATGTAGCAGACATCAGTGTTCAAAATTGGCGATAGAGAATGAAGAAAAGACACATTAAACAGCCTCTGGGGCAGAATATGCGCTGTACAACAAAATTCTGAGCTCAAAGTTGCAGCAGTTTTGACTGGTTATAAGGAGGATCTGGGTTTGAGTCCTGGAGAGCCAGGGCCTTGATGCGTGGATTTTGCAAATTCTCCCCATGTTTGTGACAGTTTAGGTGTCCACGACGGGAATTCTCCAATCATTGCCCTTGTCCAAAGCTTTGGCTTTAGAGCTGGAGCTGTTCCCTGGGCAGTGCCTCTCCTAAGAAACTAGGCTGGCTTTAAATGCAGAGAAATAATTACGGAGCCATGAAAAATATTTAACTCCTCCCAATTTCTTCTATACTCAGCCAAAATAAAAACTTCACACTCGTTTGGAGGTCGATAAGTTGAACATACAAGAAAGGAGGTTTTAAATAATGATTTTATTTAATGCTGTATTCATTTAAAGATGGTATATCATAAAAATAATGTCTGTAATGTAACCAGTTTCACCGGAAATGCTACTGAAATGTCCAAGAGTAAAAGTGGTAAGTTACAACTTGAATAAGAGCAGTGTGCAGGCGATTACGTATGGTTTGGGCAGTCACACGACCTCTAATCAATTCATTCCTAGTGGACGTTGCAGTGACAAATCGATTTTGCAAATGACGAAGGCATTTAGTCGGTCTTCTGCTTTCGACGTCACACGTGGGCTACCAGAACGAGGTTGGTCAGCTGTGGTGCCAGTTTGTTGGAGACGTGTCCGAAGATCATGGATAGTCTATCGACTGCATCCCATTACCCTTGCAACGTCAGTGACGGACGTTTCCGTATTCAGCATGCCAATGGCACGCTCACGGTGAATGTTTGACAGCCATGGCATTGAAAATCAACAAATAATTTACTGTAAAAACTTGTTTTTACGAGACATCACTCTAACGTGCTAACGTGAACTAACGTTGCACATCTCTCATATGGTCACGTGACTGAGAACACGAGAAAACATGGTTTTAGCTTAAAGTATGCTCGCACGTGCTATGTACCTGTGCACGTCGGAGTTGATGTGTGTCATGATGTCTTTGACAACGCATTTACCCCTAGTCATAATAAAAACTCTTTCATCAAAAGTTTCAAGAAAATATTTACAAATTTGAGTGTGAAGTTTCTTTTTTGACTCAGTATATATGTTCCGCTTATTTTTTCTGTCAAGATCTTCATTGGACTGCTCATGCAACATGTTGAAGAAGATGGTGAAGAGTTGGTGCCAGGACGCAACCCTGGTTACCACCGTCGACAATTGAAAATGGGCTCCAAGAGGTCGATGTTGAGTCTGACTTTTTATGCAGCTGGATGACCATATTATGGAACTTTGGGGGACAGCTGAGCCATTCTATTATCTGTGGCATTAATTTTCTGCTCACAGTGTTGAACGCTTAAAGCAGATCTTCAAACGTTACATACAGACTTTTCTTCTACTCCCGGCACTTCTCTTGGAGCTGCCGGAGGACGAAGACCATGTCTCTAGTGTCCCTGAAGCCTCACTGGCTCTCTGGGAGATGATTTTCAGAAAGGATGAGCACAAGTCTGTTCAGAAGTACCCTAGCACGGATTTTTCCTGCAATGGTGTGCAGAGTTATCTCCCTATAGTGGGAACAGTCCTACTTTTCCTCTTTGTTCTTATGGAGGGTGATGATGAGTGCATCTCATAGACCTTGTGGTTGCTCCCAGCAACAGACAAAGTGATCAAGGAGTTTGGAAAGTGAAGCTGTACCTCCATGCTTCCATATCTCTGGTGGGATTCCATCAACTCCTGCTGCACTGTCACTCTTCAACAGCGCTATGGCTTTAGTGGTCTCTTTGATGGTAGGCAACTCTTCCAGTTCTGGCTTGCTGAAGATTGCAGAGAATTGCTGAGTCTTGGATTGAGAGGTCAGCACTGAAGAGAGTCTGGAAATGTTCTGATCAGCAGTTGATGATGGGCTTCTTCTCAGTGAGGAGCGCCTGGCTGCCTGCTCTGCGCTAGAGACTCTGGACCTAGTACGTAGGGCAACACACTGCCTTTACAAGTTCACAGAACCCTGTGTAGTCACTGATGGCTGCGCAAAGCTGAGTTCTCAGGTCTTCTTCAGAGACATCTAATTCTAATATTACAGAACAATAACTCAAGTAATCACAAAATGCAATTTTTAAATGAAGATTTCACTTTCATTTCACATTCAACCCTCCTTGGCCTTATGTAAAAAAAAAAAAGCCATTCCCCCAGGGGTTGACCAATAAAACAAATTCAATTTGTAATTGGGTTCTATTTCACAAGACACCCAGGCATGATTACTGCACTGCTGACCACCTAAACACCTAAATAGAATCTGTCAGGCAATGTGAAGTAGACAAAAAGCAACACATGATGCCGCGATCTAAAAAATTCATAAACGGATAAAAAAACAGATAAGAACAAATGTTCTACCAGCCTGGAAAGGGTTGCAAAGCCATTTTAAAGCATCTGTCACACAAAAAAAGTATATGTTGGCGAAGTTTAGTAATAGAAATTCGCTAAGTTCTTCACTAAGTTTGTCGTGATTTTTGAATACTGTAACAATTACAAGACTGGCTATTCGAACAGCAACTGTGCTTGTAAGCAACGTTCACTCGCTTATTTGCCGAGCGAGAATGAATTGATGCTGGTTAGGGCTGGGGTTAGTTTGGTGAGCATGTCAGCGATGCCAACTGGCTTGTTTGCAGAGCAAAAATGAGCCAACAAATAAAGCAGGGTCTAAAAAGCCACTCCGATGTTCACTCTGGTTTTATCCTGGATTTTGTCAAATTCTTTCTTTTGTGCTTTTTTTCTTCTGGCTTCCTTTTTTTACTTTTCTTAGCCGTGAGTGCTGTTCCTGGTAACGGAGGTATCAGTATATTTTTTCCTCGCTGATGGCTCTAAGCTCCTGAACCTTCTCTCAGAGATTTGAACTTGACTGAGCACCTGCGTGAACTGAGGAGAGAGGGGGAGGGGGCTGTCTGCAGCGCGTGCATGTGCACTGTTTGACGGCTGTCAGACACCATCCTGGCTCTAATTGGTTCTTTTTAGTCGGTCCGAATGATTCTTTTAAATTGCAGTAGGAGCATTTGGTGGCTTTAAAGGAGCCTTTTTTAATTACAGAGTACACGTTTTATGTAATACTGTCTGTACACAGTGACAATTTTAGCAAAAATGACAAAAAGTTAATTTTCTAAAACTAACCAACTGCAGCTTTAATGCCTTCAGAATAGCCTGAATTTTTCTTGGCATGGATTCAGCAAGGAGCTGGAAACATTCCTTGGAAATTGTGGTCCATGTTCACACTGATAGCATCACACAGTTTCAAATTTCTAGGCTGTACATTTATGCTGTTAATCTTCAGTTTCTCCATATCTAAAATATGCTCTTCTTGATTTGAGACCTGATAAGTTTGGAGATTACTGAATTACACTGAGCTCATTGTCATGTGGAATCAGCTTGAGATGATTAGTGCTTTGTGACATGCCACATTATTTTACAGGAAGTAGCCACTTGCAGATGGGATACAAATGGTCAACAGCAACACTCAGGTAGGCATCAGCATTTAATTAATGATCAATCGGTATTATGGAGTCAACTGAGTTCTAAGAAAATGTTCCCCACACTGTTACACCACCAGCAGCAACCTCAACACTTGATGCAACTCAGGATGGATCCAGAGATTCATGTTGTTCTCGCCAAATTCTAACCTAACCATCTGTTTGTCACAGCAGAACTCGAGATTGGTCAGTCCAGGCAACATTTTACCAATCTCTCTCTGTCCAGTTCTGGCAAGGCTTTGCTCACTGTATCCTCAGTTTCCATTCTTAGCTGACAGGAGTGGAATCCAGTCTTCTGCAGCTGTAGTTCATCCACTTCAAAGTTCAATGTGCTATGTTCTAAATAGCACAGTTATAGTGTATGATTATTTAGTGTCATTGTTCTGTCAGCCTGAACCATTCTGGCCATTTTTCTCTGACCACTTCCATTACAAAGGCGTTTCTGAACAGAAAACAACAGCTCACAGGATGTTTTTTTGGTTTCACACCATGGTCTGTACTGCAAAAAGTGTTTGTCTAAACAAAATAATTTAATTGTATGAGAACTTATTTCTTTCAAAAGTACAAAATACTGGTTTATTTTAAGTTACCATATGCACAACAACAAAAATTTTCTTATCCTGTGGACGTATCTAGAAGTGATTAAAAATTCTCTCACGTTAGTCGCAAAATTTTTGTTTTCCTGAGGGGGAAAAAAGGCAATGGAAGTAAATGTTTTCAGTTTAAATGCAAAATGAAGATGCTTGGTAAGCTGACTTACATTTTCTGACACAAAACAATCACTTCATTTTGCGCCATTTCATGTTCAAAGTCAGTTTGTTGATATTTCTTCCTCATAGTGATATCTGAAAATCTGACCCTTAACCATATATGAGATGCATCGAGTTGCAGCACCATGATTCACTGATGTGATACACGTCTGGTTGAACTTCTTCAGGTGAGGATAACTGCATCAAGCCTCTTAAGAGTAATGACGGACCAGTTCAGTAGACTTTTTTTGGCATCTTTCATCTCTCCTTCATGCAAACATCTCAGAATCCTTGAGGGTCCTGGGTTCATGCTTGTGGACTGCCGTCTTCAATTTCATCAGCAGGATTTCAATAGGGATCAAGTCCTGAAACCAAGATGGCCATTGCAAATTCTTAATTTTGCATTTTATCTTTTTTACTTCAATGTAAGTTTGGCGTTTAGCTGAAAGCTCCATTTGTGGACAAGTCTCAACCTCCTGGCAAAAACAACCATGTGTTTGGCCAAAATATCCCGAAAGTTAACAGAATTAATGGCACTATAAATCTTCCTAAGATCCCTAGGACCACAAGCCAGAAAACAGCCCAATGCATCAAAAATCAACCAGCATATTTTACCGTGTGTCCCAGGTGCTTTTCATTGTATTCAACACCATTGTGTGCAGTAGGAACGCATGCCGAAAAAAGTTATTTTATGCATTTTCTTATGTCCTTGTGACGTATATAAGCAGATTTGTACAGGACAAGAATCGTTCGTTCTTATTTTTATATAATTAAAAATGAATAAACTGAAGCAAAGCCAACTGTGGTAGTCTTAATTCTTCAACACCAGCAGAGACAAGATACCAAACAGAAATGCTGATCAGAAATTCTGTTCTAAGAACTGAGAGCATGTTACCTAAAATGGAGATTTCTCCAGGTTTTTGGACCGGACCATTTAAAACCATTTTTCAATTCATAATCCATTCTCCAATCTCAATTCCTGAATTGTGCCTTACGATTCAAATCAATAAAGAATAAAAGTGCTGTAAAGAAGTATTTTCTCTCTTCTACATTTCCACTATTTTTTGCTAATTTGTCATATTTACGTTTCAGATTATCCAACTAATTTTTATATTAGACAAAGACAACATCAGAAAACATAAAATGTTGCTTTTAATCAATCATTTCATTTGTTGAAGGAAAAAGGATGTGTAATTACAAGTAATTACCCTACAGTGCCTTCTGTAAGTATTCACTCCCACCGGACTTTTCTGCAATTTTCTACAATTTGCATTGTTACAGCCAGAAATTGCAATTGATTTTGAATGGTTTTTACTATTAGATTAACAGAACATACATGATGCTTTGAAGATACAAAAATTTTTAGTTGTGGCACAAACAATAATTAAGACAAAAAACAGATATCTATGAGATGCACAAGTATTCACCCCCTCCACCACCCCAAGTCAATACTTGATAGAAACTGTTTGCTGCAACTACGGCGGAAAGTCTTTTGGCTATGTCTCCACCAGCCTCGCACATCTAGAGACCGCAATATTTGCCCATTCTTCTCGGCAGAATAGCTCAAGCGCAGACAGATTGAATTGGTCTAAACAGCAACTTTTAAGTCTTGCAACAGATTCTCAGTTGCAAGGTGGGTCTGGGCTTTGACTGGGCCATTGTAAGACATTAACATTCTTTGCATGCACGACTAATAGTTGTCCTGTGGACAGATTCTCCCTCCTGAGCTGTGGATCTTTCCAGATCCTCCAGAGTTACCGTTGGCCTCTTGGTTGCTTCTCTGATTAACACTCTCCTTGCCCAGTCTGTCAGTTAAGGTGGATGGCCTTCTCTAGCTAGATTTGCTGCTGTGCCATATTCCTTCTATTTTTTAATGATGAATTTACTGGTGCTCTGTGAGATGCTTGGGATGTTTTATTACCTAATCCTGCTTTGTGCAAACCAATTTTCATAAAAGCTGCGACAGTGTGTAAAATGTAAATAAAAACAGAATCCAGTGATTTGCCCATCATTTAAACCCTATATTTAATCAAAAATGGTTCAAAGACAATAAATCAAATAATGAAACAGAAATTTATTGTTTTTAGAAAAATATGTGCTCAATTTGAATGTTCAAAGACAATAAATCAAATATTTAAACTTAGAAATTAATTGTTTTTAGAAAAATATGTGCTCAATTTGAATGTTCAAAGACAATAAATCAAATATTGAAACTGAGAAATTAATTGTTTTTAGAAAAATATTTGCTCATTTGAATTTGATGCCCGCAACATGTTTAAAAGTTGGGACAGGGGTAACAAAAGAATGGAAATATTTTATAATGCCAAACAATGCACCTGGTGGAACATCTCACAGCTAATTAAATTAATTTGCAATGGGTCAATGACATGAATGAGTATAAAAAGAGCAAGTCAGATAGGCTGAGTCTTTCAGAAGATGGTGAGGGTGTTGCACCACTGTGTGCAAGGAACAAGGCCAAAAACCAGTACTGAATGGCCATGATCTTTAGGCCCTCAGGTGGCACTGCATTAAAAAAAACAAGATTCTGCAGTGGAAATTGATGCATGGGCTTAGGAACACTTCTGAAAACCATTTTCATTGTGTTACAATTTGTTACTACATCCACAAATGCAAGTTTAAGCTTTACTTTGTAAAGAAAAAAACATGAATAAACAAGATCCAGAAACACTGCCATCTTCACTGAGCCTAAGCTCACTTATGATGGCCTGAGATGAAGTGGAAAACTATTGTTTGGTTTGACCAATGAAAATCTGAAATTTTTTTTGGATACCACCTCCTCTAGGCCAAAAAGGAGAGTATACGGCTGTTTTTTTTTCCAGCACACAATTCAAAAGTCAGCGTCCATGATAGTATGGGGGTCCATTAACATACGTGGCAAGGCTGTCTTGCACAAGACAGCATTAATGCTGAAAATTTTATGCAGGTTTTGGGGCAACATATACAGCCATCCAGACATCTTTTGCTGATAAGGCTTTGCTTATGTCAGCAAGAGAATGCCAAACCGCATTGTGCACGTTACCGCATCATGGACCCGTAATAAAAGGGTCCGGGTGCTAGACTGGCTTGCCTGCAGTCCATATGGGTCAACCATTGAAAAATGTTGACAAGAGTCTGCAAAAGTGTTGAGAACCTGATCTCTAAAATCAAGAAAGAATGAGAAAACATTTTGCTTTCAAAACCACAGCAATAGGTGTCCTCAGTTCCAAAAAACTTACGCGTTTTGTTAAAAGAAGAGATGATTTAACAAAGTGGTAAACATGTCCCTGTTCCTGTTGCTGGCAACAAATGCTAAATTAACGGACTTTTTTTTTTTTTAATTTCTCAGTTTCAACATCTGATATGATGTCTTTGTACTATATTCAATTCATTATAGTGTTTAGATGATTTGCTAATCATTGCAGTCTTTTTTTATTTACATTTTACTCAACGTTCCAACTTTTCTGGGCACGAGGCTGTACTTCTGCACAACCTGATACCTGACCAATTAGATGGGTTCCTTGGTCTTCATGACGCTGTTATTTACTATTTTGTCTTGGTCCATTACATACAACCCCATCCTAATTTGTGGTTGTAACACGACAAAATATTAAAAAGTCCTGGGTGGGTGAATACTTATGCAAGGCACTGATTAAATTCTGTATGTCAACTCAAAGGTGATCTATTCAAAACTGTTTGTAATCAGTTATTTCTCAGTTGCGAGCATATCCTTGCAACACTGAATGGACATTTATTAAGTTTAAGTATTAATGGTATGAAATGTTAATTTAAAAGTGACAAATGCTTTCAAGGTGTTAATCAGAGGTCAGATTAACAATTATGTCTCAAAAGATCTTAGGAAATGACTGTTCTCTCTTAACACCAAATTTCTGAAAACTTTGTTTAAAAGAGTAACATTACAAAGAGCTCCCTCGCAAAGTGCATTTCGGATGAAGTACAAACAGTTTGAGTATCAATGTGGGAGTAAGCATGGCACTCCTTCTCTTGACATTCAAGATATAAAAATGAATCGCAAATGAAGCATTTTCAAAAAAATGACCCCCACCTGGATTTACTGATAAAAATAAGATTATAATTTGTGGACTACAGGCATTGACTTTAAAATGACTATAACTAACCAAGGTAGAAATGTGTAAGTAGGCAGAAATTTGATGCATCACCATTTCAAATCATATTTAAAAATTTTTAGATCATATTAACTTCAATGGTGCATAATACATCTATTTTTACACTTACTCCAAATACAGGCTTCATGAAAAAGAATTGACAATTGGATGCCATACTTTTGGATGATTGTTGGCTATCATAGTAATCATTCGTCAAAAATTTGTGAATTATGTGCGCAAATGGAGCAGGTGGCAGCAAGCAGGATTTCAGTGACGTTCTCTGCAGCCTTTGGAGTGATCCAGACCATTCTTAAGAAAGATTGTACTGCAATTCTCGTAAACACACAATTTTTACATGATGTATGAGGCCTGTAATGCTGTGGCTATCACTGTGCCAGATGTACAAAGACAATTCAGAAAGCCTCATTTCCATGAATAGCATAGCATTTTGGATCATGTTTTATATTGAATTTTCAAATAAAAGCGACTATTTTCCTGTTCTACCTCTTAAGCCTGAATAAAATTTTTCTTCTGCTGTTTTCTTCTTCTAATGAAAACCTTATGACGAGAGCGTTCCTACTGAATGCTGTAAAGAGGATTTTGAGTCCTTTTGACAACATGTTTGTTCTAAGGTAACCAGCTGTCCTGTTCACAAACATGCCGATATTGTCATATTATATCTGATCCTACAATGTAAAACTTTATTTAAAACTACAACAAAACATGCCATCTCTATTTTAGAAAGAAACCTGTATTATTCCTAAACTATAAGCATTCTGTGCCAGTTTTGCAAAGATGCCGGGTTTGCTGTTTTCGACGAGAGGTATAGTTTATCATTGTGGTCTGGTGACATCGCAGAACTACAAAGGCAAGAGGGTTTGGCAAGTAAAATTGCAGTGAGAGCAAGAACCAAGGCATAGACAAAATGAACAGGAAAAAAATAAATAAATGAAAAAGCAGAGCCACACCAGAGGCATTTGAGAAAGTGTGGGATTCCACAAAGTGAGCAGGTTTCAAGTTATGTTTTCATTAATTGTAGTGGAGGCATAGTGCAGCTGGACATGGGTTTGTTTGAAAATGGGATTTTTCTTCCTTCATTCCTCAAAAAAAAAAATCCTGTCCACACAAGGACCGTTTAAAAAATATCTCTATCCGCATGATAAAATGAAAACATAATTGAAGCACTGTCAAGAACCAACAAGCGGCAATTATATAATTTAATGTAAAACCCTGTTGGCTAATCACAAGCCTAGAAAAAAATTCCATAACCAGCAGCCTAGTCTATCTGAGCCATCCACATGAGGTGACGTTCAGTATATTGCAATTCTGCACAGAGAAGGGGGGGGGGATCATATGGGCTGATGTCAAGGTGACGCTATTACTCAACCATCAAGCAGAGGTCTAACCTGTGTTTGCCCAAAACTTGTGTTGGCGGCAGAATCTGTCATGGCAGAGTTGCATTATGTGGCAGAGACTAGCACAGCACATTCTGGTGCCTCAGTTTCTCAACGTAGTAACAGAGTAACCTTACATTTATGTGTAAACATGTAAATGCTATGTAAATTAATTGCTATGAAGATACTGAATGAAGATAATGTAAACTTTTGTGTATGACTTAAACATTTGAATTATGAGTGTTCATTTGAAACCTGTTTTCGAATGGTTTTCCAGTTCATCAGCTCAGACTCTGCATTTCACAGCAAATTTGATAAGCAAGTTTTTACTGACTCTGATGCTGCAGCACTGTAGAACTGCTACTATGACAATGACATAACATCTAAGTAGCCCCAGTAACAACCCAGGAAAACTGTACAAATAAAGGCAAGAAACTCTGCATTATGCACCAGTATTATAAGACTTATTTATTTGCATTCCAAATAATTTGGCCAACAACTAAATAATGTATTAAATTCATGACTGCTGCCACCACAATAATCAGCTGGCAAATAAAAGTGAAAGGCATTTAATGACCTGATAATCAGAGCCTGTCCTGATGCCCCAATGTTGTGGATTTGAATCACATGATTTAATAGGCTTTTTAAGCTCTAGAGTAAGGTGCTTAACCTTATTTCTTTTCAGCAATCACCCAGCTGGATAAATGGAAACTACAGTATGTGCAATGTAAGCTGTATAAGGGGTTATGGAGGAGGCCCTCAACTGAGTAAACAAAAAAAGTAAAATTAAAGTCTACTCACAGCTCATGCAAAAGCCACCAGTTTTCTGCTCTCTCAGGATTTACAAATGATTCATAAACATTTAATCAAGAACACGTATCACAGACCGCAGCCGAGCTGACAGAGCGAGACAAAATACATGGTGACTGACTGAGACAGACGCCTATTGGAGATACACCACCCTGCCACATATATGCAAACAGAGGAATCCAGTTTTTATGATAAGAGGGGAAAACATGTCATAGATCTGCACCCTTCACAATGCGCTTTACTCAGAAAGACAAATGAACAGAGCTCAAAACCGGTAAAAGTGCAATTTAACTCATACCAAGATGCACAGAATTTTTATTGTATTCATTAATGTTCAGATAGTATGAAAGAGAAATGAATGAATCACAGGCAAGATGGGGTAGCTGAGGGTGCCTTATAGTTTCTCTTTGGGTTGAGGATGATATTGTAGTTATCACTTTTGATGAGGTGGGAACTTTTGACAGAAATTTAATTTGTGAATAAAAATTGAGCCAGGGAGCTTACTGCTTCACTCAGATAGCTGGTTGGTAACATATTGCCAACTAATGTAACCCTTCATGTAAGCCCATCCTAAATGGAAGACTCCATCCAGATAGTCCCTAGTGTGGCATGCTAATTTCTTCTTTCTGCTGGCATACCAATTATGCCTAAAACATCTGAATCTGTTCCTTCAGTTTGGATATAAAAATGAAAATGTGAAGCATCTGGACATTTTAAAACATGGCCAAAAATATGGTGAAAAACCCAACCTTCCCCCTGACTTCAAAGTCAGCAATGACATGTGCCAGGTCAAAACTGGGCATGTCCAACTCCATTTTGGTAATTTTGTGACACGAGACAATAGCAAAACTGATGCGTTATCAACAGGATTGGACTAAGACAAATGAATAACTGGTGTATGTGGTTGGGGTTTTGTTCCATTTAGGCAAATCAGATCAGCTGCTGTCATTCCCTGAAATTAAATAATTCAGAGGAATTTGGTGATTATTGGTTGCTACTTTGGAACATTAGCTAGGTAGCAGCTACATTAAACTTCTTTCACGTGAAATGCATTTGAATATCCTCGCCAGCTTTCTGCATTGACAGTTGACACACCATCTAATGTGCAGGCCTACCCGCTTTCTTGCAGCTGCTTTTATGAGAGCATCAAAGTGGGCAAAGGTGACAAAAGGTGTTCCTTCATTCAGGAACTGCTCGCGAGAACAGGAATTCCAAAAATCGTGAGCCTTTATTGTAAAAAGGGTCGGGACCAGAAGACACAAATTGCCAAGCCAAAAACAGTATCCAAAAAGCGAAGTCAAAAAGACAGGCAGGGATCAAAACCAGTAAGGCAGATGTGTGACAGTACGTAGACAGTAAGCTAATAATCGTAGGCGAAATCGAGAAAGGTAGGTCATACGCAGGGCGTCCAAACAGAAATCGTGGTCGTACAAAAAACAGGTCAAAATCCAAAAAGAATAAACAGGAATAGTAGGGCAAGGCAATCTCAAGGTCGAACAAAGCAGTCATGAAGAAGCAATAAACAAAGGGCATACGAGGAGCTCTGCACAAATGAGTATTGATCAATGTTCTGACAAACAATGAATTGCAGTGAAGACTTTAAGTAGACAAGAGGGAATTCACATGCTATGTAGGGAACAGATGAATTGGATAAGAGCTAATTACAAAGGTAAGCACACATGGGGAGGTCCTAAAACAAAACAATTAGCAAAAGCCAAGACACGGACAGGATCCACGCAGACGACCTATGACAGATAAACAGCTCCGGTCAAGGAGTTCTGAGTGCACAGACAAAGAGTGCAGGATAGCAATGAAGCACGTGCAAGAAATCTCACGGAAATGCAGGAAGATGCAGGGAAAGGAAAGCAAGAGTCAGAGACTAGAACAGGGCGATAGCTGAGATTGAATTAGTGGTAATTAGTAGCGGTTCAGCTTTACAAATTAACCCAAGTGCTCGTTAGTAAGTTTGTAATATATACATTGATTAGTTAAGTTAGTAAACTATGATACAAAATGAAAATGTTAGTACTATTAGTAATCTAGAAAAGCAAGGCAAAGAATGTAAATGAGAATTGAAGTAATAATATGAAACAGCAGAAACCAATGAAACCAGGTAAACACGCCGACTGGGAAGACAGACTGAACCAAACTGACAAACCAAACGACAGAGGTGACCAGTGCAATGAAACCTGAAATCGCATAAACAGAAAACCGGAATGTATAATAAGCAAAAAGAACAAAGAAAAGACATGACAATGAACACATGGCATGACATCAAAACACAGAACCATAACAAAACATGCCACTTGAGATGGATGGAAATGTGCATAACTGCATTTCCATTTGCTATGGCACGAAAATGGAGCACTTGGTGTCTGCAGGCAAAATTTAATGTGTGACACCTCTGCATGTAATTCTGCCATTTTTAACTAAAACAGGCTGCCAAATTTCAGTCTGAGCAAGAACATCGAATAGTTGAGAATTCAAATGGAAGAAGGGAGGAGGGGTCTGGTGCTTTTGGGCAAATTCTGTCTTTGATGATTGTCAACTTGCGTCACTGCTGTTCAGTGCCTTTACAGCAATGCTGCAGCTAAGAAAATACTGTGGTAATGATGAAACCATTCAGGCGCTTCAGTCTGGAATTCATCTCAGTAACTAGTCTGAAACCCCCAGGACTCCACACCACATGAGGCACACTGCTTGCTGCTTGGAATTACTGCAGTAAAGTACAAGAGTTTCAAACTCTTTTCCTCCAGGTACTTAAAACTTCCAGGAAAAAAAGTCACTTGAGCTTTGGTCTTAGAGGGGCTGTAAAAGCGCAGGGTCCAAGGAACTGGCAGGGCGAAAGGCTGATATATGGGTATGAAATCCAAAGGCATGAAGAAATGGACATTAAAAGTGTTTCTCATTAAATTTATATTATACAATGTGTATTTTACAATGTAAGTATATAATGAGTAATTATAATATATTATTAATTTAGTTTAATGTATACAAAAAAAAGTATATGTATATCATTGAGCACATACTGAGGAATTCATCACAAAAATTACATATATTGCAATGTACAGTATATTCTTAAAACAGGGGGATGAATGTGAATGGTGGTAATGCAATGCTTTGACAGATGCAATAAATTTTAACGGGCGTCCATATTCCATACATCCACTAGGCATATGCTGTCGGAGGCGACGGCTGGGGGTATATCCCTAAATGCCCCCAATCCTCCAATTCCGCAATCCTTGAATAGACCTTGAATGGACTTGCATTTGCACTTAATTTCAGGTCAATCGGACAAATGGTTCTGAAGATATGGCCAAAATGGTCATTTTCCATCACAAAGCACCACCTGGTGGCAAAATATTGAACCATACAGGTAAGATGTCAGCATGTGACACGTTGTGAGGTCATGACCTTGCAGTTGCACATAGTTTCATGTCAATTGGAGAAATAGTTCCAAAGATATAGCAAAAATGGTGAATTTTATGTGACAAAGCTCCACCTTGTGTCAAAATTTTGAACCAAACAGGAATAATGTCATCGTCGGACACATCTTCAGGTCATGACCTTTCATTTGCACTTGATTTGAGGTCAATAGGACAAATATTTCCAGAGATATGATAAAAACAGTGATTTTTTTCAGTTTTTGGCCCCTGGTGGCCAATCTAGAAATTGTAAATTGTCCAAACTCGAATCAGTGCTTCCTCTTTATGATACTTACTTATATGCAAAACTTGGAATTTCTAATTGAAATATTACTGCAGTTATCGCGTTAACACGTAAATCAGTTTTTGGCCCCTGGTGGCCAATCTCGAAATTGTAAATTGTCCAAAATCAAATCAGTTCTTCCTCGTTAGGATACTTACATATATGCAAAACTTGGAATTTCTAATTGAAATATTACTGCAGTTATCGCATTAACACCTAAATCAGTTTTTGGCCCCTGGTTGCCAATCTAGACATCATAAATTGTCCAAAATCGAATCAGTTCTTACTCTTTATGATACTTACTTATATGCAAAATTTGAAATTTGTAATTGAAATATTACTGAAGATATCGCGTTAACACGTAGTGCGGCGGCGGCAGCAGCGGCGGTCGGACCAAAAACATAATATCCCCAGAATTGTCATGGTTTGGTCCTGCCGGCATGAGGAAGCAAGCCGGCGGGCACAGGGAGCATGTACCCAAAACTGAATTAAGGGACCCAAGTGCACAGGCTGAGTAAAATATAAATAAAGTTTAATAAAACTCATTAAACACCCAGGGGAACAGCAGCGATATCCAGGGCTCCAATACAAACGGCCAGCAAACAATGAGCCAACAGAATACAGCTGCACTGCCAGTGTGGCAGTGCAGCTCTTAAATACACTCAAGTCACCTCCACGAGCAGCAGCTGTAGCTCGTTGAGGTGGAGGTGCAAACGAGAGGGGAGGGCCTGCAGGGCCAGACCATCACAAGAATGGTATTCGGCGTTCGGGGATATAAACAAATGTATTTATTGATGCAAGATTTTTCAAGTAGGCTATTCATATTAGACCACTATATGTAACCATTCTACCATGGAGCAAATTTTTGCTAGCTACAAAACTGAGGTCAGTCACAACAAAAGAAAAGCCAAAAGAATTCGAGGGGAGGTGGAAGTAACATTGAAGTAAGGAATTTAATACAATATAATCTTTTCATTATCTGTCTCGCAGTTATGGAAACGAATTAAAATAGTGTTAAGCCCAGGCTGGATCATGTGATGACTGTCACCAAAAAGCCAGAGTAGTTTTGCTTTTTCAAGCTGAGGTAGCAACTTTGCAATTAGTGGTCCACGCATCAAAGCCGCTGGAATCGTACAAATATTATTATTATTATTATTATTATTAGTGGCCCAGCACCTAAGGTAAGTAGGGCACATATTGTATTTCTCAGTTTTCTTTATGATTAATATTCTGCGGTGAGTGTCTATAGCAGCTCACGAAACTGATGTGCCCCCATTTTAAAATTTTACACAGTGATAGAAGGAAATGGGTTCCATCCAACATCCTGTTCAAAGGGACGAAAAGTATGATGCAAGTGCTCGAATGTATGGAATTAATCTGGATTAATTATAGACGGTGACCACAATTTCATCAGTCGCTTCAATGCGCATAAAGTTTTCAGGTTGCTTCATCTGTCAGCCAAACTGTAAATTACAAGCACAATATGGAGTTGTGCATTTTCTAAAAGAAAATGGGATGAACGAGTTGCGGGTGTTGCATTTGTGGATCAGTACAAATTCAAAATTGATTTTGAGGCAATGGTGGGTAACAGGTCAATCCATACCCAGAATCTGACCTGAATTATTAAAATGTATGAAGCACTCAAAACAATCTTTCTATAGTGAGAGACAAAAGAAATGAAAATACAAGACTGACCAGAAACTAAAATGTGTCTCATTTTTGTAAAAATTTTATTTATTATTAGCACATACACATTTACACTCATTTTTTCAAACATATATTGGTTTTGCAGTAACCTCCACCTTGCGACCATGTGAGCTCATTAACTAACTTGCATTTCCAATTCGCAAAGTTTTAGGCATGATATATACCTAGTCTTAAATGGTCCACTAACAGCTATCCCTCCAGGGGGATCACCTAAAAGACTGCAGGACTGACCGAGTTTGCCAGTATAAAGGAGTCATGGCTTTATTATGAATTCCTAAATGCGTAATCCTCCTTGTTGAATTGTGAAACACCTGGATGTTGATGGACTATGTTCCCTCACAATTCAAATAAATCAGAGCATTCAATGATGGGGCAGACAGTTGCAAGGGCATGTAATCCATCGCATCCACCATTATGGCATCTATTTTTTAAATATCTTGATTTACTAAACAATAATCTTTAACATTTTAATCCTTTTTAATCATTTGCATATCTATTCGTTGCTGTTCATCCCTTTGCGTGTGAAAACTGTGCTTGACTACATCAACCCAGCAGTGGACTGAAACTGCCGTGATTAACTACAAAACCCAAAACCAGTGAAGTTGCCACGTTATGTAAATCGTAGATAAAAACAGAATACAATGATTTGCAAATCCTTTTCAACTTATATTCAATTGAATACACCGCAAAGACAAGATGTGTAATGTTCAAACTGAGAAACTTTTTTTTTTTTGCAAATTTAATCATTAACTTAGAATTTAAAGGCAGCAACACATTGCAAAAAAGTTGGCACAGGGGCCTTTTTACCACTGTGTTACATCGCCTTTCCTTTTAACGACACTCAGTAAACTTTTGGGAACTGAGTTGACCAATTTTTGAAGCTCTTCAGGTGGAACTCTTTCCCATTCTTGCTTGATGTACAGCTTAAGTTGTTCAATAGTCCGGGGTCTCCGTTGTCGTATTTTACGCTTCATAATGCGCCACACATTTTCAATGGGAGACAGGTCTGGACTACAGGCAGGCCAGTCTAGTACCTGCACTCTTTTACAACGGAGCCATGCTGTTGTAACACCTGCAGAATGTGGCTTGGCATTGTCTTGCTGAAATAAGCAGGGGCATCCATGAAAATTACGTTGCTTGGATGGCAACATATGTTGCTCCAAGACCTGTATGTACCTTTCAGCATTAATGGTGCCTTCACATATGTGTAAGTTGCCCGTGCCTTGGGCACTAATACACCCCCATACCATCACAGATGCTGGCTTTTGAATTTTGCGCCTATAACAGTCCGGATGGTTCTTTTCCTCAAAAACAATTTGAAATGTGGACTCGTCAGACCACAGAACACTTTTCCACTTTGCATCAGTCCATCTTAGATGAGCTTGGGCCCAGTGAAGCCGGTGGCGTTTCTGGATGCTGTTGATAAATGGCTTTTGCTTTGCATTGTAGAGTTTTAACTTGCACTTGCAGATGTAGCGACGAACTGTAGTTACTGACAGTGGTTTTCTGAAGTGTTCCTTAGCCCATGTGGTGATGTCCTTTACACACTGATGTCGGTTTTTGATGCAGTACCGCCTGATGGATCGAAGGTCACGGGCATTCAATGTTGGTTTTCGGCCTTGTCGCTTACGTGCAGTGATTTCTCCAGATTCTCTGAACCTTTTGACGATATTACGGACCGCGATGAAATCCCTAAATTTCTTGCAATAGGTCGTTTAGGAATGTTGTCTTTAAACTGTTTGACAATCAGCTCACGCATTTGTTCACTAAGTGGTGACCCTCGCCCCATCCTTGTTTGTGAATGACTGAGCATTTCAGGGAAGCTGCTTTTATACCCAATCATGGCACCCACCTGTTCCCAATTAGCCTGTTCACCTGTGGGATGTTCCAAATAAGTGTTTGATGAGCATTCCTCAACTCTCTGTCTTTTTTGCCACAAGTGCCAGCTTTTTTGAACCATGTTGCAGGCATCAAATTCCAAATTAGCTAATATTTGCAAAAAATCACAAAGTTTACCTGTTCGAACATTAAGTAACTTGTCTTTGCAGAGTATTCAATTGAATATAGGTTGAAAAGGATTTGCAAATCATTGTATTCTGTTTTTATTTACGATTTACACAACGTGCCAACTTCACTGGTTTTGGGTTTTGTAGTTGGGTGAGACAGAATAGCTGGTTGTAAAGATTCTATATTACTGCCAACCTAACACCATATTTATGTGCTGTGAACAGTAGAATCTAACAAAACTGAAGATTGACCATAAACGAGGTGTTTGTTAGACAATCGTGCAATTGCTTTATGCAACCGCAAGATAGCAAGATGCCAACAATGGAGCTGACCACAGCTCATTTTAAGACCAATACGCCTACTGGTATTCAGATTGGCTCAAGTACATTTGCTATTGACACAAACTAGGCCATGGACAGAATGACAACTGTGCCAGGACATAAACTCGCAGACACTTGTGTCACTCTTTGCGCTGCAATGCGCCTGGTGTAAGATTTCCATAATTTCAGCAGTGGTTTGATGGCAAAGTTTGCCCTTCTAATAGAAATTTGCCAGAGTGCAAGGGCACTTGGCTATTAAAGGGAATGGGAAATTATGCTGATTGGTTTATTTCATGCTTTGCCCAGAAGACGCCTTTGGTTAATTTTGGGCCCTGACCAAATTGTCGCTATTTTTGGATTTGATTCAAAATCTAATATGGCTGCCCTGACGTCTGATTGGCTGCTACATTTTTAACTTTTTCTCCAGTTCCATTGCTCAGATTTGGATTACATTTGGTGCATGGTGCCTCATGGCCCTGAGCACTTGTTATTTTTGCCCCCATTTGACATCCAGTATGGCCTCCCTGCATTCTGATCAGCTGACACATTTACACTTCTTATCAATTTCCGCAAGGCAGAGCTGGATCAGATTAGGTACAAATGTTCATCTTATGGCCCTGAAAAAAATGCTGTTTTTTGACTCGAGACAAAATCCAGTGTTTGGCTAACAAATGCTCAATTTCTTCTGCAGTTCCAAGGGTCAGAATTTTGATCACACTCAGTGTAAATGTCTATCTCATGGCCTTGGCTAAGTGTTGTTGTTTTCAAGTTGATGCAAGATCCAATGTGGCTATCCTAGCCCCTGATTGGCTGACGTATTTTTGACTTCCATTTGGTACATATGAATCAAACTTGCCACAAATTTTCAGTCATGACCAAGTGTTGTTATATATTAAGTTGATTTAAAATGTAGTATGGTTGTCCTGGTATCTTACTGGCTGACACGTTATCAACTTTTTCTCAAATTGCCTTGGGTACATCTGGATGAAACTCACTAAATGTGATCTAAGTCTTAGTCCCAAGGAAGTAGAAATTTAGATAATTTGATATCTTTTCAGTGCATGGATCAAAAATCCATTTAGTAAGGAACTCATGACTGATTCACTGACCCACATTTTCTTAGATTAAGCTGACTTCACACCAGCTGCAACTTATTGTTTACGAGTTAACATCACTTCATTATTTGCTCTGCTTGATAACATGAATGTCAGCATGTCGGGATGTAAGCTTTTTCCATTTGCATAGCTGAAAAGAATTGTTATTTCAGTCCAGGTGAGTGATGCAGACCCCATGTGCCTCGTGCATGTTATCATGTAAGTTTTGCCATTTTGACTAGAAATGTTTCTCAGTGTAACAGCATCAGCATACCTTCTATTAAGAGGAATTTTTCTATTTGTTACACAATTCAAACATATCTTGTTTCAGTTAGAAACATTTGCATTATACCTAAGGTTACAGTACCAAACTCCTAAATTAATAAATTATGCTTTGTTTCTTCTTGCAGACCTTATTTCCCACATGCCAATCTAAATTAATATTTCTGGCCAAGCTATTGATGTAGACTATCAATACAAAATGTGCTGTAGTACACCATTATGCATATACAGTACTAGCTAATATGCTATAGATTAACATGAATTACAATTACCATTGTAATTGACTCAGGGTCTGAAGGGGTTAAGTTCTATCTAAAATTCTTCATTGGAAGTCATTTATCAAAGCAAGTCACCCAAAGACATAGATGTAAACAAGATGTACAGACGTCAACTACTCCAAATATATCGAAACCAATCAAAAAATATCACCATTTTTTGAACCTACAACCCAACCTGAAGCTGACGACAGTAGTCAGGATGCTTGAAGCTTGGCTGCTGATGAGAGTGAAACAAGTTTAGTATAAAAACACATTCCGAAAGTTGTTTGTTTTATGGAATAAAATAACATTTTATGCAATATGAATATCAACCAATGCAAATAGAAAATATAAATCCATTTCATCATCTTTAACATAGGCTTTTATTTTGAAATGTCAAGTCCCCTTGGATTTGGAGGTCATCAAAGTGTTTTTGGCAAGTATGATTTGAGCCTTTACTATCTACTGTATGTTCCTCTTGCTTAGTAGTGGTTTTTGCCTCGCAGCTGTTCCATGTGTGACAGTTGATGGGTCCTGACACTAGAATTCCTCCTTATAAGTTCGCGGCCTGGCTCTTTTGCAATATGGTCAGCGCCTGTGACCCTTACCTGGGAGTTTGGGTTCATTTCCCCGCCCGGGCCCTCCTTCGGCCTGCCACACATGGATATAAGTTTTGCTGTCTGACTAATTATGGACTCATGAGCACTGACCATATCTGAGAGAGGCAAAGCCCACGGTGGTTTACTGGTGTCCTATCACCACTGGAATGCTTATTTAACCCTTTCATGACAGTTGAATGTCAAAAACATTTTCTCATCTCTTTCAGAATTTTTAATGATGACTGTAGTGTGCTGCTTGTTGTGACCTCTTTGCCTGCTTAACATGGTTGGAGATGTTTTATTTAAGGCTTAATCCTCGCTAGCAGATGTACTGTTAAAAACTGAGCTCTTCACCCTTAAAAAAAAAAATCTTCCACTTGAAGATGCAAAACACAAAGTGCTGTAAATGGCATGCCAAACTAACTGGCGGTAATGATATAATTTAATATCAGCCCATGAATGCCAATCACAAGCCTTAAAAAACTTGTTAATAAGGTGTTCACACTCTGACGTCACATGCCAATAACTGTTTTTTTTCTGTATACGCATAAACTGCGGAAACAGAGTTGTACAAATTTTCACCCCTGGGAGGCATTTTTCTAAAGGTTATGTTTCAGTGACGAAAACGCAGTTTGCTTGTGGACTTATCTGGCTGGCAGGACATCTGTCTCTTCCTCCCAGCCCCTTACTACCGGCGTGACTTAGGGAACTGTCCTCAGGCCCCTGCTGTTCTCTATTTACATGAAGTCTCTTGGCTCTGTTATCACATCCCATGGTTTCTCTTATCACTGTTATGCTATTGACACTCAACTTTTCCTCTCTTTCCCTCCCAAAACACAGGTCCAGGGAAGAATATCAGCCTTAGCCGACATCTCCTTTAGATGGCCAGATGTCATCTTAAGTTCAACCTTGAGAAGACAGTGCTCCTCTTCATCCCGCATCAAACTTCCCCTCCACAACAGCTTCATCACTGTTGATGGCACTGCGGAAGCTGTTGCCTGCTCTGCAAAGAACCTGGGGGTTGTCCTAGATGACTAACTACACTTTAAGAAGCATGTCACAGCTATAACACGGTCCAGTAGATTTCTTCTGTACAACGTCAGAGGGATCCCACCTTACCTGACCACCTAATCAGCCCAGCTCCTTATCCAAGCTACAGTGATCTCCTGTCTAGATCACTGCAACTTGCTTTCTGGGCTATCATCCAGTGCCCCAAGCCTTGCAGCTCATCCAGAGTGTAGCTGTATGTCTGATCTTCAACCCCCCCAAGTCTTCCCACTTCCTCCTCAGCTGAGATCCCTGCACTGGCTGCTAGTTGCGGCCAGAGGTAAATTCAAGGTCCTGACTCTGGCTTATGCTGCAGCAAATAAGATGGCCCCTTCCTATCTGCTAGACATTACCATCCTATACACACCTACTCGGCCAATTCATTCTCCAGCAGCAGGACAACTTCGTCCCCCTGCCCTGGGTCAGAAAGCTAGTCGCTCTTCTCAATCACTCAGCTTCAACCATCTTCCTCCCCAGTGGTGGAATGACTTTCTTGCCTCATTACGAACTGCCCCATCCCTGTTGCTCCTCCGTGATAACCTAAAGACTCACTTGTTTCAACAGTATCTGACCTAAAACCCCCCTCTGTCCTGCTTTATTTTTAAAAATCTTGCTGCGCTAATATTTTTCTCCATTTGCTTGGTTTCTTTTTCTTTTCTCTGCATGCTACTGCCTTCTGTATAGTCTGTGCCCTACATGGTCATTACTTTAAAGCAGTTCTTACCTTTCTGGCATGTTGCACAGCACTTAATAAAAATTTGAACGTGAACAACTCCGCCTCCCTCCAAAGTCCCACCCTCTTCCCCCTGCCTGAGCTCTGATGCTCCCCTCCTCCCCTGAAGCACGCGGTGAGGAAGTGAGCAGCGCGAGTGAAACGTATGGAGGCATATAGTTAACAAAATTAAAATGAAAATGCAATGTCAGAAATGCATTTTCATCTTCAAGATACAAGTGCATTATGTGTATCATAATGAAAGTGCAAATGTAATCCTCTACTTTGCGTTTTCACTTTCAAGTCCATGTATGCAATATTCGTAACAATTGGAAAATTAAAATTCATTCCTCATTTACATTTGCATTTTTGAGACGTGCCCTGCAATATCACTGACCATATGAAAACGAAAACGCTAATCGAATAAAGCAAATACATTCTTGGAAATGCTTTTTCTTTTTTGAGAAGCACACGCATTATTTGTATCATCACAAAAATGCTAAACTAATCCTCCACTTTCCGTTTGCATTTTCAAGTCCTTGTAGGCACTATTTTCATTAGCAAGAAGTGCCCCGCAATATCACTAACATAACGAAATTGAAAAAGCTATTCTTATAAAGCAAATACATTCTCGGAAATGCTTTTTCTTTTTCAAGAAGCAGAAGCAATATTGGTCCTATAATTAAATTGCTAACGCAGTTCGCCACTTTTCTTTTTCATTTTCGTGATAGACTGACCCGCCTGGCTTTGCATTTTTGATTTTGAGGTCCCATGCGCTTTTCCTAACAAAATTAAAAAGAAAATACCTTCCCTAGTTGGGTGCGACCTGTCAGTGAGAAGGCGGGACTTCCTCCACAATTTGGTACGGATTGGATATTAACAAATACAAGCCTTCTCGTTGGTTATCAATCAGAGGGAAACTCCTGCTGCACTCACCTTCATGTCAAAGCATAAATAGCAACTTACATCGTTGGAGTCACTAACTGTGCATGGACGCTCCCCTGGACATTGCGGAGTTTGATTGAGAGAATAGCTTAAGTTTTCCCCCGAAAACACTGCTCTCGCACTCAATTACCCCTGTGTGTGCTTGGATTAGCGCTGCTTCCACTGAAACGGTGTGCTTACTCTCAGATCTGTCGATCTTCGGACGGGTTATCTGCGCATCATCTGTTTAGTAGTTCAGTCGGTTACAAAGCAAGTTCATACGCTCCTGCTCTCTTGGGTTTCATGTACTTCCATTGCTTTCTTCACAAATTTGGAGTGGAAGGACAGGTCATATTAATACACCAATGCCTATGCACCTCTTTACCTTAATAGCTGGCTACATACAGTGGTAGCCGTGTAACACGTTGACCTCCAGTTCTCTATTATGCGAGTCTGTGGATGAATCGCAGAGGTAGACTGAGCTGAGAAAGGGACAGATTCATCCTGTTCGCTTGCATTCTCCTGCTGCAGAGGAAAGGCTTGTGAAATTCATAGATCTATGATTTCTCTTATTATATTATAAAGTCGCTTGTAATAATATTTTGTCACTGGCCATAGCCAGATGTCGACACAGTGATATGTGTCCTCCAATCGATGTGTTTTTCATGAATAAAATTTTAATTTTTTACATTGTCAGAGCATAAAAGATGAGAACCATAGCTTCGGTGATAATGAAAAACCAAGGTGTGTCCATATGAACATACATCTTAGTCTGATTTTAATGTGATATCTCAAGAACCGGTGGGTGGAATTTCTCTACATTTGGTAAGAAGGTGTATTAGGTAAATGCACAGACACTGGTCGATTTTTGTGACCGAACTGCATCCATACCTCCCTACGTTCAGATGTGTGTACATCCCGCTTTGTTCTTAATGCGATATCTCCAGAACCGGTCGATGAAATTTCTTCATATTTGATAGCAAGGTATTTTGGGTGAATGCCTAGACACCAGTCAATTAGTGTGACCTAGCTGCATCCGTACGTCTGTACGTTCTTATGTCCTGCTCTCTTGTTAATGCAATATCTCAAGAACTGGTTGGTGGAATTTCTTCACATTTGGCAAGAAAGTGTGTTGGGGTAATGCACTAACACTGGTCAATTTTTGTGACCTAGCTGCGACCATATGCATGTACAACCCGCTTTGTTATTGATGTGATATCTTAAGAAAGAGGTTGTCTGAACTTTTTCAAATTTTGCACATATTAAAATCATGCTGTATAAAAGAAAAGCCATGGGGAAAAATACTTTAAACCAAAAACAAAGAAATTAATAAAACAGAGTTTATTATAGGTGTTTATCAGCCAGATAATATTCAATCTATAATTTAATTTCTCTTTGTTTCATTTGGCTGATAAACTAGAGTGAGTTCCACTAGTCCTTCATCAGAGGACTTACACGGTCAGAAATTTTCCGCCAGAATTCCTCTCAGGCCTTATTAGCAGCAACAATGTTGCTTTTTACTGTTTTTATATTTTTACATTCCTTATACCTGTCCATAAACACGACCCACTCCTCCTAGGAGATTTTTTAAAAGATTTTATTTATCACCCAGCAACCACTTCCATTACATCCAACGAACAAGTGCATACATCAACCAACAAGAATACAAATAGGAACATAAATCTCAATTACAATTTCCCGAGAGTCTATGTACGTGCATAATCGTGCAGTCTTTCAAGTGTCCAACCGATCAGTGCAAAACTTCATGTGTGTGTCTCCCATTAAGCCGCTGGAGGCGCCCCCTGGTGCCACGGGGGGAGACATCCCGCAATCTTCCTGATCCTCGATCAGGGATAGCTTCCTCGGAGAAACATACAGCAGGCGATCGGTCATTTTATGAAGGGAAATACAGTAAATTGACGCTTGGAACGCCCTTTAATTGAGAGTGCTCACAGCGTTAAAAGCACAAAGGCGAGGTTAACGAAGAAAGGTTATAACCACCGTTGTGATACCAATTATCTCTGATTGCAAGATCAGGGTTTGTTGAACCGGCTCACCTAATAAAGCCTGTCTATGTTGAACTTGCTTCGTAGTATACCCCCCGGTGATATTATTAACCTCAAAAAAAAAAAAAAACCTAAACAAGAACTGCGGAAAAGCTGAGAAAAACTTAGCGACATGTGCATTATGATATCGATCTTCAACAAAGCAGTCAGAAATGTAAGCCAAGTGCATTTCTCAAAACTGATTTTAAAAAATCATAATAATCCCAAAATTCTTCTCTCAGCCATTGATAGCCTTATTAATTCAACACAAAAAATGACCTAGCGCCGCGTTCAATATGTGATGAATTTGCAACATTTCTTAGAGTTAAAATAACAAATATCAGGTTAGATTTAAACCAGGCCTCGCAGAATGTGTGCGAATCACTGTGCACCATTTCCCTCTGTCTATGACTGTTATGAATTATTTTGTAGCTACAAATAGTTTTGCAACTTGAGCCCTCCACCTGCTCCCTTAAACCTATTCCCATTACCTTTTTTAAGACAGTCTTTGACTGCTAAGAGGACGAAGTACTAGGGTTTGCCAATCGTTCCCTGCTGACTAGTATTTTCCCCCAAGCCCTGAAAACTGCTACTGCTAAACCTCTTCTTTGGAAAAGTGATATGGATCCTGCGAAATAATTTCAGACCTATCTCTAGTCTTCCTTTTCTGAGTAAAACCCTGAAGATACTAGTATTTAAATTGATTAAAGTCCAGCTGTATATTTGAGAAATATCAGTCCAGTTTTTGAGCTCATCATAGACATCAGAGCAATTCATCAGAGACAGAGCTAGTTAAAGTTGTAAATGACCTGAGAATGAATGTAGATAGGGAGAAACTCTCAATATTAGTACTCCTATACTTAAGCGCTGCTTTTGATATGGTTGATCACTACAGTGTATATTCTGACTAACAGACTTCAGAGTTGTGTTGGCTTCTCTCACTCTGTCTCAGATGGGTCCAGGATTTATATGTTTTGCAGAGACTTTGTGGTCTCCCTTGATGACCATTCCTCAGCTTACACCAGCATAGCATGTGGGGTCCCTCAAGGCTCTATTCTTGAACCTCACAGCTATGCCGATGATGTCAATTTTTTTATCTCCAGATGACACCAGCCCTATTAATAGACTGGTTCAATGCATTGATCGCATCAACCTATGGATGTCACACAATTTCCTGAAACTAAACGAAGATAATGCAGATGTTTTGATTATTGGAGGAAAGGACCAGAGCGAGATACTTTGTACGTGCCTAAAATCTCTGGCACTCAATACCAGGACCCTAGTAAAGAATCTAGGAGTGCTGTAGATCTTGATGAGAATTTTGAGCCACACATGAGTAATATCACGAAAACTGCTTTCTATCACCTCAGAAATATTCCCAAGGTACGACCACTTCTCTCCCAGGCAGATACTGAGAGATTCATACATGCTTTGATCCCTAGCAGGCTTATTCACTGCTATGCTCTCCTTTCTGGTCTACCAAAGAATGCTATAAATAAGCTACAGCTTATCCAGAATGCAGCAGCACGTATATTGACAAAGACCAGCAGAAGAACACACATCTCACCCATCTTAAAATCCCTTCATTGGTTGCCTGTCAGTTTTAGAGTAGATTTTAAAATCCTCATATTGATGCCTGAATATATGTCAGACTTGCTTTTAATATAAGTTCCATCGAGATCACTCAGGTCCTCTAGCGCCGGCATCTTAGTGCCTCAGTCAAGGACCAAGAAATATGAGGAAGCAGCATTAAGTGTCTCTGGTCCTCGCTTCTGGAAAAGTCTGCCACACCCCATTTATACTTTTCAATGACATCACAAAACATACATTTTTAGTTTAGCATCCTGTTATGCCCTCGGGTCCGGGAACGAGGCATAATAGAAACATCAGTAGCTCCTCTCTTTGGTAGGAAAATGTAAGCATAAGTAACACACATTTAGTGGCATGGAGGCTGTGTACTGTGATGGTGACTGGTTGGAGAAGTCGGGACGATGCCTTGTGTCCTGATTGGGCCGTGGTTGGTCATGGGAGTGGTGTCCCTTTTAAATGGGCCACGATTAAAGATTTCTGGGCGATGTGCTAGAGCTCTGAAGTGAGGGACGTCATCACTAAACGCCTGCTTCCAAACAACCTGTATGAGCCGTATTTTTTTTACTTTGTCACCCACTACTGCCGTGCTTAATGAACTAAGATCACTATATTGAACTCAAGAACTAACCAACGCGGAGCTATTCGCCGGTGGAGCGGCAGCTTGAGCTGGCCCTGGAAAGCAATGGTGCCGTCACGAGGGGAGGTAAGTCCCGGCTTTCCTTCCACATTCACCAGTCCAGGCCAGCCTGCCTTCTTTTATAAGTGAAGTCATATCCCTAGACAGAAGGTGACAATTGTGATCGTGACAACTGGGGGCTCCTCCGGGAGCTGAATATCAAACTGTTGAGTTAAGTTGTTAGCCAAACAGTTCGGGTCCTTTTGTGTATCTAAGCTAATTTAGCGCTCTGCGTCAAGTCGTGACATGAGTGGCAAACTAATTAGTGATATTGATTCAATTCGTCACTGTGTAGTGGGTTTGTGATTTCGGGTACTTAACTTTAGGAGTAAGGTTTGGTTTGGCGTATATTTCCGCAAGTTTTCCGTGTTGCGTTGTTTAGTTAAAATGGTAGTTAAATTTAACCATAATTGTGTTGATAACTAGTATTGCAGGGTTGACGAGTAAATGGGTGGTCGATAGCTTGGGTTAATTAACGCATGAAGTTGGCTGCAGGTGAGCGGAATCGCAGTAGTTCGCCTCTTGGTGCGGGCAGTTGAGTCCTCAGGCTAATGCATGTGAGGGAATGCCTTTTCTGTGGGGTAAATTGGCGTTGTTTCAATTGCGTGTTGCCAATTTTCTTTGCGTTTGGGCGTGTTTGCTATTTGGCCAGCCCCGAAATTTAATGATGGGTTTGGAAGGATTGAGCAGGCTAGGCACAGGTTTGTACTTTTCGCTTGCGTGGGCTGCTGTTTGTGGTATTCGTGTTTTACAACAAGCGTAAGAGATGAGATGTCTCCTCTTCGGTTGTTGCTAAATGCTCTAATCGTCGCGTTATTGGCCCTCTCATAATATTTTGGGCATTTTGTTGTGCAGCATGCCCAAGTTTGGAGTGTTCATGTACATGTAGGCTACTTTTTGGATTTTCTTGTTTTGCAAGATAAGATTTGTGGTAGCCTATTGGTGGCACTGCAGTTTTGTCATAGCATTAGGTTTTTGTAGTCTCAAATTTTGTAGGCAAATTTCGGCAGCTCACTAAAGATCAGTTGTCACAGCTGGCGACTGAGCAAGAGGTGGAGGTGCCGGATGGAATACTGAAACCTGCTCTAGCTAAACTTATTGTTGCCACACTGGAGTTGGAAGAGTTGTGGGCTGATGAGGAGAGGGAAAATGTACTTCGGGCAGAGAGAGATGAGCGCGAGTCCCGGGAGCGGTTGGCTCAGTTTGAGGTGGAGTGAACTAGAGCCGCTAAGGGGATTCCTCTTTTGGAGTCCCGTTTTGACATACGGTCTGCTATATCTCTCATGTCCAAGTTTTCTGAGGAAGATGTTGATACCTTTTTTGACGCTTTTGAGGTGGTTGCTCGTGAATGTGACTGGCCTGAAGCCAAGTGGCCATTATTGGTGCAGAGTGTTTTAAAGGGCAAGGCCCAGGTTGCTTTTGCTGCTCTGGATCCGTGCATGGGCTTGGAGTATGATTCCTTAAAAATAGCGTAATTGTCTGCGTATGGCGGTGCTCCTGAGGCCTACCGGCAGCGATTCCGTACTGTCAAACGGCAGGACGGGGAGTCTTATTTGGATTTTTCTCGAAAATTAGGGGTGGCAGGTGAGCGTTGGCTTAAGTCTACTGAGACTTATAATTTTGTACAATTGAAAGAGCTCGTGCTGTTGGAGGAGTTTAAGAACAGTGTGCCTCGAGTGGTTGAAATCTATCTTAGTGAGCAGAAGGTCACTACTCTTTTGGAGGCAGCTCAAGCTGCAGATGCTCATGAGGTCATTCATGTTGGGTCAGTGGGTTTAACTCGCTAAGGTGGTGGCGGGCGCACTGTCCATGGCCAGGGTAGACAGAGCTTGGGTAAGGGCCTCCCTCCTGGCGGAAAGGCGCGTGGGGCTTTGCAGCCTGGAGGGGGGAAGCCTATATCTGCTGTGGTTTGTCACCATTGTGGGGAACCTGGTCACATTAAGCCCTGTTATCCTCAGCTTAAAAGGGACCGTGACATTATATGCCATGGTTGCCAACGGCCTGGTCATGTGAAATCCAAGTGTCCCCAGCGTTCCCAGCTGGAGAGTCCAGCTAAAGTGGTTGCGTTGGTGGCCTCTTTGACGAAAGGTGAGGCAGGAACAGGTTGGAATGGTTCCAGGGAGAGGCCCCCGCTGAGCTATCAGCCTTTTACTTCTGTGGGGACTGTATCTGTGGTCCAGGGTGGAGAGGAAGTGTCCCTTACCATTTTGCGGGATACTGGTGCTGCACAGTCCCTCTTGTTGGAAGGAGTGGTTGAGTTGCCTAGAGAGGATTCTTCCCGGTCAGCACTCATTAAAGGTTTTGGGGGGCAGTACGATTGCGTTCCCTTGCACACAGTTTATTTAAAATCTAATGTGGTTACTGGGCCAGTGACTGTTGGGGTGGTGCCTACACTACCTGTGCCAGGCATTAGCCTATTGTTGGGAAATGACTTAGCAGGGTCTGAGGTGTGTGTGACTCCGGTGGTAGTCTCAGCTCCCCTGGAAGTCCCAGAAACACTGGAGTTGGAACGAGAACATCCAGAAGTGTTTACAGCATGTGTGGTTACACGTGCTCAGGCACATAAAGCTAAAGCCCAAGCTCGTGAGGCCTTGATTCCTGCAGATGAGGTGTGCTCTTCCCCACTGCCAATTGGGACAGAGGAGCCCGTTAGTTTGTTTGATACGGTTTTTGCGCAAACTGTGAGCCGAGAAGGGACCTCTGCTGATAAAAGTTTGGGTCTCTCTTTGTCTCAAGTGGCAGATGCCACACACTTTTCTAGGGAGGTTTTGATCAAAGAGCAAAGCCAGGATCCTTTGCTGGCTCCCCTGTGGAAGCGGGCTGTGACGTTGGAAGGGAGTGAGAGCATTGCTGTTGGGGAATTTGTGGACCAAGGTATTCTCATGCGCAAGTGGCGGCCTGCAGATCGCCCGGCTGATGAGGATTGGTGGGTCCATGTGCAAATTGTAGTTCCGTCTAGCTTTCGGGGTGAGGTGTTGCGGTTAGCGCATGAGACCCCTTTCGCTGGTCATTTGGGGGTGAGGAAGACCTTGGCCCGCCTCCTCAAACATTTTTATTGGCCCTTGGTTCGCCGTGATGTGGTTAATTTTTGTCGTTCCTGCCATGCCTGTCAGATAGCGGGTAAGGCTGGTCACTCTCTCCCCGTTGCTCCGTTGCAGCCTACACCAGTGGTGGAGGCCCCATTTTCACGCGTAATTATTGACTGTGTTGGTCCTCTTCCCAAAACTAAGAAGGGTAATGAGTATTTATTGACCATTATGGATGTGGCCACACGTTTCCCTGAGGCAGTGCCACTGCGTAGTATTCGTTCTTCTGTAGTCATTGAGGCGTTATTGCAATTTTTTTCAAGGTTTGGGCTCCCTAAGGAGGTTCAATCCGATCGCGGAACTAATTTTACTTCTGGAATATTCCAGAATATTATGTGCGAGTTGGGCATCACTCAGGTATTGTCCTCTGCTTACCACCCTGAGTCCCAGGGGGCCCTTGAAAGGTGTCATCAGACACTAAAGTCAATGGTGCGCACTTACTGTGTGGACTGCCCTAAAGACTGGGACGTAGCGATGCCTTTTCTTTTGTTTGCTATCCGTGATGCTGTGAATGAATCCACGGGGTTTAGTCCCTTTGAATTGGTTTATGGGCATGAAGTTTGGAGTCCGCTAAGCCTTATGCGGGAGCGACTCCTGGAGCCACATGCCCCTGGTGATATTTTGCAGTATGTCTCTACCTTTCATGATCGGTTGAGTGCAGCCTGGAAGGTGGCCGCCCAGAATTTAGAGGGGGCTAAGGAACGGATGAAAAGGCGTTATGATCGTAAGGCAGTGCAACGCTCCTTTGCTCCTGGGGACAAGGTCCTTGTCTTTACCCCAGTGGGTAAGGAAAGGCTTGGGACACGTTTTAGTGGACCCTATATTGTGGTTCGGAAGGTTGGAACCTGCAATTATGTTATTAGTACACCCGAACGGTGGCAAAAGACTCGGCTTTGCCACGTCAACTTATTGAAATTGTATGTGGAGTGTGATCCAGCCAATCCTGTTGCGTGTATTGTAGAGGCTCCTCCGACCTGTGAGAGCGAAGGGGAGTGTTCAGCACCAGAACCAGTGTGTGCTAGGTTGAACAACTCTCAAGCATGTGAGCAGCTGCCAGATCAGCTGACACATTTGTCAAAGGCTCAGGCCCAGGATTTGATTAACCTGGTGGCTGTTCATCCCTTCCTGTTTCGTGATAGGCCAGGCTTAACCTCTTTAGTTGAGCATGATGTGGATGTCGGTGGGGCCACCCCTATAAAGCAACCTCCTTACCGTTTGCCCCCTTTCAAGAAAGAGAAAGTTCATGAGGAGATTGACTATATGTTGAAGATTGGGGCCATAGAGCCTGGTGGGTAAGCATGTGGCTGGAAAAGAGAATGTGGTAGCGGACGCATTATCCCATCTCTGACTGCTTTAAGACCTCTTTGAAGAGTGTGGTGTTGAGCTCCTCTTCTTGGGGTAATGTTTTCTAGTCTTTTCCTTGTGTGGTCTGGGTTGAGTGTAGACTCTCTAGGCCAGTTGCAGAGTAGAATTGGGGCGGGGTTATAGCTTATTTAGACTCCCTAGGATGGTGACTACTGCTATATCATGATTTTGGGTAGGCTCAAATCTATAGTGCTTTATTCTGGGTACACGTTTCGAGGTTTTAGAGGGGATTGTGAAATATAATATGGGAAGAAAGAAAAAAAACACCAAAAAAAAAAAAGGGGGGGAATGTGTTTGGTAGAATCCTTACATATGTTTATAAGGATTAGAGGGAAAATTTGGTTACAAAATTATATATTTTTTTTTTCTTTTTGAGGGGGGGAGGACTGTTATGCCCTCGGGTCCGGGAACGAGGCATAATAGAAACATCAGTAGCTCCTCTCTTTGGTAGGAAAACGTAAGCATAAGTAACACACATTTAGTGGCATGGAGGCTGTGTACTGTGATGGTGACTGGTTGGAGAAGTCGGGACGATGCCTTGTGTCCTGATTGGGCCGTGGTTGGTCATGGGAGGGGTGTCCCTTTTAAATGGGCCACGATTAAAGATTTCTGGGCGATGTGCCTGAGCTCTGAAGTGACGGACGTCGTCACTAAACGCCTGCTTCCAAACAACCCGTATGAGCCGTATTTTTTTTTACTTTGTCACCCACTACTGCCGTGCTTAATGAACTAAGATCACTATATTGAACTCAAGAACTAACCAACGCGGAGCTATTCGCCGGTGGAGCGGCAGCTTGAGCTGGCCCTGGAAAGCAACGGTGCCGTCGCGAGGGGAGGTAAGTCCCGGCTTTCCTTCCACATTCACCAGTCCAGGCCAGCCTGCCTTCTTTTATAAGTGAAGTCATATCCCTAGACAGACGTGACCGTGACATCATTTTAAGCACGACTTTTAACTCCTAATATTACACCTTTTCATTTTATTTCTGTTTGGACTGATTTTATCATTATTTCATTCTTTTGTGTGTGTCTGTTTTTCATGTTTTCCATGATCTTACTGTATTGTTTTTATATCTGCTTACGTTCAGAACTTTGTATCGCAAATTTGCACGAAAAGTGTTTTATAAAGAAAGCTTGACTTTATTTCATTTAGTTGCATTTAGTGCTTGATTTCTATGTTGAAGATTATGTTTTCTATTTTGAATGCATACTTTTTACTACAACTTAAAAATTTAAGTGATGTGTATCTTCATTCATCTGTCATAATACGATGAATTAAGTAGTTCAACGATACACGGAATTACCAAGAATGTGTAGATGTTTTTTCAAATTAGGCATTCAAATTTTCAATCTCTTCCTAACCTAGCATTGAAGCTTAACATTATTGAATCTCTTTGTCACAATCACCACAATCATAATAAAACAGGACTTAATTATTTGATTAATAAATTGCTTGATTATTAATTCCTTTGCACAGAATACAAATAATGCCATTTTTTCCTGTAATGCATAAGCCCATTTAGGCTTTATTACTCGGTATTTGTGTCACAGAGACTGAGGAAAATTAATCCAAGAAAGTAAGACATTTGGATATTCAATAACAGAATTATTTTGGAATTGGAATTTACGGACGCCAGTGTCTATATCTGCACAAAGGGGTTAATGAGGCAATGTGCATGAGAACAAATTTAGAGTAATTCTGCAATAAATGTTGAAGTCATTGATGATCCTATCAGCACATCTGTTATTAATAACAACAAAAAAACCCCCACTCCACATTATCAGGTGTCTCAAGCTCTCATTGTTGAGCGTTATTCTAAGTCAGAGGTGGGCAACGAGGGCCATATCAGTCCCTGGTTTTCACACAAACTTCTAGCCTTCAATTAGTTGATTGTCTAAATTAGCCAAATCTGACATTTCAAGCGCAATTATCATGAATGACCACCAAAGACTGTTCTTGTCTCCCTTCATAAAACTTTTTTTTTTTAAATCTAATCATTGGACAAATCTATTTTTGTGTATGCAACCAATTAAGTCAATTAGTCAGGGTAATTGATGAAAATAAAAACCTGCATACACACCGGCCCTACAGGCCTGGAATTGCCCACCCCTGTTCTAAATTGTATAAATGTGTCTCAAATCTTGGTTGTCTTTGATTAATTTAAACAGTCAGGTTGCATGGGATGAATTTTCTGCATTGCAGATGTGTGGTAAAAAGGTAATGCAGAAATTATCTTTTTTTTTTGAAAAGTGAATTTTATGAGTAAAATACTTTTCTGAATTGAGCAGAGCCTATGATTTAATTGCCCTTGCATTGCATTACAGCTGTGTCTAATTGCAAATGGATTATTCTTATAATTGGAATATTTGTTAATAGATGAGAATGATTGAACAGGTCAGGCCTCAGAATCAATGTGAAGGGTTTTGTGCCTGCCCTGTCATCTGCTCTGGCTTGTCATCCCTTGCTACAGACAATGCTGTGACCGAATGCTTGACCTATCCTGTCACTCTTGATGCAAAACTTTTCTTTAGACCTGCCAGAAAAAACAGCCAAAAAAAAAACCTATCAACGATGTGACATCATAGTAAAGGACACTGGTTGCCAAAAATGAGTGAAACAGTGCTGTCCATGGTCTCCACCAATGGCTTCTTCAACATCTTTTTGTGGAGAAACAACGCATATATTGAAGTTGGCTGAAGATGCCAAGTGCTTTCATTTGCAAGCTTGATAAGGGTACAATAGATACCGGTCCACCGCTGCTTGAAGTGTAATAAAAATGGACGAAATCAGGAAGGACGCAATCTTTTTTTTCACAGCACTGTATGGGATGCGGCGAATGTCATCCTTTATACGCACAAAATGTTTGACCAGTTCTCCCAGTATTTAACTGCACAGAGCATTATGTGATTTGGTTAGCTGTACTACTTATCTTGAGCCTTGCTGTGACCTTCGACTTTTGAAATTAAGCAGCAGTTTGAGGCCTAAATCTCGAACCTTTCTTTCTATGCTGGCACTTCAGGGAGGGGTTTGGTAGGGTGTGCTTGTGACGTGGAAAATTGTCTCCAGATTGAACATAAGCCTTCCAAATAAATGCGGCTCTGATCCGAACACACCCCACCCCTGCTGGGTCCTGTCTTGCCAAAGATGCTGGCCAGAGCAGATGTTTGCCCCCAGCCACTCAGGCCAGCAGCATGGAAAAAAGCTCTTAATTTTGTCAGAACATGAGACAGTTCTTAATTCATTTTGTGAAACATTATTGTATTTTTGAATGTAATACAGCTAAAAAATTTTTTTAAATCACTGCTTTCAGTGTTGGTCTTAATGTAACATTCTTTCACAACTTCTTGATTTGCGGTTATAAACCTCCCTCCTTCAGTCATTTAATACAACAACATGGAGATGCAAATGGTTTTGTTTGCCATTGATTTAGAGCCCAGTGATCTTTGGTAAAGTGCAGCAGATCTGAGGAGTTTGTTTGAAAAATAAGGGGCTTCTTAATCTGCTAATGTTCGCATTTGCAGGCCTACTTTGTGGTTGTGGTTTGTGTTTATGGTGACTGTGAGACTCGGGGGAGCCTTTTTCCTCGAGTTTGACCATGAAAATGTGGGTGGTACTCCGAGCAGGAAGTCTCTTGCTAGTCTGTGCTCAGTCAGCTCTGTGGTATTTGGTTAAAACCACAGTTTTGACTCCCTCACTCTCATATCAAGCAGGTCACAGGCCAAATCTGGATTTTGGAGTATAACCATAGGCCTTTCAAAACCATTACATTACATTTTATTGAAAGACAGCAGACCATGTTATGCAATGCAATTTATGAAGGAAGAAGATTTTAAAAGCAGTTTTGGTGAAACAAAAGATGAATGAACTCTTTTGACTTTCAAAAAAGCAAGAACAAGAGTTGAGCAAGAGGCACTGCAATTAGCTTTGGCATCGATGCAATCGATCTGTTGTAAAAACAACATTTTAACCCCGCCCCCCTCGCATGACATGGAGGAATGGACATTTGGAGGAGGTGTGTAAATATGTGTTTCTTTTATTTTCTCAGGTGGATTAAGTCTACTCCTGAGGAGAGGGCGTTGATGGTGGTGAAGAGGCACTCTGTATTCTTTGGGGTCCCCAGTCAATCGAACCAAGGCCTTCAAGTCAGTGCTCTGCATACTCATTGCCCCTACCCACTTTGCTTCAAATTTCTGTCCCCTAACTGGGTAAGTCTAAATCATGCAGTCTGTGGATTGGCCTAGTACTCACTTCTGTATGGTTATCGCTGATAGTATGATCAAGGTGAGCCATTTCATTTTGACGTTTATCAGAGCTCCCATTTCCAAAAACAGTATGTGAACGCTATGTGAAATGTGATTGCACTCCCATTATTTATGGCTGATTTATAGCAAGCCTAAAATCGTTTAAAAAAAATCAATTTATTGAATTATTCCGATCACCCTGTCATTGGACTTGTTTTCAGTGTACTAGCGCCATTAAAGGAACAGAATTGACAAAAAGGGAAGATCGCAGTAATTGTTTTGCCTCCCGTGCAGTGGCGAAAAGATATCTCCATTTAAACGAAGAAATACAATGCTGGCTCGAAATGTAAGCAGAGAAAAACATACAATCACAACAGGATACGACATGCAAAAACTCGGAGATTTATGGAATAATTTGTGAGTAGTTACATTCGCGTGGTTATCACAGAATAATAGATCCATGCCGTGACAGACTAAAAATGTGGCTGCGATATTTCAAACTGCGGGACATGGAGCGAAAGTCTGGCAGCTCAAGTTCTGAGACAGATACACTGCCGTGAAAAAGTATTTGCCCCTTTCCTGATTTCTTACTTTTTTGCACATTTTTCACACTTAAATGTTTCAGATCATCAAACAAATTTTAATATAAGACAAAGATAACCAGAGCAAATACAGAATGCAGTTTTGAAATGATAATTTCATTTATTAAAGGGAAAAAGCTATCCAGACCTACCTGGCCCTATGTGAAAAAGTAATTGCCCCCCTTATTAAATCATGAATTAACTGTGATTAACCACATTTTTTGAGTCCAATTTCACTAGCCATACCCAGGCATGATTACTAGCAGACCTGTTGAATCAAGAAATTAATTAAATAGAACCTGTTTGACAAAGTGAAGTAGGCTAAAAGATTTCAAAAAGCAACATGTCATGCTGCAAACTAAAGAAATTCAAGAACAGATGAGAAACAAAGAAATTGACATCTATCAGTCTCGAAAGGGTGGCAAAGCCATTTCTAAAGCTTTGGGACTCCGCTGAATCACGGTGAAAGCTATTATTAATGGAGAAAACTTTGAACAGTGGTGAACCATCCAAGGAGTGGCCGGCCTACCAGAAATTACTCTAAAAGCGCATCAACAAGTCATCCAGGAGGTCACAAAAGAACAACATCTAAAGAACTGCAGGCCTCACTTGCCTCATTTAAAGTCAATATTCAGCATTCGACAATAAAAAAGAGACTGGGCAAAAATGGCATCCATGGGTTGGTTCCAAGGTGAAAACTACTGCTGACCAAAAGGAACACAAGGGCTCTTCTCACATTTGCCAAAATAGATCTTGATGATCCCCAAGACTTTTGGGAAAATATTCTCTGAACTGACGAGACAAAAGTTGAACTTTTTGGAAGGTGTACATCCCGTTACATCAGGCATAAAACTAACATATAATTTCATAAGAAGAACATCATACCAAAAGTCAGTCATGGCAGTGGTAGTTTGATGGTTTGGGAGTGCTTTGCTGCTTCAGGACCTGGTAGATTTGTCGTAATTGATAGAACTATGAATTCTGCTCTCTGCCGGAAAATCCTGAAGGAGAATGTCCAACCATGAGCTTGTGACCTCAAGCTTAACATTACATTACATTACAGGTTCTTAGCAGACGCTCTTATCCAGAGCGACGTATAAAAGTGCACAAGATCAGTACAAAAGTGCAGAGCTTCTAGGAGACAAGTACAAGTGCTAACAGTAAGTGACAGAACACTTTCCATTGTTACAGATCTAAACCAATAAGCAATCGCCAAAAATACTGGGAAGATCAAGTAGAATGACAACAGAATCAAAGGGCAACAAATCAAGCAAAGAACTCAACTAAAATAGTATAAAAACCTTGAGTAGACCGGCAGCAAAGCCGAGAGGAGGGCAACAGAATTAAGTGTAACAAAAGGGCAAGGTCAAGTGCAACAAAGGCAAGTGCAAAAAAGGGGCAGAGTCAACTGTAACAAAAAGGGCAACAAAATAAGTGCAAACAGGGCAACAGGTCAAGTGCAACAAAGAGGCAACAAAATCAGGTGCAACAAGGGGCAGAGTCATGTGTAATAAAAGGGCAACAAAATCAAGTGCAACGAAGGGGCAACAAAATCAAGTGCATAAAGGGCAACAAAATAAGTGCAACGAAAGGGCAACAGGTCAAATGCAACAAGGGGGCAAGAAAATCAAGTAAACCAACAACAAAATTGGGTGCAACAAAATGAATGGCAACCAAATCAAGCGGTGAGCTCAAGTGCACTTGGGTTATGCAGCAGAACAATGATCCAAACACACCAGCAAGTCCGCCTCTGAATGGCTTAAAAAAACAAACGTAAGGTTTTGGAGTGACCTAAGCAAACTCTGGACTTAAATCCGATTGCGATGCTTTGGCATGACCTTAAACAGGCCGTTCATGCTCAAAAACCCTCCCATGTTAAAACATTCTGCGAAGAAGAGTGGGCCACAATTCTATAACAGCGATGTGAGAGACTCATTGCCACTTATTGCAAACACTTGATTGCAGTTGTTGTCGCAGGGGGTGGCACAACCAGTTATTAGGTTTAGGGGGCAATTACTTTTTCACACCAGGCCAGGTGGGTTTGGATAGCCTTTTCCCCTTAATAAATGAAATCATCATTTAAAAACTGCATTTTGTATTTACTCCGGTTGTCTTTGGATAATATTAAAATTTATTTGCTGATCTGAAACATTTAAGTGTGACAAATATGCAAAAAAAATGCAGCATTGTACATTTCGTGGTATGATTCAGTGGCCAGCATAATCAGCCAAAAATACAAGGGTCAAAGAATTCCATACTCAACTTCCGCTTATGTTGAATGTAATCATTACATTTTCAGCTTGATGTTTTGGTACCCAGAGAAAGATTCGGATGTGTAAAAACAAAACCTTCAGTCAAGAAAATTTTGAGTTTAATTTGTTGTGCTGCTATACACGGTAATGTTACAGATGACACACGGGTTGCTAGGGCACACACAGCATATGTATGGGCGATATTAATATTCCATATTAATATTGTAAACCCCCTTCTCAATAGTAAAACACCCCAAAATATATTGGCGTCTCCTTTTAAAATCGTTCCCCATTTAAAACACGGATCATCATGCTATCATTCATTCCAGCCCTAATTTTAAAGTACTGTTACTGTTCCCAAAGGTTTGGCTGCTTGGCAAATGGCTAGATTCTTATTTCAAACTCCTTCATTCTCTGTTTCTCAAGACCTGCCTCATTTTAACTGGCTTCGTTTTTTCCTTGAGTACAAACTCTGGATACATTGTGTTTTTTCCTTTATAAAGCCAAAAGAGTCTAATGGTTTGAATAGATCAACAATAAAATAAATTATTTGAATGTACTATAACCAGTCTTCTTTATTGGTTTTGCTTAATGAAATTATATAACGCAGATGATGCTACTATTAATACTTATGCCACTACAGATGCCATTATTAGTAATTTCACCAGCAACAACTTTTGTTTATTGTAAAGGTTAGCATACTTATTAGGCTTACCCTCTGTGACACAGTTTACACTTTAATTCTACAGATTATATGTTACCTGATAGGGATGATCTTAAGAATTAAAATTACACAGCCCAATACAATTCTTTTGTTGAAATATAGGCCTAGAAATCAAGAGACAACCTATCGTGCGAGTACTTTCACTTTTAGTACTTTAAGTACATTTGAAAGCAAGTACTTCTACTTTCATAGTTCATATTTCGGTGGTTATCTGTAAGTACTGAACTTCAGTACTTCCTCCACCACTGCGGATGTGGCAGCTGGGGGAAAATGGCAAAGCGCTGATGATATAGTTGAATTTAAACTATTTTAAGATTGGGACCGTCCATTTTTATTCGCTCCTTGGATGGCACTGAAATCGTGTCTTGTTACAAATACCTTGGAATATTTATCTATGGAAAACTGTCTTTTAAAGTACATCTTGATGAGCTTACAAAAAAGTTAAGACATAAAATTGGGTTTTTTTTTTACAGAAACGGCTCTTGTTTCTCTCAAAATAACAGGAAGCTTTTAAAATAATCAACCTTCTTGTCAGCGTTAGATTATGGTGACATCATCTACACTACCTGACAAAAGTATTAGGACGATCCTCATTCTCACTCAACCTTTGATGTACCTGCTATATTACACATGTGAGTGTTGTAGGAATTTAATGGTGTCCTAAAATGTACATGTAAACATCACAGAACATTATTTGAACATTTGGAGAAGCTACAGATATACAAATTGGCATATTTTTTCTCTGCATAAAAAACTCTCACTTTGGGTCTGTAATAAATAAGAGATATTATAATAAATAGTGCTTGCAAGATGGTAATCTTCAAATTTACAAGTTTGGAATTGTGTCTTTGTTATAATGGAAGACCACGGCTACTATTAGTTCAATCAATATGATCAGGTGTGGCACATGGAGTGATTTTGATTCTCTATAAAAGGAGGGTCAAGACTTAGAATAATTCAGTTTGGTGTATCCAAAATGGGGTCTGTATTTTTATTTGAATAAACAACTATTTCCAAATATGATACATTCACTATTTTCAACTGCACTGTAAGAAAATCACACACATAAATAGTGACGTCCTAATACTTTTGTCAGGAAGTGTATATGCAGGCTGCCCCAACGACCTTGAAAAAACTTGATTTGGTCTATCACGCTGCACTTCGTTTTATTACTAGAGATCCTTCTAAAACGCATTATTGTTCTTTGTATAAAGCTGTGGGTTGGCCATCATTGGCTACCAGGAGAAGGCAGCACTTTATAAAGCAATCTTACACAGATTATCATATTATCTTACAACTTTTATCTCAAGGCGCAGTAGCAATTACCAGGCGAGATCTCAGGACTGGTTGGTCCTAGAAGTCCCCAGAGTTAAAACAGAACTTGGTAAAACTGCTTTTAGTTACTGTGCTCCTAGGACTTGGAACAATTTTCGAGACACATTTAAACAATTAGAGTGGTTTTACACTCATAATACCTATACAAGATCATAGCCAAAAATCAGTGCAAATCTGGTCGGAAATAAATGTTGTAACATTGCTTTAGACTGTTGAAACAATGCCACAATTAATGTATGCTGTGATCAGAGATAAAGATGGTGCAGCAAACCTTTATTGTGAAACTTATTTTATAACTCCCTTTCCCAGTTAAACTTTCAAAACAATTAACCCAGACATCCCATTACATTGTTATTTCAGTGCTAGACTACGAATTGAAATATTTATGGAGCACTGTACTGAGCCAATCCAACCCAATGGCACTAGGAGTACTGACAACATCACCAGCGCCAATGTCCATTGTTGGACCATGTGGAAATGATGCAATGCCATAACACATAGACATCCCTCACATGTGCAAGTTTAATTAAAGAGGTGATAGAACTTTATCTTTATCAAGGAATGTGGTTCCTTCTTTAAATTTCCATTTCATCCCTGTAGACCCTGAACATCTTAATCTCTGCTTTCTGTTGATAAATAAAATGCCATCATGATGCTGTTAAAACAAGAGACCAAGTACCGATGTTCTGTGTGATTAGATCAAAAATAAATACTTAATGTTACAGTATTTCATTGTGGAAAACTTACTTGAATAGTCTACTTCCTTCTTGACCCAGTTTAAAACTTTGCATTTCTACGCAGAAGCAAATTTTTACCCACGCCCGACGAGGCGACGTGGGTATACAGTTTAGCACCGTCCGTCTTTGTGTGTGTGTCTGTCCGAGCGACAGCTCGGCCACCACTGAAGCTAGGGTGATCAAACTTTGTGGGGTAGATGATCCTAGGGTACCCTGCATTTTGAGGTCGAAAGGTCGAAGGTCAAGGTCAACAAAAGGCGTGGATTAGCATTTCTCTTGAGTGCGCATCATCTAGTTATGCACTTTTTTAGAGTAGGCCATGCTCACTGAGACGTAAAATGTTGATAACACTCATAGTGCCCGCATAGTGAATAGACCATCACCCATCATAATACAATATAAAATCATCTGAGTATTGTGAAATTTCCATTTGGGAAAACTTTTCCAAACTGTGTATTTTTTATATGTGTTCTGTATAGATTATATGCACAACTCTATAACTTTAGGTTGGGGCTTTTGTGGGATGCAGGCTGATTACCTCTTCCACACTCAACAGTGAACTGTGTTGCTGCATCGGCACGAATGGGAGGGGGTGAAGGCCAGCAGTCAGCACATGACCAAGGTAATGCCAGTACAATTCTTCACCTCTTGACAAATACATTGACCTGAAATAGGCTCATATAATACTGGGTGCCCACTGGCGCTGGCAGTCCTTGGAAACCATTGAATTTTAATGTGATTTTGGATTTCGACTTTGAAACTTTTGTTAATCTTAATTGCATTACTTCTGCATTAATTGCTATCTGACCGAGTTGCTTGATAAATACTGCGGCTGTCAGAAAAGGTTGAAAATTCACATTGTTGCTTGAAAAGTACTTGAATTTGACTTCAGAAAAAGTGTAGGAATGAACCCACTTATCCATGGGTGATTACCTATGGGTTTTATTGAAAATTTTCCTCAGTAATTGCTGGAAGGTTGTAATGGAGTTATTTACTCTCAGAGAACTCAGATGTGTAAATATAATGAATAAATAATTATATTTATGAATAATTACATGCTGCTGCCCTTATCAATATAACAAATAATTTTTTGATATCATGTATTGTGCATTTCGAAGGAAGTCCGTTTTTGGGTGATCTGCTGTAGGAATTTCTCACTGTTCACAGTCCATAGCCCACACATGGCTGAATTTATAATTTATAATGACACCCTTTTAACCTTCGCCTTTCTGGAAATTTCTGTACCTCCTGTAGGGTTTATTCTCATACACTCTAGAATTTAGCCTGTGCTTATGCAATGTGTGTCAGTATAGGGGTAGATTTCAGTGACCAAGATCAGAAAACACCACTTAGAATGTAAACAGGACTAAGAGGGCAAGTATATTGGAATTTCAAGCACTTCATCTGTTTTCCGATTTCATTGCCTTTATGGGATGGCCTCCAGAGGGTCTGCAGTGATCAAATCCAAACACACTGAGAGGTGCTCCTGCAGGCATTCCACAAATATCATTCAAGTAACTGCACAGAGGGTTTAGCTGTCATGCTCACTTGCCTTTCTTTTCCAAATCAACGTTCTCACTCACCAAAGCATAACATGAAATGAAAATTCTGAAATTAAATGACACTTCTGTAATCCTATCTGCAGACATTTTCCCCTTTATTGTGTTTTTCACATAGAAATTGTCTTTGTTATAGCAGCAGCAGTCTGTGATGATTTCTCCACTCAACTCAGTAATTTGCTTAGTTTGTTAAAATAGTGGTAAACAATGCAATCATTCCGCCCTAGCCATTATTTTCGCGCTATTTAAACTCCCACCAGTCAGCCATTCTCTGGCCCCATGCATTACCAATTTGGAATTTTTTTTTTGTCAGTTGCCTTGCAATCTCTTTTTGGACTGCCTTGTGAGAGATGTGCAGCGCAGCTCTCCTGCAGACTCAGCAAGTAGTGATTGTGGTTTTTGTAATTTACAGTAGTTTTCAATGTTATTTTCATTGTACATAATGGGGAGCAAGTACACTGCAATACAATTATATATGCACTTCTAGTCCATTTTGTGCCAAGGATAAAGGGGACAAAAAAGGCTTTTCATGAGGCTAGTATAAGATCACCTACTGGGCTCTCATCGAAAAAAATCCATGAGATGATGAATTAATTTTTTCAGGAAGACTTGGGGATCCTTGCTTGTGAGGAGCGATAAGTAACTTGAGGAAAAGTGAAAAAAAAAAAAAAACTGGGCTGATTTGGGAGGGAACTGAACAGCTGAGTAACTTGCCCAAAATATGTACTGTGCATCATAATTCAGTAGGTGCTGATTCATGGTGTGGTGTCTGCCTTTTGATTATGCTACAAAATTGTTAAAGTTACAGTGGGCAAGAGAGAAAGAGATATTTATCATCCCTGTCTGCTCCTCCTCTCCCCCAGCTGACCCTCCTACCCTCTCAAAGCCCCTCCCTCCGAAAAAATGCCAATGCTGGTTCAAGAGTTCCATTTAGCCACGGTAAACAAAAACACATGAGGAGCTCCAGTATGACTGAGTCCGAGGTAAAAAAAAAATGCTGTTAACAACAAAAAAGTAAACCTTGAGCATTTACAGTTGAAGTCAGAAGTTGACATACGCTTAGGTTGAAGTCATTAAAACACATTTTTTAACAACTTCACTGATTTCATGTTAAACTAGGTTCAGAGATATCATTGGAGTCAACTGCTGGTGTATCCATGGTAGTATTGTAAGGTGTGCATTCAAACTCTCAGCATCTTTGCTTTACATTTTGGGAAAAACATGAGAAATCACCCAAGACCTCAGCCAAAAAGCAAAAAGCAAAAAAAAAAACTTTGGGCCTCGCCAAGTCTGGCCAATGCTTCAGAGTAATTTCCAAACATCTGAAGGAACCTCGTTTTTTTTTGTACAAACAATAGCATATAAATATAAACACCATGGCACCATGCAGCCATCATATCACTCAGGAAGGTAACGTTTGGTCCTAGAGATGAGAGTACTTTGGTGCAAAAAGTGCAAATCATTCCTAGAACAACAACAAAGGACATTCGGAAGACGCTAGAGGAACCAGGTACCAAAGTATCTATACCCAAGTCCAATATTGACCTAACCTGAAAGTCTGCTCAGCATGATGGAAGCCACTCCTCCAAAACAACCATAAAAAGCCAGAATATGGTTTACAACAGTATGTGGGGACAAAGATCTTAATTTTTAGAGAAAGGTCCCCTGATCTGATGAGACAAAATCAAACTGCTTGGTTAAAATGTCCAAAGCTATTTTTGGAGAAAAAAAGGGAGGCTTGCAAGCTAAAAATCACTATCCCAATCTTGAGGCACATGGTGGCAGCATCATGTTGCAGGGGAGCTTTTGTGCACGGGGAATTGGTGCACTTCTTAAAATAGATGGTATAGTGGCAAAGGAAAGTTATTGGGATATATTGACGCAACATCTCAAGACATCAGCAAGGAAGTTCATGCTTGGTCGCAAATGGGTCTCCCAAAGTCATGGTATGGGAGAGTTCACCACAAAGCTATGACGTCAATCCAATCGGAAATTTGTGGGCAGAACTGTAGAAGCAGGCGTGAGCAATGTGGGCTACAAAGCTGAATCAATTACTCTAGTTCTGTGGGAAGGAACGGACCAGAATTTCAGAAACTTACCGAGAATAGCCTGTGGAAGGCTACCAGAAACATTTGACCCAAGTTATACAATTTAAAGGCAATGCTACCAATTTTTGACTTAGGGCATGTAAACTTCTGACCCACTGGGAATGTGATGAAAAAAAAAAGCTGGCATAAATGATTTTCAAAACTATTATTCTGATATTTTATTATTTTAAAATTAAGTAGTAATCCTGTCAGACCTGACACAAGGAAATTTACTCTGATTAGATGTCAGGATTTTTGAATAATAAATCCCCTGCAGCTCCTTTAAACTGAGTACAAATGCTCTTTGACGCTTTTTCCATTTCAATTTGAAAAAAAATTCAGCATTTGTATTTCACTACCTGTGCGGCATTTTCATTGTCAGTGGCAAGAGCACATGGTTTGTCTTATCTGAGCCATGTTTTACACATTTTTTCAGGATGCCTTTCAGATCCTACTCAACAAATTTTAAACCATTTGCTTGAATAGGGAGCAAATGGAAGCCATAAAAATGTTTTGTTTTCAGATTTTTCACAATGGCAGCTATTGTGAACAAAAGGGCTCAACTGAATCATAATAAGTATTTATAAGCTATTTAGAGGCAAGTTCAAAAAGATTAATGTCAATAGGTCTATCTAAGTGCACAGTCTGAAGTGCGTGGCGCAAGTGCATTTAGGGCATGTCCAAATCCATTTTTGCTAGTTTAAAGGTGGGTAACCTGGGTGCAAAGTAAGACCCATGGTTCAAAGGGGTTGGCCATGAGCCAAATAAATTCACCAAGTCGTGGAACTGGAGAAGTAAAGAGGTAAAGGACAATTCTTAGTTTGATAGAGGCAGCTGCACAGCTACTTTCCTCGACAGCTTGGGGTTTGTCTGTCAATGCCTGAGGCAGGCCAGAATTCAGCGTGGTTGAAAACTTTCAGGTGTACGAATATCAGTGAGACACAGACTTCTGGGCAATTTCACAGCTCTGAGACAAGACCCTGCACTTTTTTTGGAGTTACATAATCTCATCTGTCCAGTAAAATTTATTTCCAGGCTTACATGGACCATTCACTCAAGGGCAAACCAGACCATCCACAAATCCAAGCCAAAGTGACTTCCAGACACTAAATTACTGTTATTTAAATTCCCATATGCTGGGATCAGATTTCTTATGTAATGCTTCCTAGTCTGGTAGCAGCCTGCACAGGGGCTAAACTTTCCAAAGCTCACAAGGAAAATGATCATAGTAACTCAAGACCAAAAACTTTGGAAAAGTTGCAGATTCCACAACATACGCTCGTGGTCAAAAACTCCTTTGAAGGATTGTGCCCCTTTTCTGGTTTTTGTGTGATTGGTTAGATACAGACGAGCAGAGAACTAATCTGGGAAACATATCCAGATTTCTGTGAAGAATACCCATGACGTATAATTACCTCACTGCGACCTATGGGACGTCTGCTTCAGATGCTTCCAAACCTCTGCTGTTCTCGTTGTCCACAGCTGAGAAGCCTAGCACATGTCTCCCAGGTGGTGGGGGCCCAAAGGATGGCCAGGATTCTAGATCTCCAACTAAGAGAATGTGGGTGGGGTGGGGGGGGCAGAGTGTCATGACACACTTTGTAAAAAAACAAATCAGGGAATCTTCCCAGGAAAGTGTCTGGGTTGGTCAAATTTACAAACTTAACTTTAGATTTATTAATTGCATCAATTATCCTTCATACATAGGATAAGATAGGGAGAGGCCATTGCGCTCAAAAAACAGCCAGGGCCGTTCAAAATGCAAGTGAAAATTGTTGACACATCTAACGCAATGGAGATCAGTCCTTTGCCAATAAACAAACATGACAAAAAATAGATAGTGAGAGAAAACTAGAGAGCTATTGCCAGATGTATTGATAACTCCTGTTGAAAGAATTCACAATACAAAGCTCAGTGTTTTCCACCTAACTTTATTAAATTGCAGTAGGGGTACTGCAAACCCAGCACAAGTCCAAGTGCACTACCAGATGAAAATGATAATATTTAAATGCATAAATTTGCTGCATTTAAAAGGAAAAATTGAGAAGCAAGATCAGAGAGGAATAGTACATGTAACCAGCGCTGCCAACATGGGGGGGGGGCAGCCAAAATGAGCTTTTTTATAAGAAAGTAAAGTGTCACAAGTAATGTTTGCGTTTTTTTAGGAGGTTATGTGATTGGTGCTGTTTGTTTTTCTGTTTGTTTGTTAACAACCTGCAGGATACACTTTTGATCTGATTATCACCAAAATTTAAGAATCGCTAAGCCTCGCCCCACAATAGAAGCCTATTGAATTTGACCTTTGTAGGTCAAAGGTCAAGGTCACAAAAAATTCCTGAAAATCAAAAATTCCCAAGTTGTCATCATTGGCGAAACTTCAAAAATTCATATCTCCATCAACGCAGAACGGATTCTTCTAAAATTTGATAAATCCATACAGGTCTACAATATGTAGCGACAGAACAAGTTTCGTCCGCATCTGATTCAGATCGCAGAAATCGCGGCCACTTGAAATTAACATGGGAAATCCCATTTGACATGATTTGTGTCATATCTCCAGTATTAGTACAGATATTGATTTTTGTCCATGTGTTGCTGTTCTTCATATATAAACACATAACTAGTAAAAATCGCAGTGCATAGGTGGTCAGAAAGTTTGTTTTAGCTTTTAAATCTTAATAATAGTTAAATCTACTGACTACTGTTGGCATAGGTAATTGAGCTCTCTGAGCGCAGCTCCAGTTTCCAAAAGTTTCCTTGACATGGCAGTAAAAATTTTTTTTACTTTCCCTCCTAGCAAAAATGTTTTGGCCCATTACACCAGGTAAATGTGCTGCCAAAGTTGTGACGTCAATTTGAGCTGCAGCCATGGCAACTGGTTCACGCTGAACAAATAAAACAACTTGCACAGTGTTTATCGTCATGGCCCACCTGTCTATGTATGGATTTTTTCTTTATTTTCAGCGATCTTAAACCCAAACTATGCTCAGAAAGCATTTCTCACTATGTTTTCATCTTCAAATATTAGGTAATTATTGTTGTGTGTTAATTGTACAAGTGAATGTGGTGCTATGCTGTGAGCATGAACCATTGTCAAGGAAGTGAATGTTGACCCCAGTGAAAGTGACGTTGCACTTTTTCAGTGCATTCAAAAGATCTATTCGCTAATCCTCTGTCATGGATTGTGGCCAGCCAGCAAGAGACAAAGCTGGCGGGTGCTGGGACCATGTTCCCCAAAAAGCGATGAGGGACCCAAACGCACAGGCTGAGTAAAAATAGAAAATCTTTAATTAATATAAATAATAAAGATAAAACAGTCCCAGAGGGTAGCAGCAGTACAACGAAGCATAGCAGGGCTCAGGACACAAACAAAATACTGCTGCACCAAGATAGGTGCAGCCAACCCTTAAATACTAATGCTTCACCTCCACCTTAACGAGCAATAGGTATGGCTCGTTAAGGTGGAGGCGTAGAATGCTGCAGGGGGGAGGGCCTGCAGGCACATGCTGTAACATCCTCACCCTCGTCTTGTGAGTGTAAACCAAAGATGACAAGCAAGATGGCTTGCTCAACCATAAACACATGCAGTAGGATGTAGTACGGAATAAAGCTGACCGCCAGCTATCTTAGTAAGCAACTTTGGTGGTCGCATCGTGCGGACTTTCGGCGGCAGCAGTTCTCACAAAGAACTATCCATTCGCCTTCCAAACTATATCTCGGAAAAGTACCTGAACAAACTTGTGAAATAACGAAGGCCAATCTTACTAAAGTGATGGCAAGTCGCACCCATCCTCATCCTACGGAAAAGTGCTAGAGCATCTTGCACTGCCTTGCGGCGCATTATCATCTTCAGTGTAAACTGTCAAAATGGCCAAGCGCGAAAAATCAGGAGCATGGAAAAGACAGGACAAACGAAAAAGAGAAAGTGAAAAGAGAGGGGCAAATTCAAACAAATTTTTGAAAAGATGCAATGTGGACAAAATTATTACAAAATGCTTCTGAGGTCCTGTTATTAAGTTTGTTATGAGTACGAATTACACTCTGTAAGCAACCAGCGACATAACCTTGATGCAGGTCAACTCTCAACTTGTTTTCAATTTAGAATTGAAAAATTAATTGAATTCATTTACTAAGCAAATTTAATAAGTCTCCTGTGACTATCTTGGGAATAAAGTGCTTGTGTCAGCTGGGGTGGGGCGAGGCGAGGCGTGGTGAAGGGGGCCCCTCTGGGGTCACCTTGTCCCGGCCCGGCCGGGCAAACCTGTCAGCTGCCCTGTATGTCACAACTTGTAAACTGCTGGAGCCTACACTCACCCTATCAAAAAATGAAGTAAAAGCTATCACACAAACACACTGAAAATCCTTACATTTAATGAATACTCCACAAAGCCATTTTATCTTGGCCCATAATCTATGGCACAAATACTTCCCTTCAGCCCATTGTCCTTTTAATATTTCTGTGCATCGGCAGTCTAAAACATTCAGTCAAATGATTTTACAATCACAAACAAACATTTCAGTCAAGAGACTCATTGAATTTGTATTATCGGGTGAGTAATGAAAAATTATATCAAAGCAAGATGGAACCACAGCTTGGCAACATATTTTTCCAGCAAAGAAAAAAGGCTTAAGTGACCCACTGAAAAAAATAACCACCAGAGGATATCAAAGACATTTTTTAAATTACTTATACTATCCGCAGGGTGTTAACAGTATTTCACCTGTTTTTTAACAGTTGAAAATGTATTTTGATTTTGCAGTTTCTAGCGCAGTCCTGGTTGCTGAGTGCACAAATTGCATCCCAAAAGACTACGCGTGCAATCTGCTTTTAATAACAACTAAAACAAAACTGAATCATGCTATTGTAATGGAACTGACGCAGCGAGTGGAGCAGTTTTATCTACAGCAGATGTTTGTGCAAGTTTCTTTTCAGCATTGAGAATGAATTAAATACAAGAAGACATCATCAATATGCCCTGCCACTATGGAATCCTGTTTTTGAACCCAATCGAGGTCATGACAAGAAACATAAACACAAAATTTCATTCGTCTAGGTGAACTAGTGTCCAAAAAAATGTGTCCCTACTTATCCGGAGGGATGGACAAATAGACAGAAAGGCAGAAGGATGGCAGGTGATAATAACATGGGATGCACTGAAATAAAATTTCAAGGTAGAAACTGATACCGGAGGTAAGGAAATGCCTGGCTGAATACTGAACACCGGTATTTTTTAATTGTCCAATTTGTACCATTATTTCTTTATATTTATGCTTTTCAATGACAAAACTAAATTATAAAACAAAAATGTGATAGAAAAAACCATCACGCCACAACAGAAGAGATCACTGCACCCTGTTGATGATCCTAGATCAGTAATGATGTTCTCAAAGCGTAAAGAGTAAAGCGAGTAAAGCGGGCAATATAAACCATTGCATTAGCAATATACAGGAGTTTGATTGTGTGGGTCTGCCCTTGTGTAAACATATCCTTATGCCATGTTTCTAAATATGTGATGTTCTGAGCAGCTATCGTCTTTCACCTTACTTATTAGGCCCAAGCACAGGACCAATTTGAGTGTTCTCTTTCCAATCAAACAGAATGACAGGGGACAAGGAAGTAGGGAAGGGCAGAGGTAACTGAATTGGTGAACATGTAAAAGATGCTAAATTAAATGTTTAAACAAGAATGGGGGGCTGTTGAATATTAAGTAGCTTGCATATAATCCATATACCACACTGGCTCCCAGAGACAGCTGATAAATTTGACAATAACCTGCAGTCCAATAAACCATGTCTAAATGTTATCCACTTGGGGTAAAAAAATCCTTTAATCAAAAATGAATATCCCAATTAACCACTGATCCAACAAGAATAAAGGGTCAATGACAATGCATTACTTAGATCATACATAAATATTACACCAGAGAAAAAGATTGTCTCTCCATTGCAGAAGGCAGCAACGATCCACAGCTTCTTGTCTACTGAGAGAGCATGCTTTCCCTTTGTACTCCAGAGATGTGCCGTTAAGATAATGCAGGATTACTCTTGATCTGTTTCCACTTAAGAACCGCAGAATTAATCTACTGAATACCAAAGACCATTTATTGCCAATAATGATAAGGCATGATAATGACAAAAGTGGTAACAAGGCTACAATATGTGATTGTATGGACTAGCTACGCTGCTCAGAATAATTAATTAGAAACAAACTATTTTTTTTCTAAATCCTTTCGACAGCATTAACTTTTTTTTGAATCAGTGTTAAACATAATACATATGCCTACTGCTTTTAGAACTTAGCCTTGCAAACACAAATCTGTGGAGAAAAGATTGACAGGAGGCCAATCTTTTGTTAAAACATGAGGATTGCGCTAAAACTTGAGTAGCTAACATAGCTACTTCTGATAGCATGTCTCTGTTATACTGTATAATAGTATTTATAGATTTCCCCTTTTGTCTTGAGGAGAAATATACAACAGAACAACCAAAACAATCTAACAAGGGCAGAAAAGCAATTTCACATGCTCTCGACACAGGAAAAGGACCTGCATTTTCCACTCATACTTTACAGTATCATTTCAGTACTTATCCAAACCACAATTCAAATGATTGCCAATACAAAAAAAAAAACATCCGGGTGTTACAATCAAGCTCTATTTCTGATGCTAATGGGATAGCTTGGTGACCAAGTCGCCTCCGGTTACGCACAGCTGAGGAAGAGAAGTTGCATTAGTGTGCATGGTTATGGATACTTGGCTGTAAGAAGAGAGTAGAAGCCGTTTTAATTATCCATACATCCAGTACTTTTTCTTTGCTTGACTTTAGCGTTTATATCGTTTGCGGTTTCTGAAGTTTGGATGGATTGCTGTTGTCATGTCACTATGCAAGTTACACACCGGAAGTGTTGCAGGCCCGGAAGCGTGAGAATTTTTGGCAATAAAAGGTACCTCTGGTAATTTTTTTTTTGTACTGGCGATTGCTCCATTCCTTTATTAGTCAAAAGACAATGGCCACGTTTACACGACGACTTTTCATTCGGAATGAATTAATCCGAATGAAACCATTCATAAGGAATTTTTTTTCCTGCGAGCTTACATGGGATATAGTCATTCCGAATGGGGGTTTACGTGGAAGATACATTCAATCGCTTTCACGCAAGGTTTGCTGCTGGGAGGGCTTCTGTTTGGATAGGGAGTGGGGCAGATATGTTTATAGCCTACGTGTTTCTGTTTAGCCTACTGGAAGAAAAATATTAGGCTCGTCTTCGTCCCTGATAGTGACAACATGAATGAAGTTAGCAGTGCCTTTTTTGGACTGATTTTGCTTTTATTTTTGAAGCAGCAGTATGACCACATCATTTGAATTATCATCAATTATCATTTGTTAAGGACCAGAAGGGAGGTAGAATATCGGAAAGGAAAGGTAGCAGGCAGGCACAGAAAGAACGGAAAGAACATCAAGAGGAATGACTGTTTACATGTATGAAAGATTCTTTCAATCAGAATGACGACCGGAATAAACCACCCTCTTTAATCGGATTCAATTTACAATCAAACTGGCCATTTTTATTCCGATTGAGGTATTTACATGACCACATTTTAATCGGAATTACCTTTCATTCCGAACGAAAGTGGAATTGAACTGTCCATGTAAACGTGGCCAATGAAAGTTTAAAAAACAGTCATGGCATTTACCCATGAAACAGCATTATTTTTGGCGAATAATTTTAATTCTTATTAAAGTTTTAATGACCTATTCTTTAATAATAAAATATACACTATGAAAATAGCATAATTTAAAAGCTCATTAAGGTGTTTGGCCTCGAAAAAGAATTCCATACAAGGAGAAGCACCACATAACCACAATGAAATATGATGGCGTGTCAGTCATGTATTGAGACCGTTTTCATTCAGTAGGTCCACAGTCAGTGGGTAAGATTAATAACATAATGAATTCCACCAAGTATCAGGATATTTTGGCTGGCAATCTGGTTGCCTCGGCCGGAAGGCTGGGACTTGGCCATAGATGGACTTTTCAACAAGATATTGACTCAAACCATACCTCAAGATCCACATAGAAATGTGGCAAAAAAAAAAAAATCAACGTTCTGAAATGGCCATCTCCATCACCAGACCGCAGTCCACTTGAACACCTGTGGGCTGAGTTGAAGAGGCCAGTTTGATAAACGCAAATCCAAGAATGTGAAGGATCGTAAAATGAACTGCTTAGAGCAGTGGTTCCCACCCCAGTCCCCAAGGACCCCCTGTCCTGCAGGTTTTTGTTCCAGCTTTACTTTTGCACACCTCATCCATTTTAGGCCCAATGCACCTTCATGCACGACCTGTTCAGGTAGATCTGTTTCAACCAATCAGCAAGAAGCCCTTAAATGAATCAGGTGTGAAAGAGTAGAAAGAGAGCAAAAACCTGCAGGGCAGGGGGACCTTGAGGACTGGGTTGGGAACCACTGGCTTACAGGAATGGCCTAAATCTGTGCCTTATCCTTGTTAAGAAATTACAGGAAAAGACTTGCCAGAGGTGACTAAGTGCCAAATGAAAGGTGCCAACAATTATGAAACTTTGATTTTGTTGAAATTAACTTTGTATTAAATGGTTGTTATGAATCTGGTGGTTTCTATTGAAACATTAATTAAGAAAAGTATTTCATACTTGTTGGTATATTCTATTTCTCTATAATTTTATTGTTTATATATGTATATTTGCACAGTTTTTGCATTGCCAGTCAGGGGTGCCAGTGATTGTGGAGCCCGCTGTATGTACTGCACATAGAACACACCTCACCACATTATGCAGTGCTCATAACTATAATGGGGAAGTCAGACATGGCACATGCACTCTCAAGTGTTCATTAAGCAAACACTCAGAAAGTTTTTAAAAGGCAAACCTTCAGCTTCACAGCATGCCTCGGGTCCAAATAAGTGGAAGCTATATTTCTCCAAGCTGGAGAGGCAGTTACACATTCCTTCTCTGTCAAAGTCTGAGCGTATGGAAAGTCCAAACTGCCTGGCCAACATTCCTGATCAAAACCAGTACGAGCCAAAAAAAGTAAAGAGAGGTGATTTTTACAGTATGCGGGAAAGAGAACTGAAATCCTTCTGAGTGTTGGGACAAGGGCAAAAATGTCTTTTGGTGTCATTTTGGTCATTAACAGTATTTATCGCACAGAAAACAAGCCGGGCAGAAACATCTGCAATGTTTATGCTGAATGAAACTGTATGAAGACATATTGTACAGTCTGCATCTGCACCAAATTGAAGTTTCATATTCATTTCTTTCTGGACAAAGCTATAATCAAACAGTTTCACCCCCTGGTGCATTGATACCAGCAAGCATGCCTGCAGAAGCAAAAATAATGTCGGGATGGAACATGACCGCATTTAGGCCAAATTCACTGAAACCTTTTACAATCAAAACACGCCCAAGGTATTAGCGTGAACTGAAATAATTGGAGCTACACAAAGATGATGTCATGCCTCGTCGTGGTCTAAAATTCGTCATCTGAAATTCGTAACTCAACACAAGAGCAAGCTGCCGTCTTCTCCATTTTGAGCTTTTCCTGGCTCAGTCTTTCTCAACTGTCCTGGGTTGCCCTCTTGAGGGCATGAGTATATTGGTACTTCAGGTAAACAGTCAGAGGTTGCGAGCACGAACAGCCAGACCTTGCATTTGCAGTGTTTTGGTCTGGTATGGCGGGGTTTGTTTCAGGCTTAAGACTGTCACTCTGCCAGGGCCAACTCTGCTTGTACACAAACTAAAAGTGTACTTTAATGTAATAATCTTTAATGATAACAATTCCTAGTACTCAGAAACTTACTAATTCAATCTGAGCACATCACAATGGATAAGAACATCTGCCCAATGTAATGTAATAGATTGTTAAAGCTCCAGGGTTACACAAAGGTTTCATTTTTTGCCGATAAACGGTCATTAATGACAGACTATAAAGACCAATACAAGAGAGGATTTTTATTTGGGGGAAAAAAAAGCAATGCTTCAACACTTTGTTTAAGAGTTTACCTAGCAGCCAATATTTTTGAACCGTTTTATTCTAGGGTCTACATGCTTACTGTCGGTCTACTTTTCATTCCTAGAATGAAAGAGACAGTATTTGAATCAGTAAAACAGGCAACAGCAACAATGCTCACCTTGATGGACACACAGACAACACGACAAACACCACGACAAGGAAGAGGCAGACAGCTCATCTTTAAGAGAAGCCACCTTCAGATCATTGTTCTACAGATAAAAAAGCAAAAGCAAATAGGCGAGAGATAAACTTCAGTAAGTTTAATGGCGATTCACAAAGCAGTCTGATCCTCAGAAAGAGGGGCCTGCTCCCAGCTCAGACTGTTCAGCCTCATGTTCAGAGAACAGTTCTCGGTTTTCAGCTTCTGGATCTCAAACGCCACCTTCAAGCGAATCCCCGAGGTCATCTGGTGCACTTTCTTCCTCCTACATGACAAGCAGGCTGACTTCATCTGCTGGTGTCTCTTCCCAGTGCGGGACTGAAGATAGGACGCAACAGGCAGATGTTCGCAAAGTGGCACAAGAAATAACTGAATAGCATATGTTGGACAGCCTCTGTCAACTTAATGTATTATTTCCTTGTGCTTATCAGACTGCTTAGGCCCAACAACGGATGAGCACATGGCAAAAAGCATAATATTGACTTCAATAGAAGTTAATTTTTCTCCAAGACTTCTCTGCATTCACAATATCACTACAGTAAGTGATTTAACTACGTAGTCTCAGGATTACTTTGGCAAACCTTTACCAAGTGCCACAGTATGTAGTTACATCTACAAATACCAGTCAAAGGTTTACTGCGCAAAAAAGAAAGCCTTATGTGAACGGTGTCCAGCAGCGCTGACAACTTTTCTGGGTCGAAGGCATGTGTGATTGACCATTGCATAGTGTAAACATGTAAGGAATTGATATTCCACATCTCTTTTGGAGGAAATGGAAGCCATGCGCCCCAGACCAAAGACAACAACTATCCAGATTGTTACCTATGAGTCCAAAAACCATGCTGTCATGTGATGGGGTATTATCAGTGAAACAAGGCATGAATCTGTTCATGTTCATTGTTTGATTACAAATCTAAAATTATGTAATCCAGAGCCAAATCAAGAAAACTTGTTTTTTTTTTTGTCCAAAACATTACAGAGCATACCAAACCAAAAACATGCACACAAATTCTGACTGTTTTTGGCGTTTTTTCAGCGGTTTCTGAAATATGCAGATGAGGACGCATACCTGAGGTATTTAAGTACAGAAAAAAAAAAAAGTTCATTATGCTAGACCATTTGATACAGCAGTGCGTCTTCAATAAAGTTGCAATCAAACTTACCTAAATGGTTTAGGCGATGCCATCAAATCATGGCTCGAGTCACCAGGTTTGTCTGCTTGGTACGGCTCGTGCCTAGAAAATTTATGTGAACCCGGCAACACAGAGAATAAATTAGCAGTGCTAGTGGGGCTTGCAGTGGCCTTACTCACAGAGGAGGTCTGTGCAGTGCCGGCATTTTGTGCAAGGGGCACACAAGGGGCACATTATTGACAGAGCTAGGTGTAAACATGGGGTGTTAGGGGCTCAATGAGCTGAGGCAGGAGGGCATTTTAGCTTATTCTCTTGACCACAGAATCAGGGTGAGCTGGTTCTGGGCTACAATTTAAACTGAGTTTGTATGGTCCTTGAACTTTGCGTCTTTTTCTGGGGTCTCCTATCCCTTCCTTACCCAGTGCCCAAGGTCCTCTCAAGCCTTGTTCCTGGCTATGACGTGAGACTGCTGAAGCCTTGATCCTGTTCTAACACTGGCTTGTGCCCATGCCTTTCCATGTCCTGAAGCGCAATGGATCCCAATTATATCCTATGAGCATTACAGTCTGCCAGTTAAGGGGATGATGGGTTCCCCGACAATAGCAGGTTTCCACCTTACATTTCTTCCCCCTGAAATTTTTCGCACTTCCATTTCAGACTTTTTCCTCCCAACAAAGAGTTTCTTTTTCTTTTATATATACCTCATTTGCCATTTTTCGGGTTTAGCCTGGGCGCAGCCCTTCCGCTACTCTGCAAACTGTCCACATAACACTTGTGTGAAAATAATAGTCAATGTAGAAATAAACTGAATATAACGGAGACAACATTCCAAAGTTTCATTCAGAATAAACATACAATACTATTGAAAACTAATATGGGCGATGACGGGCGCAGAGAAAGCATCTGAAAATACTGTACGCATGAAGCCAATAACCCACACGCCAGCATCAGTAATTCCCTGCGGTGATGAGTAAGGACTTCCTCAGCAGGTTCTCTACAGTAGAAGTGGAAAAACTGACCTGAAGCCTCATAGTCAAACCAGCGCCAAAATGAGCTACCAGCCAATAATGGCTCCAACACGTGTCCAGCCGAAGGCTTCTGGCTTCAAATCTAGTACTAACCACCCCCCCCCCCCCCAACTCACCCACAGTAAGTCCGTCATACCAGCAGTGTCGCCATCTCTACTGTACCGCTATATGGCCATCATTGTCCATAAAGTCACAATTGTACATTCTGTGAGTATGTGTACGTGAGGACCTAGACTCAACTATTAGTTGTAAGGTTAAGATCTTTAAGATGGTATACGATCTGGACATAATTAAACAGCAAAGTAAAAAAGGCCAGTTACGTGCATTTACCTCACATGAGACATCAGAGAGGCAAACCGGGTATCGGAGGAATAATATCCAAGTATCTAATACTTTCTTTTTGATTTAGAGGGGCAAACTCCAAGTCCAGTTCAGCTTTTTTTTTCTTTTAATACAGTACCCATTTCCATTTCTCACTTGAATTTTCTCAGCGTGGTCATAGAACAAAAATCTATAACCCCACCCCGCCATAGAAACTGAAGCACACAATCTCACCTAGGCTTGCTGCTGAATGCCAAACGACACATTGCTTTTGCAAAGAGAAAAAGATTTTCCTCTCATGAGCAGTCTTCCCCCAGTTCCATATCTGAGCCAGAGAAAACAAACTAAATATTAAAATTGGAATACAGCAAAGTGGAACCATGTTCAGAAATCTTGAAAGCTCAAATAAAACAGGAAAAGCACACTGGGCTGCACTCAAATAACCTAAATTTATAATAAATGTTATATGGGAAAAAAAAAAAAAACTTGTTTGACCTCACAAATGATTACTGGGAAAAAGTTTTCAAGGTTTCAGAGTTCAAGCTCTACAAAGGACAAAAAATTTTTTTAAAATTGCCCCATTGCAAATATGGCGATTAAAATGTGAATCAACCACATGGAGCAGTAGAACACAATTATGACTTACAAAATGCTTGGAGTGTATAGTCCTGGGGAAAACTAGATTTACCATCTCATGGTTGAGTGCCTCCGCCAACCAGTTTGCATTTACAAGTTGCAGTTTACATCCATGTCTGCCAGGACTCATAAAAATATGTATTGAAGACATTGACTAAATTCAATGAAAGATACTAAGTGAATTTTTGGTGAAATGGAAGTTATTATGATGTTGACGTGAATGATTCCAGATAATAATTTCCAGTGAGAAACATGTCTTCACTTAAAGACTATTATCACTCTGGAGTACAGGGGACAGCTGGACAGCTTCATCACATTGTAGAACGATAATGACCTGTGAAGCTCAATCTTAGCAAAGCAACAAGAATGTAAAGTTTGTGAATAAAACAGGTTGGGTTCACAAAGCCAAACTGTCATTAAAATGATGCAAACATTTCAAACAATCCAATTTCCCACTCTTTATGACAAATGGTTCAATAAATATGATGGATGAAAGCAAAGCCAATGAGGAATACAGTATAGGCTTCAGTAATTACCATCTGACCTTTTCCTATGCCCAATGGCCCAACCCCCCACTCTCTGTCTATTGGCGCATTCAGCTGATGCGGTCGACTTCGACGATAGGTTATGGGTAAATTACGGAGTATGATGAAAATTCGCTTTAAGCCGAATGGTCTGACTGCCAAAAACATCTGGCTACATTATGCTCATGTGATGACCACATGCCTCTGCCCCGTCTCAAGGTCAAGTTGGACACGCAGTCGAATGCAACACCACAGAGGCAACTGCAGCAGTGTGCCTGATCCTAAGTGCTCATCGGTTAGGAGCTGAGCCCAATTTTGAAAAATAACTTTGCAGTCTTTCAAAGAAGTTTGACATTGTTAGAATGTCCTGAGTTATATATTCTAATTTTTAAATGCGTTTCATGCACCTTTTGCAGAAGCATTGTTTAACTGGTTGCTATTTGTAAATCACAACAGAGGTAGCAAATGCTGCGTGACTCGCCATTGTGGATGTCAGGAGACTACTGATGCAGCAGCAACGTGAAAGTTGCCCACCTCGATGACCGAAGCTTGGACTCTTCTTTCACAATTTGAACCTAATGAATCATGGAATTGTCATCGCAATTAGCCATTATAAGAATCCATTGATAAGATCACCTAAATGTACGAAATGACCAGGTAATCCGTTGACGCTTTTATTGCTGCATATCACAGCTGATGCCAGACCTAACCAATTGAAGCAAGCCCAGAGTATACAACTGCCTCAAGGGGCTTGCACTGTGGCCATTATGAATAACAGGTATATGGTTTCACGAACCTCCTTTCTCACCCAGATGAGCCAGGAGCTCTGGAATAGAATAAATTTGGGCTCCTCAGATGAAATGACCATTAACCATTGCTGTACAGTCTAATCTTTGTGCTCCTTGGCAAATTGAAGTTTTTTTGCCCAATTATCTTCATTAAGAAGTGGCTTTCTTGCAGCCACACAGCCATATAGCCCCAATTCCGTGACGCATTGCATGTGTGGAAATGCTCTTACTTTCATGATTAAACACAGCAATGAGTTCTACTGTCAAGGTTCTACAATTTCACTTCGCCAAGTGTTTTAATGATCTCTGATCACAATCATTTGTGATTTTTTTTCCAATCAATTTCTTCTGCAGAGTTGACAGTTCCCTAGTCAGCACAAGCAAATAATGTCAATCAAGGCCCATTTTCACCCTCAAAAACCTCTGCTGGAGAAGAGAGGATCACCAAAAATGTCAAAGTTGAGTATGCTAGCCAGGAAGCTAGCCATTTTCCCATGCCAACACAATAATCTGGAGAAAATTTCATGACTGGCGAAATTTTCTACTTGCTTGCAAGCAGCAGCCAACTCACATTACAACTGTAAGCCAACTTTAATGCTAGTAAACAGAAATGATGCTGACCATGCTAAAACAGTAAGGATATGCTACCAAAATGGCTGGCAAAAATTACCACTTGTTAGCTTGCCCTATTTGCTACAGCCGCTAGCTAACAAAAGCCTTCCCTACAAATTTGTTTCAGAGCCGCATCCATATCATGCAACCTGGATCCCCAGAGGCAGAGACTAGAAATCCAAGATAAAATATGTCAAAGTTCTTCCTTACCTCCAACTACCTCACAATAATTGTCAAATGACAACACTGGAGGGGAGAGAAGACAGATTTTGTTGCCGTTTTCCAAAGCTATATAAAAAAATTGGCAAAATTGCATGTGACTTTCAGCATATGTCCTGGACCCATTGTATACACTGTCCGGTCACCCTTAAAAAAAAAAAAAAATTAAAAAAACTATAGGGGGGGATCACACTGCTCAGCCTCCCAGGAAATGTCTATGCCAGGGTGCTGGAAAGGAGGCTCCGCCCGACTATCGAACATCGGATTCAGGAGGAGCATTGCGGGTTCTGTTCCGGCCGGGGAACAGTGGACCAACTTTTTCCTCTCGCACAGATACTGGAGGGGTCATGGGAGTTTGCCCATCCAGTCTACGTGTGTTTTGTGGACTTGGAGAAGGCTTATGACTGTGTGCCACGAGGTATCCTGTGGGGGGTGCTGCGGGAGTATGGGGCTCCAGGGCAGTTAATTTGAGCCATTCAATCCCTGTACAACCAAAGCCGGAGTTGTGTCCGCATTCTCGGCACTATGTTGGACTCGTTTCCAGTTGTTGTTGGACTCCGCCAAGGGTGTGCCTTGTCAACTGTTCTGTTTATGATTTTCATGGACAGGATATCAAGGCACAGCCGAGGTTTGGAGGGTGTCCAGTTTGGTGGCCTCAGGATTTCAACTCTGCTGTTTGCAGTTGATGTGGTCCTGTTGGCTTCATCATGTGACTTCCAACGCACACTGGACCGGTTGGAATGAGGATCAGCATCTCCAAATCTGAGGCCATGGTTCTCTCCCAGGAAAAAGGTGGATTGTCCCCTTCAGGTGGGGGGGGGCAGTTATTACCCCAAGTGGAGGAGTTCAAGTATCTTGGGGTATTGTTCACGAGTGAGAGTAGGACGGAGCGTGAGATTGACGGACGAATCGTTGTGGTGAAGAAGGAGCTGAGCATAAAAGCGAAGCTCTTGATTTACTGGTCGATCTACATTCCAACCCTCACCTATGGTCTCGAGCTTTGGGTAGTGACCGAAAGATTAAGATAGCAAATACAAGCTGCCGAAATGAGCTTTCTCTGCAGGATGGCTGGGCTGACCCTTAGAGATAGGGTGAGGAGCTCGGACATCCGGGAGCGCCTCAGAGTAGAACCGCTGCTCCTCTGCGTCGAGAGGAGTCAGTTGAGGTGGTTCGGGCACCTAGCCCGGTTGCCCCCTGAACGCCTCCCTTTAGAGGTTTTCTAAGCATGTCCAACTGGGAGGAGGCCCCGAGGCAGACCCAGGACACGCTGGAGGGATTATATCTCCCGGCTGACCTGGGAACAGCTTGGGGTCCCCCAGCTAGAGTTGGAGGAAGTGGCTGGGGAGGGGGGCGCCTGGGCCTCTCTACTCAGTCTGTTACCCCTGCGACCCTGCCCTGGATAAGTGGAAGAAAATGGATGAATGGATCATTGTATACAGAGATAAAGTTGAAAAACAGCAAAGCATCCCTTTAATAATCCATTGGACAGTCTTAAACCAATTCTAGTGATTTCAGCAATCTCATAACTTGTTTTTTTGCTTGACGCACAAACTCACTATAAAACACAGCAGTATCTTTTCCAAGACCGTGGAATGCATCTCCCGACATGGTTGTTCAAGAAATGAGTAGTTGCTCACTGCATCAGTCAGGGTTAGAAGAATTGTTGCCAGCTGAAACTAATTCATCACTGCAGTAATGATTCAATCATAGGCACTTCAATGCTTGCTTATCTAAATCCAAACAGCAAGTTTTTGCTGTTTATACATTCAATGTATGTGGGATGGGTTGATGGGAAAAAAGGAGAAGAATGCTCTGAGCGTCTGTGTGTCAGTGTATGGTGAGTGTATGGGTGGTGAGGCAGAGATATCAACAGCCACCTCTTGGATAGTCTTAAGTTCGAAGCAAGTTTGAAGGCTCTACCTGGACAGTTGTGAGACTTAGGATGGAGAGATGAAAAAAAGAAAGAGGGTGACAGGGCTATAGAAGCAACAAAATTCATGCTTGGGGACAGTCTGAAGCTGTATAGAAAGTTTAGAGGCTTTAGTCTTCAAACTGTGGGAATACGAGGGCTTGAGACAGCAAATAAAAATCTATTGGACAGAAAAAGAAGAGATGAAAAAGGAAAAATGGAAGTGGATAGATCATCAACAACACTTATTATCTTGCACAGCGAGTTTGATGTTTCCAGCTGAGAAAACGTTTGCGTATAATGACCAGTTTTAATTAATGGTCCATTTTAAGTTTATGGGGACCAAGCATGGGCCGGACATGAGGTCACCGCAAACACTGGCCTTTGATCACCAAAATCTACTCAGTTCATCCTTGAGTTCAAGTGGACATTTATGCAGAATTAGAAAAAATTCCCACCAGGTTTTCCAGAGATGTCACATTCACAACAAAGAAAACCGACTTGCAGTCGGAGCGACCTTTACCTTTGGCTTCTAAAATCTAATCAGTTCACTCTGAAGTTCAGGTGGACCATGGCACAGAATATGAAGAAATTCCCTCAATGCGTTCCAGAGATATTGTGCTCAAGGACAGGCAGCCGGGGATATGGACAGACAAACATACGGCTGGACAGATAACGCAAAAACATAATGGTGTTGCCACATGGAGGCACAAATATGATTTACTTCACATTATGAAGTGGTCCTATACTTGCACCCTGTTCAGTATTCAAAGCGACTAAGCCACGGAGTGGATCACCCTGTAACGGCAATAGTCCCCTTTGCCTGGCAATGATTGTAGACCATGCTCACACAAATGGTCTGTACCTTCACAGAGTGCTACACAAAGGGACATGTCGAGACATATAAAGTGGACAGATATTTCTAAATTCACCTTAAGCTGTAGCTATTTAGCTTTATGCAAATGGTATTTTTGTCAAGGCAGCCGGGTACACAACAATAGTGGTATGACATTGTGTACTGAGGGAATTTCCTCTTTTTTTTTCTCCATTTTCAGAGTAGATCAGACCGCCTGTAAATAATCCAGATGCATTAATTTCCAAAGGTTAACAGCAACCTGAACTCCCAGTGAATCTTCCCTGTGCTCAGTTCAGTGCAAATCTCCAGGGACCAGCTGAAGGAAGACTTCATAAAAGGTCTAATAGCCCTGCCTATAAATTAATTTAGATTCCGACCACAATGCTTTATTTGGTTTCCATAGGAACATTTTATAGCCAGGAGCCACACCATCTTTAGCCATTTTGTTCCCACACTGCCATGTGAGAAAAATACATTTGAATTTATGTAGACAGTAGTCCCCTCTTATATCCAAAATAGCACATCATGGTTCGGCCCGGCTAAGGCAGACCTCAGATATCACACACTGCCCTTACAGAACTGTGAACAAACCTAATGCTACTGTATACGGCTTCTGAAAAACTGCATATCAAGGATATTAATAAACCAGACATAGAAACGGCCACATGCATTAATTTATAAATGAGCTTTAGGGCCCATCAAAACCAAGTCTTGCAGAGAATCCTGCTAGTTTGCAAGATGCAAAAAAATATTTTCTTCTGGGATGTGTATGCATTTGCGCAATGTAAGTTATCATCTTTGCTCTGACATTTCTAGCCTATGGCACTAAAAATACCAGTAACCAGCTTGAATTCTTTAAGACTGCCACGCAAGCAAAGTATCAGCATAGCAGCAAGCAACCAAAATCTGAGAGCAAAACAACAGGCCTGACCACAGTTCTTTTCACAGCATGTGCGGAATGGGAATGAGTGCTGCTGTAGCGGATTGTTATATGGGCCGTTAAAACTGCTTTGAAAATGCATTGAAAATAAGCCTACCAGTCGCACGAGGTGCATAACATGTTCCAGTCACTGAACCGAAATGGTAGTGGAAAATTAGCCTTCGTCCCCATTAGAGGAAAGCATAATTCACAAAGAGGTCAAAAGGTGTCATTTGCCACATGAAAACACAAGTGGCTGGACAGGCAGTGCTAAAAGGTCCTGAACTTGACATGATACACAAGAGGCCAGACGGACGGGAGGTGTTCGAGGGTTCTGTACTTGAACCTTGAAACACCCAATGTCCAATACCCATGTTATTCCTGCTGTAGTCAAAAATGTTTTTTTTTTTTTTTTTTTTTTTTTAAAGACTGTGAAAACAACAGGCTCAGTTGGTGGCCAAGATCTTCGCATTGTTTGGCATTATTGCACTGTTATTTTAAGATTAAAATGGACAAACCTCTCTTTGCCAAACAAAGAAAAGTAATTTGTGCTGCTCAAGGAATTTGAGATGACAGCAAAATGTTTTTGCTGAAGGCGCCGCCCTTACATACAACCAGGGCAGCTTACCAAAAAAAAAAAAAAAACACCTGGGTAAACACACTTAAAACTAACTGCTCAGTGGCTATTATATTATGTTTCTGTTTTCACTTCTTGGACCAACCAGCTGGTTATTGTTGCTGGTGTTTCACATGATATTACCGCAGATCAAGTCAAGAGAAAAAAATTAAAAGAATCTTTCAAAGACTCATAGTAGGGTCAGTACAGCAATCACTGCGGCTGTCCCAAGGTTCTCTTCTCCCTAAAGCCTAATTTATAGTCATCAAAATCCGTCAATGCGCAGATACGCAGAGCCCCTCTCCGATGTCGCAAACCCCCTCCGACATGCTCTCGGACACATGACGGATCCCCTCCCAAATTTTTTAACTATCCGTCAAAACGATGGCGAGCCCACGGATAGCACAAGCCTGTGATTGTTCAGCTAACTACATCATTCCCAGAATGCCACTCAGATGTCACGAAATAGGTGGCGGGTCTCCGAAAAAAAAAAAAAAAACGCTACGCCCCCTATTGTCCTAGCAGTGAATTGCTATGCAACACCCTTTGAGCAACAGAGAAGTCTGAAAGGTCCACATCTCCGTCGATACAACTGCGTGTCAGCACATTGATGGAGTTGGAAGACTATAAATTAGGCTTAAGGCTCCCCTCTCTCTGTCACATCACCTTTCCTCGATTAGCTGTTACACCTGCCAAAGTGAACAAATCTACCACCACACACGTATTCTGCTCAAAGGGCACGCAAGGTACTAATACATCCTCCTCACTTCGACTTACAAACATATCATGAGCAAGTTGCAAATGAGAAGTCCCATTTCTTTGACTACGACAGGTTTACCATTAAACGACAAGCTGTCAATGTGATTGTTGCTTTTAAAAGAATCCATTTCAGTGACCATTTAAGCATAAATGTACATACTACCCAAGATGTTACTTCTAAGTCCATGTACGCTTTCGGCCATTGTGGTTTTAGAACTCAAGTCTTGTGCCTGTAACATTGAGACCCGTGCACAGCAAGAATGATATCTGTTCAACAGCTCATATGCACACCCTTTTGTTTATTTTTCAGATTGTAGTGACCCTGAAGTTAAAAGTGGTTTTTTCATAACATGTAGTGGCAGTTTAAAACAATCTTTAACACACTAATCCCCGAACAGACATGCAATTTTTTACAACATTAAAAGGTCATTCAAAAAACAGCATGCTAGCTGAACTTGTCCGTCAGTTATGTCAACTTCACAAAGACAGAACTAAATAATGCAAATTCAAGATCGCAGCCACCCTTGGGACACTCCCTAAGAGGCAGCGACCAGCGTCTTGTCTTGACAGCAGAGGAGAGCAGTGCAGCTTTCAGAGGGGCCAGAGTTTTTCCTACATCCGCAGAAGCCGAAAATGAACCCATCTGTCAGCCACTTAAACAAACACGTTTTTTTAGTCAGCAGCGCGGCGTGTCCATTACCCTTTCCTCAGAACGAGAGCCAAGCCCGACACACACAGTACCGAGTTTAAGTCTTAGGTACTCAAGATTTGTGCATCTAAATTAAGTATTTGTTTCTCCTCTCCTACAGTGTCCTTAGATAACAGCAAATTTAAGATTTCCAAACACTCCTTTTTCGTTGTAATTTTAATGTTACACAGATTTTTAAAAAATAATTTTGTTAAAGCAGATTGAATGGCCTCCACAGGGGCCCTATCACAAAGACTGTTAGAGATTACCTGGTTAGACAAAGGCAAGTGTTACAGCCACTCCGCAAAAGAGCTGAAGCAGGTTTTCCAATGTGCCAGCAACAACCCCCTGGACAGTTATCCACTAAAAGTTCATGGCAGTGTATCTGGTAGACTGGATACAAATTTAGCTGCGAGGATGGTCACACAAAATGCTGATTCGATTTAGCATTTTATGGTACTTTTTCAAACTTCATGGCTTCTCATTTTCTTCTTTTTGAAAAACTTTTTGCTTCACATATTTGTTTATGTAGGACTCTGACTTTTGGGAAGTACGGCAAACTCACCGTTTCTCTCTCTCAATTTGACAAGTCGCTGCCAAACTTGGGTAATCTTAACACTCCACCTCTAAAACAGGATTTTAAATTTTAATGACTAAATTAGCCAGGACATATAAACACGCTTTAACAATTTAATCTTTCATTGCTTCCTCATGAGCTGTGGGGCATTTTTAACTTTTCTGAAGAGGGAATTTCCTTTCCCATTGTTTATCTTTCTCATTTCTTTGGAGCAGCCAAGAGAACTCTGCTCAACTTGACCAGTACAACATAGAACACCCCACATAAAGTATGAATTCAACACGATAAACATATGAAGTAAATCACAACTGTCATCATACTATCTTAATTCTGCAAACTACTGTCCTTGCAAATTTTAGATTTATTGAAATCAGCCAAAAAAAAAGGTGGAAAATTGATCGATTTGAGCACATAAGCAAAATTTCAAATTGATTGTGATTCATTAAACCCATGTATGTACATGGGTCCAGCAAATGCAGCAGCTGTGATCAAACCTGTGGAAGCTCAGGCCTCTTTTAAATTCTAGAGGAGGTCCCAAGGTTTCAAACAGTCCCAAATATGTCCTGCAGAATTATAGTGATATGAGTAAAAATGATGCACGTGATCTAGCAGTTTTCCATTTGATGTAATGCTGTGGCCATGAAAACACGGCGTCCTAGTTTTACAGTTTCTCTAAATATAATTGGATGTAGCTTTTGTGAAGCACTGCAACCAGCAGATACAGGGAATATAAGTGACATTATCCTACAATAAGAATTTTACCACCGCCTAGGAGGTCATGTTTTTGCCAGCGTTTGTCTGTCTGTCTGTCTGTGTACAAAATAACTCAAGAAGAAATTAACAGATATCGCTTAAATTTCATGGATGGGTTGCTATTACATCAGGGATGAACCCTATTGATTTTGGCCATAATTAGTCAAGCAATAAGGCCACCACTACAGCCATCTTGAAATCCTCTGTTGCTGATATAGAGGATCTTACACGAGTGGGCATGTCATAATGAAAGTTTTGAAATGAGTAGAGTAAATTTGGAGTTTGTTGCAGGCTTCAGAGAGCAACAAACCCAAAATTTAGTTAACAAGTTTCATAACTTTCTCATGACATGACCAAGAGTATAAGATTTGGGTAGTCATATTACTGAATTGCGTAATTTAATGGAGAGCAAATGTAATTCCATTAGCGCCCATTGTATGTTAGCTCTCTACTAACTACATCACTCAGCTTAGTCAGTCTCTGAGTCACAGACATTCGCTGCTGAATGACCAACAGTTTGTATATTCAGTCAACTGAGTAGCTGGTAAATGTTAGCTTGCTAGCAAACAAACTAATAGTTTTGAAAAAGTATTGTGTGCATGCTACCTAGCTTAGTAATGTGAACTTAATTATTTCAGTGGCGATTAATTAGCTTGCTATAGCATTGAGCTATACCGATTTAACCAACAATACACTCGATATTCAGTCTAGCCAAGTATAAACATCGAGACATAACACAAAGCAATTTTTTTCCCCCTCGCTCTCAGCAAATGAGATTTTTGAAAAAGTAATAATACCCTCGGGTAATATCAAAAATATGTCATCAGCTGGGCTACGGGAAAAGTACTGCAGTTATGCGATAAACCTTACATTTCTTATGTGCCAACTCAGCAAGATTTCGACTGTGCTGCCTCGGCGGAGGTTTTCACTCTCGGAATGCCTCTAGTTTCTGACTGTGAACCTACTTAAAGGAAAACATACAGTAAGTGAAAAGTTATTCTTTAGAGGCTAAATAAAAATTAGCAACATATTTTAGCTTTCCCATCATTTTTTAATTCAGCATTTTTTTATGAGCCTTTTTCATTTATTAACTTTTTTGTGGGTATGCAATATTTTAGTATTGAATCTATGTATACTTTTATGAATGTGGTCCCTGGCCTGTTGGCTGGAGTTACTTACATTTTCATTGACCGCCAAGTTGCAGTAGGCGCTCATCGCCGTCACTGAGGGAAAGCGGAAGACTGCCTGGGAGTGCTACCCCCATCCGGATGCATCCTGGGCATCAGCTGGTATGATGACTGTGTGGTCAGAGAATGGATGAACTGGGCTTGGAGCAACCTGGGAGCCAGACATTTGCAGCGCGGTCTGCATCATGGGACATCTTGGCAAAAGAAGGGCTATCAGGACACCATGGGCAGCTAGATCTTGGCGTATGCTATATTAACTTTCATGCAGAGAGCCAAGATCAACAACCTACTACTGTGAGTTTTGTAGCATCCTCCCCTTTACAAATTCTTCTCTCAAAAATAATGAATAACAACGTCAATATTAATAAAAAATATCAATAGAAGTAGTGAAGCAGCAGCCGTGACTGCAAGCTTAAGTTACGAGGCTGCTGTGAGTCTGAAAACTGAATCTGAGCTGAAATTGCTTCATGCAGTGTGGCCTAAGAAACTTTCTACTTAGATCTCGAAACAGTGATCAAATCAGGTCTGAGATTATGATGCCCCAGCTGGCAGCAGTATGCAGATTTCTCAGGCGTTTACTGAATCAATACATAGCAACCTGATCAAACAACACAATCGACTGAGATAGTACATCCAATATTGGGTTGCCATCCTACCAAAACACCCATCGTTTCCTAGGCTAGCAAAACCAGAGCTGGGCTCTGGCTGTGGGGATCAACCCATGTGGCTGATTAGACTTCTGACAAAGTTACATTTTTATATTTTTACATTGTCCAAGGTTCTGCATCTATTACAGGAAATTCATAAGTCTTTCCGGCAGCACAGCTCAGGGGGTAGCTGATTTCACCTTCAGCGCATCAAGGAAGTGCCTGCAGGATAGACACCAGCCCTGGCTGTTTGGCTGACCCCAGCAAAACACACAAAGGTCCATTCCCTCATGATATTAATCCATCAAAATTACAAGGCATCTCACTGACAATGGATATTAGTCTGTAGTGGTTAAACTGCCTTGGAAAAATGAGGTCAACTTATGAGGATTTTTATGGGCCCGTGATAGTTCCTCAGCCAGCCCACAGAAGAAGAGAAAATAAGTCTGACCCACAGCAAACGTTTGGTCCAGCCTGCCGTCTACCAATCAAAAATAAGTGGGTTTTAGTCAAAACGGCATCAGCCAGTGGGTTAGCGGATACCCAACAAGGTGACCATATACCTTAGAATCTCGGTCACACCAGAGCGGACAGTACGTACAGATTTCTTCTGGCACCCTTCTTCCTTCTTCTTATCTAGGCTGCATGTGGTCCAGAGCCACGCCCAAAAATGTCACTAACACTTTTTAGAATAAGGTGACAGGTTCGCAGTGCACCGTGTCAATAATTCACCACTATGGCTTAAAAGTACTTAGAAGGCAAAAATCCAGTATCGTGTGCTTTTGCGGGAGGCTCATACTGCCACAGTCATCCTTCCTGGGACCCAGTAATAGGAAGTAAATTTGAAAAAGTTGCCAGGATTATTCATAAATCCTGGCGAAAGCCAAACAGTAATACTGAGATTGAGACCAGTATTAACCATAAAGTCAGCTTTGAGGATTCCCGGCAAAGCTTTAAAGTAAAGCCTGTGTGCCATGGTGGAAAAACCCATGTGGTGAGGGCACACTTCCACATATGCTATTCTAAACCTCACAGTGAAAAACTCCTCTCAGACAGTGAAATACATTTAGATTAAGTTGGGTTAAAAGACAGTTCTTGAACAGTTCACCAGTGGAGTAAAAATACAGCTTTACTGACTCTTCAACTGTCACAATGAACTTCAGCTCAAGAAAGGCTCTCCAAATCCAGTACAGACGACTCAGGTCACCCGCAGACAGAGTACAGGAAGTAGGTCATAGGAGGTGCTTTGCAAACGCATGTGCATACAGCCTGGACAGAGGCTATCATTAACACACGACGACTAGAGTCCACAGTGCAAGTTTGATGTGGCAAAGATGTGCCTATTTTTCTATTGAGGCTAAGTCTGTCCTCGTGGGCTAGGTGAAGTGCGGAAAAGGGTATTTTAAGAAGGAGTGCCTATGCTTTTATCATTTTGCGCCCTGCCCAGGTGTGGGTTTGAAGACAGTGGTGTGGCTCTATGAATATATACTGACCAAAACGTCCAACGCAACACTCGGGTTTATTGCAACACATGTCATTTTCTTATGATAAATTTCACAATACATTACAAATATTAAGATTCAAATCAAAAACACAGTTTTAGAGTCAGGAATGAAGAACAGATTTTTCCTGGTTTCCAATTCACTGCATCAGTTGAAGGCGCAATTCTGGAACACCAAAGTCAGTATCTTGTATGGCCTCCTCTGACATCACACACAGCCTGGATTCTGCAATGCATGGAGTCAATCAAATGCACAATTTCAGCCTGTGTGATGCAGTCCCATTCCTCCTGGAGTGCTTGACGCAACTGTTGGATTGTAGCTGGTTCTGGATCACGCCTTCTCACCCAGCGATCCAGAATATCGCATAGATGTTCTATAGCAGGGGTGGGCAATCACGGTCCTGGAGGGCCGGTGTGTATGCAGGTTTTTATTCCTATCAATTACCCTGACTAATTGAGTTAATTAATTGCATGCACAAATATAGATTTTTGCAATGATTCGATCAAAGGAAAATGTTTTATGAAGGGAGACAAGACTAGTCTTTGTAGTTTCATGATAATTTAAAGAAATGTGCATGAAACGTCAAATTTCATAAATGGTTTGGCTAATTGAGAAAATCAACTAATTAAAGACCAGACGTTGGTGTGAAAACCAGGGACAGATACGGCCCTCGCTGCCCACCTCTGTTCTATAGGGTTTAAATCTGGGGAATAAGGCTAATCAAGACACTGAACATTATTCTGCCTCAGGTAGTCCTGACAGACTCTAGCGACATGTGGTCTCTCGTTAACCTGTTGCAGCGTTGGGCGATAGCAATGGACGAATGGAACTGCGACAGGGGTAAGGATGTCGTCAGAGTTACAGGCCGCACTGAGGTTTCCATCGATGAAAATGAGGTCTGTCTTGTGTCTACTGCTTATTCCAGCCCAAACCATCACACTGGCTCCACCCCAGCGGTCACGCTGCAGGATGATAGCGTCAGTATAACGTTCCCGTCGCCTACGCCATACACCCAGTCTTCCGTCAGACACAATCAAGTTGAACCTCGATTCATCGGAGAAGAGCACCCTGTTCCACCTGAGAGCATTCCAGCCCAAATGTGCCCTTGACCATCGCAGACAGACGCGGCGACGTGCAGGAGTCAACACCAAACCACGGCGGGGACGTTGGCTGTGCAAGTCAGCTTCACGTAGGCGGTTGCGTATGGTTTGGTCGCTAATCCAGTTCTGGTGACGACCTCCGGTCTGCGCAGCAGTGACTGTAGCTGGCAGGAAGCGATTGCGCAGGTGCTGGAGGCGAATATGGCGATCCTGCTGAGGGGTGGTGACACATGGTCTGGGGGCACGTGTTTGATCACCGGTGCTTCCTGTTTCATTATACCAGGTCCTGAGACGTGATATGGTCAACACGTGGACGCACAGGTTCCTTGCAACCCGTCTTTGCGACATTCCACCAGTGAGCATACCAACGGCTCGCTCTCGCTGATTTTGACCTAGGCGCGGCATGGTCACACGTTGACCCAGGATAATGCAAAGGAATATTTTTAGTTGCCCATTGCTCCGGCTATTTATTGACCAAATTCTCGAAGGATTGGTCAATGTGTTCTACTCAACCAGACAGGATCGGCAAAATTCTAAGCAATGTGCAATCAAGCAGAACGAGCTGCCCACACGACAAAATCAAAACAATTTTCTGAGCTTTTAAGCTGTAGTTGATGTATCATGGCTCAGAACCAATATCCCATTTTATGTACACCAAATATTTCAAAATTGTATGTGTTGCGTTGGAAGTTTTGGTCAGTGTAGTTTAGCATTGCCGGTTATATCGCATGGTTCTGAAAGTCAGTTTATTTGGGTACACTCATGGGATATAAGGTTTGGATCTCTAGTGTCGACTGCAAACTGGTCCACATCACTCATGACTCAATAAAAACAAAATGTTTATACAATGTTGATAGCATATGTCAATGTTCCACTGGTCACAAAACATTCCAATAAAACTGGTGGATCACTTTGTGAGGTCATGTATTTCGGAGGGGATATGTTGAAAAATGCAGAGCTCAACCCTGATGTCAAATCACTCTGGCATACAGACAAAGCAGTTCAACACCCCGTAACCTCCCAAGGCTGGAAAAAAATGCCACTATTCACCCATCCAACCAGAAGGCACACTTGGCTCCATTCTCACTGGAGGTACATTTTTCAATAAAATGTTTTACCAAATGGCCGATAGTAATGGATTGGTTATATTTGCCACATCAAACAAATACAGCGCCTTCCATAATTATTGGCACCCCTGGTTAAGATGTCTTCTTTAGCTTGTAATAAATTCTGTTTTTTTCTAAATAATATAGGACCACAATGAAAAAAAGAGGAAAATCCAACCTTTAATTAAAGTGCATTTATTCAGTGGGGAAAAAAATCCCACATTAAGAAATAATTCTTTTACATCAAATAATGTGTACCACAATTATTAGCAACCCTGATGTTAATACTTTGTACAACCCCCTTTTGCCAACAAAACAGCGCCTAATCTTCTCCTATAATGTTTCACAAGATGGGAGTATACAGAAAGAGGGATCTTCGACCATTCCTCTTTGCACAATCTCTCTAAATCATCCAGTGACCTGGGTCCTCTCCTCTGCACTCTCCTCTTCAGCTCACTCCACAGGTTTTCAATAAGGTTGAGGTCTGGGGACTGAGATGGCCATAGGAGGAGCTTGATTCTGTGTCTGGTGAACCATTTCTATGTAGATTTGGCCACATGTTTAGGGTCATTATCTTGCTGAAAGACACAGTGACGACCCATCTTAAGCTTTTGGGCAGGGGACACCAGATTTTGATTTAAAATGTCCTGGCATTTCAAAGCGATCATGATGCCATGCACCCCAACAAGGTTCCCAGGGCCTCTGTAAGAGAAACAGACCCACAGCATCACCGATCCTCCCCTCGTACTTCTCAGTGGACATGAGGTGCTTTTCTGCATACTCATCTCTTGTGTTCCGCCGGGCCCACTTAGAGTGTTTGTTGCCAAAAAGCTCTATCTTGGGCTCATTTGACCAAAGCACACGGTCCCAGTTGAAGTCCCAGTACCGCTTAGCGAACTCCAGACGTTTGCGTTTATGATTGTGAGTGAGAAAAGGTTTTTCCGGGCATGCCTCCCAAACAGCTTGTTGCCATGTAGATAGCGCCTGATGGTTGTTTTGTAGACTTTATGACCCCAAGATGCTACAATTTGTTGCAATTCTTTAACAGTGAGCTTTGGAGAAGTGCGTGGTGGCAAAATAATCTTGCGTCCTCGTTTACCACTGGCTTGTTTACCACTGTTCCTGGATCTTCTGAAGATCCAGGGTGATCGAAACGTTGCTTGTTTTCATTTAATTAAGTTTATTTTTGGAGCTCATTTGACAGTGTGCAGACCTACCTTTTTCAACTGTCTGACACTATTGTCTGGCACCTGCAAAAAGTGACTTTGGATGTGCGCACCCTACCCCAAACGACTTTTAACACATCTTAACCAGCAGTGCCAATAATTATGGAGGGCGCTGTATGAGTAATCTTACATCCTTGGCCCTTCACTGAGGTCACATCAAAAGGTAATGAAAAGATTATAATTGTGAATTTCCTTCAAAATAGTACAGAGCTCCAAAGTGGAAATGCACACTTCCCACGAAATCATCATACATTCTTAGTTTCCAAGGACATACTCATTTGTAACTGCATAATCGAATAACCTGAATAAAGATTTACATAAATAAACAATTTATGATCAAGCTAGGAGTCTGAATAACTGTATGACAAAACTAGTAGACAAAAAAGGCAAGTATAGCTCTTGAACTTTCAACTTTTATGCACTCCGGCTTTCAGATCTTAATTCAGTCCATATAAACCACGCATTTTTTAGCTCCTGAGGGAACTTAGGACATAGGCTTTTTTAAAACCGCACCTTCTCATGCTCAGTACTTATGACACATGTGCAAAGAGGCAACTTCGAGGTAATTTGCTACTTATTTGAATTCCTCAGCATAATTTGTACCATGCGGGTAAATTATGGACCTCCTCAAGATTCGAGGTGGGGGTTGGAAGACCAATCCAATGTGCCACAACGTAGATGGCTGAGATGGGAGAAAGCTTGGCCTAGATTTCAGTGTGCCCATGCAAGTTCGGTCAGTTAATATGCTTGCCTCTCAGCACGAGCGCTCAAGCCAGACAATGTAACATACGATCTGGTACCTGTGTTGGCGTCAAACAAAGGGCTGTACCTTTTGAGGTACCTCACTATTTAACGTGATTTCTCTTAGCCTATTCCAATTTACAGTTAACCGAGTAAAATTCCAAGCAGTTTATTTAGGGGCTGTTTACACCATTGCGTTTTATTGGCATGGGACATCCTTTTTATTGATATTTTCAATGATTTAAGCATTCTGAATGCTGCTTCTGAGCACTAAGCGCCTCATGTTTATTCGCCCCAGGGGTCTCGCTGTTTTTAGTTGCACCTCCTGCTGAAAAAATTCCACTGTCAGACATCTAAATAACAAAGCATTGTCAGTCTTTTTCCTGCCATCCAATCACTTGAAAGCAGGGATGGAGCTAAATTTTACATTAAGTTCCACGGTGAACAAAGATGGCGGAGAAATCTGTTGTTACTGATAGCACCATCTTGGACCTAAAACAACAAATTCATAAAAGTTGTTCAGTTTTCCTACTAATTTTATTTCTCACTCTCCTTAAGAGCAAAAGAAAGTGCCAACCACTTATCTGTAATTAAAATGTTCATCAACTGAGTGACAGAAACTTTACTCAGCAATCGCGGTAAAGGCACATCTAGCACTTTTAACAATGTAGGCTCCAAAGACATCAAGACAGACGCGCTTTGCGTTTACATGACAATAAAGCGCGTTCAGTGTGAATGGCCCCTTACAAAATATTTAAGATAAATATGCAGCCTCTTATGATTTCAAAATGAAATTAAAAGGTAAAGAGATCACTAAATTTATGTATACTATACGATACTGTATGGCTTAAAGTGCACCAACAAACTAATGACAAAAAAATCTGAAACTTTCTTTGAATTCCATGACTTCCAGTATTTCTCCAGCAGTAGAATTGATTTTAAGAAGGCACTTGGTTAATTCAAAATGTTTTAAACATTGAAAGGAATACATCGCATGTGGCAAACTTCTTAAGAGCAACAACCTAGGAGAACCATCGGTACGAATTGGCTGTAGTTACAACAAGCCTAGTCTTCAAATTTATGCAAATATACTACAGGCCAGAAGTTTGGAAACAAGGCCAATACAGGTCAAAAATTTGGAAACAACTTCAAGTTTCTGTTCGCAATGCCTTTCTTAAAAACCAGTTTGAAATCTATGGATTTTGGGATGTATTTACTGCATGATTAGACTTTTCTTTCATTGATATGCACCATTTCCCTCTATTTACCTTTAGGTACTATGTATATTGATGTTACCAGATTGCTGAATAAATCTTAAAAGAAAGGAGGGGCTTAGTTTTTGGGTTGAGAAGATTTGCAAGAGTCACAACTTCAGTGAAAACGTAAAAAAACAAATCACAATTTGCATTATTAACTTTGTCATGGTTTACAGCGCACCGGATGCCAACAGCTATTCAGTGTGCACTAGGACCATGGGCCTAGTAAATTGGGCCTGATAATTTGAGTAAAAATGTATTCTGATGAGTGACTCTTTAAATAACAATCATGTTCATTTTGTTGCAAAGCATGCCAATGAAACTATGATCTTTTTTGAAAAAATTTGATCTTGCTTCCAAAATTTTGGCCTGTAGTGTGTGTGCCGTTCCATGAGGTACATGAGATCAGAATCTTCAAAAGACATACGTCGATTTATGGCACTATTAATGTGGATAGGAAAATTCCTTAAAACCTCTTGATGCAGTGAACATTACTGCTCTCAAAAATTAAACTGGTCAGTCTTTTTATTTCTTAGTTATGGCATCTGAGATAATCAATGTTTGCTTACTTACCAGACAAAGTGCATACTAACAGGTTCAGAGTAATCAAGCGTTAAAAGGAACCGTAACTGCCTTTCACACATCCAATGCCACGTGACAGTTCATTTTAGCAGCTACAGAAATTGCTGCTGCACACGTGTGAGATAAAGCCAGGTGTGCACAACAGATACATTTTTACAGGCCTGATTATTTGTAGTGGCAAAACTAGACGTTGAGGAAAATGAAATATTTTGCCATCTTTTCATCAGTTTTTCACACGCCAGACGCTGAGAATTGAGCAAAGCAAAGCAAATGCCTTTTAGTATGTACCAAGGCATTCTTGCTGACTCGAGAACATTAGAATTTATAACTCAAGTTCTTTTGAATGCCACTCCCATCGCAACAAACCCTTACCACAAGTCACCACTGGGATGATTACGATCATCAAAAGGCCAGAATTGCTTATGGAACTGAAAGAGCTGAAATTGACCGTATATTCTGCAGTGGGGCACAATGTCTCTGGCTGTTCACCAGCCAATTCAAACAATCTTAACTATCTACACTAGTAAAGTAATGTCTGCTCAGCATCAAAACATTAATTTATATTAACAGCCAATTACCACAGCTAAGTAGTTCTCACATGATGATGAAATAAAAATTATAGACGCACCCTAAATCCAACTGGCTTTCCTGGAAAACAGCCTAAACATACCTCCAAGTATTTTAAGGGAATCTCAGGACATCTACTCTCCTCCTCTGTGATGTCTCCCTGGCCCAGTACTGTTAGAGGCAGGGACTATAGTAAATTAACTAGAAGCACTGTCCCCTCCTCTACAATTCCGTGACCAATTACGGTCTTTGATCCCCATCCAAGGGTAACAATCGCTGTCAGAGAGACGGAACCTCACCGGAGAACCACATGCATTTTTATGTTGCCAAATTTCCCGTCAGTGAAACTAATCCACATGGAATTTTGGAATTCACCCATCTAAGCATACACCCCCAACACCCTACAGTAAAATGTTTCATTATTGGAGACTAGAATTAAATCTTGATCATGCACATGTTTAAAACATTATTTCTTATGACATAGTTAGTTATCACATTTTGTTTCTCAATAAAGGATGCATAAAAACCTCTCAGAATGAAATCTTTAACCTCTAAAATTAGTCAGATGATAGTGCATGTAAGTGGTTTACTTAGCTTTTAGCCCCTGTGATAACAATTCGAAAGAAATAAGGATTTAGTGCCCTCTTCTGACTGAAACCAAAATGTCCAGGAGTTGGATTAATTCAGTCTTCATCCAGCTAGCCAGAATTTTTTGGAGCCAATTTCATAGGCGACCATGATATATGTATACATATATATACATATATATTTTTAACTATTTTATGAAGAAAAAGTATAAATATAACCGGAATCTATTTAAAACATATGCAAGAAATTTACTGTTGGTCACCACTTAAGACCAATACTGCAGGCACACTGCTGTAATATTATTCAAAACATGCTAACACAACCTTGCACTGACAAATTAACATTAATATTTGGCCATGACAGTGAGAACCATTGTATCTAACACTCAATGCGAAGGGGAGGAGAGGAGTAATGTCTTGCTAAATGCAATGATGCTAGAGAGGAGTGGACTATGGGGGTTGCAGCGAACAGCGGCTGGATGATGATGGTTTTAGCTTTGAGAGGCATTGGTACAGAAACGAAGGCAACCATTTTCAGCGGGTGAAGACCTTTGGTACAGGGTAGATTATCAGTTTTGGAGGATGAGCCATCTTCGCAGCGGATTCAGGAAGAAAAGAAACAAACTCCAGGCCAGGCTTATGTTGGGAAATCAGTGGATAACCTGGTGCAAACCAAGAAAGAATTTGTTCAAAGACTTTGAAAATGAAGTGCAACTGCTTCAGCAAATAAGTGACTCCCAGGAGCAGGGTTCTCGCTGCCGCTCGTCATTTTCATCATTGACAAAAATAATAGATCCCTTGCCAGATGCATACACCTCGATCGCCAGATGGCGCTAAATCTGTAACGGGGTGGTTCGGACCCGTGCGGCAGATGCAGACACATAGAGGAACACGTTCGATGAGCAAACCTCTAAGAATTTCTTGGATTGTTAGGACCATTTCAAATGCACAGCATGGCAAGATCACGACGTATACATTACAGATAACAGCTGTCAATGTGAAGTGACTTAAAACGGAAGGATTCTTATCTATATGCCCGGTTTTAATGCTGGAAGTTCCCAAAGGCTATTGTGCTTTTGCATATTCGTTACCCGGGGGTTAGCCCACTTGGACTGTCATTATAATGACAGTCTATGCACGATGAGTGTAAAAAAAGCTTAGAACTTTTCAAGAAAGTGATAGCGCCTTCTGCATATAGCTGACTGCAAAAACGTTGTTACCGCCTGATAGTTCTAATGTTCCTCTAGTAATTAGCAAACAAATTAAGATGATTAGCTACTTAACCGGGATTTATTCAGTGAGTTTTCTCCAGGAATCCAATAATCTTCTCAATCTTTTTGTATCCCAATCGATAGAAATATTTTTTCAAAATGTAGCTAATCGAAGGATAACAATCTGGAGTACCTGGAGAACAAGAATTTACTGGAAGGTAGGGACGATTTATATATTTTACGAGACGTTTTCGAAAGTCTATGCTTGATAAACCCATTATGATCCTGAGCTGCCATTGTATACAATGAGCAGCACCTGGGCTACCCGGGGGTGTTTATCGGCGGAGAAATGCATTTAATACTCCAAAATACCAATTTTTCTGCCCAGAAGTTGATAGAAGTAGGAGTCTTTCATGAACGAACAGGTGATTTTATGAAAAATAATTATTTATTAGTCAGGGATGTTTTTTTCCCTTAAAATTCACTTGAGTTGAAGGTTACATTTTTCTACAATTTTCAGTGTGAGTATGCTTCTGCAATAAAAATTGAATTTATTTTAAGGCCTTTAACACATCTTAATCAGGGGGCCAATAATTATGGAGGGCGCTGTAAGTTTGAAGAAAAGAAAATGAAGATGGCAACATTGCCTCAGGTGGCTCATTCCCCCCTCCCCCTTGGGTTTCATACACTGTTCAATGATTTATAGTGTCACACCCAAACTCAAATGCCTTTGTTACAATGCCCCCCCCCCCCAAAAATGAAACTATAAATGCAAAAATTATCCAAAGGAAGTGAATAAAAATGATACTGACTTCTGAGGTGGGGTGTTAAGGCAGAGAAAAGTCCCAGCAATAAAACAAACCCTCCTACAAGCAAATAAAATATACTCCTTTGTACATAAAAACCCCTTTGAGTGTTTCCCAAAGACTTTCACACTTCTTTGAGGAAAATTTTAAGAATGAACTCATTCTTGGGAGACAACATTTTCCTGAATATAAACATTTATTTCCCAGAAAAACTTTTCTCAATGGTAAAGATGAGTGACTTGATTACATGAATCATGACAGAGTTATTTTGATGCTGGGCTGCCATTTTTTCCAAGAAGGGATCCCTGCTTCCGTCATCTGGACTGCTATTTAAGCGATGATATATTTACGTGTTTGATTTCATCCACTCGGTTCTTGTGAATCTGAAATGCAGGAGTAATCCACCGTCCGCAAGAACACTGCTCTCCGTACCAGTTGAATGACCCTAGCTTAGAACTGCACTTTGGGCATAGGAGCTGCAAAAGACAACAAAAGAGATGGCAGTACTATACATCCCTGCAAGATGAGAATCCAACAAAAATGAACGTTGTTTGGGTCATTCCACGTAAAATCAACCAAATATGAAAAGTTTCCACCTGACCCCCTTGGAATCAGCTGATTTTGAACTTCAGTACACCCCTGCCAAATTTTACTTTGATACTGTGATTTTTTTTTTTTTGTTATCGGCACAAATATTGCATGGGGGTAGGTCACAATTTCTCTGGTCATGTTTTCTAGCATTTTTGAACCCTCACAACTTCATGTGTATTAGAGAAAGCAAATTAAACTTAAAAATCAAACCGATTGTATGCCCATTCTTGGTGTCACAATCTTAAGACAAAATCTGGATTTTCTTCAACAAGATTTGTTCTGTAACCAACTTCAAGCTTCAGTATCATAGGAACTATACAAGTTTCAATAGCAACACTGCACCAAACGAGATCTTTCATATGCCATAACTTGTTTTGATCATCAGCCTATCCCACATGGTGATATGACCCCTGGAAATTCTCCTAACACGCACTATTTCTAGTGTTCTCAGATGAATTACAAGAAAACACAACGCATCCAAGGTTCCAATACTTGTTTTTACTACACTATATCACAGTTATTAAACTGGAGCAGTGCTGCGGTTGAAACATCCATAGTTCCTATGATATTGAAGCCTGAAGTTGGTTAGAGAATGAATCTCATTGGAGAAAATCCAGATTTTGGCTGAAGATTGTGACACCTAGAATGGTGACACAGTTGATTTAACTGCAGTTTTTAACTGCTCCAATACGTTTCAGCTTTGAAAGTTTCATTTGGCCATCTCTAATACGCATGAATTTATGAGGGCTCACAAAAGCTAGAAAACATGACCAGAGAAATTTCTCCCTACCCATGTACAATTTTTCAGCCAGTCACCAAAAAAAAATTCACAAGATCAAAAGTAAAATTTGGCAAGGATTCATTTAATATACTGAAATTACTGTACCAGAAAAATCAGCTTATTTGATGGGGGTTAGGTGGAAGGCAATTGTTCATGTTATATGGAATGACCCATTTTCAAAGATTAAAACACGGGCATTCATGATTCACAAAAAAAATTTCTCAAAAGAGAACAGCCAGGGTGGGAATTTAGCCAGAAACCAGGAAACTCCTTATCCTCATTAAAAACTGGCAGGGGAATTTAAATGACCACTATGAGTCATGACCTTGGTTTAACCACCCAAAAGACAGTGTCTCCTTTCGCACGGTATCCCCATCACTGCACTCGAGCGTTGGGGTTAATCTCACCAGAGACAAAACCGCCACCTACTGGTCCATCAACACCACTTCCAAAACAAATACATTTCCAAAGCAGTCTTTCATTCAATTACAATACCAGCCTACACTTCCCTAGCTTCAGCCATTTGGCCAGAGCAGGTCAAAAGGTGGTCTCTGATCCAAGATGCCACCATTGATGGGTATGAACAACCTCATTAAAAGCCGCAACTTTGCGAATGTTCCCCATGTTTTATCATTTTCATAAATTATACAATATTTATTTATGTGCACATGTGCAAATAACACCAAACTCAATACTGATTTTTGGCACTGTCATGTGTATGCATTTCAGGTAGAAACACCCCAATCTCACTTTTGTTTAATACATTTTGGTAAGAGTCATTCTCTGTGCACGAGTTGGTCTTAAATTATCAAAGGAGTATACATACATTTTGTAGATCGTTATACTAACAACTAAACCAGAGATACAGGAATATAATATGCAAGGTCAAATTAATTAAAAATTGTCATCAGCCAGCAATACCTGTCCATCCAGCACGCCCAACAGTGCAGGCTCCATCCACTGAACTGGCTCAATGAAGTATGATGTACACTGCATTTGAACTGCATGGCCGGGTAAGCGTGCTGATGAGTCAACTGACTTCTTGTGAATGAAAGCTGCTGGTCCAGAGCCCACATCATGACTAAGAATACTGGAGCCACGGAACACCATCCGTCTAATGATCGAAAGGACAAACAAATTCACCATGTGCTGGACAACAGAAATTTTTATACAAAAGAAAACCAGCATGAGACGGATACAAAATTTTTTTGTTAATTATAATGATACTATACTTGCCGGCACTTCCTGCATCTGTGGACAACCTCATTGCAGTGGGCTTGCACCATTGGGTCAGCAGCAAATACATCCCTTGGCACACTCTGTAGCTCTGACAGAGAAAGATAATAATTTCTTCACTAAAATAACTTTAATTTAGATGCAATTCTGTATACAAAAACAGACGGCCAGACAAAATATATAAGATTGTGTGAGCAGGTTACGCATTTTAAAGACTAAGAAAACCCAAAGAGCAAACCCCTCCACACAGGGCAAGCAATTTATGCTTTACACACGTTCAAGTTATGCTTTTTCTAATGACAGATGTGACAATGATATGTACCTGGGTACTTATCTGTGATTTTCTGTAGTCTGTACTGCTTGTATACTGGACTGGCCATGTCCACATCACAGTCCATTGATTCATACAGAGCCAACTGGTTCAAAAACTCTTCATTGATCCTAGAGACACATCAATTTACAAATGGTTGAACAAACACACAGGTTTGCAGCAGTCAAACACAGAGGACGTATAATGCTTTAAAAGAGATGTGCAAATTGGTGGGAATTTCAGCCTATTTAACCAATTAAAATCATTTGTTTAACTTCTACCAAAAAATAGCTGGAATTAAGTTCAAATGTGTTCCAGGTTTGTGGTACAGAAGACTAAGAACATGACACCCAACTTGTCCCGATTATATCAATTCAAATTACCTCCCCTCGCCCACACAAATTTAAAAAAAAAAAATAAAAAAAATAAAATAAAAAACTTACTGGACATCAGATTTTATTTTCCGCAGCATAGTGTAAGCTTCTTTTAGGGTCAGTTTGCTTGATTTCATCAAAAACGCTGTAACCACAGCAGCACTCCGACTTCGTCCTGCATGACTGAAGCAGAGACGATTAATCCACTTTATTTCTGTCCTTTCCTTTTTCTTCTTTTTTTTACAAAGTAAGAACAAATATCTGGCAACTGTGCATTGTCAGAAACAAAACATGCATGGCACGTGCACATTGGAGTACTGAGGAATTAGCGTAGGTGTTATTACCAGTGCACGAGGACAGCATTAGAAGGGGATTCCATTGCTTGGCATATAAACTGCATAGAGCTGTTCAAAGAGCTCAGTAGATCGGCTGATACGTCGTCCAGCAAATTAATAAACTTAGTCCGAAACGATCCTTGTACATTCGGTTCTTCAGCGTCAATCGTTAGTATGTGTGTGATGCCAGCCCTTGCTAATTCATCACAGTCAGTCAGGTCAGAGGCATCTCCAATGTACAGTCCTGCTTGTACAGCAATCATGTCTTCAGCAAAGCCAAAAGCTAACCATTTAAAAGGCCAAACAATTAAAAACACCAGCAAAAACAACACAACTTACACTTCGATCCGATTTACGACACCAATTACCTTTACTTAGTAAATATTACTTAGACGTAATATTCCCGCAATGCTTAAATGCAAAGCAATTTTTGACGCACGGACCAAAATAAAAAGCAAGCGACAGTTGCCAAGCATCACATGCAAGCCAACATCAAAGCTTGGCGGTACTGTGCTCTCTTGTTAGTGGCATTTGTTTTGTCTACGGTCTTTCACAAAACTATGTTTAGATATCTAGAAACTAACCGACGTTTCCATATGCTCCAGACCGAAATAATATTGAAAAGCCTCACGCGGATTTCGTGTCCCTGTCCTCATATTAATCCGGTTTCCCCACTAGCTCATTTTCTTTAGTTCCGCTAGCTGAAGTACTGACTTTTTGAACAAATGATCACGGCGTATCATTATGATAATTTCTCTTGGCGACTACGACAAGAACATAAATGCTTAACGTGAGCTTCTGGGTTAGCAAAACGCAACAGTTCTCGACATTAAATTCATGCCATCTCGCTCCATCCCACAGAACTGTGCTCTGTAGTGGTTAAGGGGCTCCGTGGTCCAGACTTGCCGTCTAATGTCATGAGACTGTATTCCACCTGATGGCAGCAAACAGCATTGAATATTGTACGCCCGCTGAAACAGCTGAAGCGGGCCATATGACGCTTTTATGGGTTTTTGCCCTTTCCAATTGCGTGTAATATAGCTTTTAGAGCATGCAAAAAGTTGCAAAGCCCAAATTCCACGCCAAAGGGAATTATTCTCCCCGCCAGAAAACAGCCTTGAACTTGCCAAAACATCTTGTTTGCAGTCAAGCCTTCAAGATTACATCTTTTTGAGAGACAACTGGCCATATTTCAACATGACAATGCAAACCGCATTGCATGGCAGGCCAAACAATACAAAAGCTTAACCAAACAAGCCACCTCCCATCCAAACTGGACAACGCTGCGCTGTTCACTGAATGTAGCGCGAGACTCAGCTCGGCAGCGTAGCGCTCTCTGGTTAGGCCAAGACACCTCAGCGCTGTCTCTAGTCGGGCTTAACGCGTTACACAACTTGGCTGAAACAAGCAACGCAAAAACAGCATACATGTCTACTATTGGGAATCCCCGTAAGTTAAAGGGATTTTCCTTCATTTACACAGCTTACGGACGTAGCTACAGATATTAATCGTTAGAAGCTATTCATTTTGTTAGCAGAAGACCTCATGAACACAGACTATGGTAAATAATCAACAGCCAGATGCTTGTTTTTGTAGCATAGCACAATTTGCTGTTGGCCATGGTGGACCGCTTTTTGGAGTGTCTCCTCAACATTTGTACAGACCATTGAGTGTATGAAAGAAGGTACGGTCACAATAGCCAAATATCAGTTGCTAACATACAATGAAGCATGTCAACCATAGGTTGAACGGTATCTTGCCAAAAGGGTCGTATTTTTTTCAGCGAGAACCATGAAGGTCAAGGCCGATCACCACCAAAAACTAATCAGCTGAGCGCCTGACCATATACTACATTCACACCAAGTTTGAAGTCGATCCGATTAAAGCTACTCAAAAAATAACGGTTTCGTCAAACCCTCAAATTGACCAAAAATTTACCTTGACCTTGATGGAGTCCCCCGAATAATAGGAATCGGGATGAGTCATTGTTAGGTAACCGTACAAAAGATCTCAAGGAGCAGGCATCACGCAGAGCAGAGAAAATTGTTCAAGAAAAATTTCCGATTAAAAACAGTTTTTTCGTGATAACGTCACCAAATGATGTCAAACCGCAAAAATTTTGACTGATCTGGAGAGCAGTCATCAAGGGGTTTCATATGAGGTATTACTTGACATAGTTCCTGCAAGTTCAAAATTTGACCTTGGGGTCAAAAATTTTCGACCTTCAGGGAGAACAATGAAGGTCAAGGTCGATCGCCACCAAAAACTAATCAGCTGAGCGCCTGACCATATACTACACTCACACAAAGTTTGAAGTCGATTCGATCAAAGCTACTCAAAAAATAAAGGTTTCGTCAACCCCTCAAATTTACCAAAAATTGACCTTGACCTTGATGGAGTCCCCCGAATGATGGGAATTGTGATGAGTCATTGGTACGCAACTGCACAAGAGATGACAAGGAGCAGGCAACGCGCACAGCAGAGAAAAGTGTTCAAGAAAAATGATTACAGACAAAAAAACAAACAAACAATAAACAAACATTCCGACCAACATGTCTTGCAAAAAGCTCCGCTTTTGGCAAGATAACAAACATTCCGACCAACATATCTTGCCAAGCTTAGCTTCTGATTTGATGGTCCTCTGAAAATCTGCAACCTTGAGTTTGACCTTTTAAGGTCACTCAAAGTCAAAGGATATGGTACCAAATTAAAGCCCATATGTGACTTCCCACATGTTGATGATAGTAAATACCTACCTACAACAGTATTCCAGTTATAACCCTCTGAAATTTTATGACCTTCAGTTTGACCTTCACGGTCACTCAAAGTTAAAAGTTATTGTGCCAAATAGAAGTCCATGTGTGACTTAATATATGTTGATAGTAATAAACACCTATCTTTCACCATTTTTGAGTTATCATGGAAAATAAGCAAATTGACCTTGATAGCGGTGTGCCGTCAGGGCCATCAAGGCCATCTCTGCTGGCCTGGATAATTTGGAAATAATATATTTTCATCATGAATACTTCACTTAAAACTGCAGCCTGCATGTATTTTAGAAAGTCAATCAAAATCCTCAATCATTACATTTAAATGATTTCATTGCTTGACTCCGAGTTGCACAGCTTCCATAGTGCAGACAGCTTCATCTTATCCAATCTAATTTTTTTCTCTGCTGTCTCCGGGTCAAAGCTGCTCTCTCTACACGGCTCCGGTCTCAAGTCTCAAGGCCTTCAGAATGTAGATTACTTCCTTCTCCAATTAAAAAGATCTGGACGATTTTGCTGATTGTCATGTTTTTAACCAATCATATTTCGAGTGTGCCAAGTGGGGCGTAATCTTTGACACAGCAGAGCCATCTAGCTGGCCTCTGCCTACGTCAGGATTTTACATGCTGGCAACAGGTTAGCTATGATAGCAAACGGAATAGTCTGTATAGTAGATCTTACCTGAGTGGGCATGTCATTTTGTGGTTGTTTCGAGCTTTAGCGAGCTATAAACTAAAAATTAACTCAATGAGTTAGCACTGAGCTAACTCTTTCACTGCAACTCAAATAGTCTCTAAGTGACAGACATTCGCATTTGAACTAACAGTTTGCTAGCTGCGGTTTTTAAATTCACTGTCAACTGAGTATTGATGCGATCTCTGTGAGAGCATGCATCAACTTCACGCACTGGCATGTCTGGTGGTGACCATCCCGGTGTCTACTGCCTCTGTCGAGCAGTTATTTCCAGCCCTTAAAGCAAATCAAAACTTACTTGCGAAATGTGACTGGGCAGACTCAACTGTCAGCACTGGCCTCAGTGGCAATCCTGAAGCAACTTTCATTGGAGGTCAAACGGACTGATATGCTGTAGGACCGCGTCATTCATCATTTTTTTAAAGAGAGGAGGATGGAGTTAATTTTGAAATAACAAGCAGTTGTGAATTTAATACATTTTTCATTTTATGTGAAGTTTTCGATTTTGTTTTAGATTCTTGCTGCTGGTGTGTGAATGATGTCCCTGCCTGTACCCATTGAAGCACGAGTGTGTTTATGCGCAGCAGTTTGGCCAGTGTCCCAGGAGTCTTTTCTACGTAGTCTGCGTGGATATGACTGGTTGCTGTGAGTTTTTTCTTGTTTCTTGGTAAAGGCAGTGATTGATTAATTCAATATGGCATAGTGCTTTATGTGTGAATGCTGTCACTAGGAATTTGTGGGGGGTTACGTTATGACGTCATGCTGTTGCCATTGAGTCATGGTGAAGTTTAGGTTAATTGGGCCACTGGACCTTGACCCCCCCTGTCATTTAACCTCCAACTGCTAAGAAAAGATACCCTATCATGTAGCACATGAGTGGAAGCAGAATTGAAAGTAGCACATTCTGGATTTAGTTTGAAGTTCATATATGATCATTTTTACCAAAGTTATGGCCGAAAAACTATTTTGACCTTTCCAGTGACCTTGACCCTGACCTTGACATGATGACCTCCAAAATTTGTAGGTTCCTATTCTGGGCTGATGCCTACCTATCTTGAAAGTTTCATGAAGATTGGTCCTTCCATTTAGCTGTAATATTGCTAACAAACAAACTAGATGATGCGCACTCTATAGAGAAGCTAACCCACGCGTCTTGTTGACCTTGACCCTTGACCTTTCGACCTCAAAATGCAAATTTGGACAGGGTACCCTAGGATCATCTACCCCACAAAGGTTGGTCACCCTAGCTTCAGTGGTGGCCGAGCTGTCGCGCGGACAGACACGCACACACACACACAGACAGACAGACGGTGCTAAACTGTATACCCACGCCGCCTCGTTGGGCGTGGGTAAGGAACAATGAAACAGTGGCGTCTCTGCATTTGGGGCCAGTGGGGCCAGGCCCCACCTGATTTCGCTGTGGAGCAATATGCTGCTTTGAAGTAATTGTAACAGAATCTGTCTTTATCGCAAATGTAATTATATAACGATTGATTCTCATATAAAGACAATACTGTTTTATATATTTGTGTGTATATAGTCAAAGGTATTTGTCAGAATGCTGACAGGCTTAGTAAGCTTATTCCTCTCAAAGCACCTGAAAATGGGGCTTGCCCCCTGGGGCTTGTTTAAGTAATTAACCGCTGAAACAGTACGCATGTCCAACACGGTCTCAGTAGATCGCTGTGGGGCACAATCGTGACAGCCCAATGCTGAGACCATCCAATTAAAATATTGGGATGACTTACCGTCAGTACGTAATGTACAGTAGGTCAACCACAGCTATCTGGATTGGCTATTTTTGTGAGTTACCAACTTACCAAGACGAATGATAATGAACAAAGTGGACTCTTTAGTCAAAGTAAAATTTAGAACTTTGCCACTTGAGCAAAAATGAGAAATAAAACGTTTAGGACATCACCAGCCAGCAGATTTTAACATTATCCAAGCTGGAAAGGGCAAAACCCACTCCTTCAACTCCGAGTGGTTCAAGCAAGTGTAGCCAGAAAATCACTGTGCTGCTTTCCGTGTCTGCTTTTCGGGGGAGACACTACGTGGACTACATCGGGATTCAAGGATTTGAAACATCTTTCAGAGCGTCTGGCCAAACATGAGAGCAGTGGATCACATGTTGAAAATGCCCTTAAATTGGGCTTGCTTGGCAGTGCTAACATCGCAGCACAACTAAATTCCGTCCACAAACATGCCGTTGAACTCCACAACCAGCAAACTGAAGAAAACAGGTATGTGCTTAGAAGAATTATTACATGCCTTAAACTTTGTGGTAAATCCAAAATTGCCTTGTGGGGCCGTGATGAATCTGCAGCTTCAATGAACCCTGGCATTTTCAGGAGCATTTTTGAGACTATGTGGGAGGGTGACTCCAGACTCCGATGGCATTATGAATCCCAGCCGTACTTTAGAGGGACCTCAGCCACAATTCAAAAGTAACTTCTGGAGTGCATGTTTAATGTATATCAAGAAGAAGTTGCGAAGCAGGTGTCAGAGGCTCCCTTCGTCGCTGTTCACGCATATGAAACAACAGATGTCTCCTGTAAATCGCAGATGGTGATTGTGTTGCGTTATATGACTGGAATGACAGTGAAAGAAAGATTTTGGAGATTCGTTGAGGTGAGGGATAAATCAGCACCTGGCCTTGCTAGTGCAATAAAAGAAGCGCTTGAGCCATTAAGTTTAAAGGAAAAATTAATTGCGCGAACTTATGATGGTGCGGCCGTCATGAGTGCACGCATCAGTGGAGTTCAGACACTGCTAAAAGAAATGTACCCTAAAGCACATTTTGTTCATTGCTACGCACACCAGCTAAATCTGACTCTGCAGCAGGTGTGCTCCACAAGAATTTATGATTTGAAAGTGTTCTTTGCTGATTTGTCAGCCTTTGCTACATTTTTCTCCACCTCATCGAAAAGAACTGCCGCACTCTCGGAGACCTCTGATAGGCGCATCCCAAAGCCGCCTGGGACTCGGTGGAATTTCAAAAGCAGAATGGTGAATGCCGTTAGGGAGAACTGTCTGGATAAAACACATACAGAACCTGGTTGGGACAGTGTTTCCATTCATGAAGCATTTGGTCTTGCTATGCACCTGGAGGATGAGTCATTTTTGCAGTTTTTTTTAACCAGCTGATGCCAGAAGTGGACATTCTCTATAACACACTGCAAAAACAAAACATTGATGCAGCTACGGTCAACCGCGCCATGGGGAGCTTCAGAGAAGGCATGGGCCGACTAAGAGAGAAAATGGATGACATTGCACAAGCGAGAGAGACGGCTCCAACGAATCAAAGAAAAAAAAAAACACTGCTGCTGTTATGAGAGAGGCTTGTGATTCTGTGTTAGTTCAGGTGGAGGAGAGATTTCACAAGAGTGATCACCTTATAGCAGCACAGCCTGTGGACTGCACACTTGTCAGGAAGTTCAGCAATTCATTTCCAAGTGCTGAATTTGAATGTGCTATCAAAATGTGGCCAATTGGAAATAAAGTTAAGCTCGAAACTGAACTGAAATCACTGCACAGTCACTCAGAGTTACACGCAGGGAATACTCTGTCACTGCTTCAGTTGATTTATGACAACAACCTCCAGGATGCCTTATCTGAGACTGTGTCACTGCTAGAAATCATCATCACAACACCAATGACCACTGCTGGGTCGGAGAGAAACTTTTCAACATTGAAAAGAATCAAAACATTTACAAGAAACACAATGGGGCAGCAGAGGTGAAATGCACTGGCTATGCTGTCCATTGAAAATGAATTCATCCATGGATTACTGAACTTTGAGAGAGGGGTCATTTAGAAGTTATCCCAGATGAAAGATTGACGTGCATCTTTTCTTTTCAAGAAATGAGCAACATGGTGAGTGACCATTTTTAGTAACCCATTAATATTTGTTTTGTTATGCAGTAAAAAAGCTTGAAATCTTTTACACAAACCCCATTTTATATGAACCCTGTTTCTATAAAATTGCATTTCTAGTATGTGGCTCATTTAATATTGAGCAAATATGGGTTGTAGGCAGCGTCATAGAAAAGTGAGAGGCTACGTATAACTGCAGTCCGTTGTGCCCCACTGGACTATTCATGCCAGAGACGCCACTGCAATGAAACCCCACCAGAAACAATACCTTGCCCTCTGGACTTGATCCCGGGTGAGGCAATTATTAGAGAGCTTGGTTCTTGAGGCTGCACAGCATTGGCTAATACTGGACATCGCCCTTCCCCATCTAGATTAGTGAGTGGAATGATAAGAATACAGAGAGAGATTGGAAATTTGATTCAAGATTTTCATTGAATGGAGCTAAATCGAGGATTCTTGACATCTATGTAGTAGCAACAATTAGCAAACATACAATTTACCTGGAATGGCTGTGCTGTTCTCCCAAAGTGAATTCACCCATTCTATTAGTTCCGATCAACCTGTTTCCTACATTGCCTCCGCCTAAACAAGACTATAGGCCAAAATCAAGTACATGATTGAAATGTTTATAGCGCGAGTACAATGCTATTTTCCGGCAGCGCCTTAATGGCAAGTCCCATTGTCTGTTAGCATTGAGGTGACTCCATTATTGTCCTACTCAGTCAGTGAGTCAGAGACATTGTGTTTGTGCGAGCAATGGCTTCTAAATTCACAGTCAACTGAGTAGCTAGCCAGCTAGGTAATATACTAACGTTACGTAATGATTATGGAAAGGTTCTGCGCATACGCCAGCTAGCTTGGTAAGTAACATTAACTTAGTGTTGTGTTTTGGGGTCCTGGCCTTTGGTTTTAACAGTTTCATGTTCCAAGTTTCATAGTTCATGTTCATAGTTCATGTCAGTTTTAACAGTTTCTTGTATTAGGATTACACTTTTCATAGTTCACATTCATTGTCCATGTTTTTACTTTTCCACGTTTTTGTTTTTGCCAGGTCTGCCAAGCCACTCCACTGCTTGTCTGAGTTCCGCCCCGTGCCTTCGTTGTTGCACATTTCAGAGCTCTGGTTGGCTTTGGTGTTTCCCCCTTCCTTCTGTGCTGTGCTGATTCGGGGCTCTCTAAGCTTAATTGACAATTAACTGTTTTTAAGTTACTAACATTTACTAACATTCACTGGGTGGTGTAATTCTTAGATAGGCACATTACTAATATTACTAATTTAGACAGAAGGTTTGTTGTCATGAGTCCTGCTTTACTATTTCAAGTCTGCTGTGCTTTTCTGTTCTAAACATTCATGCTGCTTTCAAACTGCATACTTAATTGGTACTTAAGCTGAGCACGCTCATTCTCTTAATGAGCAAGTCTTGTCATCCAATCTCTGTCCATGTCACGATCTTGCCATGCCTCTTGTTTCTCCTCCTCCAGGTGTTGCCCCTCATGTCTTGATTTCTTACCCTTTATCTGGATGCGGTGGAAGTTGGCTGGCAGACAGCGTCTCAAGTCCTTGTTCATGTTTGCAAGTTTTGTTCCAGGTTCATGTTCCCACGTTCTTGCTCACGCGCATGTTCCCAAGTCTTGTTTTCATAGTCATTTTGTATACAGCCTTCTGTATTCTTAGCATCTTTGTTCTTTTCTGTTTATTAATTATCTGCCTGGAGTTTCCAGTGGTTTTTGACCTTTTGTTTCCAGCTCTGTGAAGCTCACCTTAGTTTGTATTTTGCAACCCTTTGGGCCGAGTTTTTTGTTGGCCCTCGTGCCTGTTTTCTTTTGTCTTATTAAACTCCTCATTCCCCTTCACCTCGCTTCTGGTGTCTACCTGATTTTGTATCACTTAGTTATCCATGAGAGTGCACTGAGTTGGCTCGCCACAGCAAAGCCATACGATTTTACTAACCGGAAACTTGGAATCCAGTTTGGCTAAATATTAAAAGAAACTGGAAACACTTGCCTAGTTAGCTACCTCCAGAATATCCTTGCTAATCAATCGAAGCCACTGCTGTTTTGTATCATCCGAAAATAACAATTGATCCCCTTTTATGTAAATGTAGTTGTCAGTCCTGTATACTCAACCAGATTTACCTGTGAAGAAAGCCAACATACCACAAGAGACATATTTGGTGAATTGGCCTTATCTGAGTCGAGCCCATCTCCCAAAACTAGAAGAAGAAATTGGCCTTCTCATTGGCACCAATGCATATAAAGCTATGGAGCCATGGGAGATTATTAGTAGCCAGAACGACGGACCGTACGCTGTGAAAACAGCGCTTGGTTGGGTTGTCAATGGGCCAATTAGTAGATGTCAAGAGAAAGAGACAGATGATGACTAAAGACTGAGTTTCCTTGTCAACCACATCTCCGTGATGAACATTGGAGACATGCTGATGAAGCACAACAATGCCGATTTCCCTGAAAAACGGTGTGAGGACAAGTGAGAAGACTCTCAACGTTACAAGCAGTTCATGCATGCTGTGACTACATCAGCACAGCTCGTTGATGGTCACTATTGCATTAAGCTGCCTCTGAAAGATGACAAGGTGAAGATGCCATGCCTGTGGTTTTGCTGAACATAGACTTAACTCCTTGAAGAGAAAGTTCCTGAACAAAATACAGTAGAAAGGCTGTGCAACAAGAGTTTCAGAAGAGCAGTTGAGTTGCAATGATGGAAGAGTGTGGTTCATCCTGCACCATGGGGTGTATCATCTGAAAAAGAGACAGCTGCGAGTCGTCTTTGACTGCGCAGCAAGGTATCAAGGCATGTCATTGAATGATCAATTGTTGCAAGGGCCTGACCAAACAAACACCCTCAAAGGAGTGTTGCAGAGATTTAGACAGGAGCCCAAGGCCGTGATGGCAGATATCGAGTCTATTTTCTATCAGGTGCGGGTTCCAGACTCAGACACTGATCTGCTATACTTTCTGTGGTGGCCAGGCGGCGATGTGAATAGAGAAGCAGCTGAGTATGTGTGTGCATCTGTTTGGTGCTATATCATCCCCCAGTGGTACTGAGAAGAACGGCAAAAGATGCAGCGACTGAGACTACACCAGAGGCCACACAGACTGTCCTCAAAAACTTCATGTTTATGACTGCTTGAAGTCAGTAGACACAGAAGATCAAGCAGTAGATCTCGTGAAGGAGCTGATGACATTGTGCACTAGAGGTGGGTTCCACTTGACCAAGTGGATCAGCAACAGTAGAGCCCTGCTGTGCTCCATCCCTGGCTACGACTGAGCAGATGAAGTTAAAGATTTTGACTTGGGGAATGATGAACTACCTGTGGAACGAGCACTAGGCATGCAGTGGTGCACTAGTTCAGACAACTTTAAGTTCAAGATACACCTTCCAGGCAAACTGTGCACAAGATGAGGCATCTTTTCTGTTGTCAGTTCGGTTTACGATCCAATGGGCTTTCTGGCGCCTCTCCTCTTACCCATCAAGCTCATTCTGAGAGATCTCTGCAAAGGGAAAAGTGGTTGGGATGTAGAGATCCATAACAAGCCACGCAAAACATGGCTGAGGTAGCTAACAGACCGCGACAAGCTTTCAGAACTGGAAGTTAGCAGATGTTTCATGTTTGCTACGTTTGGGCCAACTAAGACTGCCCAGATCCACAATTTTTCTGACGCCAGTCAAGATGGATATGGCGTTGTGTCCTATCTCTTGTCGACGAATGGCTAAGGTAAGAAACGCGTATCCTTTCTGATGGGAAAGTCTAGAGTCGCTCCACTCAAACAGATCACAATTCCTAGAATGGAGTTGACAGCAGCAATGGTTGCAGTCGAGATTGATCAGATGCTGAGCGAAGAACTCGAACTTCGGTCTTCTGGACAGATAGTACAACAGTGCTAAAGTACATTGAAAATGATGCCCTTCAAAACGTTTGTGGCAAATCGAATTTTGTTCATTAGAGAGGTGACAACTTGTCTCGTGGAAGTATGTCAACACCTCACAAAACCCTGCAGATCAGGCCTCAAGAGGTTTGAAGATTGAAAGCTTCATGAAAAGTAAGAGCTGGTTTCAGGGGCCTAGCTTCCTACCAAATGAAGCTGAGTGGCCAGAACAAACTGAACAGTGTACTTACCTGACAGAAAATGATGTTGAGGTGAAGACGTCCGCTGCGGTGTCATGCAAAAGTCCAGACAAGTGCACAGATCCATTTAACCAGCTTGTGGAGTATTACTCAAGTTGGCATAAGCTGAAAAAGACAACAGCTTGGATTCTGCACCTAAAAGAAATGCTGCGACACCTAAGAAATCTGAAAAAGATCCAGAAAAACACAGATCCATGATTGAACAGCAGATGGGGATGTGTAAGAATAACCTGAAAAAGAGAATACTTACCGTAGACGACCTACACTGTAAAAAGTGATTTTGGTGAGTGGTAAATATAATCTATGCAAACCGTATAAAATTTACTCGATTATTGTAGTCAGCCAAGTTTTTATAAAGTAATGGGTAAATTTTACACATACTACCTATTCGTGAACAGTAACAACTGTTACATGGAAAAATAGGGTAAAATATACCTCAAAGCCGTGAGTCCTGTGCTCCAAATTGCGCATGCGTCAGACCGTGTGTTTGAGCGAACGGGACAGGGAACTCTTGGACGGCCGTCTTCCTCTCGCTCCGGCTGCCATCGAACCGCGTTTGTTGCCGCAGCAGGGGACAAGCAAGGCCATTGGTCAAATCGATTTCCCAGCAAGCCTCCCTTCTTAAACTTTTAATAGTGAATAGCCAAAAGCCTGTACATCCAGAAAATAGTTTTTAGGTCATTCCTGTAGCATAAAGCAAATATGAAAATATAATTTTTTTAAATAGACCGTAACCTGAAACAACCGGAATAGTGAAGTAGAACTACTAAAAGTGTTATGTATCATTATGATACAGGTGGACAACTTCCGTTGATAGACCGTCAGACGTATTCGATTTGTGCCAACTATAATATCTCACTCTACTATGTCTTCACCAGGGATTTATTGTTTGGACAGCAAATTGTTATGAGGTTGATCCACTGCGGTCGTACGTGAATCAGTACGGGCCGCTGGTCTCCAGCGTGGGCCTTAGGGGTACTAATGAATTCATGGCGGGTTTTCTCGCTCACAATTCCTGGTGTTTCCGATGGCCAGTCCACCCGGGGGGGCCTGGGGGGGTGGCGGCGGCGATGACTGCCTGGCGGCCGCCGGCCATTCTGGGGTACCAGCCGTCCTGTGATTCCCCAGAACCCACAGACGGCCAGTCCGCCCCTGGTTACTAACTAATCTTAATTAACTTTTATTAGTAATGATCAGGTATTACCCACTAGCAATGAAGAGATTATTTTACTCAATTTTATTGAGTAAGTAGCTGTTGAATATATACATAAATGTGAGGTAAATTGAACCCAACTTATTTAAGAATTTCATAGCTTTTTATTTCAGTTATTTTATACTCAATATATGGAATTAAATCTACCCAAAAAAAGTGGATGCAAATTGTTACCTCAAATTTATTGGGTAAATTCTATAGTTTAGTTTTTACAGTGTATCCAGAGCATAAATGGAACTGATCAAATACAGCCAGAGACAGACCTATACTGAAGAGATGAAAGCTCTGCAGACAGGAAATACTGGCGTGAAAAGGACCAGTTTAGTTTTTAAGCTCGATCCATTCTTGCAGGAAGGTGTGTTTAGGGTTGGGGGGCATTTGAACAGATCGGCGATGCCTGAGGAGACCAAGCATCCTGCTAATCTGCATGAACATCACAGAATAGGCTGCCTCATCCTCCACGACATCCACCAAGAGACTGGACATGAAGGAAGGAATCATGTCTTAGCCAGAGTAGGACAACGGTATTGGATACCAAGAGCCAATGCAGCAGTAAGAAGAGTGATATTAGAGGCCAATGCAGCAGTAAGAAGAGTGATATCAGAGTGCAACCTCAGTAGAAGACCGCATGCTAAGACAGGAGAGCAGAAAATGGCAGATTTGCCGCAAGACCGTCTACTCCCCGACAAACCACCCTTTACGAACACGGGTGTAGATTACTTTGGTTCATTTGAGGTCAGAAGAAGACGGGTCAGAGTCAAGCGTATTGGAGTTCTATTCACATGCTTCCCATTCCCTAGACACGGATTCATACATTAATGCCCTACGACATTTTCAAGCAAGAAGAGGACAAGTGTCAATCATTCGTTCTGAAAACAGTAAAAATTCTGTTGGCGCTGAACGAGAGCTGCGAGAGGCATTAGCAGAGCTGAACCGGTCTTGTATCAATGAAGCAATGGTGAGAAAGGGGGTGCAATGGATTTTCAACCCGCTTGCTGCATCCCACTATGGCAGAATTTGGGAGCGTCAAATCTGCCTGGTAAGAAAAGTGCTGAGCTCTGTTGTGAGACAACAGCAGACACTCCTTTGCGAAGTTGAAAGCATCATCAATGGAAGACCCTTAACCATGAACACAGACCACCCGAGTGACCTTGAGCCACTAACGCCGAATCACTTACTCCCTACTGAAAGCACAGCCCCGCTTTCCACAAGGCGTGTTTACGAAAGATAGCATCTATGCCAGCCGTCAAATCCAATATCTGGCGGATCTGTTCTGACGAAGGTGGACTCTTGAATACCTACCTCTGTTGCAAGAGCGTCAAAAATGGCTCAGTCTGAAAAGAAGTTCCAAAGTTGGAGATGTCATCCTCATCGCTGACTATTCCCTCCCACGAAACGTCTGGACGTCGAGCAGAATCACCAAAGTGATGCCAGACTCTAGAGGGGTCGTCCAAAGCGCTGAGGTCCAGACGAAGACCAGTGTCATCCAGAGACCCATAACAAAACTGTGTTTATTGCAAGGAGAAGAATGAAGAGTGAAGAGAAAGACATAAATTATAATTACCTGCCGAATAGACTGTAAATACTTACCTGTGAAGAAAGACATAGACTCTAGTTAAAGAAAAAGGATTTGAGAAATGTTAGTAATGACGTGAATGGTTCCAAGTCAAGTAAAGTTGGCAATTGCTATGCTAAGGCTTAGTCAATTAAGGGCCAGAATATGTTGTAGCCACTTTCTACACATATAATTTAAGATCATTTGAATCAGTATTCTGTTTGAGATGTTTGGGTTTGAAATATTTTCTGTTCCGTGTTTTAATGTGGAGTGAAGGTTTGGCCAGTGACTAATGACGCGATAGAATGGTGTTTTCTCATTGGCTGCTGTGTGCTTAGTATAAACGCATTGTGAGCGAAACGGCAGAAGCCACTGTACTTTGATGCAGCACGGTCTTTTGACCAACGCACTAATTTCGGTTAGTTTATTAAGAAAAGTCAAAAGTCTATAATTGTTCTATTTTGTATGATTTCAGTTTTGTAATAAAGATACTGAAAGAAGAATTTAACTTCAAGACTTTTGCTTTCCGATGTCAGTGTGTTGCGTGCAAAAACTTTGAGGGATGAGGCAAGTGAGGCATCCAGCCACTGCACCCACAGTTGACGTTGGAAATAGAAATTTCTATTTTTTATGACCCAGAAAAATACTGAATCATCAGATTTTTTCATAGTTTTCAGTCTCATGACTGCTGCATTCCCCTGGAGAGCAAAATATTGTTTCATTATTGCAGTTAACACAAGGCATTTCACAGAGCTGCCACGCAAACCTGTCATTTTTTCAGAAAGAATATTTAGACCACCTCTCTATATAAGAACAATATGTTAACAATTTCCAAGTTATAGGCACTCACAATCCATCAACAGCACCCATCCCTGTAGGCGTATTTGGATCATTAGAAACAGCTAGCCGAGTCCCTAACATTTCACAAGCTCCACTTTTTCAGATTTTATCTTGCTGGCTATCTGTGAATCCTTCCCCTTAAAGTGCAGCCAGGATGAATGCATTCAAAATTACAGATAATTACATGTTTACATTATACATAATTGTATACAATACATACATAATTACATTTTTTTAAAATATGCAGGTCAATAATGCTGTAAATCAGGAGGTGAAGGACAAAACTTTTTTTTCTAAAGCAATGGTGAGTGCTATTAAATGGTTTCCAGCTGTTCCATGGTAGCTAGTAATGCTAGCCACAAATCTTCAATCGCCTCCACTCTGGGTTCGCTTTCTTGGACGGTATTCTGTAATTGTGCAACCCACACTGTCTTCCTCGTCCGTCACTGAATCTGTCGAAACTACTAACCAGCATTTTGGCAAAACAATAAAAATGGCTTGAGGGAAGAGGAAGAAACGCTCATTTTCCCTCCAGGTGGGCATTTCAGTCCATTAGATTGTGATGATTTGGGAAAACTATGAATTATAAACGAGATGGCTACCACTAAATAACTGTGCTCTTTTAGGCAGAGTTGCATATTGCCTTTTTGTTGTCACTCATAACAGGACCGAAAAATATTTCCACACCCAAGATCTGGTAGATCTCTGGAGTAAGAAAAGCTATTTATCTATTTTGTTCTTGCTGGAGCAGCGCACACTTAAAATATCCTTAAAAATGCAATGCTTCCTGACTAGAAGTCATTGTTACGCTCGTGTGGGATAAAAGAGCTATACAAACTTTTAGTGGTGCATGTGGCATGGACATAGGGCAGTGTTCCTCAGTACATGCCAAAACAAGAACAAAATTATGTAATAAAAAGACAGGATTTTTATTTTTATCACATGGAAATCAGCAGTATTTTTGAAGTACTTTTGTTTGGTGTGAAACTGGCGGTATGCTGTACAGAGCGATTTTGTGGTGGTGTTGATTTGATCTCCAAAAGGTTTCCCCAAGCCAAGACTAGGCTCGGCAGTCGGAATTCCAGCTCGAGCGCTCGGCAGTTGTTGCAACTCGATCGAGCGCACGAGCTTCCGATTAATAGTCCAGCCACTTTTGAAGATACACTGCTCTTTTTCAGTGAAATCTATAACACAGCTGCTGAGTCATTAAGTAGATAGATAGAGAGAGAGAGAGAGAGGGAGAGAGAGAGAGAGACCTGCAAAAAACTATTTTCCCCCTTCCCGATTTCTTCTACTTTTGCATATTTTTTGACCTATATGTGCTGGCTCATCTGAGTAATTTAAATTTTGGACAATTATAACCCAAGTTAAAACAAAATATATTTAGTTTACAAGTGATGATTTCATTTTTTGAAGAAAAACAGTCATAAAAACCTTCCGGGACAAATGTGAAATGTAATCGGGTGGCAGAGAGCAAAAGTCTGAGTTCTGAGAAAATAGTTTTGTTTGAACAGAAAAATCACTTTATTTTGTACAAACAGAACATGCATATTATCGTAACGGACTCCAGAAAAATGTAAAATAAAGTTTTCTGTTCAAACAAAACTTCAAATCTTATTTTCTCAGAACTTGGAAAAAGTCAGATAGTAGATGTTTGATCTCAGCCACTCAATGGTCCTCTTAGTCACTAAATTGGCCAATTAAACTTTTATAATTGAAATTTGAGTTCAGTTTCTCCAGACACTCCCTGACAATTCTGCCAGCCCTGTTGAATCTCAACATCACTGAAATATAACTTGCCTGGCAGTAAAAACTGGGGGAAAAAAACCCCACACATGATGCTGCTATCTAAAGAAATTCAAGGACAGATGAGGAACAAAGTTGTTGCCATCTATCAGCCTGGAAAGGGTTACAAAGCCATTTCTAAGGCTCTAGGACTCCAGTGAACTACAGCGAGTGCCATTATCTACAAATGGAGAAATCTTAGAACAACGGTGAATCTTCCTGGAGTGGTTGACCTACGAAAAATTTTTTCAAGAGCGCATCAACGACTCATCACTAAAGAACCCATACTGACATCTAAAGAATTTCAGGCCTCATTTGCCTGAGTTCAGGTAAGTGTTCATGATACCATAGATCAAGGGTGGGGAACCTTATCCAGAATGGGCCTGTGTGGGTGCGGGTTCTCATTCCAACTAAGCAGCTACACACCTGATTCTACTAATCAACCTCTGTAATCCTTGCGAAGGACCTTGATTAGTAGAATCAGGTGTGTAATTACCTGGTTGGAATGAAAACCTGCACCCACACTGGCCTTTTCTGGAAAAGGTTCCCCATGGACAATAAAGAAACCGGGGCAAAAAAGGTTTCCATTGGAGAATTGCAAGGTGAAAACCACTGCTGACTTGAAAGAACACAAAGGCTCACATTTGCCAAAAAAACATCTTGATGACCCCGTAAGACTTTAGGGATAATATTCTGTGGACTGATAAGTCAGAAATTGAACTTTTTGGAAGGTATGGGTCCTGTTATATTAAGTATAAATCCATCACAATATTCCATATTAAGAGCATCATCCCAACAGTTAAACGTGCTGGAAGTCAGATGGTCTGGGTTGCTGCTTCAGGACCTGGGCAACTCGCTGTAATTGATGGAAATATGACTTCTGCTCTGAACCAGAAAATCCTGAAGGAGAATATCTGCCCATCTGTTTGTGGCCTGGAGTTCAAGCACAGTTGGGTTACATGGCAGGGCAATGATTTGAAGCACAAAAGCAAGTTCCCCACTGAATGGTTCAAGAGACACCAATTGAATCTGAGTAGTGTAGTCAAAGTCCTGACTTGAATCTGACTGATATACTGTGGCATGACCTTAAACAAGCAGTTCATGCAAAAAAAAAAACCCTCCAGTGCAGCAGAATTAAAAGAATTCTATGATGACGAGTGAACCAAAGTTCCTCCTTAGCAATGTAAAAGACTGTTATCGCAAACATTTGATTGCAGTCGATGCCATCAGGGGTGGCACAAGTTATTATGGGGGCAATTAGTTTTTCACTTGGGTTATGTAGGGTTCAAATAACACTTTACCTTCAATGAAAAAACTGATCATAGCTGCACTTAAAAACTCATTTTGGCCACATGTATTTTCGATTGACTCCTTTTAGTCATTGACGAAAGCTCGTTAAGGATTGGAGCATAGATTGACACATAAAGTGAGAGCTTGCTTTCAAGCTGACCTCCATCTTCACCACAACAGACTGGTACAATACCTGCATTATTGCAGACCCTGCACCAATCCTCTGATCAATCTACCGCTCCATCCTACCCTATTATGTGAACAAGACCTCAAGATACTTAAACTTCCTCACTTGGGATTCACCCCCATCTCCAACAGGATAACACACCTTTTTCTGTCAGAGATCTGTTACCTCTGATTTGGAGGTTCTGATCCTCGTTCTGACCGCTTTACACTTGGCTTCAATCCATTCTGGTGCTTGCTGGAGGTCACAGCCCATTGAAGCTAACACGAACACAAATCTGCAAACAGCAGAAATGCAACCTTAATACCACCAAACTGGACACCCTCCAAGCCTCAGCTGTACATTGTTATCCTGTCCATAAAAATCATGAACAAACAAGGTGATGAGGCACTTCCTTAGTGGAGTCCAACACCAACTGGGAGCAAGTCTGACACAATGCGGACACAACTCTGGCTTTAGTTGCACAGGGATCAAATGGCTTGAACTAACAGTCCAGGAATACTTCCCATACTGCTGCAGCACCGTCACAGAGTACTTTGTGGGAAGGCAGTCATAAGTCCACAAAACACAAATAAACTGGCTGGGCAAACTCCCACAGCCCCTCAAATATCTTTGCAAGGCTAAATAGCTGCTCCGCCATTGCACAGCCAGAATGGGTCCTGCATTGTTCCTCCTGCATCAGAGGTTCAATTATCAGGCTCAGTCTCTTCTCCAACACCCTAGCATAAGGCATTCTCTGGGAGACTGAGCAGTGTGATCCCTTACAGCCGGAATATACCGTCTGGTCCCCTTTTTTGAAAATTAAACCGCCACTCCAGTCTTCCAGTCCAAGGGCTCTGCGCCCGACATTCACGTAATGTCAAAGAGGCCTGTAAGCTTTGCTGGCCAAACAACATCCAGAGTTTTCCGAATCTCAGGGTGAATCTCGTCCATCCCCGGTGACTTGCCAGTGGGAAGCTTTTCAACCACCTCAGTGACTACCATCAGGGAAAAAGGCTCACTCGAATCCTCTGTCCCTGCCTCCATCAAGGAGATCGCATCTGCAAGAATTTAAATTTCTAAAGGTTAGTCATTCCATTGACAAGCAATATCCCTAGTTGAGGTTGGCAGTTCCCCATCCTACTGAAAAAAAGCCTGGGTGAATCCCTGCCTCCTCTTGAGTCATCTATCAGTTTACCAGAACCTCTTTTAGGCTGCTCAAAAGTCCTTCTCACTGGCCTCCCTGAACTCCTGCTAAACCTGAGTTTAGCTTCAGCCACAACAGTGGGAGCAATCCCTCCAGCCTGCCGATACCTGTGCGCTAAGTCAGGAGTCCCCAGGGCTAACTAAGCTACTTTCTTCAGGTTGGTGGCCTCCCGCACCACTGGTGTCCACCAGCGGGTCCTTGGGTTGTCTTTACGTCTGCCCGCTGCCTCTCAACTTCAGTGAACACAGTAAAGTAGCGAGTCCGACCCTGATCAAAGAGTTTAGTTCCAGAGACAGTCCTGTGAGGAGAAGTAAGTTTAAATATATCTAGCTTATACACCCAACCTCCCACACAAGCTCCAGCTCCTTCCCCACCAGTGAGGTGACATTCTATGTCCAAAGAGCCAGTTTTCAATGTAGGGGCTCAAAACACCTGGGCTTCCACCTTCATCTGCCACCCGGTCTACAATGCATTCAACCCCTATTCTTCTTTTTGTGGGTGGTGGGTCCAGGAGGACATGGGTCTGTGTATCTTCTTTGGGCTGAGCACAGCTGTATCCCAAGAAAATCCCAGCCACCAGGTACTTGCCAACGAGTTCCTGCCTGGCTCCAGTAGGGGGGGGGTCTCAGTTCCCTTATTTTGGGCATAGTTTGTTATTCTTTCACAGGCTACCTCTGAGAGGTTTAATAGATTGCATTATGTCTGGCCCCTCTCCTGGGACCAATTTGCCATAGAAAACCCTACCAGGAGCTTATGCTCCCAGTGGTAAGCTCCCAAGATCCCAAAGGGATGCAAACTCCACGACCATGTAGCGATTCTTGGAGGAGGAGAGGTAGCGTATCAGTAAAAAATATATTTTACAAGAATCAAAATTCAAATGTTTTCATTTTAAAAAATCTATAAAATTTATGTAGTGAAACATTAATATTGTTATGATTCTGTCATGTTTGGATATTGATCTCTGCCTTGTCTGACCATGCTTTGTATTTTGTATTGGGATTTAGATGTCTGGTTCTGTTCATGTTTTGTCTTAGTTTAATTTAGGCCATGTTTTTGTTTTTGCCATGTCTTGTATACTTGGCATTATCCATCTTGCTGTTATTATTCCGGTCAATGTTTTTGCTTTTGCCATGCTTTGCACTTTGTCTCCCCCTGTCTGGTCTTTTGTCATGTGATCGCTCACTGCCCCAGTATTGTGTGCCACACTTTCGGGTGATTTCATGGTTTCTGGGATTTCAACCATTCCTTCCTATCTCGTTTACTTCCTTCACCTTGCTTTTCTTAAATAATTAATAAATTATTAATAAATTCTTAATAAATTTCTATCTACTGCATTGCTTGGTTCTCATGTCTGGTTCCTGAGCGTATCATCACAAATATTGTTCAGCTGTTTTAAATATGATACATCCATCCATTATCAAAACATCTCCCTCCTCACTAGGGAAGCGAGGGAGCAGGAGAACATTTTAGCTGACGATGGGCAAAATGCAGGGACCCAGCCTGGACAGCTCACCGATCCGTTGCAGGGTGCACACACCTCTTGCGTGCCATTCACTCACACGCTCATACCTGCATGGAATTTAAGTGACCAACGAGCCTGACTTGCATGTCTTAGTTTCATGGAGGGAAACTGTGCACAGAAAGGCTCCAGGCAGGATTTCAACCCACAACCTTCTTGCTGTGGCGGAAGTCTTACCCAGTGTGCCAACATGCCAGGGTGTTTTGAGGTTGTAATTTAAAATGGCATGCACACTGGATACTACTCAGTATGAGTTGCTGGAAGTGAGATTCACAGTTGCTGCGACTTGAACACTCCCACTGATTATACTACAAGACATCAGTGATGCTGTCACCTCGTCTGGCACAGTCAGATACTACAATACTGTGGATTTATGGTTGAGTGGTGCCGTCAGTCTTTGGAGTCTTGACAGAGTGTCTAGTACTCCCATTATTTTATTGTTTCTTGCGTTCACTTCCAACCCTTTGAAGGTTATTGAGGTGGGAATCGTGGGAATCAAGTCACATTTCACTATCTCACGTGTTTCCTCTTATCGGGACAGGCGCTTTTCTAATATTTTTAAATATGATTGCTTACTCTAATTCCTATACAGGTGATTGGCTTAGGTTCAGCTTCCTGTCTCCTTTGACTCACACACCTGGAGAATGCCCAGGGGGTGGGACAGCAAGGAATTGGCTTTAGGGTATTGCCAATTCGTTGTACCAGCACACTCAATATGCTCCCATCTTCCTGTTTTTTTTCTTTTCTGTGTGAGCTGTTGTCGATTTCATTGCGCAATTGTTTTCAGCCAGCTTCCTGTCTTGTTTCTTAATATAGAGCCTGCTCATTCTAAGCCATGTCTCTCACAGCCTTTCTCACTCATTCACAGCCTTTGGGAATTGCTCTGGTCTTGGTGAAATGGCCTGTCGGCTATTTGCTCTTGTTAATATTAGTTATCGTTTATCTTTGAGTCCATTGAACTTTTGGTATATAGATATCACCCGCTCAGTCAGTGGCAAAGCAATATAGGTTAAACACCACCATTTATTGATACTTTTTTGGAAATCTCTACAAAAGAAGTGAATACCTTTATCAACAAAAGTAGCAATAAATTACTGAAAAAATACAGCAATGACATTGACCTGTGACCTATAATTTGATATTATGTAAGATTAAAAATCAGGAGCCATTACACTGGTGTACAGTGTAAAACACGTGGTGTTGCTTCATCCTTTTGCAAGCATGTTATTTTAATGAACTGTTATGAGAGAAACACCTCAACTATACTGATTCCAACCAAAAACAGTTGTTTAAAAAAGCTAAAATATCTTCCTTCCTGTGGCTTTGCTAGCCAGTGCACTGGCATTTCTTAAATGAGATTTTGGTTTAAAAAAGGCCAAATAATGACAGCTATTTTTAGAAACGCATCAGTCAAAGTGCTGCTTAGGGACATTAGAGCTATTTCATGTAAGATTCCCAAGAAACTGAAAATTTCAAACGAAGTTGTGTGCTCAAGGGTATGATTTACGGTGGGGTTCATCCCAAATATCACCAACATGCAACATATGTAGGTGTTAGAACATCTATCTATGCAACTTGACCCCCTAATGTTCAAACCAAAGTTATGCCCTTGTATGCACTACTTTCTTAACAGAAGAAAGCCAGCAGAATCTAATCTTTGCAGTAATGGGTCTAGGTGCACAAATGCGCTGAGGTATACCTCAGAGCATACTGTCTGAGAAGCAAACACCTTGAAGGTCTTCACGACTGAATTGACAATGCCAGGTATCTGACCTCTTTTGTAAATATTTTTTTAATTTCAATATTTCAAAGTCTGACATATTGTACTTTGGTTTCACTGTCACTTTCTACTGTTTTTGTATCATGAAATAACAGTCAAGGTGCCATATATGATGTTTGAATGATTCACCAACATTTACAAATAAAACACAGAAAGTTTTTTGTTTAGAGACACCACTCAGAATCATGAATGACCAGACATTTGCAAAACCATCCCCTCAAGAGGGATTTACCTTTGACTATGCACGGAATTTGGGTGTTTGGATCAGAATGTCAGGGGTCAAGTCCCATGAGTTGCGTGGTCAGCTTGGAGAAGCATGATTTACGAGGGGCTTCCTGTTCTAGAAGAGGAATAAAACCTGAGTTATGTTGTAATGCCACTCTGCTTCCTGCCAGCCTGTTCCTTCATATCCACAGCTTTCAAGAGCATTCCTGGAGAAAAGAATTCAGAGAGCACGTAAAATAACTTCAATGACAGCCAATACATTAAGAATAATTACGAGGCATGACAATTAAATGTTAGTCTTTTGTAGTCAGAAAACAGCATGGGATAAATACTTATAAATTAATCTTGTCAATTTTGAAGACAGAAAGTCACTGATAATGATAATTGAACCTTGTCTGAATCCAAAAAAAAAAAAAAACAGTAAATGAAAATGCTGCATACAATTTGCACTTAGACCATGGTTTGCAAATGCCACACCAAGTAGAAAGTATACAAAACTAAAGTATAGAAAACTTCTGTCATGCTACAACTCATTTTTCCAGAGCGACAGTCTTTTTTTTTGGCTAGCCCAACCCTTATTCCAGAAGGATTCTGGCCTTTTTTTTGTGTCTATTTTCAACTACACTGCAGCAGGGGGAAACTACCCAGCAAGTAAGCACAGAAGAAAAGGTATGCTCACAATGTAGAATTAAGCATGTTTCATCCTTTTGTGCACAAGATAGATGACTGGCAAGATTGATTATTCCCAAGATCTTTGTGTGGTGTTTTCAATCGAGTGATCATCCAGCAGGGACACACTGATCATCACCGCTCACGCGAGGAGGGGTTAGATAAAGCCTGACGGCCCTGAGTAATGAGCGCAATGAACAGATGCTGGGGGAATGGCCCAATTCAGGGACAACCATGTTCTCATCTACACTTGAGGGAGGGGGCTGAGTGGCAGAGGTTGGGGTGAGGTTATCAGCTGGACTGCATTGCTACTGAAGCTTGTCTGCTCCAAAGCTTAATTCCTGCATCTAAGGTCTGCTTAATTTCTTTATGTGAATGCACTGTGCACTGTCTTCAGGGACCTAAATCTCCCAGGCTTTATGGGATTTTATTCTTCCAGATGCGCGGGAATATTGACTTCATCTTTTTTAATCTTAGTAACTTTTTTAGTGATACATAGAATTTAATAAATTTTTGGACTTGTCAGGGTTTAACTCTCCCACATCCTTTTGATTCCCATGCTAATATTTAAGCTAATCATTCATACATATTTTTGGTAGAATCTGGCCATTTTGAAACGCGAATGCCCAATGCACATTGCCCAGGCACATTATACTTTCTGGTAAGGAGGCCAGGTTTCCATCACCAAATTCCACAAATAATATTTCTACACAGCTTAAAATTTGATACACTAGCATTTAGACACTAGCATTTTCCCAAAAATGACAATCCTGCTTTATTTGAGAAATTTATGTGAGTTAGTAAATTCAATGTTTTATCATATTGAGCTGGTATTTAGTCAATATGACTTGAAGTCCTTTTGCGAGCCAATGACAGGTGGTCCAGTTTTACTAAAGCAAATGAAGGATGAGGGCTTAGGTCATTGTTTGCCTGGGATGAAACACTGGGCACAAAGAGATAACTGCAGGAGGCTCTCTTCATTGAATGTACTATGGGGGATGGTCCTTGAGATTTTTGGTGATGATGAATTGTGTAGTGTTGGGTGGCAGTGATAGTTCTGTATATTGAATTTTCGGCTGTATATTTTAAAGCAGGGACTTCATTCAGTTTTCTCCTCAGTGTTGAATGCAACATGCTACATAAAAGAATACAGTTATGTTGCGACAGTAAAATGTAGCAAGCCTCATCTTTTGCCACATTTTTTTTATATTCCTAGGATTTAGGTTAATTGCTCCTGTGGCATTCATTGGGGTTTAATCATTAGAATGTACTGAGGCCAGCACAATGCACCGATATTTACTTCGAAAACAATGAAAACAACAAAGTTATACAGTTCTATATTGAGGTCATACTTTTCTTTTAATCAAATGTATTGTGCTTAAATGTTCAATCAAATCTTGTCATTTATTTATTTTTTTTAACAGCATCCACAAATAGGTCTATTGATATTCACATTTAAAGGGTAAATAGGACTAAAGCAATGTTAAGTAGTCTCCAGCAAACTGAGCAGTGCTGCAAGCAACAATAAACAACACGAATGTCTTGAACCATGTGCCACCATTTGTGAGATAAAAGAGGAGATTGATAAATTGCTCTTTTTGGTCTTTCCTTTCACTTTCATTAATTTACATTATCAAACTGGGAGCAAATGAATAGCCCTGATTAGTGTGGAATGAGTTGGAAAAAAAGCTATTCATCTTTGTTAGCATCCCTCTGTGTTCCTTTATGGGCTGTTTTTATAAGGATGAGGGCTCGGGTGCCTTTCCCACTGGACAGAGAGGCTGGGAGACTGAGTGGTCATCCTCAGCGGTGTCTCCGAAAACGGAGTTCAAGACTGTGAATGCTGGTGACTCCTCCATAACCTCCAGTGGTACTAAGCGCTCACCCTTATATGACCTCTCGCTACTCAGGAAGATTTTCTTAAGGGCGGGGCAGGGGATACATCCAGGGGGGTCTCCGAGATGCCAGTCACAGTTAACTTACATGAACACCAGAATTTGGAGTATTGCGATTCTGAGATGCGCACGGCTTTTGGAACAATTGTATGTTTGGATTATTTTATGCAGTGCTGCTATTCTAGTGTGCAAATAGCGTCCTTGTACGTGCTCGCAATTTTTAGTCAAAATATGGTGAAATGTTTGGTTTAACCTTGATGGAATTCGACGACAATTTTCTGCTTCTATATTTCTGGAAAAGTAAAAACACGTGTTTGTATTAGGCATGTATGCCACTGTTGAAAAATAATCGGTTTGAAATTAATTATTATTTCGTCTCTAAATGCAATGCTATTCGACTGGTCGACAAATTATAATAAGGGTAATGCATCAAAAGTTGAATTTAGAAAATTCAATGCAGGCTATACACAAATGAAAATAAACATAACTACTCAGGTAACATGCAAAAGTAAGACATTATTATTTCTCATGTATTTCGATTCGGCAAAAAAACGCCATTTTGTTCATGTTGCCAGTTTTCTTGCAAGAAAAAAATGCGTGCTGGAAAGTCAATCATACTGTGATAATGTAATGGTTTCGTCAGAATGCGTACATTCATAGGAAATCAAATTATGTCGTCATTGGGAGATACTTCACTAACACCACCCCCCTTGTTGGGCCCCTGCATGTGCCAGACTCGCTGTAGCAGCCAGTGCAAATCCAGTCAGTCGAGCTGGGGAAAGAATTCGGAGGGGGATGCCGTTGTCTGTGACGGTGAAGCACCGACAAGCTTAGGGGGGAGAACAACTGGGATATCACTTGCACTATGGACAATAATGACACGTTTCTACATTTAAGTAAGTGTTTCCGCTTTTTCGTATCAATTTAACGTTTGCATTGCTTCTGAATAGGCTTCGATTGCAGTTGAGGGTTTGTTGCTTCTTTCGCATTCATATACATGGTGTTCAGCATACTGAATTCCATCGGCGGACTTTACACGCCGCAGCTATAAATCCTGTTTAGCCGTGTTATCTGTGTAGTTAGCACTCGTCTCGCAATAATGTGTATTGACAACCACTCACTGCCAATGCAAAAGTCAGGTAATGGCAATTCTCTTTCTCCCAGACGGGGTCAGGGGTTGGCACTTTAATTGCAGTTATATAATTTATGGTTGTTCTTGCGCGTCTCTTGTTCAACTTGCCGAGCGGCTACAGTATGTGTCCTGTTGCTGGTGAAAACAATATGTTTACAATTTTTTGCAGATAGTTTATATCAGCTATTTACTATCAGTATGAGCTGTTCTTTACTTCAGGGTTCAGAGTTCCCGTTGCCCTGTGATGCGAGGGGTTGGCCTTGAATAAATTACAGGGTTTATATTCTTGATATTGCTTAGCTATATGAGATGCGGAATTTATTTATATTTGGCTTGTCTAATTTTTGTAAATTGTTCAAGTTAATTATATTTCCTTTTTAATTAACAGAATTTATCCATGATTGGGACCGGGTAGTGTTTTCAGATGAACGATTACTGGCACTAATGCAATGATACTGGAAAATAGTCGTTTTTTGTTGCTGAAAAGTCTACTGACCAGTTTATGTAATCTACAGTGTTCATGGTACTGATTTGGATTTATTCTTTCTTTTGCTTGACTGTGGAACCATGATCCAGCCGTATGCCATATATTCTTGTGATGTAGTGCAGCCAGACATTACTCGTGCGGTTATACATTAATCGTGTTTACCGGGTTGGCTCCTTGAACTTGCTCCCCTAATTAGATCCGTGCATGTAAACACAAGTCGCTATGATTGAAAGTCGACATAAAATGTCAATAGATGCACATTTGTTTAAATGCATAGTTTGCCACAGACATTGAATTATGGAGTACATTCAGCTGTTAATAAAGACATCTTTTTTTCTGAAGTTCAACGGTGCAATCAAATATGTCTTTGAAATGAGGACCAATTTGGAGTTCTGAACCTTTCAGTTGTGAACTGTGCGCATCAGGAGCATTTTCCAAATCAATGGTGACATTGGTGAATTACATGTTACAGCTGTCTAATTTTTGATTTCCTGTTGTTTTTAATCTGCTGTCTGTGCTACGCACAAAAATACCATTCATTTAATTGTGATGATATGTGTGACCACAGGGCAATTCAGGACAAAATCTTAGTGTCCAGCCAGTCATAAGATACCAAACGATTCTTATAATGTTGCCAAGTAGTTACACGGCACTAAGTGTTCCAGTGGTCTCTGTTTACTGCTGTTCCTGGACAATCCGTGGTCACATTATAATTTAATGGCGGTCTTTCAAAATAATTTTCTAAGGTTTAATATATGGCAAGAAGATATTTGATTTTGAAGTACAACCCCAATTCTGAAATAGTTGGGACGATATGTACATTGTGAATAAAATCAAAATGCAATGACTTTCAGATCCCATGAGCCAATATATTATTTACAATAGAACATAGCATTTCAAATGTTGAAACTGAGACATTTTACATTTTTATTCACAAAATGAGCTTATTTCAAATTTTCTGGCTGCAACAGGTCTCAAAAAAGTTGGGACACAGGCAAAAAAGGGCTGAAAAGGCAATTAATATATAAGAGAATCCGCTGAAAGAACATTTAGCAACATAATTAAGTTAATTATCATCAGGTGTGTTACATGATTGGCAATAAAAGTAATGTCTTAGAGAGGCTGAGTCTCTCAGAAGTTAAGATGGCCAGAGGCTCTCCAACCTGTGAAGGCTTGCATAAAAAAATTGTGGAATACTTTAAAAGCAATGTTCCTCAACCTCAAATTGAGAAGGTCTCATCATTGACAGTGCATAGCATCATCAGAACATTCAGAGAAACTGGAAAAATCTCAGTGCGTAAGGGACAAGGTCGAAGACCTTTACTGGATGCCTGTGATTTTTGGGCCCTCAGATGCCAATGCATCACTCACCAGCATGATTCTGTCATTGGCATTATGGCAATTCCACACGAGAGTTGCTAAAACAGCAATTTTTACGAAGTGTTTTAAATTACAAATATGTAGGTTTTCATGTAGATGACTCATTACCAAATCTGACACTGAAAGCTGTGACACTAAAATATCTTTGATGGTCTTCTCAAAATTTAGATTTGAATTCTGTTTTTTTTTTTGTGGCTCCAGGACATGGACCAAGCGTTATTTTTCCAAAGCTGACAACTCCTAAAAGATATTTAGCTTAGCTATTTCTTGGTTTTTACTGTATCTCCTTACATTGGTAGCCAAAGTATTTGAGACTGTAAGTCATTGCAGGAAATTGAAACACACGATTCCAGTGGCTCATTGTGAAATTTGTCATTTTTCAACGTAATTCCATTCCTGAAATTGCAGTATAGTTCTCTTCATCGTCTTATATCTGCATTTATTTTGTTGTTATTAAGAATTCTCTTCCTTCTTATGTCGATGCTGAATTTCAGACGTTAACCTCTCTAATACTTAGCTGTAATCCCGGAAAATTTGTGGTAACGGAATTACATGGTAACGGAATTACACCAGTAATAGAATTACAGAATTATTCTGAAAGCCAGTGAAAAACAGAAGATGGCACAAGGTGGCATTAGGACTTTATGGAGCATAGTGGTTCCTTGTTTTGGACATCTATAGTTGTGTGTTTCTTCCTGTGAGTTAAGTTTCCATAACTATTCATTCAAGGATTAGCAGGAATTTATAGTATAATTTGTTTAAGGAATAGCATCTGTTGGGGAAGGGTATGAATAAATGTTTTTTTCTGTAGTAAGAGGTGTTCTTCACCATCACTCTTACCAGCATCCTGTTCCTCCTGGAACGGTGCTTTACTAAGACAGCATCTCTTTGTATAAAATGTACAATGTGTGAATGTTATAAAGGGTTTTAGATTGGGAAAGCATGGCTTCTGGCCCTTGCGGTCAGTTACTCAGTGAAGCTTGTTGAGTCTAGGTGTGATAAAACGTGATGCCGAAAGCAATCCGGCGGGCACTTAGACCATGGGCCAAGAAAAAAAGGAGAAACTCAAATGCCAAGACTGGAGTAAAGAAACTGAATTTAATTAAAACAAAATCCAAAAACAGCAGGTTTAAACATAACAGGGAGCAGCAAACAAACTAGGAGAAAAGAAAGAAAAAATGTAGCAGCAACAGACACCCTAATGGGTTACACCTGCGGCCCATTAAGGTGGAGGTGAAAGAATTAGAAAGGGGAGGGGCTGTAAGGACCAAACCTTTACAACACATCCCATGCCCGACATTCGTTCATGCTCAATATCGAAAGCCTGCAATCCTCCAACTAGCAGGTAAATTTCTTGCTTTTCCATTTCTGAATAAAACTGATATTTTAAGTTTTGATATTAGTTTGGCAAATTAAAATAGTCTTCGAGATGGTTGGTATACATTAATCACACCTGTTGCATAAGACTCACCTAATCCAGGAGGCTTCCTCGGTTGCCTCAGCTGTCAGTTTAATTATGTAAAGCACATTGAGCGGTATCCCATACTGCATTTTGTGCTATTTATGAAACATTATATATATATATATATATATATATACAAAACCCAAAACCAGTGAAGTTGGCACGTTACGTAAATCGTAGATAAAAACAGAATACAATGATTTGCAAATCCTTTTCAGCTTATATTCAATTGAATACACTGCAAAGACAAGATGTTTAATGTTCAAACTGAGAAACTTTTTTTTTTCTGCAAATAATCATTAACTTAGAATTTAAAGGCAGCAACACATTGCAAAAAAGTTGGCACAGGGGCCTTTTTACCACTGTGTTACATCGCATTTCCTTTTAACGACACTCAGTAAACGTTTGGGAACTGAGGAGACCAATTTTTGACGCTTTTCAGGTGGAACTCTTTCCCATTTTTGCTTGATGTACAGCTTAAGTTGTTCAACAGTCTGGGGTCTCCGTTGTCGTATTTTACGCTTCATAATGCGCCACACATTTTCAATGGGAGACAGGTCTGGACTACAGGCAGGCCAGTCTAGTACCCGCACTCTTTTACTACGGAGCCATGCTGTTGTAGCACGTGCAGAATGTGGCTTGGCATTGTCTTGCTGAAATAAGCAGGGGCGTCCATGAAAAAGACGTTGCTTGGATGGCAACATATGTTGCTCCAAAACCTGTATGCCTTCACAAGTTGCCCATGCCTTGGGCACTAATATACCCCCATACCATCACAGATGCTGGCTTTTGAACTTTGCGCCTATAACAGTACGGATGGTTCTTTTCCTCTTTGGTCCGGAGGACACGACGTCCACAGTTTCCAAAAACAATTTGAAATGTGGACTCGTCAGACCACCGAACACTTTTCCACTTTGCATCAGTCCATCTTAGATGAGCTTGGGCCCTGCAAAGTCGGCGGCGTTTCTGGGTGCTGTTGATAAATGGCTTTCGCTTTGCATTGTAGAGTTTTAACTTGCACTTGCAGATGTAGCGACGAACTGTAGTTACTGACAGTGGTTTTCTGAAGTGTTCCTGAGCCCATGTGGTGATGTCCTTTACACACTGATGTCGGTTTTTGATGCAGTACCGCCTGAGGGATCGAAGGTCACGGGCATTCAATGTTGGTTTTCGGCCTTGTCGCTTACGTGCAGTAATTTCTCCAGATTCTCTGACTAGCTCGTTGAGGAATGTTGTTTTTAAACTGTTCGACAATCAGCTCATGCATTTGTTCACTAAGTGGTGACCCTCACCCCATCCTTGTTTGTGAATGACTGAGCATTTCAGGGAAGCTGCTTTTATACCCAGTCATGGCATACACCTGTTCCCAATTAGCCCGTTCACCTGTGGGATGTTCCAAATAAGTGTTTGATGAGCATTCCTTAACTCTCTCAGTCTTTTTTGCCACTTGTGCCAGCTTTTTTGAAACATGTTGCAGGCATCAAATTCCAAATGAGCTAATATTTGCAAAAAATTACAAAGTTTACCTGTTTGAACATTAAGTAACTTGTCTTTGCAGTGTATTCAATTGAATATAAATTGAAAAGGATTTGCAAATCATTGTATTCTGTTTTTATTTACGATTTACACAACGTGCCAACTTCACTGGTTTTGGGTTTTGTACTCTTGATTGTAATTCCGTTACCGTGGAATTGCCCATTACTAAATGGGCCCAGGAATACTTCAGTCCACCGTGCCATCCACAGATGCCACCTTAAACACTCTCATGCAAAAAGGAAGTCATTGTTGAGCATGATCCAGAAGCCCCGCCGTGTTCTGTGGGCCAAAGCTCATTTATAATGGACTGTAGCAAAGTGGCAAAGTGTCCTGTGTCAGACGAGTCCAAATTTGACATTCTTGTTGGAAATCATGGGCGTTGTGTCCTCCAGGCTAAAGAGGAGAAAGACCACCCTCCTGTTATCAACGTTCAGTTCAAAAGCCAGCATCTCTGATGGTATTAGGATGCATTAGTCCATATGTTGTGGGACACTTGCATGTTTCAAAAAGCACTATGAATGCTGAAAAGGTTATAAAGGTTTTAGAGCAACATCTGCTCCCCTCCAAATGACATCTATTCCAGGAAAGGCCTTGTGTATTTCAGATGGACAATGCAAAATCAAACACTTCAGCTATTACAACTGCATGGCTTTGTAGTAGAAGAGTTTGTGTGCTGAACTGGCCTGCCTGCAGTCCTGATCTTTCACCGATTGAGAACATTTGGTGCATAATTAAACGAAAAGTCCGTCAAAGGAGACCCAAAACTCTTCAGCAGCTGGAAGCCTGTATTAAACAAGAGTGGAATCAAATTCCAGTAGCTAAACTGAAGAAACTTGATTCCTCAATGCCCATACGCCTCTACTCTGTGTTAAAAAGAAGAGGGGATGCTACACCATGGTAAACAGGCCCCTGTCCCAACTTTTTTGAGACCTGTAGCAGCCATCAAATTTGAAATGAGCTCATTTTGTGGATAAAATTATAAAATTTCTCAGTTTCAACATTTGCTATGTTATCTCTGTTCTATTGTGAATAAAATACAGGCTGGTGTGATTTGAAAGTCATTGCATTTTGATTTTAATCACAATTTACTCTTTCTCCAACTGTGTCGAAATTGGGGTTGTTCATTGTTAAAAATTCAATTCTTTATGTTACATTCTATTTTGTAAAAATATGAACCTTCATGATATTGAACAGGCACTTCATATGGCATGACACAACATTTTTCTGTCTCCAGTGATATTTTATTTCTTAACATCTGCTTCATTCTTTATTATTCATTAATAAAATTATAATGCATGTGGATTGCAGCCTCATACACAATTACTCAAGGCTTATTTACACACTGGCTGTGCATACAGTTTGAAACTGGAGCAAATATTACCAAGTACAGCACTCAAAGTCTCCGCAGTGGTGCCCGATCTAGATTGATTGATTTGAGCAGATATCTTAACGTTTCTGGGCAGATTCAAACTCAAAATTGTATTCTTTCATGCCTTGTTCATTGAACAAACACGACTTCTTGATGATGCTTTCAATGCACCTTGGAGAATTCTCCTGGACCCTACCAGAGCAGTGGCAGGTGGGAGGTACAGCCATAGGGTCTAACCTCGGTGTTTGCTGTTGCGGACTTTGATATCCAGCGTCAGTCATATTTTTTCTACTTTGTTTGAGGATCTGAGCATGGTGACTCAGAGGATTGTTGTTTTAAACCCTAGTCTCCAATGATTTTTAGCCACATAGTCAAAGGCCACATTGAGGTCGAATCACTACAGGTTTATCAGAATTGATTGTTAGACCAGACAGGGAATTGCCAGATGAGTTCAATTACCAAGAGATCAGCCAAGGAGTTAATCTTTTCGTTATCACTTTGGCGAACTTTTGTCAAATTGCTCATTCAGCACATTAGATGTCTTTTACAGAACACGAAAGACTGACAACATCTGCATGCTGATGAAAAATATGGCTTCTCAAAGGCATGATGCACCATGAAGTAATCGACTGGACTGTCAGTTTCGCTTTTAAACATTATGCTACTCTCTTCAGTCTTACACTAAATGAGGCACATGTTTAGCTATCAGCTTGTAATAAAAGAAATAGTATTTAAGAGTGCAAAGATGATACCATTTTAATCTGAATGTGCATTGTTTCAGTGAAAACCCGTTTCAGACCTTACGGGGAAAATATGCCCTTGTACAAGCCACAATTGGTTTGCAATTTTTTGATGGTCTGTGGTCTTTCAAGTTTGTTGGTAGATTTGTTTCATATGAATTTATTAAATACTGTCATCACTGTTGTGCTTATAACTTCTATGCCTCATCTGCGCAGCACTTTTCTGTCTGCACACCATACTATAAATGGCAACCATCCATGTGTTGGGCGCATATTTTTTGAGAGGGATCCACTTCAGGTATCCCTGGTCCTGCTGTGTCTGTGAGTTCAAATGATTTTGCTGCACATGAGCCAGTAAAGGCATAAGGGGGTCATTCCATGTCAAATCATCAGATATACAAAACATCTGTCACCATGTAGTCATAGATTGCTTCCATATTTTCACATTAGATAAAAATGTATTACTGATGAATAAATCTGAAATTTCAGTAGCATTTTGGAAGATCAGACCACGGGTGTACTGTAAAGCTGCTGTTGGTAACTTTGTTGAAGAGCGCAAGACTGAGAGATTTTAATTGTAAACACCTCTGCCCCTCCCGCACTGCTCCCTCTCTCACTCCTGTAGCCCCTCCCTCCAAGCTCGATGACGAGTTCAATGGCAGCAGCTACAAAAAAAACTCACGAGGAGCTCCTGCATGCTCCTGCAATTGTGCTTGGTAATCAAAAGATGATGGAGAAACGTGGCTGCATATCAGCTCAGCAAGTGAGCAAACTACTGTTTCCTACAGGACATTAGCATTAGCTGCAAACCAAGTAACTAGCCGTGTACATTACAAAGGCTACCAAGGGACAAATAACTTAAAACTTTTTTTTACATTATTTGAGTGTACAAGATGAGAGCTTTTGATCTGGTGATAGCTACACATCCAACCACAGGACAAAGGAAGCAGATAGATGACGATAAGAAAGGATAGTTGGCATCCCTGTACACTGGAATAATGTCTGCTTCCCAGCTGCTAGCTGGCTACCGATGGATATAGCTTAATGTGGACTACTATTTTCGCCGTCTCATCGGGCTAGGTGAATATTTGTCTAATTTGTATCATTTTACAAATAATATGATGCTAACATTTATGGGATAAATAGGATCTCAAATTTGTGAGCCTGAGATGTCAAATTCATGAAACTTGAGTGGTAATTTTCATTTATTCCTCATCGAAGGCTTGGAATAAACGAAAATTACTGCTGTCGTTCCATAAATTTGATATGTTGGGCACACTCATTAGAGATCCTCTATTTACTTCTAACAGTAGCCTTACGGGTTGTGTTCTGTTCATGTACTGCACCCAGATGGAGGACAAGCCCTCGGCACTGGGATGAAGTTGAGGTGCTTGTCCGGTGAGAGGAAAAACCCTCACCGCTTCATCCCAGCCGTCCCCATTGCCCTGTTGCGTTTCTGCCAGAGAAAATGCTATAAGGACCTAAGCCCTTAAGTTGTTGTTATTTAGCCAGTTTAATCAATTCATTTTATTTTGATGGAAAAAAAAATCCTGCTCAAGAATTTCAGAAGCCTGCTCAGTAACTTCATCCTGGCACCTGGCCTGAGTGATTGAAAAATGATGGCTGAAATAGGCAGAAGTAATTGTTAAGTTGTGGCTACTAAACTGGTAACTTATTCACCACCGAGTCTCCTCGGACCAAATCGGTGATGGGGCGAAATGCTCAGTTGGAGATGAGGCGGGGGCAGTGGTGGCTGCTGAGGCGTTTCAATCATCTTCTTGGCCAGTTTCGTCTTTTCTCGCAAACCATCTATAAATTGCTGGTATTTTTTTGTTTTCTCAGTTCGCCGTCTCAGCCTTTTTTTTTTTTCGTATTGCTGCTTCAGTGCTCCACTGTTTTTTGAACAAGTGGCAAGAAGCAAAAAGTACAAAAACAGTCACCGCCAGGTCACGACACCACCTGACCATCTGATTCATCATCATCAGACAGAGCCTGCAAACTAACCATAATATTGCATTGATTGTTTTGTCTTTCAACAGATACATGCACACACTCACTCATTCGATTAATGTGATTTGATAAAAAAAAAAACGGGCGTGGTTGGAGGCCCCCTAGAGGTCAGAGGCTTCCAGGCACAGGCCCAATTGGCCCGGTGGTTAATCTGTGCTTGGTCCAGGTGCGCCATGCAGAGATCCAAATTTAATGTCAGACCACTTCAATAGCCGAAAGGGTATTATGACATTTTTAACCAATAAAACACAAAAAATGGTTACTTACTGCAGCTTTAAGCTCTTCCAGGAACTGGATAGAGGAGAGAAAATGGGCAAAGGAGGGGCGCTGAACAGCATGTGCTTGAGAAGTGATTAATCACTGCGTTAGAAACTCCTGGCTTGATAAGTTCATTTTGCTCGGGTGCAGTGGATTATTTCCAATGCCATTAGAAGCAATGGAAGGAGCTAAATGTACCTGCCTTTTTTACAGATTTTGGGGGGGAATTTTTCCTTTATTTGATAGTTACACAGTGTAGAGAGACAGGAGGGTTGAGGAGAGGAATGGGGGAAGACATGCAGCAGATTACCCGTGCTAGAATCAAACCCAGGTCGCTGCAGGAAGGACACAGCCTTTATGGTGCCGCGCCCTTAGACCAATGAGCCACCGGCGTGCCCCCAGATCACCTGTCTTGTGTACTACTGTCAGTACTGAATGACAGTTTTAGCAAATATGAAAAAAGTTATTTTAATAAAACTTGCTTACCAAACCTTTCAGCTTTCTGGTGGTGCAGTCAGTTGGGTTCGGGTTCTTTACAGAATGGCTATTTTTCTTTCTTTACTCAAAACCCACTTCAGGCATTCACTGCCAAAAAGGTCTATTTTAATCTCGTCCGACCAAAGAACCCTGTCCCATTGGAGGTTCCAGAGCCATTTGCCAAATTGTCAGTGCACAAGTTGGTTTTTGGTGACAATTGTAGTATTTTAGGTCACCTGAAGGCGTGACCTATTGCGATCCCCTTTTGTCTGTCGTTGTGCGATGTCCGTCGTGCGACGTCCGTAAACTTTTCCGTGTGAACAAAATAACTTAAGTATTTATGAACCAATTTTGATGAGACTTTGTGTGCAGGCTTATATCCATAAGATCTTGGACGAGTTCGAAAACCAGATTGATTCGATCATATTTGATGGAGTTATTGCCCTTTCTTGTATTATTATCATAAGCAACCTAATGGCTAAGGTTTAACATTGGATATACTATACTCAGGTGACCGTTAGTTTGCTGGGACTTCTCTAAAACATTTATAGTTGTGCACTTTGCGCATGATTAAAATTGTGGAGACTCTCTGACCTCAAGACTTAAATAATATCTCTGATTCTCCAACTGTGATCCTTGGAGTGTCCTTTATAGTTTGAACCATTCTTCTCAGATGTCCTCTTCCAAGTGGATTTTTAACACTCACATATGCCACCCTTTCTCATTATTGCCCTGACAATCAACATTGGACTTACAAATTTTTAGCTTAGAACATAAACCAGCATACGCAGTGGCCCTCCAGAAATGATGTTGAATACATCTGATTTATTCCATGAAGAATGTTCTGAGGTATGTTTATGCCATTTACAAACCCAAATCAGAAAAAGTTGGGATGGTATGTTCAATTAAAATTAAAACTGCAAGCAAGGATTTGTAAATCATCTTTGAACTGTATTACATTGAAAATAGTAAAACGGCACATAATTTGACACTCTACCATGGGACTTTTACGGATTTTTCCTAACAAGCCCTTATTTCAGTTTTGATTCTTGGTATGTGTGCCAATAAAAGTTGGCACAGTGAAGTATTTAACCTTTATAATGTTGCCGTTCCTTTTCTCAACACTTCATAAATGTTTACGGACTAAAGCCCTCAAGCGATTCAGTGTTTCTGGAGTAATTTTTCCCGTTCTTTCTTCAAGGAAGTTTTCAGGGTCTTCATTGTTGCATTTTCTGTTTCAAAATGTGCCACATTTTCTATTTGGGAGAATTTTGGGCTGCAGGCCGGCCAGTCCAGCACTTGCACCCTCTTCTTATGCTGCCACGCCTTCGTATATGGGCAGAATTCGGGTCAGCATTGTCTTGTTGAAATATTCTTGGATGTGCCTGAAAAAGTGTCGTCTTGAAGGCACTGTATGTTGCTCCAAAGTAAGTCTGTGTACTTTTCAGCTTTAACTTCAGTGCCTATTACTCTTGCTAAGGACACTGACTATAGCAGACTATGGGTTTCTATCTGGTTGCAGTATTCTTTGGTCCAAAGCACATGGCATAATTTTCTTGTAAAAAAAGACTTGAAATATTAATTTGTTCTGACCACAGTATGTATTTCCACTTTGGGATGGTTCCTCACAAATGCCTCCAGGTCTAGAGAAATCAATGGTGCTTCAGGACACTGTGTTAACATAAGGCTTCTGGTTTGCAGAGTAAAGTTTTAAAGGCAAAGAAGACATTTGTTTCAGCTCTTCCCCAATAAGAGCTGTACGTGTTCTCCTCGATCCATCAACATTTTTATGATTTTCATGCACCAACTAATCAAATGTCAAACCTCTGCTATCCAACTCATTAGCTCAAGTTCATAAATGCCGCCATTCTGTGTATTTTAGCCAACCAAAAAATACCTCTTTGGCAATGTATTATGAGGTGAATGGGCACCAAGAAATCAGCTGATCTCTGTAAAGTATATACAAATTAGTCTTGAGCATCACCTGTACTGCAGCTTAATTTTACGCTGAAAGATCAAGGCATTACCCATCATTATTAGAACCTGAGCAATAAAATCTGCTATAATGCCTGCAGTATGCAGCTGTTGGTTGATCCAATTAAAAGGGAAACTTGGACCTACCTGCAGGCATAAGCTTGCGCAGATTTGGCGAAGCCTGACTTGTAGCAACAGTGATTGTGTGACATCATAGGACAAGCCTTCCCCCGACGAAGAGTTACCGGTTATGTTCAGCACTTTTTCTACCCTGCTGTTTTAAGGAGCATGTTTGCTCAAAATATGGAATTGAATTGCGCAGTGAACACAGAAAGATTTTGAAAGATGATGCCGAGTAAATGGAATTTAGTTACCGGCAGGCCTCTAAACCCAAGCGCCAGTCAACTTAAAGGAAAAGTTCACCCAAAAATGAAAATTCACTCATCTTTTACTGAGCCCAAGGCTAATCGAAGGATCCATGGATTTCTTTCTTCCTCAAAACGCTTTTGGAGCTACAAAGAAAAACAGCATTGAAGACAAATCCAAATCAATTCAAGTCATTGGAGACCACTTTTTCAAGCATAAAAAAACATTTAAAAACCACAAAATGCCTCCATACTTCTCACGTGGCATAATCCAAGTGTCCCTCGGCCCTGACATTCAAATTTGACTCGTAAAGAAGTCCTTTCACAATGTTTTAGTCTTTATGTCCAGTGTAGCCACCTAGCTAGAAGCCTTGTTCATTTTCATGGAAGTTTAAGAAGTTTAAAATTCAAGACCTCTAGCTACGGTGGCCAACGAGGGCAAATAATGCTGCTACGGCCCTAAACTTCTCCAATTGGAGAAACGTGCTGCAGTTTTAAATGTTGGCATTCAATGGCTGAACAGCACATTTTTCTGATAGGCCAACTTAGCAAGGTCAACTTCCTCCGCGAAAATAAACAGAACGCTTAGCTAAGTGGCTACATTGGACATTTAGGCAAAAAATATAGCAAAAAGACGTCTTTATGAGTCAAATTTGAATGGCGGGGCTTACGGACACTTGGATTATGCCACACAAGCAGTGCAGATGATGAGTGAATTTCCATTTTTGGGTGAACTTCTTTTTTAAGCTAGGCTGGTGAAATGACAGCATCAGTTACAGATAGAACGGGTAGGTTTTCCAAATCTTATGGCAACATATAATTTGCAGTTAATGCTGTACTGATAGCTGTCATATAAGCCACTCATGGCAGAATATAGAATGTACAATGCTCAGTGATGATTAAAAAATATTTATTTTAACCATTTTGCATACTGGTACAGCAGTTTACAACTGTTATCATATTTTCTCTTTATAATTTTGTGTGAATGAATTGTCTCGCATAGTCCTATTACTTATTGTTCACTTGTAATGTATTATTTAACTTCTGCACACACATCAGTTCCCGTATCCAGGTGACGGGGCGAGCTGCCCTGATTCCAACAAACATGGCACACTGTCAACAACGTATGTCTGATCTTCTTGAGATGATTAGTTATGAAAAAAAATTCAAAAATTACCCAAAACTACAGTGAGCTCCAAAATTACTGGTACCCCTTCCTGGCAATGTACAAACAATACAAAAAATACATCATCAATATAATTCTAGAGAAACTGAAATATAATGGCACAGTATAGTTCCTTAACACTTAGATTAAACTTAAATAAGTGGAATTTATACCTGGTGTAGTTTCAGTAGATGTTATTTACTACAATCTTTAATGGTGCCATTAATTGTGAAAACTTGAAATGGTGGAAATTGAATTAAATGTAATCAACAAGTGATTTCTGTTGGTTCCATTGGAACATTAATATTGTATTACATTTTTCACATGTTGTTATTTAGAGTTTCTCTACAAATTTTTTGAAGTATTGTTTGTGCATTGCCATTCAAGGATGCCAGTAATTTTGGAGTCCTCTGTATATACAAATGGTAGGGGCTGTGTACTTTTATTGCGTATCCACTGTGCCAAGTGTTTCCTTTGCCTTTTAACTGGCATTTGAGGATGTAACTGCATATTCTAGTACTTGACAAAGGTTTGTTGAAGTAATACTGAGCCATTATTTTTGTATCCCCTATAAATAAATACTGGTTTTTTAAGTTAAGCATGCCTGTCTAAGTGATCTGAGATTATGGGTATTCAGTTTAGGCTGGCCCCCTTCCCTTTACACACAGAAATTCAATTGATTCCTTGAATCTTTATGTAATGCATTTTTTTTATGGTAAAATATACAAATCCCTTTCAATCCTTTTTGAGGAATTAAACCTTTGGATGATTTTTCTCTCACATTTTTGAGTAAATTGGTGATCTTTGGCCCTTCCTTGCTCCTGAAGGACTGGGCCTCTCCTGGATGCTGCTTTTGTACCAAATCATGAATATAGTCACCTGCTGCCTGAATTGCCCATTTTCCGACTTTTCTTTTGGAATGCGATGCGCTGTATTGCAGGAATGGATGTGTATTTACAGATGAAACAAAGTTGACGTGACAAAACGTTTACTATCTTGTCTTCATCCTCTCTGAGATGAATTACAAGTCAGCGTTAAAAAAATCTTTGCTTTCTGTTTTTATTTAAATTCTCCATACTGTCCCAACCTGTCCCATGTTGGGATGGTACTTCCTACTGCATATTGTGCGAGTGCACTCGCGGTATACAGTACCTCATGCCAATCTGCGCAATGGTATACCATGTAGTCGCAGGTATATGTCAAGAACCATATCTTTTACTACACTCTCGGGGTAATAAAATTGGCCAAGCTGAAAATGATGAAATATTAAGCTTTAAATGACGTTAACAAGAAATGATTGGTCAGGAAATTGACAAAGATTAAACAAATGCACTTTGGTGGCCGTCCGTGCCATTACATGCTCGTGAACTTTTGCTGCGGGGAACTGTTGGAGTGAGAAAGCTGGAAACTGCATTGTGATGAAATTGAGCTGCTTTGCTGTGAAAAGTCAGACAGTGAAAGTCTGAATACCAGGGAATATTGCAGGAAAGCCTGCTCCCAACAGTTGAAAAGTTGCTTTCAGAAGATGGGGGGGAAAGTTGTTTTCTAATTTACTGACCAATTATTTGAGGGTAAGACCATTAAAAGCTTCATAGTGTACAATTTTGAGCTTGGCTCTATATTTTGGGAACCAGACCACGCCCAACAGTTCATTCAGTTCGTTCCTAACCTAACCATCCTGCCTATTTATACTGCCTATATTCCCACAATCCCTCCATGTCTCGCTCCACATCCCTCCCATCCTTTACCCTCTCATACAGACCAATACCCAAAGACCTCAGGGGCTCCAAGGAGCCTACACGACACGAGAAGAGATGCAACACCCACCCTGAGTCTCGTCGCCTGAGGCTCCCCTTCGTCTAACGCCTGACATTTCTGATTCATTCCCATTCCATTGCATACTGCACTTATCCATACATTCTACATTCAATAAACACTGGAAAGAACTAATTGGGAATGGTCTGGAATTCATTAAGGTCTTGTTATGCACTATCTGAAAAATAGCTTAGAGCTCCCATATTATGCTGCTTTCTGACAATAGAATGTATTTCAAGATGTCCAGCTATAAACCTTCTATCAGAAAAACCCTAAAAAAATTCATAATTTCTCTGTTGTTTGCTCGCTGTTATTCTCTCACCTCTGAAGAAGGGGTTGTGTTGAGTGGGAATCCCATCTTTGATAATGAGCTCAGCTTTGACTGGTCAGTGAAGAGTGTGACTGGTTCATCACACCGTGGGCTCTAAATTTGTAGACCAGGCGCAGGCTCGGCGAATAGGGGGAGCGCTGCGCCATCGGGGTGTGTCCAGGCGTATGTTGCAATGTCATGCCTGGCGTAGCCTGGCGCAAGTACTCCTCTGTCAAGCCTCTGTCCCTCCTGCCGGCACTAGAGGCAAAGAAGGAGGAAAAAAGGCTTAAGTGGGTTTAAAACAGCCGAGTCAACTCTTCGCCAATAAAATGATCTCCTCTCCTCACCTTTAAAGTGTTGAAATAAAGAAGCCTCTGTCCTATATCTGTATGATGGGTTAATGTTGCATTTTACTTTGCTGCTTCAGGCATGTTTACTGCACCGCATACGTCTATATTAAGCATTACGAATATGAGGCATTCTCGAAGTATTACCATTAGCGAACTTGAATGGAATTTCAAAACAAAACTACGTCAGATCATTCAAACTTATGAAGTTGGAATGAAATACGACGGTTGCTCATTTATTTCTTCTGCCTGCATCATTGGGAAGAGAAACGATGGATAGCATGTACCTATTATTACACCCTGTTGCTGCTTAAAATTTTGGGATTAACATGCATGGACAACAATGCAAGATACGTTACATTTATTTTCAATATGTGGTCTTATCTCAGTACGAGATCATCGCAATCAGGCTGCATTCCTTTACCCCACTGAAAACGATAAAACCTAAGTGACAATAATAGTAGTATTAAGCCGCTTGCACTCTGGACCCGAATGGAATTTTTTCCACGACAGATTGCTTTGCTGTGTTGAACACAGTGTCTCACGTGTCCGAAAGTCGTACAGGGTTTTAATATATCTCCATGTCCGACAGTTGGATGGTTTCAATTTAGCTCTCTGTCCGACAGTCAATTATTGTTTTTAATTTCTTCAAATCTACTGAATCTTTTAGATATTAAACGTGAATGTTTTGATTAGAGGGCTCAGTTCTTCAAGAAGAGTACTGAGAATTTCAATCAATGTTTCTGTTTAAGCTCTGCTCAATAAAGTGAGTGGACATTGGCACGGGACAATGTACAATGCCTGTCGAACATTAAACGCAAAATACTCTGTGTCTGACAGCCAAAACAAAAAAAAGAAAGAAAAAGAGGACGATTTGAACAGATTGATTACAAAATAAAGAATAAAAAGAAACATTTTTACAACAAACAGAACATCCAATGAACACTGCGATTTATTTATTTGCGAGCCATCTTTTTTGGATGTTCTGTTTGTTGATGATATATTTTTATTCTTTATTTTGTTATAAATCTGTTCTCATATCAATACTTTTACTTTTTTCTGACTGCCGGACATGGAGTATTTTGCATTTTGCATCAGTGAGTCTTGATCGTGCATGCGGTATTTAATTCAGAATGTCAGTGGTCATGGAATTGATTTGGTCACTGACTACAAGCACTATTTTATGTCTGGTGTGGAAATAAAGTGTGAATCTGTTCCATTCATCTGACTAATTTTCAAAAGAGAGACCCAATAAAGACTGTTGTCTATCTTCAACGGAAGAGAAAGATGTGAAGTCGTTAGTTTGCATCACAGATTCAGCTGCGTTGATTAAGTCAGGTCGAGTTTCCATTACCGTGTGCCAACCGCCTTTAATCTGACATCAGGACAATCAATATAGTTACTATAATTTATGTCCTGATTCACATAGTTACATTAAATAGTTCTTGCTGTAATTATTTATTGCATTGAAATGTGCCTGACATTCTGGAATCCTGCCTGTGAGGTTTCGGTGACGTGTGCGCATTGTGCGCTGGCCAGCCACATTACCACTGCACGGAAAGTAAACCAGGTTGGAGCTGGAGTCTCTTCGGCTGAGACTTTCATGAAGAGACTTTCATCACTGCGTCTTGATGAATATGTGACACCTCTCCCTACTACGGTGCCACACCCATCTCGGCGCACGTCCGTCTACCAAATTGCCAAAGTGGCTGCGCATGGTGTTGCTCCGCACGAAATTACCACTGCGCGGGCTGCACCGGATGAAATTACCACTACGTGGGCTGCGCCACACTACGCCACCTGGGCAACCTTGAGCTGCGCCAAGAAATTAGAGCCCCATGTGTCAATGGATAGTGATGAATGCATAAAAATCCCTTGGTCAAACTGGAAGCATTCTCTTATGAACATGAACTGATCTTGTTGTCAACAACACAGTGAGTATGGGTAATTCTGCCTCAAGTCACCAGATTTCAGAAGAGAAAGCTGAAATTTTGCATGCTCTTTATTGGGACTAATGGCATCAATTTGTGAAAGAATGAAACAAATCTGAGATGATCAGTCGGGAGGCCTTCGGTGATATCACATGGATTGACCCGTATGGAAATGTTAATTGTGCAGGTAAAACAGCTTATAGGACGGCATTTTGTGGTCTACATTCATGACCAAGAGTGACATGGAGTAGTCATCTATTTGAATCCAGTTTAAATGCAAATCAGAAATTCCTCGCAACACATTCTAGGTTTCCACATATGCATGCATTGGTACATCCTTCAGTCATAACTTGGGGCTAATCAGCGGTTGAACTAGCCTTTGTTCAAAAACCTCTTCATTTAAAAAAGAAAGAGAGGAAGAAAGAGGTGGATGGTCAAGCAAGGAAGTAGCGAGGGTGCAGAGGTTGAGCAGGTCAGTGCGAGGGAGCGGGACCCGTAGCCATGGCTGGTAGGAACGTGCAACATGGAGCAGATCTGTTTGTGTCACGGAAAACAGAAGAAATGTCAAACGGTGTTTTTCAAGCAGTAAAGTGGAGATGGGGGCTCTAAAGGCTGAGCTCTTGATCTTCAAAGTCAACCTTCTCTGGGCTGTTAAGGTGCAATGGAGGCCACTGTCCAGATGGACTGAACCTGATAAAAACGGGTGATATTTGGAAAGGACATGAGAATAGAGACGGGGTTATCACTTCCTTGCTTTTGCAGTATAGGCTATTTGTTTACTTGGCTTGCTCCCACTTCCGATGCCTTTCTGTTATCTGTGTATGCACCACGTATGTGTGCACATCTACATTGTATATTGCCTTTGCTTTCATTGAGCAGAGGGAAGATGGCCTTTATGTATACTGGTCTGTGTATGTTTTTCAGTCAAAATACTGTATCTTATTCATAAGTTAAGCTTGTGAGGCCCTTTTGAAAATAAATGATTGGTTTGGTTGTTGTCATCTCTGAAGGAGCAGGTATGGGGAGAGAAGGATTGTGGAATCTTTCATCCATCAGACACATCATTGTGATTGTGAAAGGTCTCCAGCCATCACATGACTCCCTCTTAATGTGAGTCAGTCTTATTGCTGTAGTGAGCAATGATTCTGCCCCAGTTACTGTGGGCTTTCGGCAGCGAAATGGACAGCCACAAAGCCATTAACTCCATTACAGTTAGTTTGGTTATTTTTCGCCCCCAAGGTTGTGTACATGTTGTAATTTACACGTGCTGTGAAAGGCCATGTGTACACAGGGCATGTTGTTGTCCGTAAATATTTGAATAGTGACGCAATTTTTGGTTTTTCGCTCGGCAGTCCAGAACATTGGATTTGAAAACAGAGAATATGAGATAAAGTTGATACTTCTTTTCAATTTCTGGGTATCCGTGTGAATATTACCATGTAAGAATCGTAACACTTTTCATACGGTCTTAACACTATCTTAATACTTGATCATTTTAAAAATCTGTAGTTGCTTCACATCCAGAATAGATGGCTTGACCAGACTTTTTGCGATTGCTTTTCTTTGTAAATTTATATCCCCTGTCAATGTTTTCTGATACATTTTTAATGTATGGCATTACATTTACATTTTCACAGTAATGTAGTTCACTCACTGAAAGAATGTGATTACCGGACTAAATCCTTGAGATGTTTGCTCCAGATAGACGTGTTGTCTGCTAACATTAAGAACCAGAAGTTGAAACTGCACCCATGCTGGACTTGGATGGATACCTCCTGTTCAACAGGTGTTGCTGGCCTGCAACAGTCGCACCAAGCCCAGCTGTTCCTGAACAGTTGGCCCCTCATCACTAAACGGTTTCCTTCTAGACATATCCCAGGATAATCTCTGTAATCCACTATCTGGCACGGCCCCAGTCCCTGCAGTCTCTCAATTTCCTAAAGCAGGTGTCCAGACAGAGTGGCGCTTCCATCTCTGCTCTGCGCAGCCAGACAAGATCAGCGCACCTCCTTGTGGAGCTTAATGTTCTGGGGCTCTGCCGGTCAAAATGCTCTCAATTTGGTAGTTTTCAGTTTTAGGTTTCCAATCAGAGGTTTAGCACCATGTAGTTGGCGATAATAGTCAAACAGCGTTTTCAGTCACATTTTGCTTTTATTTTTGGTTTTGTACTCTTCCATTATCAAGATATCAACAGTATAAGTGTTTGTCTTTAAGTGCATGTCGAACTGTACTGAATGAATGTAGTGCAGTTTATAGAATGCAGATTTTTTATTTCTTTGTGTTAAAATGTAATTGTATGTACAGTTTGTGTGTAGTTTCAGTAACATCCAACAAAACATCTGAAATCTCCCTCTGAATAGTAATGCTGCCTAATTGTTCCAACTGATTGCGTAACTGATTGCGTTTGTTGATGGCTACATTTTTTATTGGCGGTTTTTGCATGTGGTTCTATTCTTCTGTGCTCTAAGGGTCTTTTTTGTCCCTTTCCAAGTTAAAATCAATGCCTTGCTTTGGGACAGGGCAATTCCTGTTCCCAGAACCCCTAAATACAAATGTCCTTTCTTTTTTTTTTCTTTTTTTTGCCAGGCTTCTCTGATGACCAAATAACTTGTTTCACAGTAATTAGTGTGGCATTGAATGGGCTCCCATCTGCCGTACTTTCACGTTTATAATGAAAGTGCTAACATGAAGTAGTATTCCCTCCTGTGGCATACCTGTGCCTTCCCCTCCCCCCCTCATGATACCCCTCACGGGGAGAAGTTGTGATGGACCGTCATGTACTGTGAATGTAATGATGGGTATCTATGATGATCATACCAGATGAAACCACAGCCACGATTGTGCCGAAATGTTTGTCTTGGCCCATCTTGGTGCTGCATTAGCCTTGATGTAATGTAGAAACCAAGTCCATTATCGAGCATTTTCTTTGTGTCGTCTGCCTGGAACGGATGTTACGCTCACTATCTACGAGAAAGCAGTTTCGAAGTCCTGATTAAGGGACTAAACAATGCTGTGAAAATGTGAAATGTGAAAGCAGTGCAGTACTGGGGGAAAAAAAAACACTTATTTTGTGCTGCATGCTGAGGCAGCTGTTGCTTAAGGAACTGAAACTGAGATCAGCTGGTTTACCAAAATTAAATAAATGTATTGTTTTCTAAATATAAGATTATTTCTCAGTATTCTCATATTACATGTGTTCATAAATTGTGACTTCCAGGGTAACTTACTTGCGCGGTTGGTAAGTGTTATTGTTGAACTCTGGCTCAGTAGAGTTACCTCTGTGCTACTGTTTTATTTTTATATGTGTTAGCGAGAGGAAAACCTTTTCTTTCATGACTTGGGGAAGTGGTCAGATAGGCCTTGGTTTTAGGCTCAGACAGTGGGCTGCATCTCTGTTGCTAGCAAATAGCCGTTGAATGGCTCTATACATTTGACTGCAATTCCAGAAGCAAAGGACAAGTCTTCAACAGTAAGTTACAGTAGTAGGAAATTGTACTGGTTTTGCTACTAAAATGTTAAAATCAGGTTTGTTCATTAGATTGAGTGTTTGATTTCATTGATATGATATTGTTCAACTAAATGACTCAATTTTGATGTTACGTTTTCATCATTATTGACATGGGTGAAATAGCTGGTTTCACTTCATTGGCCGACCCTGACAACCAACCTGCTACATCTGTTTCGGTTCCACTCTCTGCCTTTCTTCTCCATTGTAAATAATAGCATTTCTTGGTAATTTCCTTGCACAAGTGTATTAATGCAGCCTTGCTTGCTTCAAGGCCAGCTCAAGCCTTTTGCCTGCACTTTTTCCCTCACAGAACACGACAGGTACAAGGACAGGTCTTGATCGTCAGAATAACTTGCTGAAACTATCATTAGATAGATGATAGCGGGGTAGCAGGAGATGAGATTTTTTTCTTCCTAAACTAATGGACTGTCATTTCCCTCCATGGAAATTCTTCGAAACACATTATCCAGCTCTTGCTTGGGTCCTTATCAGCTTTTGATCATTGGAGTCCGTTTTTACAGGCTTCAGTTGCCTGCATTAATGCCAGCTTTGCAGCTTCCAGGCATCAGATCCTTTAAATCTGCAGGCTAATTAGCTAGAGTCTCTATGCGCTCATTCTTTTTTTAAATAACACTTTCCATTCCTGGCTTCCGTTTAGCTGGCTGGTAGAACACAGTAGCCACAGTTCCTGGCCTGTACAGTGTGTGACCTCTCCAACATCTAGTCAGTCTCTCGTCTGGCTATGGGGTCATTTGAGGTGCTGTGGTCAGAAAGCTGTACTCATGTCTTTGTTTTTACCATGTTTCTGAACCTCAATTATTTTTCTCTTCAGCTAGCGCCTGTACAGTGGCAAGAGTAGCCGTATTTTGATCTCAGGAATTAGTGAGACTCAAGTATGCTTACAACAGTCCACTATGCTGTTGCCTCTTTCAATTAGGATGATGGTTCATTGAAATGTCAGATAAGTGAAATAGTTTGTACTAAATTAACATAACAGGGCCCAAAATTGGAACCATACCTAAGTTGAGAAATAGTCTGCGTTGACATAATTTGATTTTACAAATTTTCTTACCTGAGTGCATCTGAAGGTCAACAAAAATCTTCTGAAGACATTAATTAAACATCCTGCAAATGAGAATTGGAGCTACTACGTACAAAACATATTCCACTTTGCATGGCGTACTGGGACTGATATGTAACAGGTTGCGGGAACGGTCATGAAATGTTTTGTATCTAGGGCAATGGGCCTGTGAGACCAGCTGAATTTGCTGTTTTTATCCCCAGTGTTTTTTTTCCTTTTCTGTTTGTCGGTGCCTGATGATATAAAATTCCTGGATCTACAGACTAAAATTTTCGCTGGATTCTTCTCATTTTTGTTTTGTGGGTCAATATTGTTATGAAGAGGATCTCTATTGAATTTGGTGATGATTGGAAAATTTTTGGACAAATAATTTCATTGACAAGGCTGCCATGCAGGCATATTACTTTGCTTTTTGTGGCCATCTTTTTCTGTCAAAGTGAAAGTGATCTCAGAGCATTTTCTCAATCTGAAATTACGAAAAATTATCAGCTGAAATTTGATGCAATTTGGCCATTTTTTTATTCATGCAGTGCTGTGAAAAAGTATTTGCTCCTTCCTGATTTCTTCTATTTTTGCATATTTGTCACATAAATGTTTCAGATCATCAAACTAATTTTAATATTGGACAAAGATAACCAAGTAAACACAAAATACAGTTTTTACAGTATGAAATTCTGAACATTAATATGGTCGGAAACAACTATCTGGGTCAAACTAAATGAAGTGTTGCTCATAAAGGCTTTATACAGCATGTATAATGCTTTCATAAATAAGACATAATGTCTTCATTAGTCATACAAAAGCAAATGCCATACTTTGTAAAGGGTGAAATAACACATCCTTATTTAGCATGTAATGCCAGATGTGATGTAACTAACAATGTACCTTAGCTAGTGGCTAAATGCTATGCAGTGTGACATTGTCAGCTAAGTGACAATGTCATTGTCACATCTGGCATTAAATTTAAATAATAATTACTCATAATAATAATAATAACTGCAATTAAACGTTTCTGGTAACTATTGATCAGTCCTGCACATCGACTTGGAGGAATTTTAGCCCATTCCTCCATACAGAACAGCTTCAACTCTGGGAATGTTGATGGGTTTCCTCACATGAACTGCTCGCTTCAGGTCCTTCCACAACATTTCGATTGGATAAAGGTCAAGACTTTGACTTGGCCGTTCCAAAACATTAACTTAATTCTTCTTTGACCATTCTTTGGTGGAACAACTTATGTGCTTAGGGTCATTGTCTTGTTGCATGACCCACCTTCTCTTGAGATTCAGTTCATGGACAGATGTCCAGATATTTTCCTTTAGGATTTGCTGTTTTCCTTTCTCCAAACATAATGCTTCTCATTAAAACCAAAAAGTTCTGTTTTGGTCTCATCTGTTCGCAAAACATTTTTCCAGTAGCCTTCTGGCTTGTCCACGTGATCTTTAACAAGCTGCAGATGAGCAGCAATGTTCTTTTTGGAGAACAGTGGCTTTCTCCTTGCAACCCTGCCATGCACACCATTGTTGTTCAGTGTTCTCCTGATGGTGGACTCATGAATATTAACTTGAGCCAATGTGAGAAGTTACGCTGGGGTCCTTTGTGCCATGCCGACTATTACACGCCTTGCTCTTGGAGTGATCTTCGTTGGTCGACCACTCCTGGGGAGGGTAACAATGGTCTTGAATTCCCTCCATATGTATACAGTCTGTCTGACTGTGGACTGATGGAGTCCAAACTCTTTAGAGATGGTTTTGTAACCTTTTCTAGCCTAATGAGCATCAAAAACACTTTTTCTGAGGTCCTCAGAAATCTCCATTGTTCGTGCCATGATGGACTTGCACAAACGTGTTGTGAAGATCAGACTTTGATAGATCACTGTTCTTTAAATAAAACAGGGTGCCCACTCACACCTGATTGGCATACCATTGATTGAAAATGCCTGACTCCTGTTTCACCTTCAAATTAATCACTAATCCTAGAGGTTCACATACTTTTGCCCCTCACAGATATGTAATATTTGATCATTTTCCTCAATAAATAAATGACCAAGTATAATATTTTTGTCTCATTTGTTTAACTGGGTTTCCTTCATCTACTTTTAGGACTGTGAAAATCTGATGATGTTTTAGGTCATATTTATGCAGAAATACAGAAAATCTTAAAGGGTTCACAAACTTTCAAGTGCCACTGTGTGTGTGTGTGTGTGTGTGTATATATATATATATATATATATATATATATAATTAATTATGATCAATGTATGTATTGGTGCAGGTGTGCTGCTAATTCAATTTACTCATTTTTGTATTTATTTACATTCTAATTTATGTCGTCCTTTCACTGTATCATATGGGTGAAGGGTGCTGTAATGGGAGTCAAAGGTTGGGTGTTTGTTGCTGTGATGGGAGTCAAAAGGTGGGTGTGGGGTCTTTTGAGAAATTTATTGTAATTGATTGAATTCAGTAGACCCCCAAAAATGATGGTGGTGGTGGAGGGATTAGAAAAAAAAATTTTTTTTTTCTTTCACTCCGAAGTTCTTATAATGATCTGGCAGTGCCAAATTGCTTAATTATCCTCACCTTATGTCTCCGATATTTTTGTGACTGGTCTTGCGGTATTCTTAGCGTAGATATTTGTACCTTGTATCTTTTACTTTATTTTTTCAACTTGATGATGGCTGGCTTCAATGATAACGGCATCTGTTTAAATTCATATTTAGAATGAGCAGAAACAGACTGCAAATGCAAATTCCACACTTAAAATATTTCATCTGCACACTTTTATTTGCGTACTTGTGAGTGCAACTGAGAGTTGCGCAGCAGCTGAACAGCTAGTTTTTCAATTACTTTCGGTCCCTTAGAAAGAGTGCGGGGACCTGAAATGAAGGTGCTGTCATTCTGTTCACCCACTTTGAATGTATACCCTAAAATTGAAGCTAAAAGTCTGCACTTATGAGCTCCTTCTCATTATTAATATGCTGTCATAAACTGTTCAAATTAAAATATCTTTATCATTTTTCAAAAATTTATGGACTTGAGTTTTCAGAGATATTTGGGTTTTTTCTTGGATTTTTCCCCTTTTCTCCCCACCCTGAACACAGCCCTCTACAAAATGACCTGCTCCCATTGACTCCATTGACTCGGGAGTAAGATGCCGTGGCACACGATACCCCGACTCACGTGATGACTAGCCCTCGCTTCTTTACACTATGCAGTAGCACCACCAATTACACCCTGTCTGCGCCGTCAGAGGGTCTCATAGTCAGGGCACAGTTTAGTTTGTGCAGCTGCACGTGCCTGGTCGAACAGAAGTGGTCACTACAGAGTGATGGACTAATGAAATTAAACCAGCTTAACCCCCATTATCCCCCGCGAGGCTGCACCAATTGTTGACTCACCCAAGTGAACTACTGGCCATAGCCGGTAATGGCGCAGCTGGGATTTAAACACTCGACTACAGGACTCACAGACGAACGTCTTAGCTAAGACAGAGTCCCGAAAACAAACTTGTGAATTGTGTCAGTTTTGTGGAGAGAAGGGGGACATTACAGTATACAGTATAATGCTGCAGTCTTGTCTTGTCTTGTCTGATTTGATTACTGAAGGAGAATGTTTATTTAGGATTAGAGGGGGCTGCTCAGCTGGGATGGCAACCCATCCCCTCTCTGACATGAGCCAGCTGCCCTATGGGTGGATGAACCGATTGGAGGTACTTGCTGGTGCGTAAGAGGATTTAATGGCAGAACTGATCAGACAACCTCATTATGGAACAGAAAATTGATATTTTGTGTTTAGAGGGATTTATTGTCCTGCTAGCATTGGGTCTGACTTTAGTTCTAAATTTGGACCATGCTTAATCTGCCTGCGGACATCAGTTATGATATTGATGATAACCCTGTAGAAAAATAATAATCTTATGAATATTTTATCTTTTAGTTTACCATCTAGCTGTTTTCATATTTGTATTCAATCAGTTGTAGTGAGTTTCTGCTTTTGAGTGGCCCTGACATTTTTATTGACTCTGACTGGCTTGACTGCCGTTCTGAAGGATATTTTAAATTCCTACAGAGCTTTTAAGCAATCATTTTGCTTTATGACTGTTGCAAGGGCATCTGGATGTTTGTGGTCCAAGGTCAAAAATACACTTGAAATGCTCTAAAGCAGAAAGCCTACTGCTAGGCAGATAGTACAGGAAGAGTATGTAACCAGAGGCTGAAAATATGAAGAGTACATATGAAATTATTTCTTCTTTCTTCTCATTAAATGGCATAAAATGTTTGTTACTCAGAATCTTACTTATAAAGTAAAAAAAAAATACTTTAGATCAAGGGTGCCCAATCTTATCTGAAAAGGGCCGGTGTGGGTGCTGGTTTTTGTTTGAGCCCAACACTAACACACCTGATTCTACCCACCAAGGTCCTGATTGAAACCCCTGATTAGTTAATTAGTGGAATCAGGTGCAGTACCACTGCTGGCTAGAACAAAAACCTGCGCCTACACCGGCCTCTTACGGATAAGATTGGACACCCCTGCTTTAGATAGTGAACGATCCTTTTAAGTGCCTGACTGCCACCTGACAATGTAATATTCCCTCAGAGTCATACCATACTACTGCTGACTGCTAATGAAAATAATGTTGATGTGACATAAATGTTGTTAAATTGTGCTGAAGTATTTCAATTGTAGTTCGGATTTATTTCAGTAACGGGAATGAGCACAGAATTGGACGACTGAAAATATTTGATATTTGCTCATTCTGTGACTCAAGACTGGGCCGTGTCTGATGACGGTGCCTTTTGCAATCTTTCAGGGCCTTGTGACTTATGACTGTGACTTTTGCCCTCATGCTGTAGTGTATCTTGTGGCTTAGACTCTCACTACCTTCCTGGGGCTTGCATTTACTGCCCATCTTACAGGCACTTTTTTTTTAAGTCTTGGTTTTTATGTCATGCACCCCTCTTATAGCAAGTTTGCTAACACACTATTTTTCCCAGGGACTGCATGAACTTTGCTACCATTGAATTGTTATCTAGATTTGAGAGCGGCCTGTAGCCTTGTGGCTAATATATGTGTTTGGTTGTGGCTAGACCAGAACTGGAGAGAGCGAGGAAGTACCATCCCTATTACTTTCAAAGGGAGATGCTTGGCTTGCTGCTTCAGCCTAGGAAGTACGGAATTGACCAACGGGATCTGTAAAAATGGCGTTCCATGGGTGCTTATTTCCAGCACTATTTCATAAGATTGCCAATCTGACTACGCAGCACAAATGCCCAAGAAAATGTGTCGTCTATGCGGATTTGCATTTGTGTTCGAGGGGAAATGAGGAGTAACACTGTTCATCTTGAACGCGCACTCACTATACAGTCTTTGGCTGAACTGCTGTCGTCAGAGCAACAGCTGGACAACCAAACTGTGCACGAGCTGTCATCAAGCTCTAAGTAGCAGTTCTTATTGAGGCCCCCGCAAAGCGTAGGGGGCCACTATGTTTTTGGTGCCGGTCCGCGTCCGCCGCCGGAGACTTTGCATGTGACCGCGATAACTTGAAAACTTTTCGCTCCATCAACACCAAATCTTACTAACATGTTTAGGGATATCTTGACACAAACTGATTAGATTTTGGGTTTCATCGCTCGCCAATTGCCATTTCCTGGGCCCCCTCAAAGGTAGCACCTGCGCGGCGGCCACATACGCGGTCGCCCTCGACCAACTGTTTCTAGTTTTACAGGCCCTCTTGAAAACATCGAACAGTTGCATCAGACAGAGAGCAAAATAATGAAGGATACATTTTCTTTTATTTTCACTTTACTTAGCACGAAAAAATTCACACTTTTCAATTGGTGTCTACGGAGCTTCAGCTTTGGCCACAAAATTGCATCCTTGGGAAATGTGGAAGCAGGAAGCTAACATGCTAACTGGCTGAAGTAAAGGTACTTTCTCATTCTCATGGGTTGTATTACATATCTCTATGGGCTAGACATCGGCGGGCTAAGCAACAGTGCATTTTGCTACTAGTTCTGCGACCAGATAACTAGCTTCTAATGCTTTTTCTGACACTGTAGCGGATTTCATCATGACACTAGCTTGTTTGTTTGTCTGGCTTCTCGACCGCTTTAAATATTCACGCTCATTTTTTTTTTTTTTTCGCAAGAGAAGGGTATTTGGTTGAAAGGTGTCTTTTTAATTTATTTGGCACCATAGCTTCGTTCACCAGCTTTTCGCCACAAGCAAGACAGAGATGTATTGGGGTAGTGGGATCTCATGGATTACACAGGTGAAGGTAAACCCATAAGTCAGATATTCCTCACCACCATAGTCTGCTCACCACTTTGATTTTCTTTTTCTGGCCAGCGCGGCACGAGTGAGGTGGTTCGGGGTCTGATGCTGCATTCATGTGCTATGGGAATTATGGTAAATACCAAAAGCCGACGTGAAAAGTTCACATGAACACCTCCCCATGTGGTTTTTTCCACTGGGCAACTCGTAGAAAATTTTGATACACGAGTTGCCGAGATGAGATGACCTTTGACCTTTTCAACCTGGCGGAGAGCAGCGCAAGATTTGTGAATGGTAAGCATTGTACACTATTTAACGTTTTTTGCTACTGTTAGTAGATAGTTTTTGGTATCCATACAATGTTGTATCATTGGCAGTTGTAATATAATGAATTAACACTCAGTGTCAGTTTAAAAAAATACCGTTATGGTTTGGTTTTATCTACCCAGAACAGATGCTAGCTAGCAGTCAATAGGAGTCTCCCATCATAAATCTTCTTCTTGCTGCAGAAGATCAATAATGCAATCTAAAATGGTTTTACCCAAGAAACAGGCCTGAATCTGTGAGTCCGCCATCTTTAATTTCCCAGTACAACAACAAAAGCACGTGAACACAACACACTGGTAAATACCACTTCACAAGTGGAAAATATCATCTTTTCCATCGCACGTGAATCGTCAGATGGCCTTTGAGATTTTTGTCAGGAATTTATCCATTTTCGTTGTTTCGTTTCAACTAGCCTACGCTGCTGTTTTAGCTGAGTTTTTTTTTAACCGGGGAATGTTTAATTTTTCGCATTTGACAATGTGTGATTGGCCAATTACGAGAAGGCATTGTACAGTAGAATACATGATGCGGAAATATCGAGAAGGAATTTTAAAAAGGCATTATAATAAACCAAATTGAATGAATTGATAATGACATGAATTGTTATTTTTATACCCTGTAAGTTCAGCTGTTTTATATTATTAGGCTATCAGGAAAAAAACATTAAGTGGGTTTTCTCGCGGCACACCTAGGAAGCTCTCACGGCACACAGTTTGGGAAGCACTGGTCTAATCAACTGGAATTCAGCTAAGTGACTGTAATGAAACATGAAGTTTATACATGAACTCTTCATTTCCACTCCATCTTTGGATTCAATATAGGAATAGGCTGGCCTCAAACTTCGAGGTGAGACTGCACAGTCAAAGGTCTGGCACAAGCATTAAGGATTTTTGAGGTCAAGGTCGTCTCCTGCAGGCTGAGCTCTCAGCTTGGTTATTCCTCTAAACACCAGCTGATCTTAGAGGTGTCATGCTAATAATAACCGAAGCCTCTGCAGAGCTTGGCTGACTGGTGAAACAGGATATTCTACTCCTTACAGGAAACTCAAAGATTAATGAAATGGTTGGAAAAATGAAGGGACTTGTTGTGTGAGCTTGTCTTTGAGATCCAGTGGAACCATTTCTTCTTTTGTTTTTCTTTTATGTCGGATCTTTTTCTATGACTGGGTTGGAGTCATGCTATCAACTCTCTTTTCCCTTTAGTAAGTTCAGCTATCATTTGGCAAGAAAGTCACAGATGAGGTTGCTCAATTCCAGAAAAATTTGGATGAAGTGTAAATACAGCGAGCATCTATTCATCCAATAGCTGAACAAATTCTTCCTCACTAGGGTTGCAGCGAAGCTGGAGACTATCTCAGCTAACAGTGAGCTAAAAGCAGGGGCACAACCTGTATAGCTTGTGAATCCATCGTAGAGTACACGCATCATTTACATTTGTGTAATCGTTAGTCTCCAGTCAGTCTGACGTGAATGTCTTTGGACTGTGAGAGGAAACCAGAGGACCCAGAGAACATGCAACTCTGCACAGATTGGTCCCAGGCCAGGTTAATTCCCACAACTTTCTTGTGATGTAACAGTGCAACCTACGCTGCCACCATGAATTTTATGGTGCAAGGAGTAATTTGTTAATCCAATTAATCCTGTATTCATTTCAAAAATATTCAAAACGATTGATGTTTTAAAGATGGTGTAGCCAACTTTAGATAAACCAGCAGGCACATGGCAGATTTTGAAAGTTGCGAGCACAAAAAAAAAAGCAGACTTATTTTGAGTCATCACTTCAAAGCATTCTCCGGAGGACGTAAATGTGCACAACCTAACTTCTGACCATGGAAGTGCAGTGAGCTGGGAGAGTTGTGCACAGCACAAAATTAGTTGTTTAAGTGGATAACCTAATCCTGCCTTTTGATGTATCATTCACTTTCCAGAAAAAAAAAACATCACATTATTAGCTATATCTAAACCACGAGAGTGAAAATAATTTGAGTGCAATTAACATGAACATTAAATGCAGCTGTCAGGCTAGCTAGCTAGGGTGGTAGTATTAGCTATCGAAATTGATGGCGATCAGTTTACAGGCAACAACACTATCCTGCTGTAACACTAAAAATCAAAAAGGTTTGGATACTACACTGCAAAAATATATTTTGAATATTTATTTTGCATTTTTATCACATTTCATCCATAATGTTTGCCCACGAATTGATTCCAGCAAAGTAGCTACCTACGACATGGACTAGTAGCTTGCATATGTTCCGTTATTTTGCTCTGAATTCATAGCATGTTGTAAAATGATTCACATTTTAGCTTCCAGAATGTGAGCATGTGCTCTAATCCTTAGTCCACTCCAGATCCCAGAACATCAGGTCAAAGAAGACAGGCTTGGGGTGGAGGGCATGCATCAGGCACACCCAAATTATTTTTTGTCTTAATGTTTTCTTCCTCTGTCTCTCTTTTTTTGGCTGCACTTTTTCTGCCATTGTCCTACAACAAGTTTCTTTACCAAGAGTATGTCTACCTTTCTAACGCTTCGGGTAAGTGCAATGAGTCCAGTGAGAGGGTATGCGCTATTGTCTGGATGGGCTTATTACAGGTTTGTGACAGCCACAGGTCCCAGATTTTCGTCCTTTCTTGTTAGCCCGACAAAAATCATTCATTAAATAGTCCATCAAAACAATTTCAAAAAATATTACTGAAAACGTTTCTAAAATATCATACATATCCTGCCCTTTGGCCATCACCATAATTGTTTCTGGAAAATGATACCTATTTTGAAATGTTAGGTTTGCCACACTATCCAGTGAATTTGGGACCAGCGCATGTTTGCCACTGTGAACCTTTTTACACTCTGTTGCCATTAAGGAATTTAGGAGATTAGCCCCTAGATTCTTCTGGGCGCGTATCTGCAAAGTATTGTTTGCGGCGCTATTTTGCTCTGTCCTCCACGTGACTTCATATCCCTCCGAGAGCGTAATCGAAGTGAAGTGCCCTGATGGCTGATACAATAGACCTACTCAGATTTTGCTTATTTTGTCATTTTTCGCAGATATTTGTGCTTCTACCATGGGTGAATAGGCTGGTTAAATGCTTTTTGTTTTTGTCTGTTTTAATTGTGTTTATTTTCATGTCTGACTGTTGCTGCAGCCTACAGCCCAGCCATGAATGCCATGGATCAAAGATTTGTGCCTGTATTTTAGTTAAAAACAAAATCACAGACAAATAGTTGAAAATGTTATAAAGTTATCAATGAGACTATCCATTTTTCAGAGATGAGATAAAAACATGTATGCAGAAGCCTCGCTGTTAACAAAAAAACTATACATAACACAATATTTTCCCAACAGAATATTTTAATTTTCAGCTTATTATGATGGTGGAGGGCTTGTCAAAATTTGGTACCAAGGAAATGTCTACTCAATTTTTAACCCTACATTTTGTTGAAGCATACTGTGCTTTGACTGCTTACTGAATGGTATTAATGTTTTTTGAATGTTTTATAGACCATACCAGGTGCAGTGCTGATGATAACTTCTGGCTTCAAGCAAGATGTGAATTCTTTGTTACTTTATTGACACAGATTTAATTAGTGGTGTTCACAAGCCTGACAGGCCTGATATAAAGCTTTAAAGAGTAAAAAAAAAAAAAAAAAAAATCAAAGCTTCTCTATGACTGGCTGGCAGGGTCAAAATAACCCAAAATAATGGTGAGGAAAAAGAGGCTGAAAAAGACAGATTTGGGTTAGATGTAAAGCTCAGTACTTAAAATAAAGTCATTCTGCTGCACTCTTAATGAACATCATGCATGAGGTGAACCCTACTTAGTATTGGACATTTAAGAGGGCCTGACTTTTTTTTTAGGCTCACTAAACTAAACTTTTATTGGTTGCTCTGCTGCACAGAGGTTGCCTTGGTAGGCCTGATAAACTTCTGCAGGAGGCATTTTCAACAGTATACAGTATGTACTTTGTGTACATGGTGAAATCATCCTCTTTGAGTGTATTAACCTGCATTAACGGACGATAACCTGACAAACTAGAGCCAGATAATGAAAAATACTTCTATAGATATCTGTGATAAATTAAATGGAGTACTCTACAAACCTGCTTGTCAAGGATGGAGGTAGATTTCAGAGAGTTTCCACTACAGAGGTATAAAAAAACTAGAGTGGACAATCCCGTCGTTTTCGTGGCAGCACGCCGCCGCCATCTTGTGTATGTATATCGGGGCAGACATTCAATGGAAAATTCAGTATAACTGGCCTCAACCGTGCTCGTTTAAAACGAAAACTCGCTCACACAGGACAACAGCTGAAGTGCCGATTTTTCTGTAATGTCTTCTGAATAAATAAACATTGAATATACCTGATTTTTAAAAAAAAATGTTTTTTTATAAATATTATTGTTTGATTACAATTCCTTATTTATGTCCATTTTAAGTATGAAAAGATAAAAAAGAACAGCGAAAACAAGTCGCTAATCTGTCCACACTCATGTTTAGCCTTCTGTTTACATGTGCCTCATTGGACATTTATACATACACAAGATTGCAAAGCTATTCTGCCGTTTCCGCTTTGGTCCAGCCCACACGTTGTCCACTCTAGTTTTCTTATATCTCTGTTACCACAGTCCCCTCTTGTTTCTTGAGAAGCCAGGAAGTAGACATGCATCATGGGAAAATCATGAATATTCAAGTTGGTACTGTTGCTGTCTAATGATGATAAACATTGCTAATGCTTTTTTTTTTTTTTTTAAAGAAATCCTGTCCGAGACAAATATTTTGCTGCACAACTTTGTTGTAGCTTGTTGTGTTGAGCCGTGACCGATGTTACAGGCCTTGGTTGACATGTGACTGATGTTACATGTGACTGACTACCAGCTTTATTGCATTCTCAGGCAAGATTGATACATGAAAAATCAACAAATGAATTGTGTTTTAGGTTAATACTGACTAACTCTTACAAATGTGTGGATAATAGTTTGGAATTTTCAAAAAAGGTTTTTACTGCTGTTATGACTTGGAAAAATCACAACAAAGAAAACTGGCCAGTACAACTAAAACAAATTTATTCTTTACAAAAAAAGTTGTACAAAAATTATCCACTATTTAAATTCTCTAATAACACAGCCACTATTTAACTGTTGCCAAAACAAAACTCTGGTTTGCTCTCTTCTGCTGTCTGCTCTCTTTGTTGTCAGTCTCTGCTGTGCTTAAAATCACAGCCTTTTTATAGTCTAGCAACCTTCCAGAAAGATCCACAGGATTCTAGGGAAATCCCGCCCCCTCCAAGCAGGAAAGTGCCAGAAGCTTCTAGAAATTACTAGACTTTTCTTAATGATTTTACAAACACGCCACCAGATGGTGCCAATGAACAAAATAAATATAGCTGACCAGCAGGGCAGCAAAACAGCATGTAACAAATCTTCATTTACAAATGGAATATAAAGCTGTACAAAAAATTATCATACATAACACCTCCCCTCTTTAAGAAAAGAAAGGTTTGCTAAAAGCTTTCTTTTGTTAAAATTAACACAGTTTTATAATCAGAACAATATTGAACTTTACACAAACATATTATTGATCATGATAACAATCATATACATAACAAACAGTGTAAGTCTCACAATCAAATAGAAAAGTAAAATTACGTTTTTCACAATCACGGAAAGAAATAAAATTACATGCGTGAAAGTGTATCTGGGATTACATTATCTTTTCCCCTGATGTGAGAAATATCCAAATCATACTCTTGCAAAAGTAAACTCCATCTCAGTAATCTTTGATTCTTGTTTTTGATCTTGTGCAAGAATGTGAGGGGATTGTGATCACTGAAGACCTTGATGGAAGTAGCTGAACAAGTCAAATAGACTTCAAAATGTTGTAAAGCCAAAACAAGTGCCAAACATTCTTTTTCAATTGTTGAGTTGTTTTTCTGATGTTTATCAAACTTTTTGGAAAAGTAACAAACAGGATGATCTACTCCATCAGTGTCTTCTTGCAGTAAAACTGCACCTGCACCAATGTCACTGGCATCAACTGCCAACTTGAACTCCTTTTTGAAATTGGGAGATAAGAGAACTGGTGCATTTTTGAGAATAGCTTTTAGCTGGTCAAACGAATTTTGACATTTTTCATCCCAGACAAATTTTGCATTTTTCTTCAGTAAATTTGTCAAAGGTTCAGAGATGATAGAGAAATTTTTACAGAATTTTCTGTAGTAGCCAGCCATCCCTAGAAATCTCATGAGCTGTCTTTTAGTTGTTGGCTCAGGAAATTCAGTGATAACTTTGACTTTTGCATCATCTTGTAGGATGACATCGTGGTAAACCAAATCAGTCCTTGATGGAACGTCAGGGAATATGTGACTATTTTCAAATATGAGCTGCTTTAGCTGCTGTTGTTGAAAAGGGTCCAGGTGGGACAACTTGCTGTCAATATTTTCAAGAATGTCTGAATTTTCAAGTTTGACTGGACCAGGTTCATTTTCTAAGGGGCAGTCACAATCTCCGGAATTTTCCAGTTCAACTGTATTTACCACATTGACTGGCTTTTGCTGTGTGTCTCTATCAATGTATTCTTTCAGCATGTTGATGTGACACATTTGTTTTTGTTTCCTCCTTCCAGGAGTTGAAATTATGTAATTTAGATCACTGACCTTTTTGAGGACAGTGTAAGGGCCGAAATATCGGGCTCTTAGAGGGTTTCCAGGAACTGACAAAAGTGCAAGAACTTTGTCACCAGTTTTAAAACTTCTATCTTTTGAATGAAGGTCATATCTGGCTTTCATTTTGCCCTGAGCTTCTTTGAGATTAGACTTAGCAAAGTCACAGGCTTTAGAGAGACGATTACGGAAGTCAGAGACATACTGAAGCAAGTTCATTGGGACATCATCTTCAGCGAGCAACTTTTCCTTCAGTAGCTTCAGAGGTCCACGGACTGTATGCCCAAAAACGAGCTCAAAAGGACTGAACCCAAGAGACTCCTGAACAGCTTCACGGGCAGCAAACAGAAGAAGATGGACACCTTCATCCCAATCTTTCTCTGTGTCAAGGCAGTAGGTCCTTATCATGTTCTTCAGGGTTTGATGGAACCTCTCCAAAGCACCTTGACTCTCAGGATGGTAAGCTGATGACCTGTATTGTTTAATACCAAGCTCATGCATAACTTGTTGAAATATGCCAGACATGAAATTTGATCCTTGATCAGACTGAATAGACTTAGGAAGACCAACTAAGCAGAAAAACTTGGTTAGAGCCTTGATGATAGTCTTCGCCTTGATATTACGAAGTGGAATTGCCTCAGGAAACCGGGTGGAAGCACACATGATAGTCAGTAAGTACTCACAACCAGACCTAGTCTTCGGCAATGGTCCAACACAGTCAATGATGATCCGACTGAAAGGTTCTTCAAAAGCGGGAATGGGCTTAAGTCGAGCCTTTGGAATATTTTGGTTCGGCTTCCCAACCATTTGACAAGTATGACAGGATTTGCAGTACTCCTGCACATCAGACCTCATAGAAGGCCAGAAGAAGTGGTTTCTGACACGTTGAAGGGTCTTCTTGATACCCAAATGACCTGACATAGGATTGTCATGGGCCAGACTAAGAGTTTCTTGACGATAAGACTTTGGAAGAACAATTTGATGGGTGATCATCCACTCTTCATCTGCAGGAACATCGGGTGGACGCCACTTTCTCATAAGCACACCATTTTTGTAGTAAAAACAGACAGGAACTTGAGTAGCCTCTTGTTCACTTGCAGCCTGTGGTAGAAGATGCGCTAGATCAGGAGCTTGTTGTTGCTCATGAATAAGTTTTTTACGAGACAAAATGTCATTAGAATGACCTGACAAGGACAAGTCTGAAGATTTCCCAGACATCTCAGGACTGGAAGGTTCCTGATGAAAAGACTGCCTAATGAACGTGTCAGCCAGGTTAAAGTCCAGGTCAGCAACATCCTGAATAGGCTTTTTGGCCATAGAACGAGTAACTGCACATGAAGGATAGAGGTCTGGAATTTCCTCCTCTATAGAGTCAGATTCTTGATGAATCAAAGGAGTGTCAGTTACAATAGGGTAGGGTACAACCTTATCCCCAGCAAGATCATTACCAAGAAGCAAATGAATGCCTTTGAAAGGAAGTGAAGACCTAACACCAACAGTAACAGGCCCAGAGACTAAGTCTGATTTGAGATGAACATTATGGAGAGGTACACTTGTGAAACCACATTCTACTCCTTGAATAAGGACATTAGCCTGAGTAGACGATTTGTCCGAAAAAGGCAGAATATCTGCAAGAATAAGAGATTGGGAAGACCCAGTATCCCTTAGAATTCGAACAGGAGCAGATGAGGAAAAATCATGTGAAAGTGAGACAGAACCATCAGTGATGAATGGCTCAAAACCCTCCATAACCGGATCAGACACAGAAGGTAGAAGATCAGGTGAACTGACCATTGATACAAGAGATTCTCTCTTTGTCAAAGCAGTTGGCTTGGTTTCTTCTCGTTGTTGTTTTTTCTTGAGAGCATAACACTCAGAAATAAGGTGACCTTGCTTTTTGCAGTAATGGCAAGACACAGAGGGTAAAGAATCAGAGGATTGCTTCTCACTGGAAGGTTTCCTTTCAGAAGTGGCCTTAGAATCATTAGAAGTGTTATTAGAAGAAGTCTTGGACTGAAACTTGCTTTGAAATTTTGAAAAAGTGGATTTCTGGACAAAAGAAGACTTGTGAGTCAATGCATAACTATCAGCTAGCGTAGAAACATCTTGCAAAGTAATGGCTTGTTTTTCTTCAAGGAAAGTCTTAATATCAGGCTGGACACACCTTTTGAATTCCTCAACCAGAATAAGTTGCCTCATTCTATCAAAATCTTTTTCAACATTCATGGAATTACACCACTGATCAAACAACTGTTCCTTTAACCTGCCAAATTCAACATGAGTTTGACTGGCTTCCTTGCAAGAATTCCTAAATTTTTGCCTGTAAGCCTCAGGGACTAATTCATAACCCTTCAGAATGGCAGATTTGACAAAATCATAATCACCACACTGTTGGACAGATAACTGGTTATAGATTTTTCTAGCTTTACCAGTAAGAACACTTTGTAACATCATTGTCCAATGCTCTTTTGGCCATTTCAAATTTTCAGCAATTTTTTCAAAATGGGTAAAGTATTGGTCAACATCATTTTCTAAGAAAGGAGGAACAAGTCTGATATGTTTAACCACATCAAAATGATCAGAAAGTCCAAATGATTTTGGAACAGTACCTGCTTCTATTCTCTTCATTTCCAATTCATACTGCATTCTTTTTTCTTCTAGTTCTTTCTCCAATCTTCTTTCTTCCATTTCTCTTTCCTTCTCCCTCTCCAACCTTCTCTCTTCCATCTCTAGTTGTTTTTGGCGCAGCTGGAATTCAAGCCTTTGCAGCTCCGTTGCAGGCACTTCCACAGCTTTAATTAATTCTGCTGCTTCTTCCCCAAAGATATCTTCATCGATGAAATGCTGCACCAAAATGTTGAATATTTCTTGTTTCTTCATTGATGACTTCACATCAGATAATCCAAGGGTTGAGGCTATTTGTAGCAAGTCCTTCTTCTTTGCCAACAAAATTAATTCCTGGGTTGGAGTTTTCAAAAAACTTTCCACATCAAAAGTCATGATTGCTGGTTTTTAAACTAGTCCAAAGATTTAAAATAATAATCTTCGGTGAATCCAATCTCGGTGGAACCTCCAATTTGTTATGACTTGGAAAAATCACAACAAAGAAAACTGGCCAGTACAACTAAAACAAATTTATTCTTTACAAAAAAAGTTGTACAAAAATTATCCACTATTTAAATTCTCTAATAACACAGCCACTATTTAACTGTTGCCAAAACAAAACTCTGGTTTGCTCTCTTCTGCTGTCTGCTCTCTTTGTTGTCAGTCTCTGCTGTGCTTAAAATCACAGCCTTTTTATAGTCTAGCAACCTTCCAGAAAGATCCACAGGATTCTAGGGAAATCCCGCCCCCTCCAAGCAGGAAAGTGCCAGAAGCTTCTAGAAATTACTAGACTTTTCTTAATGATTTTACAAACACGCCACCAGATGGTGCCAATGAACAAAATAAATATAGCTGACCAGCAGGGCAGCAAAACAGCATGTAACAAATCTTCATTTACAAATGGAATATAAAGCTGTACAAAAAATTATCATACATAACACTGCACTATGTACATTAGTCTGTTGTGACTGACATAACAGCTATGAAACTAGTTTATTTGAAAGGAATTTTGAACCAAATGATTTGAACAAGTCATTTTTTGTTGTTGTCAATGTGGACACTGGTATTCCAAAACTAAAGCACTGGAGAAGAAACAAGTTTACGCACTAGATATAAAGTGAGGCAAATTCATGCATATTCTGATGGCAGCAAAACATGAAAAATCCTGTCCTCTTCGATGCACCATAACTACCTTCACCAGATCAGCTTAACCAAAACAACTTTTGTTCTACAAAGCTGAACATCTGTTCATTTCACGGACTGTTTTCCACTTTCTGGAAAATAATTTTTGACCTCTGAGTTTCTACAAAATATTATTGCCCTGATATCTGTCAGGAAACTGCTTCTCCCCTTTGGCCCTGATTTCAGTGTATTTTTCAGCATATTGGTGCGTGAACAGAAGGGCAGGTTACCCTTGCCAAGGGCATTGAAACAACCCCATACCATGACACTGCATGGCTTTTGGTCTTGTTGCTGGTAACAGTCAGGATGGCCCTTTTCTTCCAAAAAGCGACCTGAAATATTGATTCAGTTGACCACAATACACAGTTCCACTGTTTTATGGTCCGTGAGCCCAGAGGAGTCGCAATGCTGGATGCTGTTAACATAAGGCTTCCTTTTTGCAAAGTGAAGTTTTAACTAGAATTTATGGGTGTAACTGCACATTACAGTACAGAAATAGCTTTTCCAAAGTAATTCTGAGTGCATGTGGTTATTTTGGTTATCGATAAATGATGGTTCCTGAATCTGCGCCATCTGAGTGATCAGAGATCACAGATATTCAGCTAAGGCTTGCGCCCTTGTCCTTTATGTGCCGAAATTCCTCTAGATTCCTTGATCCTTGTGATTATGCTATGCTCTTCGGAGTGCGAAATATCCCAAGCTTTTAATGATTTTCTCATGTATTTGACAGTAAATTGGTGATCTTGGGCCAATCCTTGCTCCTTAAGGACTAAACCTTTCCCAAATACTGTGTACGATGAAATCTCAGTCAAACTATATTCAGATATCACTGCTTTCTGTTTTTTCATGTGCATTTCCCTAACAAAGCTAACTTTTTCCAGGTTGTGGTTGCTTTTTTTCATGCAGGTTTTGGCAAAATAAATGGCAAACTTTGAACCATCTTGCCGGTAAACAATCATGCCTATTTGTGACTGCTCGTTTTATGCCCTGTTATAATTGAATAATCTGTTTAGACTTAGACTGTTCAGACTCTGACTTAGACTTCTTTAGTGTCCATTAAAATTTACATAAAATGGAAATTTGTCTTTGACAGTGGCATAAAACAAAACACACAACACAGAAGACACTATGCACAATAAATAAATATAAATCAAAATAAATATATAAGTTAAATAGACTATGAAATCAGTCCAGTTTGCTTCAGAGAGGAGTTAAAAGATAGGTGGGCATGAATAAAACTACATTAAGCGCCTATACGATACAAACTGCATACTAAAATTATCTGGGCAGTTCTTTGCTAAGGATGGTCACGGCTGATTGAATGAATGAATGAATGAATTAATGGCTTGTAGCCATTTTTCCTTGCTAATGGGACTGCAAGTCTCCAACCTGATGGCAGCAGCTGGAAAGCACATTGGAGGAGATGAGTGGGATCTTGATAAACCTATAATGCCTTCTTCATTGTATCCCCCGAACGAAGTTCGAGGATACTATGGATTTGGCCTTGTCACGCGTCTGCTGCGTCCGAGATTTTCTTGTGAACGCTCTACAGCCCACATAAGTGCACCGATTCTTTTCAAATTTTGCAGGGACATGTATTATGGTAAGTTCACGACACCTATTGATTTTGGGTACTCTGGGACCATTTGGGCCCAACTGGGGGGCCTTCGGGGGATACATGTGCCGGTTGCCGAGTGCTCTAGTTAAAAATCTGTGAGTACAAGTGCGGTAGCTTCAGTTTTACCTGTGGATTGTTCCAACTTGGTGTTTTTCTTAAGGTCCCAAAACTTTTTTAGTCTTTCCATTCCCCTTTGCCAATTTCTTTGGAACATGTTCCATACATCACATTCAGAATTTGTAAATAGTCTTGTGGAACTGAAGTTACAAAATAATATTTTAAAAGCCTACAATTGCCTTTCCCTACCTACAGTTTCTTAGCTTTTTGCAGTGGTCCATCCCCCATTCTTTTTTGTCAGCCTCTTCTTGGTTCAGTCTACCCCAGCGCGATCTTGGGGAATGTTCAGGATCTTGAGAAGGATTAGGTTCTCTGTTTTGAGCCATCCATGATGTTTCTTGCCTCCCATAAGATCCACTGAAGCTGAAACTCACTGGTGTGGCACCCCCGGCTGGCCTACAGAAGACACTTTCAGTAGTGAGGAGCAACTTGAGCACCAGCCTGTTTCGGGAGGGATCATTCCGTGGTATTCGTGACATGGATCCAGAAATTCTTGGTTCAGAATTTTCATGAAATACTTTGTTGTTAGTTAAGCTGACATCCGAAAGTTTCTGAAAAATGTATTTTGGCTTCACGGATCATTGCACTCATGGCAATTACAGTGCCCTCCATAATTATTGGCACGCCTGGTTAAGATGTGTTCGTAAGCTTCTAATAAATTCAGTTTTTTTTCTAAATAATATAGGACCACAATGAAAAAAAGAGGAAAATCCAACCTTTAATTCAGGTGCATTTATTCAGTGGGAAAAAAATCCCACATTAAGGAATAATTCTTTTACATCAAATCATGTGTTCCACAATTATTAGCACCCCTGAGGTTAATACTGTAACACCCTAACAAGGTTCCCACGACCTCTAGAAGAGAAACAGGCCCACCGATCCTCCCCCATACTTCACAGTGGACATGAGGTGCTTTTCTGCATACTCATCTTTTGTGTTCCTCCACACCCACTTAGAGTGTTTGTTGCCAAAAAGCTCTATCTTGGTCTCATCAGACCAAAGCACACGGTTCCAGTACCACTTGGCGAACTCTAGACGTTTGCGTTAATGATTGTGAGTGAGAAAAGGTTTTTTCCATGCATGCCTCCCAAACAGCTTGTCGGCATGTAGATGGCGCCTGATGGTTGTTTTGAAGACTTTGTGACAGTGAGCTTTGGAAAACTTTTTACTTCTCTTACCATCGTCCTCACTGTGCGTGGTGGCAAAATAACCTTGCGTCCTCGTCCAGGCTTGTTTACCACTGTTCCAGTTGTTTTCAACTTCTTAATGATTCCTCTGACAGAAGATTTGGGCAGGTGCAGGCGAGTGGCTGTTTTCTTGTAGCCATTGCCTGACTTGTGAAGGTCAACACACATCTGCCTTTCTTGAATGGTGTGTTCTTTTGTCTTTCCCATGTTGAAGAGTGGATAAGATAAATGGCCTCTGTGTCACATCATATTTATACCCCAGGGAAACAGGAAGAGATGATTTACTAATTTAATGTTCCTAGATACTCTGATCAACTTTGTAAACTACTATAGAAATGACAGAAATACATCAATTACATTTAATTTCTAGGAATTGTTTGGGGTGCCAATAATTGTGGAACAGGTGATTTTATGAAAAATAATTATTTCTTAGTCAGGGATTTTTTTTCCCTTAAAATTCACTTGAGTTGAAGGTTACATTTTTAACTCATCTGACGACGAAGTCAGATTAGCTTATGTCATGGCCTATTTGTCCGTTGTTCGTCGTCGTCGTCCATCGTCCGTAAACATCTTCTCCTCCGAAACCACTGGGCCTATGAAGCTGAAACTTGACTGGTACCTTCCTACCCATGAGGACACCAAAGTTTGTTCAAGGCCTTCCGATCCGATTTCAAACATGGCCGCCACGGCGGCCATATTGAAAATCACATAATTGGCCATCTGAAAGCTATTTATGCACATATTCACTTGAAATTTGCTCTGTAGTTAGTACGTGGCAAGATACATCACATACCATACGGTTTTTTCCGCATTTCGAATTTTGACCTTGCTTTCACCTTCAACTTTATACAACCCCTGTGAGTTACATTGAAATCTTTCAAAATCATCTTCTCCGAAACTACTGGGCCAATGAAGGTGAAACTTGACAGGTACCTTCCTGCCTATCAGGACACTAAGTTTTGTTCAAGGTGTTTTGATCCGATTTCAAACATGGCCGCATATTTAAAATCACATAATTGGCCATCTGAAAGCTATTTATGCTTATATTCAGCTGAAATTTGCTATGTAGGTAGTAAGTAGCAAGATACATCACATATTATACAAGTTTTTCCGTATTTCGAATTTTGACCTTGCTTTGACCTTCAACTTTGTACGACCCCTCTAAGTTACACTGAAACCTTTAAAACCCTTCTTCTCCAAAACTACTTGACCAATGAAGCTGAAACTTGACAAGTATCTTCCCACCCATTAGGACGCTAAATTTGTTCAAGGCGCTCTGATTCAATTTTAAATATGGCCGCCATACCGGCCATATTGAAAATCACATAACCGGCCATCTGAAAGCTATTTATGCATATATTCACCTGAAGTTTGTCATGTAGGCAGTATGTAGCAAGATACATCATGGCTGTAGAAGGTTTTTCCGTATTTCGAATTTTGACCTTTGACCTTCAGCTTTAAACTTGTCCGTATAACATAATTTTGTTGTAACCACAGCTGATTCAGGTGTGCTACAGGGCCTGTGGCCCTATTTTTCTACAATTTTCTGTGTGAGAGTATGCTTCTGCAATAAAAATTTATTTTATTTTAAGGCTTTTAACACATCTTAACCAGGGGTGCCAATAATTATGGAGGGCAGTGTATGTACTGTTGTCGATTTCATGACTGATTGTGACTGGCATCAACATATGGAATTTTGTTGAAATTTACATTTTTCAAGTGAGTTATGCCAGGCATAGGACTTAGATGCGTGCATTTATGTTGCAAACAATTTTGTACATGCTTAAATATATGAGCCTGTAAGTCTTGATATTTGAAATTAAAATGACGTATTTCTTATTAAAAGATATGTAAATGTCTGTCTCACAAAGCAAATGTATCCATAATATTGATCAATAAAAGTCTGAGTGGTAATTAATTGATATTTATAGAGAGAGACAAAAGTGTCCTGTCCGTAATATTTTGCCCTGTCTGGTCTGTAACGGACATTGACTCCCCTGTCGAATTCATCTGTTCAGATATTTTTTTGAAAATTCCTTTGATATAAGGGTACATCACTGGATAGCTGAATATGAAGAATATCATATCGCCGAAATGAGGAGAACTTTTGATTTAACCGCGTTGCAAAAAAACCCATGTCACGATCTGTCCTGTCCGCAACAGTTTTTCTTTTATGTAATTACTCTACAGGCCAAAAGTTTGGGACCAACCTCAGATAAAAAAAAAAATCAAATCAAAACCCCGTGTTCTGCATTTCATTTCAGTTTATTGTGATTTAAGGGGCCAAGACAGTTTCAATACATAATACAGTCACGTTTCCAGCAAGGATTCAGACTGAACAAGACATTTTTGTGAAACTTTGCTCAGACTATAGATTCATTGAAATAGCCACCCTTAGCCTTGAACACTGCATCACAAATTCTTGGCATGTGATGCTACAGTTGAACTATGCTGCCAGCAGTGATTCCCATGCGGATTTCAAGCGTTCAATTTTAACACAAAGCCATTGGAACTCACTTATAAAACATTGTGCTCAGTGATCAATCTGTCAAGACAGCTTTAAAATGAAATTCACCCAAAACCTATTGGCTTCCTACAGTATATTTTATGCACTGAAGTCATTTCATGTGCAAAAATAAGGAAGATTTTTTAATCTGTGGGTGGCCCCAAACTTTTGGCCTGTAGTGTAAGTGCATTAATTACTATCGATGACATTAATTTTTATATCACCTGAAGTACTCCCAGAGTAAAACCCTGATTCCAAAATTGTTGGGACAAAGTGTAAATAGTGAATAAAATCAAAATGCAATGACTTTCAAATCAGACCAGCCAGTATCTTATTCACAATACAACAGAGATAACATAGCAAGTGTTGAAACTGAGGAATTTTACCATTTTATCTTCAAAATGAGCTCATTACAAATTTGATGGCTGCTACAGGTCTCAAAAAAGTTGGGACAGGGCCCTGTTTACCGTGGTATAGCATCCCCTCTTCTTTTTTGGGCTTTGAAGAGACAAGTTTCTTGAGTTTAGCCATTGGAATTAGATCCACTCGTGTTTAATACAGGCTTCCAGCTTCTGGAGAGTTTTGGGTCTCCTTTGACAGGCTTTTGGTTTAATTATGCGCCAAATTTTCTCAATCGGTGAAAGATCAGGATTGGAGGCAGGCCAGTTCAGCACACAGACTCTTCTACTATGAAGCCATGTTGTTGTAATAGCTGCAGTATGTGGTTTTGCATTGTCCTGCTGAAATAGGCAAGGCCTTCCCTGGAATAGATGTCATCTGGAGTGGAGCATATGTTACTCTGAAACCTTTATATACCTTTCAGCATTCATGGTGCTTTTTAGAACATGCAGGTGTCCTACACCATATGCACTAACGCATCCCCATACCTCCAGAGATGTTGGCTTTTCAACTGAACGCTGATAACAGGAGGGGTAGCCTGGTGGACATCGACGCTGTCGATGATGAGACCTTCAAAGCTTTTGCAATTTGACATTGTTTTTAAAAAGTATTCCACAATTTTTTTACGCAAACCTTCACAGGCTGGAGAGCCTCTGGCCATCATTACTTCTGAGAGACTCAGCCTCTCTAAGACATCCCTTTTATAGCCAATCAAGTTACACACCTGATGGCAGTTAACTTAATTACTTGCTAAATATTCTTTCAGCTGATTCAGTGATATATTACTTGGTTTTTCAGCCCTTTTTTAGACCTGTTGCAGCCAGAAAATTTGAAATGAACTCATTTTGTGGATAAAAATGTAAAATATCTCAGTTTCAACATTTGACAAGTTATCTATGTTCTATTCTAAATGACATATTGGCTCATGTGATCTGAAATTCATTGCAATTGCAGTCATTATTTACAATTTACACTTTGTCCCAACTATTTCGGAATTGGGGCTGTACTTCAAATTCAGCCATTCAAACAATTTACAGGACCAACACATTAGCTGCTGCAATGGAATTACTTCTCTAAATGTCCTGTCCGTAACAAAATGAATACCACGGAATGCACCGGAGATGGAGTTAAAATGGATGCAAACCTATCTAGTGGTGGAGCATTCCCTGAACAGATGGTGTCCCTGCCTGCTCATCGTGGCAGGGCAGCTAAAGCATATCTCAGTACCACATTACCGAAAGGCTGGAATACATCCTGTGCAGTAAACCAGTCCACTGCAGTGCGCGCACCATTCAGTGTCCCACTCATACCCGTTACCCATCTGCAATTTGGATTTCCATATCCCGGCTACATTAGTGAAATAGTTCTGAAAGTCTTTCATCAAGTGATAAGCTGTAAGGTAGCTTTTATACTGTCATGTACACTTCCTTTGCTGTGTTTTTTTTTCTGCTATTCATTGAGAGATTTTTGTCTGAATTTCTGTGAGCCTGCAGATATGTGTGTGACGTGCATTAGGTCATATTAGTGTTGGGTGGCTTGCAGACAGAACCACCCCCTTCCCCTTCGTGACAGTCTGGCATGGAAGATGCTGTTGTCCCCCCCCCCCCGCCCCAGGAATGTGACATTTGATGTCGAAATGGGTGTGACAGTTGGTGGGGGGGGGACCGTCTCAGAGACACACAGCTAGTCCAAGTGTGTATGTGTTCATGAGTGTGCTTGAATTTATTGGGAGTGTGTGTGTGTGTGTGTGTATGTGTGCGCGGGAGTGAGTGCACTGTGCATGCATTCCATGCATGCTCCTCACTGCCCCTGCAATCCATGTTCTCGTTTACACCCCCCTCCAGCCCCTGTGCTCTCACACACTTAAACACACCTCCCGCAATCATTGTGTTCAAACTCAGACGTGAGCCACACACTCATGCACACATAGAAATGCACACTCACCCGTCTCATACACCCTGGCATACCAACCTGCTAATATATGCTCTGCAAACACACTGCTGCAGACATATGTACATGTTCTTGCGCACACACACACACACGCATGCACAAGCTCGATATGTTTCACTGGGTCACACCCCATAGGCACATTACTGGGTGAGGCCTGCTGCAATAGTGATTTAGATTTTCTTTAGATTGATCAAGAGGGCGAGTGACTCGAACATGGATGGGAATTATCACCCCATGATGCTCCCACAGTTCCTGGACAGTGAGTAAAAACAATCGCTTTAACACTCTTTGTCACGTGACTTTCCTCATCTTTTTCTGCAGAATTAAAGAAAAAAAAAAACGCTGATGTGTAGAACAGTTAATTTAATTTCACAAGGAGGTGCAGAAATGGTGTCATGTTCGGTTGTTCTGTGGTCAGTATTGCGAGCGGATGTGTAACAGATACTGTTAATCGGTTCCCCTTTGCAGTTTAGATGCTGCTTCCTCCTCAACTTTTGTTTCTTCTGTGTGCAATAAGTTTTCTTATTTCTTGTTTCTGTTTACAGATGTGTATTTGCTTCGTAAATTAATAGGACTCCCCTGCTTAAATGCAATTAAATTGGGTTACTTTGATATCAAGCTTAAGTCTCCAATGTAAAGTTTGCAATAGTACATATTTAGGCCTCTTTTCGGCTCTGGTGGAAACTTAGCAGCCAGCCTCGGCATTGTGCTACGAGATTTGGAACTGACTCACACGGCATGCTGGTCTGCAAGGCCTAGGCTCACCGCATGTCGTGCACAGTGTTGCAATGCAGCCAAAGGCAGATCTGTCATATTTGACTGACCTGATCTATTTATAGGAAGTTACTCAAATGTCACCGAATTTAGGTACTAATGCAAAATTCTCCTGTTTCAGAGCTCCGCAACTTGCACACTACTCAGTATACCGCTAATGTTGGCACAGCATGGTCAATGGTTTGATCACCGTGGACTCGCTCCTGTGGGCCTGCTGCGAGGCTGACCCCTGGCTGGAGCTAAAGAACTTGACTGTGCTGCCAGGGGGGGGGGGGGGGGGGGGGATTGGAATTGGCCCACTCCCGGCTGACCTATACCAGGGAATGCAGTGTAACGGGACAGATTTACAGACCACTAGCAGTCTGGCATTACAGCCCTCAAATGCCATGTCCAATTACTGCCACGTATTCTCTGATGCTGTGAAAGCATTGACGTGCTTAAATGTCACAATGAATGCTCCCAGTTCGAGACGCAGAATATTTCGGTGAATGGCTTAGAACTGAATGTCTACGTGCTGTGGGGGGGTTATGAGGGTTTTTAGAATGAGGGTTTTTCCTGAAGAGCTTTTTATGAAAAAGTTGAACCCATTTGTGGACATATCATATATTTGCATTGGTATTGTAAAGCATCATGCTTCTGAGTGGGTGAATTTTGTGAGTACTATATTAGTTTTGTGCATGGTGGCTGCGTAATTTGACCTCTATAAACAGACTGTCTATATGATTTGTTCTGTGATTGCTGGTTGCTTAGGTTTTGCTGAGCCCTTACTGGTTTGGAGATGCTTAAGGTGAAAGTCCTTATTTTGTCTGTTTGGGAGATGTGGCGAGGTGTGATTCTGCTATATTGATCGAACATACAACAGATAAATCAATGATGTATGAAAAATTAGTCTGATCGTTGATAAAGTTTTCTGTATATGATACTTTTTTGGCAGACTTGTCTGGTGTACATTAATTGCCTTTGAGTAAAATTTATGTGAAGGCATTATTGTTTCTAGACTGCTAGCTGTTATTCCACTTGACTCAAAATTGAAAAACTCTAACTTGCTATTAGGAGAGCTAAGGCTAGCTATTGAAAATGAGGCTATGGTATAGCTGAATGCAGGCCTACCAAAGAAAACGATCTAGCTGTTTTATTTGTTTGTCAAATAACCAGCAACACAAAATCGAAAACATGCCACATTCCCACTAAAATTCGCACCACAACACCTTGAAGTTGATACATTTTCACCAGAGCCAGACTGAAAAAAATCACACCGCCTGTAACAAACTCGGAGACAAATCAAATATGAGTTTTCATTTGAGTGTTGCTGGATCTTTTAGAAGCGTAGACATTTGACAAACTTTTGTTGCAGCTTGGCTGTTTTCTTTGGTAGGCATGTGAATGGATGGTCTTTCAAATAAGCATGTGAATCAAATGTGTCACTGGTGAGTATTGTGAGTGGATGCTTTCATTTTTTCAGGACTGTTCTTTTTTGTTATCAGTGAGTTGATAACCTCTGAGCTGTTCCTGTGTCTGGCCCCGCCTCCTTGTGTTGTGGCTGCAGATCCACCCTCTCACTGCCACATGACTTCACCATCGCCCCAGACGATGAACTCCATGATGGGACACCCCTCCGTTATCAGCGCATCGGTCAACTCCTCCCGGCCCCTCCCCTCCCCGTTGAGTGGCATGGCCTCGCCGTATTCCGTCATCACCTCCTCCCTCGGCTCGCCCTCTGTCTCCTTGCCCTCCACGCCTGGACTCAACTTTGGAACGCTAAGCAGTTCTCAGGTGACGGCCTTGGCTCCTGAAGGCCTTTGCGTACCATGTGATTATGGTACCAGCTAGACCACTGGGAGTGAATCCTTTTAGAATTATTTGGGCCAGTTTCACAGAGTTTTAGAATTAGCTGGGCCAGTTTCGCATATTGTTTATTTAAACTGTATGCAACATATATTCTTGGGAGTCGGCATATTATGGGGGAAAAAAAGACAATTTTATTCAAGCCCAAATGAATTAATGTAAAAGTTGCAGAATTGTGTGGCCTAGCTCTCTATGGCTAAATTTCATATTTAATGGCAGTTAGTTCACTCTATGGGTTGGTATTATTCGTTTAAGTGATCACAGTGATTGAACTCTACTGTATGAGGTTTTTTTTTCCTCCTTAGTTCTTGCCTGAGGGAGAGTCAGTGCATTGAAATTGACTCAAAGCTGAAATAATTAATAACCTAATATCCTAATTTAGAGGTCGGGTTGGGGGTTGTATTTCAGTGTGCTGCATGACTGCTCTGGATAATGTATAGAGAAACGAATGCTTGTGAATTCTCAGCTTCAGTCATTGCTGAAAAAGAGACTAAAAGATGTGCATCCGAATGCATTTTATTATGTTTTATATTTACGCTGTGCGTGAAGTATTATGAGAGAGCATGTGTAGGACAGGAGCTGTTTTGTGAACTTAGTTGACGTTAGCGCAGGGGTGTCCAGTCTTATCCATAGAAGGCCAGTGTGGTTGCTGGTTTTTGTGACAGCCCAATACCAATACACCTGCTTCTACTTATCAGGGTCTTGATTGAACCCCCTGATCACTGAATTAGTTGAATCAGGGTCTGTACCAAAGATCTGCACCCACACTGGCCCTTCACAGAAAACACTTCCCTGGGTTAGCGGATAACATACTCTCTCACTGCATATGATTCGGAGTTGCTGCATCTCCGCACTCTTCATTCCACTAGTTTAGCTGGCACTGATATTGATTTGGATGAGTAGAATTGATCTTTAGCTTGTGCAGATGGATTGTGTTTGCGAGGCTGAACAGAGGGGGTTGCTGGTGAATGATTACACAAAGATAGTCCATTGACTGAAGTCCCTGCTCTAGTCACAGTGCAGCCAATTATATAACCTCACTACAGGGCTTCTGCCCATGTGCGGCTGATACTGGCCATGTCCAGATTAATTTCCAGATCACTAATAAACTCAATGGTAGCGCCAAATTCTGCCAATTTTTTTTCTTACCAGTTTCTTTTCCCTTTCCGTACACTTTTAAATAACCTTCTGGGCTTTTGAATAAAACTGTCCTCAGTAATAATTGTCCTGGTCTTCAACTAATCTAATGAACCAAGACAGGCTGAAACCAGACATGAAATTTCCTGTGTGGACCCAAATTTTAATTTCAAATCAGGCTTTGTTTTGATAATATGGAAATTACGCTGCTCTCTACTGGCAGATATGTGAGCTGCACATGGGAGGGTTGCAGAGGAAATCTGCATTTTTGTCCCTGAACCCCTGCATGGAAATTTTTAGGAAATGCTTATCCACTAGAACAGGGCTCCTCAAATAACGATCCTCAAGGGCTAAGAACTGCTGGTTTTCCACCCTCCCTTTACCTGGGAGTCAGGTGAGAAGATAATCTGGCCAATCAGCAGCATTAATTGTTCACTGAATTGCCTGGTAGGGAGGAAAATCAGGACTATATTTTGTTCGAGGACCGGATTTCGGGAGCCCTACATTAGCATTATGCATGAATGAGGGAATGCTTGCAAGCCAGAGTTAACAATTTCATGTGTGAATGACATCAACCTGTGTAGGCTGAATAGACCTGAAGAGAAACGACTAGATTGGCCAAATAATGAATATGTTGCTGGCCTTTTTTTTTCACGCGAATGTTCGTTCAGTTACAAACGTTACGCCAAAAAAAAAAAAAAAATTCACGCGAACGGCGGCCGTTCGCGCAAAATGAGGGGTGAATGTCTTGCCAAAGTGATCTACAGTTCACGAACATTTTCTTTGTGCGTGTGAATAAAATTCTATATGTTTACTGTGCAACCTGTTAAACTCGGTTTACAGCTCCCTGCATGTGACGCATGGTCTGATCAGTTGGCGTAAAGCGTAGTGGAGTAGCACGTTCTTTGACAGGCTACAAAAAGGAGCTTGACTCTGTAGACAGTTTATGGAGATGTTATGACTGAAATAAATTTTTAGGTAAAGCTCATTTGTTTTTTTTTTTTCCGAATAGGGAGGACGTCATTTAGGCAAGCTATAACTTTACGCTGAATCAGGCTGTTGTCAATCGGGAAATCCGCGACATCACACTATTCACAGCTAATGTCAATACAATTTTTAGTATCATCTCGATCAGTTACGCCAGGTTTTTCTGCGGAACCGAACGGTCAGTTATGCTGGCGCATTTTGACGAGAACGGTGTATCGCTCACGCCAGAGTTTGAAAAAAAGGCCTGTGTTTGTGCAAGAAGCCTGCATATTTGTACTCTCTTGTTGATTGAGATTGCATGATCAGAGTGTTATTGCCTACTCTGTTGGTTCAGTTCAGTAGCATAGAAGAAGACATTTGGGAAGACAGAAATTTTTTTATGGCATTATATCAGACTGTACAGCAGCACTCTTCTGAATAAACATGGGCGGTTAAAGCAATAAGCACTGATTTGCATAATTTTCAATACTCGATGCTCAGAAAAGTTTGTGTGATGGAATGTACTGCAACATCAAACATACACTCATGCAAACGCTTTTTTCCTCTCCAGATGAGTTCACTAAACAGTGTGAGCAGCACAGAGGACATCAAACCTCCGCCCGGTCTTCCAGGACTGGGCAGCTACCAGTGCACCAGCCCCGGTTCCCTTTCCAAGCACATATGCGCCATCTGTGGGGACCGTTCCTCAGGTAATGTGGACCAGCTCTTGTCCTTTCTCACCTCTCCTGTTGCTAATGACTCCTGAGGTACCCGGGATAATTATTTATGATGTTTCCACATTACCGAACCGTGCCTGCAGTACACACAAAACTTTCACATCAAACTGTAATATTTCCACTGGCATGTTTATCCGGTTCAAGTCTCAATTCTGTTTCATTTTCTTAAATATTAACATACTGTTATGCTTTACTTTACCCCACTGGAGAGCATATGGCAAATGAGTTACTTGGGCGTAATTCGTCATATTGACAGAAGGACGGAGGGCTTGACATTCGATGATGTGACAGCCTGTTCAGGTTTTATTACTGCCTCTTGGCCGGTGCATGCTTGGGTAGGCTTCAAAACTCAGTCCCTTTGACCAAAAAAAAAAAAAAACTAGATTAAATTATGTATGGCTCAAGAGGGAGCATAAACCTTATATCATTCTATAGCCATAAGTGTGCTTGTGTATGTGTGTGTCTGCATGTCCAGGGAAACATTATGGCGTGTACAGTTGTGAGGGCTGTAAAGGGTTCTTCAAAAGGACCATTAGGAAAGACCTCACCTACACCTGCCGGGACAACAAAGAATGTCTGATCGACAAGCGGCAGCGCAACCGCTGCCAGTATTGCCGCTACCAGAAGTGTCTAGCCATGGGAATGAAGAGAGAGGGTGAGACTCTACCCCTTCATATGCAGTAAATGACAAAGCTTTTATAAATGGTTCATGAGTGGATGTATAAACAGCACCGCGCAAAATTTTACATTTGAAATCTGGCCTTAGATTCCACATTAATGTTGCTATCGATGAAAAGCACGCTTGAGATACCGAATGCAAATTTAAGTAATTATTTTATACATAAAGGATTTTACATCATTAAGGAAAGTTGATGCAGATGATACGGCCTCAGTGGAACCTTGATTTGAGCATCATCAAGGCTGTAAGCAGTCTGCAGAACAATTGCGACACGATTTCCTGCATTGCTGGAACAGCCAAGCACACAATTATCTCATTAACCTGTAAAGGACTGCACACATAATTTGTAGGCAGATGGTGAACGTAAACTACTGTTACGGGAATGTGTTGTGAATTTGAAGATGAATTTACGCAATTAAGCGAGTGTCTTGGTAAATATGTAACATACGTAGGATATATGAGCCATGTTGAATATGAGTCAATTATGGCCTTCTTAGCGGTGCAAGAAGAACGGCAGAGGGGGCGGGAGAAGAGCGATAATGAAGTGGAGTCCACTAGCAGTTTCAGCGAAGATATGCCTGTGGAGAAGATTCTAGACGCTGAGTTGGCTGTGGAGCCCAAGACCGAGACGTACATGGACGCTAGTCCTGGGAACTCGGTACGTTTCAAGAATTCCATAATCTCCAAGCGCTGAAGGTTTCGAACAAGCTTTTGATATGCCAACCTTTTCTGCTTATTGGCCTTGACATCCATTTCATTATGCGATGCAGAAAATTCCAGATCTGAATACCAGAAATTGTCATTTATGAAAATTTGAAACACACTTTGCTCATTGTTTTCCTGCCAAAAAGCGCAAAGTCACACCACAGTAGTGAAGTGAATGCAGGGAAAGTGCACTGCTTGGCCAAAATAACCAAAAATAATCAAGAGCTTGTGACTGGATCATTATTCCAGTGATCGATAGGATTCAGCAGGCAAGAATTCACTGAACCCTTATGACGCAATGTCCGCACCCCTCTTAAGCAACCATGTCTTGTGGTCATGGGAAAGAAATTGCTATTTCAGAAGGCGCAAATTATTGCATCAAGTCAAGGAAACAATTTAGTGATTCTTGCTGACATTGGGTAAAAAAGGCACTATCATGCCGCGCACTTATGCAAATCTTTACTTCAGTCTTGAAATCATTCACCTCAAGTATTATAGAGATACAAATATATTTTGAGGACCTTTGAGTATTGAGTGTTACCATTGCAGAGCTTGCACTCTGGAATACCCTGGCATGATGTCATTTCACCTCCGATAAAGAGCTTTGGTTTAAGCGACTCGTCATTGGTTTCCCGAACCTTAGCCTTAAAAATAACCCCCAACCCTAAACCTAGCTCTACACCTAACCCTAAATTTAACCTTATCCCTTACCCTAAGTGTCAGTTTAGCAGATGCAAGTAAGTGAGGACCCCTAAAAATGCAGCCTTCGAAGGATGCAGCCTACGCTTTGAGACGCACCCAATAAATATGGCGCGAGGTTCGTCTGAGTGGATTGATAGGTCGCTCATATGATGTTAAGCATTTTCTGATGCGAGCTGTAACGTTTCAGAACCTAAGACCTTGTTTCACCCAGTTTACACGACATCACATAAACAGCGTTATCAGAAATCTCCACTTTGGCCGGGATCATTTTTACAAATGATCTTTTTCCGTGAAAAAAACTCAGTTTGCATGTAAAGGGGAGGCCAAACCGCATGAAAATATTTGCGTTTTTCCTATGTGTAAACGCAGACTAAGATGAGAAACATTATTCAGCAATGAAATTAAGTCAGCTGAGCACCTGTTAATCCTGAATGACCATGTTATCCCATCAATGGATTTTTATCTCCCCTGACATATTCTAGGAAGACAATTCTTTTGGCTCAAACTGTGAAAGGGGGGTTCAGAGAGCAAGAAAAATCACTTTCACACATGAATTAGCTACCACAGAGTCCCAACCTTAAAGGAACAGCTCAACAAAAATGGAAAATTCTGTGAGTTTCTATTCTCTTGCAGGGGAGTAGAAACACAGGCAAATTTAGTTAACCCTTAAAATAAATTTTGAGTATATCAGCAAAACTCCATTGCAGCCTTCTTCAACCCAACTGCGGGCAAGGTAGACTCGGTTGTTTGCATTTTGTAGAATCCTAAGAAGGCTGAAAATGTCTATGAAATTACTCCATGCAGCTTGTGCAGCATAATCAAATCCTTCTGAAACCAAATACACTACCGCTCAAAAGTTTGGGATTAATTGCAAATTTCTTTGTTTTCCAAAGAAAAATACATTTTCATGCATTTCACAAACAATTTTTTCCATTTCACCTACATTTTTATCCATTTCGCTAACGATTAAAATCAATCAGATGATTTTCAAAGAATAATCTACATTTTTGCATGGAGGCCTATTATCTGCAACTGTCAGTACTCTGTATCAATCTCCTGGTATGGCTGCTAATCCAAGTTAAGCATTTTATAAGGCTAATTGATTATTAGAAAACCCTTCTGCAAATGTGTTGCACAACTGAAAACCGTTGAACTAATAAGGGAGCCCAAAAGGGAGCATGGCATTCTTGAGGTAGGTTTAGTACCTGAAGCATCAGCAGTTGTTTGTTTGTTTACAGGCTCAAAATGGCCAGAAAGAAATAATTTCCTTTGGAGACCCGTCAGTCTATTGTTGTGCTTAGGAAAGAAGGCTATTCAATGCGAGAAATTGAAAACAGAATCTCTTACCATGCTGTCAACTACTCCCTTCAGAGAGCAGCAGAAACTGGCACTAACAAGGAAGGAGTAGGAGGCTCCGATGCACAACTGTGCAAGAAGACAAATATCTGAAAGTGTGTAATTTAAAACAAAGGCGCCTCACAGGTTGTCAACTAGCAGATGCGCTAAATAGTTCTCGTCAAACACCAGTTTCAGTATCAACAGTGAAGGTGGTTTTTTTTGATGAAGGCAAAATTTGAAGTACATATTCATCATTTTCCATTAAAATCATTATTTCTAACTCAAACAATGTCAGCATGTTCTGTTCATTTGCTATATTTCCTATTCAGACTAATTTCATGTGTGTTTCCATGGAAAACCAGAAAATTTCCAAGTGATTCCAAACTTTTGAGCGGTAGTGTACAGTAATTACATTGTGACCGGAAAAGTATTTCTATTATTTAGCATAATTTTTTACTGCAGTTGTTATATTCTTTAAAAAGTTCATGATGTTGAAATGATCATATGGACTTACTACAGTCCAGCAACTGCTAGAAGTACCTGATTTTCTTCTTAGTTATTATATCCCCGAACGCCGAATGGCATTCCGGGGATATTATGTTTTTGGTCCGACCGCCGCCGCCACCGCACTATGTGTTAACGCGATAACTTCAGTTATATTTCAATTACAAATTTCAAATTTTGCACATAAGTAAGTATCATAAAGAGGAAGAACTGATTCGATTTTGGACAATTTACGATGTCTAGATTGGCCACCAGGGGCCAAAAACTGAGTTAGGTGTTAACTACAGTCATTTTTCAATTAGAAATTCCAAGTTTTGCATATAAGGGGCCAAAAACTGAAAAAAATCACTTTTCCGCCATAACTTCAGTAATATTTCAATTACAAATTTCAAGTTTTGCCCATAAGTATGTATCATAAAGTGGAAGAACTGATTTGATTTTGGACAATTTACGATCTCTAGATTGGCCACCAGGGGCCAAAAACTGATTTACATGTTAACACGATAACTGCAGTAATATTAGAAATTCCAAGTTTTGCAGATAAGTATGTATCATAAAGAGGAAGAGCTGATTCGATTTTGGACAATTTACAATTTCTAGATCAGTCACCAGGGGCCAAAAACTGAAAAAAATCACTGTTTTTATCATATCTCTGGAAATATTTGTCTGATTGGTCTCAAATCAAGTGCAAATGAAAGGTCATGACCCGAGGATCGTCCCTCGATGACATTATACCTGTTTGGTTCAAAATTTTGACACAAGGTGGAGCTTTGTCACGTAAAATTCACAATTTTTGACATATCTTTGGAACTATTTCTCCAATTGACATGAAACTATGTGCAACTGCAAGGTCATGACCTTACAACGTGTCACATGATGACATCATTCCTGTATGGTTCAATATTTTGCCACCAGGTGGCGCTTTGTGATAGAAAAATTACCATTTTCACTATATCTTCAGAACCATTGGACCCATTGACCTGAAATTAAGTTCAAATGCAAGTCTATTCAAGGTCTATTCAAGGATTGGGGAATTTGAGGATTGGGGGCGTTCAGGGATATACCCCAAGCTGTCGCCTCCAAAGGCATAAGCCTAGTTTTAAAATATTTATTTATTGCTGTTAAGAGTATTCCGACAAATTTAAAAAAAAAATAAATGAAAAATGTTTCGGAAAAATTTTAACTAGCCTGCCTTTAACTGCAGCTTTACCTTTAACTGTAATGGTTTCCCCCCCGCTAATTCCTCAGACAAATGATCCCGTCACCAACATCTGCCAGGCAGCAGACAAGCAGCTCTTCACTCTGGTGGAGTGGGCTAAGAGGATCCCTCACTTCTCCGAGCTCCCGCTCGACGACCAGGTCATCCTGCTAAGAGCAGGTATGACGCACATACACCAGCAGAAGTCCTTTCTCCTGGTTCCAGAGCTCACATCAGCTTGTTTAGCCTCACACTCTGCTCATTTGAATACTTTAAATCTGAGTGAAGTGCAGTAATTTTTATGTGAGAATGTTCAGCTCAACCTGTATTTGAAGGTTTTTCAGTTCTTGGCACATCAGGATTTACAGTTTTGCTTGTTACCCCTGAAATTCTGATTTTTTGCTTAGGTTTTCCTTAAGTTGGTTCAAAATCAGATTTTCTTTCACATTGTAGGATAATGACTCATATATTTTCCATAGCTTTTGATTTCAGCGCTTCATTGAAGCTACAGTGAAATATTAAAGCCCAGGATGCAATGTTTTTATGACCCCAGTATTACATCAGTTAGAAAATATCTAGATCTTGTACATCATTTTATACACATTCCCCTCTAATAAAACTGAACATATTTCCTATTGTTGGAAACCTTTAGGTCTTTACTAGAATATTAAATAGACCAGAAGTTCCTCAGATTAGAATACAACTGCTGCATTGGTTTTATGGGGTTAAGTTCAACTTACCTTTTATGTAGTTTAAAAATGTTGCTTATAATTATGAAACATTAATGGTGGTTAAATTGAAAATCCATAATAAGAACATATATGATATGATATGAACATATTGCATTATAATTTATTTATAAGACCGCTATCTTGTAAATAAATTGTACTGCAATATGTTCACATGATACATGTCATAAAATGAATTCTTATAACGGATTTTCAATTTAACCACCATTTGACTTGTAATGGTTTTCTCAAGCATGTACTCTCGCAATGCTCATTGTCCTCGAGAGGATTTTATCATCAAAGCAAGCCATAGTGTAGCATTTCTAAAACAAGAGGTCATGAGAAGGGTCAAAATAAGCATAAACTAGAATAGTCTTGTTCTTTTATCTTGTGTATGCGAGTTCGGACCCGAGTGCTGACCAGATTTCTGTTTCTTGCTGAGCTCTGCGACATGATATATTTGTGTCTATGCTGCAAAACAAGTCAGTCTTACACATGGTTTGGTCTTATAGAAAAATAAAATCTCCATATATCTTTAAAACACGTAATGATTTTAACCGCAAGTTACTTTTTACTGGAAAAGTAGTGTTGGCTGTATCCCTCAGCAAATACTGAAGTGAATCAAAACACTGTATCTTACCTCTGGCTGTATTTTTGTCCCATGTGACTGAAAGGTATTACAAATGAGATTATGAGTCTGAATATATAGACTATAATTTTTGTGGTCTTGGGCTTTGTGTTTAGTGATTAAACAAGGTGCAGTTGAGATTATTGAATCAATTTACCACATCTATTTTACTAAATAGTATTTGTGGGTACATTCTGACAGCATTAGAATCTAGGTTATATATCTGGTTTGATTCTGGCTGATGAAGGATCCCCTGTGTGAGGGAACTCACCACCCTTTTGAGCAGGATTAGAGCAAAGCTGCTTGGTCTCCCTCTCAGGTTGGAACGAACTGCTCATCGCCTCCTTCTCGCACCGCTCTGTCACCGTCAAGGATGGGATCCTACTGGCCACCGGGCTGCACGTCCATCGCAGCAGCGCCCACAGCGCTGGTGTCGGCTCCATCTTCGACAGGTCAGACCAGTCAACAAAATATCCCTGTCTTCCTCCTCATTTTAGGTCAGGCAATCATTGATTGCTCCACCTCTATGTTTCATAACTCCTCGATTCAATTCCTCTCTATTTCTGCCTTTCGCTTGTAGATTGACGTCTCTTTAACATAACAGCTTAGTTTAGTCCATTTTGGATTGGTCAGCTACTGTATTAGACTCCAACTAAGATAATTCACATTAATTGGTGAATTGGTTTATTGTCAACTTTTTAAGCGCTATTGCATATATTTACCGTATGGCAAATAATTCTAGTCTTATTTACTTTGTCCACTTTTCATTGCAGGTCATTAGTTTGACATGGCGTGTATTTTTTAGTGCTTCTCAGCATTCAGGCTTAACTAGCAGTATCATGAGCATACATTTTAAATCTCAGCCATTTCTCTCCCACTCACGGAAAACCTATTTCCCACTGGTTTGTCTTTTTCTGCAGAGTATTGACAGAGCTGGTCTCCAAGATGAAAGACATGCAGATGGATAAGACAGAGTTGGGCTGCCTTCGTGCCATAGTCCTGTTTAACCCAGGTCATCTCTCTTTACTATGTTCCCTGTATTAAATTCACTAATTAAGCGTTCTAATACCACATTATTAGTTCAATTCCCGCTATTTCCATCTCTGGAAAAACTAGAGGCACTCCTAGAGTGCAAACCTCCCCCAAGGCTGAGTGGGAGCAAAGTTCAGTTATCGTGTGTCAAAGAATTTCAAGATGGCGGCCATATTGTTTCACTGATCGCGGTCAAAATCATCAGGGTCCATCCCTGATTTAATAGCGACCCACCCATAAAATTTCAGAGATATCAGTTCATTACTTTTTGAGTTGTCTTGTTCACAAACAAACAGACAAACGGCAAACGGCACCGATCACATTACCTCCTGCCAACTTCGTTTGGCAGAGGTAATAACTGGATCTCATTTTTTATCGCAAACTTCCAAAGGAGTCTTCTCTTTGAAATACTGGTTTTGAATTTATGCCCCTTTTGACATCACAAGGGGCGTCATTTGCATCATGTACCCGGAGACATGTTATATTTTTGGCAGCTGTTAATTTTGTCACATGATTAGTCAGTCAATCAGATCAGGGTCCTCATTTTCACTGACTCATTGCCCCCTTGAAACAGCACCTAGTTACTGAGGAGAGAAAACATGAGACTGGAAGCTGGCTGAAAATACTGAATTTGTGTTTAAATCTTCCTACACAATTCAAATCTTGTTTACCAGGCACTAGGGAATTGTTAATAATTGACATAATATGGTACTTAAAATTTCTGTCACTTTACTAAATCCGTAACTCTTTGGTTGCAGCCAATTTAACCCCTTTGGCTATTTATGGTTTACCCAATTTCATGCTTTATAATTCAAGATTTAAGCTTCATAAAGAGGATGAATGTGGCTCAACTCAGAGAAGACACAGCATTTAGAATTGTATCGTATTTCAGTTTATTTTCATGATTTTGGTCGAGAAAATGGGCTGCAAACATAAAAAAAATCTTCTTGAGAATTCACCATTTAAACTGAAACTGTAAAAAAATTATTTTGAGGATTGAAAAATGGCTGGGGGTTAAAACAATACATTTCTGGGATAATAAACTCTTAGACCACAAGTACTCCTCATCTGAACATGAAATATTAAATTATCCACTTTTTATAAGCAAAACAAGAAAGCTATCAAGGTGGCTCCCCAAACTCCCAGAGCCTTGAAAATGGCACACTTTCAATTTAAAAAATTAATCATATTTTTAACGCAAATCAACTTTGTACTTTGTACTTGTATGAAGTTCAATATGAATGGATGATTTTGTGGTTTAATGCGGCAGGAGTTTATCAATATAGGCGCCTCCTCACCACCTCTCCAAACCAAAAACATACCTTTTCTCCATGATAATGTTCAGAGTCTCGTCATTTATCTACAAAGCCGTGTCAGCAAGCACACATTCTCATTAGAGGAACTGCATATTTTACGGTCAGAATGTTCATGCAGGCGGAAAGCTTGCCGCTTACAATTCCGATCATCCCAGCGAAACGCAAGCTTGTAACCCTCTATGGAACAAGTATAACTCAGGTCATAGTAATAGCTGTTTGCACATTTAAAGAGCGAAAATGCAAGGCATTACATTTCATTGAATGTGGTATAGACTCTAAAACTGATCACCTAGGTAAGAAAAATGCCAGCATACTGCAGTGTCGACTACTCTTTTGTTACCCAGTGTGACAAACAAGCTCTGTGATTACGGTGGTAAACCAAAAATAAGAAATAGCTGGCTAGTTAGCTCGCAGGCTAAAAGTAAGATACAGCTTCACTCACTTTTCAATAGAATTATTGTGCTACTCCTCAAAAGTATCAATGCTGTCAGCCCTCCTGTCTGTTCCATTCAGAATAACTGCTATTTTCCATCTCGGAATCACATTTCCATCCCACAAATAAGCTCAGCTCTCCAGGCTCAGTTCTGGAGGTTTTTTGTTCCTATGCAACCACGTTTGTCTGAGCTGCGTGAAGTGTATTCAATACGACGTAACCCTATTACGCAAGTATTTTAATATGTCTTTTAAGGTCCAATCAATGTCTTTCCCTTACTGAGGAGAGCTTATACTGTCTGCGATTGGATAAAAATCATGTCAACTAATTATCAGGAGAATTTCACGTGGGCGTGAACTACAGCTGGGCTTTCACGCAGATACCACTGAATCACCATTAAAGTGATTGGATTTCCGTGAGAGCTTGTATGAGGCTCTAAAAGACAGCTAAATTCTTCAACTGACATAACCCACGATAGGAAATTACGCGTTTTTAATATGTGATGTGACTGAAATTGATAGTAGAATGACATAGTGAATATCATGGCGAATTTTTGCGTGAGGAACTGATTTTTTTTAACTACTTGGAATACCAATGAGTCACTGTAACTGAAGTGGTTGCTATGAAGGACAGTGATTTTTTCTGTTGCAAGAGATCATTTTTTAAAAATGCTGGATAGATACTATGCGCAAGGATATTGAGCAGTTTGCACATCAGGCTTAGCTGAGGAGTTTAATTCCTGCAACTCCTGCAAAACAGGGATAGGAGTGAACTCGTCAATATCCTAGACTGTGTTCCAGCTCTGCTGGCTTGTGAATATTCAGTAACTGATCTGGGGCTGCCATCTAGTGATAGAGTAGGGCAACTGCTTCCATAAAAAGAGCTGCTCTATGTCCGCAGGCCTCTACGTCTGCAGATGGGTGTGAAAGAAGTAAGCTAATGTCAACATGAGTTAACGTAGCATTTGTTGCATAAAAAATTTAGGGTGCCAAGCACCAAAAGCACTTTAAATTTTTGATGTAATTGTAAGTTTATTATTATTATTTTGTGCATTGTATTGTAATTTTGAGTTTTGAGCTACGCTGTGACGATAGTCAGCAGAGCTTTTCTAGTGCTGAGTCGTCTGGCGTTTGTCTGTCCGTCCGGCGCCAACTTTTCACTTCAAATTTGAATATCTCAAAAACGTCTGATAACTTTTTGTCTAATTTGTTGTGAGCCTTCCTTATTATGTTCTGATGATCCCCTGCAAAAATTAGAAAATTGTACGTCCCTGTTTTTGAGAAATTCAGCCTTTTTGACTTAGATAATCAATGTTTGTGCTCATTTTTACCTCCACTGTGAGGATAGTCAGCAGTCAGCAGAGCTTTTCTAGTGCCAAGTCATTCAGCGTCCGTCTGTCTGTCTGTCTGGCGTCCACTTTTCACTTCAAATTTGAATATCTCAAAACCTGTCCGATTAATTTCTTTCTAATTTGGTGTAAGCCTTCCTTATGATATTCTGAATATTCAGTGTTTTGTGCTCATTTTCTCAGTCTTTCATTAATATCTCAACAACAGACTTGTCAGCCTAAAGAACTCTGCTGAAGATGACTGAAATTATCATATTGTTCTGGATCATGTTATTCTGCTTCATGTTGTTCCACATCATTTTTCTGGATCATGTTATTCTGCTTCATGTTGTTCCACATCATTTTTCTGGATCATGTTGTTCCAAATCATTGTTCTGGATCATGTTGTTCAGGATTTTTAAAGAAATTTTTATTTGACCGTTGGTCTCTAGCCATACTTGCTGTTTTCTGTTATAACTTTAAAACATGAACTGTATATAAAAGATGGACAAAGCAAGCGTGACGTCACCCATTGGTTTCGGAATACCAAAAAGGAGGCCTCTTTAGTCAAGAATTCACCAGCACCATCCTCACATTCTGAAACCAGATGGGATTCTGATTGGACGAGAGCGTGGATCAAGATCCGGGGGAAGCGAGGGGTCAGATACACGCCCACCTGCCTGCTCCTATCCCCACTGTAGTCTCCAGCTCTATGTACTATGTATAATATCACTTCTATTACTCATGTAATGTGTATGTTGCTAGAGAACTATGTAAATGTGTCACTTTCGCGTAGCCCTTTCACATTGTCACTTAAGAAAATAAAATATGTAAAAACTTTATCTTTTGAAGGTTACATATGTCCTGGTGGGCTACAGTGCCTGTGGCACTATTTTTTAACTCATCTGATGATGTTTATTACATTTTGAAACAGACTTTATGTTCCATTCTATTTTTTGACATTGGTGATTGCATACGTATTATCACCCTAATTTTCTGTCGTGATCTAGTAAAGGCCACCAAGGTCAGAGGCCACCATGGCTCCGAGTGCAGGTCTTCTCTTGTAGTAATTCAATGTCCGCTTTTGTTCTAACATTATTCAATTTTATTGGATGGTTAAAAAAACTGCTACAAAGTGATGCATCGTCCTCATTTGCAACTTCCTGTCTGAACAGGAAATTAAGAAATCTCCATAATACTTTGTTTGATTGTAAGGAAAGTTGATATATGCTATTGCAAATAATTTTCAACTGTATATTTTGCATTTGTTTTCGGTGGTCTTAGATGGCTGATGAAGTGCTCAGGTGCACTTGTGCTTGATATTGCATTGCAGCCAGCACCAATGCATCCTATATACCATCACACCTCGAGTAAAGATTCATCAATAGTGTTCACTTTTTTAAAAACTACTCTGGAACCCTTTATTTTTTTTCAAATAATTGTTAAAAGAAAACCAAGCATATTTCTGACTGTTGGTGCACTTACTGAGTACTGCTGCTCACTAAGGGCACCTGGATATCCTCTATGTCTTCAGTCGTGTCTCTGTTGGCCAAACCATGTAATGATGAAAAAGTCCAGCACACAGATGCAAAAATGTTCTCTATCTTCAATCTTCTCATATTCAACTTAACCTCTGTGTCAAATGTGATTCAAGCTTAATGTGTCAGACTGTTTCAATACTGCTGTTCCTTCTGGAGCCCAAAGGTTTTCTCCGTATCTTTCAATTTTATTTTAGTGAGCTAAACAACATAATTGACTGAGGCCAAAAAGTGCACGCATACAAATGCACCGAAACTCCTCTTAAACCCTTTAAACCCAAACTTACTGTTTCCAATTCATTAAAGACTGTTCTTCATTAAGAGCACCATATCCTCCATCACCCCTACCCACAGTCAACGGCCTGCTTTATTTGCTTTTCTGCTTGCAGTTATATTCATGTGTGCTGTTCTACTTTAGTGCGTACAACTGACAACTCACTGGTTTGGTCGCCGAACTCCCAGCGTTGTCGTTTCATTGTCTAGACATCTCTGAGTGAAGGTTGGAGGTGGAGTGGGAACCTCTGCTAGTGCAGATGTGCAGACCTGCTCCTGCTGGGGAATGTGTGAGCTGCAGTATACTAACTGGATGTGTGCCATTCGCAGATGCAAAGGGCTTGTCAAACCCATCGGAGGTTGAGGGTCTACGGGAGAAAGTGTATGCTTCATTGGAGTCATACACGAAGCACAGGTACCCCGAGCAGCCTGGCAGGTATGTACTCACTTAAAGCTCTTCCTTTTTTGCTTTCTGTAATCTGGCTGTACTTGTCTGCTCTTCTCCGCAGAGAATGTCAGAGTAGCCAGACTGGAAAAGCACACAAAACCTGTTCTAATTTAGCTAAAAATTTCGTTTTTTTTTTAATTGCACCATTCTACAGTGCTTCAGATTTGGATTTGAAATCCAAAAGTTGGTAACGATGTAGTTCATTGAAGGAAATGGGCTTCTTTTCTTTCGATAATTGTTCTGTCCTGCATGATATTTTAGAGCCAGTGGTGTACTACCCGGCGGGGGAAAGCCAGCCATTATTTACTTCATAGGAAGTAGAGGTTTTGGGGCAAAAAGACATTGTACAAGGAGCAAGATGCACTGTTTCCTGTTCTTTCAGTCCACAACACCAGCGTCAAAAATGTCTTTTGTACTTCTGATGCCTCCCTCTGTTTGTTATTGATTCTGATATTACATGGCTAGTAATACCACCACTGAGCCCAGGGGGCAGAGTTCGAGTTCAAGCTCAGTTCATTCACCACTTCTGGGGCTTTTTTGTTTTATGCAAGTCTATGATGTGAATACTATACAGCTCACATCAAAACGGAAAAAATCGCGAGAGCTCTCCCTAACTTCCCGCTGTCTTGCCGTTTTTGTGTCGCTACTCTACCGCCAGAATAGCTCATTGTTTTGCCTTATTAGTGCTGTAAGCCGTTTAACTGCTGACAGTGATTGTGAAGCGGCTCCAGGTAAGAAAATATAGTTCCTGACCACGTGTGGTTTCCTGTTCGCTGCGGGGCGAATAGCCACTTCCAAAAACATAACATGCACTTTCAGTTTAAAAGTTGTGAGAAACCGCATTATCGTGCGGAAAGTGCGGAAGAAGTTTGCTTTTGAAGACGTGTGTCAACTGTGTCTGTGAGTTCATAATGTAGCAAAAATCTTCTCTGTGGATGTCAGGAGCGGCACAAAGTCCAGCAATCTACTATATAACAGAAACAAAGTGAAAATTTCTCTAAACTATGACCGCGGATGTGTCCTATACGTTAACATGTATCATTCATTTTCACAGAACGTAAAGAGTATCAACAAAAATAAAGGAATTTTCCTGTCTGCAATTAATAGCATTAAAATACATAGAAAGCTTTATGATTTTTGTCCAAAAGAATCAATCTTTTTCGCCGCTGTTCTCCGCATAAACAAACCTCACGCATCAAGTCGCGTCATGCAGTAGACTTCTGGTTATATCTCATACATTGTTCCTTTACATGCAGTGGTTCACCCATTAAACACTTGTGATTTTAAAAGCTATCTACATCAATAAAAATACAATGACAAGCACCTATTTTAAGGAAATAAGTATATGATTCAGAAGAAATAATCTTCCGTGGTAATGCGGGGTTGGTAAGTTTTCACCATTTACTGTGACTGCGTGTGAAAGCATCCCCTGCTGGGAGATGTTTACCAGCCACTCAGCCAATCATGACATTCTTCAGCACTCGCTGGACCCCCTGTGATGTGTATCCTGGGAGGGTTTGCACCTATATAGTGGGTACTATATTTATCAATGCTTGGTATTCCTGTGCCACGCTTCCTCAGACAACCTACCGCGTTTCTGCCCTCATGTTGCTCTGAAGTTACCGTTACCTTCTCCTTGCCCTACCGCGATAAAATTCCATTTTGACGTGATCTGTACTGTACATGGTGCCGGTCATTGTATGTCAACACTTATAGAACAATTGTTTTCAATGGCTCTGTCACTGTGTCGCTGTTTTTCCATTGTGTGGTTGTGTCAGGTTTGTCGGATAATGGGTTAAGTCTCAAAGAATTAATGGAATCTTGGCTCTGAACTGGGGACTCGTGTTCAGTCAGGGCCCTCCACTGACATGAAGTGGCATAAAAGTACTGCAGTTCTGAAGGAGAACACAGGATGCCATGTTCCAATACATGTTCTATGGCAGGGTTCTCCAAATCTGGCCCTCGAATCCAAAAACTGCTGATTGGCCAGATTATCATCTTACCTGACTCTCAGGTAAAGGGAGGGTGGAAAACCAGCAGTTCTTGGCCCTCGAGGACCGTGATTTGAGGAGCCCTGTTCTATGGGGTGTTCTTGCGTCATTTTGTCTTCTGTCTTTTCAAGTACAAGTATGCTGCCCGCTTAAGGCATTGCAGGCTAGTAACGCCGGACTCCTCTGCAGCGTAATTATTATTCGCCCAACTGTCATGTCAACCTTTCTTTAGAGCTTTTTCATCATCCTGTCTTTTCTGCTTTCATGCACCGTGAACACAGTCTGGAATGTTAACGTTTTTAACCCTTTCCTCAAACAGGTTTGCCAAACTACTTCTTCGTCTGCCAGCCCTGCGCTCAATCGGCCTGAAGTGTCTTGAACACCTCTTCTTCTTCAAGCTCATAGGCGACACACCCATCGACACCTTCCTCATGGAAATGCTGGAGGCGCCTCACCAAATCACATGACGAAGGCTCCTTCGTGCAAATACTCTCAGGCCTTTGTAATTCATCGACGGATGAACTTGATCAGAAGTTTTAAAGCCGATTATTTTGTACCAAGCACAATTATTAATGTGAAAACAGTTTGTACTGGACTTTTAAGAAAATGCTGTCAAAAAAATTGATAGGAATGTGAAGAATATCCCTTTTTTGTAAATAGGTCATTACAATTATTCAGTTTCAAAAAGCAGCGTTATGGAATATAAAATTTAATTTTATTAAATGAGAAGAATGTATAGAGTAAGCAAACTGCCACCTGCCTGGAATTTCTAAATTGCATATTAGAATTCATTGAAAATAAAAATGAAAATGAAAAAAGGTTTGTACTTGCCTCAATTTGCTAATTTGTACAGCGTTTTGCAGTGTTTGAATCTTGGTTTCCCTCAAATGACATGTTAAATGCAATATTTTACAGACCGGGGGCCTCATTTATCAAAAAGGTTGTAAACTAAATTTTCACGTACGGCGAAAAGCCAAAAATGGCGGACACCCAAAATATACTGAATACAAATGAAAACGCACCACTTGAAAAAAGTCAATATTTAAGTTAACTAAGTTAACTTCAGTATCATTTTTATACAATAACAGCACTACAGTGACATCACCCGACATGCCAGGTGCAAGAAATGCGAGTTAACTGTAACGCTAGGCAATTTTTAGCAAAAACGCAACATCTTGCACGCACACCATGGGAAAAATGAATTTCACTCTGAATTTGTGCACACATTGCCTTTAAAAGAATGTGAATCCGAATAAAATTTCACTTCTTCACTGACACTTGTGAAACGTCGACACTATGCCGCGACTTACAGCCCCTGAACGGGAACGTGCCATAGGCATGCTTCAAATTGGCGCCAGCACCAGGGAAATTGCCAGATGACTACACTGCGCACACACAACGATCGCAAGACTCCATCAAAGGTTTCTGCAAACGGGGAGCACTCGGGACCGTCCTCGACCGGGTCAACAACGCGTGACAACGGCACGTCAGGACCGTCAGATCGTACGGGATCATGTCCGAGACCGAACACTACCAGCGACAAGAACGAGTCACGATTTCATTTAAGGAACACAAATGGCCGTATACGTGTTTGGCGGAGACGTGGTGAACGTTATAACTCCGATTGTGTCATTCAAACGGACCGTTGGGGTGGTGGCTGCGTTATGGTGTGGGGTGGAATGAGCTACCGTCACAGAACCCCTCTCCATATCTGCAGAGGAAGGGTGAACGGCGTCTACTACCGGGACCAGGTGCTGCAGAACCATGTTGTGCCGGTCTTCAACCAACACCACAATGTCCACACGTTCCAACAGGACAAGGCTAGGGCACACTCTGCAAGGGTGTCCATGCAGTACCTTGCACAGCAGAACATTTCCGTGCTTCAGTGGCCAGCTCTGTCACCCGACCTGTCCCCTATCGAGCACTTATGGGATGAAATTGGACGAGGTCTTTCACGTCGACGCCAGATGGACAACATCCGAGAACTTGAGGTTGCCCTTGTTCAGGAGTGGAATGCTATCCCTCAGAACACTATCCAGAGACTGATCAACTCCATGCGACGACGATGCACCGCCTGTGTCAATGCAAATGGCGGTCACACCCGTTATTGACTTTCCTGTTTGACCCCTACACCAGTTGAACCTCTCACGCGCATTAACATTATCGTGAATGAAATTGAATGATGTTTACATGTCTTCTTAAATCATTCATTATCTCAAATGCATCATACGTATATACTTCACATATCAATCTGTGGAGCTATTCCAGATTTCGTGAGTGGTGCGTTTTCATTTGCACTCAGTATATTTACACCCTTTTCAGATCTATCAAACTGTGCATACGCACAGCTCTCCGCAATTTCCATTGATAAATCACACCGGAGCCAAGAAAAGTGCGGATGTGAGCACGCCTCATATCCCGCCCTCTACACGCCCAGACACAACCATATATGGTCAATGCAAATGAGCACCTGCATGTAACGTAGCCGTGTGCACTCTGGGGATTTGCAGAATGACGTCAGTGGAAGACGGTGAAACATGGATGGGAAACGCGGAAAGAAGGGAAACTTCTCAGAGTGAGATGCGCGTGCTCGTTAGTGAGGTGCAGGCAAGGAAAAAAGTCCTCTTCGGCAGGTATTTGCTCTAATTCTGTATGATCACTTCGTCTTTTGGTTTATTTAGGAACAAGAACATATAACTAAGAACACGTAGAGAATCACAACAGAAATGAACACACAATGTTGGACCAAACCATTTCTCCTCCGGAAATTAAAATCTTGTCTAATCAGCCACAGCCCCGGCCCCGCCAAGATCTGTAAAACCGCCGAGTGCTGCGGTCACAAGTCTTACAGAGGCAATAAAAAATAAAGAACCTGCTTGCTGAATCTTTTGTCAAATGAAGTAGGTGTGTGTTTTGTTTCAGTTGTGTGGAGGGACAAAAATTTTAATGTCGTGTTTGATATACATTAATTCATTTCTGTCTCAACTTGTGGACATCAAATGCACGAGGAATGAAATATGAGGTTCTTGCAATACTGAAAACGAAACACAACTTTGCAAGACTGAAACAGAAACTCGTGGGCTATACACACACATTCTTTAGCTCAACATGAGGGGTGGAGGTGGGGGGGCGGCTTCACAATCGTTGCATCACCGCAGCTCGTGCCCTTAGTCCCCGTTGAAAACCCTCATGACGGTGGGTCCGGGTCCACATGCTGGGGTGGAGGGAGGCCCGGCGGCAGCTTAACTCCACGCCTCACTGCCACATTGTGCGGGATGGCACAGGCCCAGATGATCCTGCTGACCTTTTTCGGGTGGTAGAGGAGCCTACCACTTGACACATCCAGGCAGCGCCAATGGCCTTTTAGGAGCCTGATGGCGCGCCTCACGACGCAGCGTACACGGGCATGGACCTCTTTATACTGGGTTTCCTGACCACCCTGTGGGTCCGGATTGGGAACTAACAGCCACTCCCTCAGGGAGTAGCTACTATCACCTGTGAGTCACAACGATGGGGTGAGTATCAGCCTTGAATTGATTTTTATAAGCAGCAGCTTTCAATGAATAAGTTTACTGTGTAGCCTACATGCACTCACCAAGAAGCCAGCCGTCACCCGCAGCACCTGCCCCCAGTCTTTCCCCCACACTGCTGTGAGTCAGGATGAATGAATCATGTCTAGAGCCAGGCCACCGTGTCACTACATTAGTTATGAGCATGTTGGAGTCACTTATGATTGGGGCATATGATTTTGATCGTATGCACATTAATGCGATTCACATATACGAATTCATTGACCGGTCCAGGGCTGGAACAGGGAATTAGGGGAGGGGGGAGCACAGACACGTCCCTTTATGGCGATAGACAGATCCATAGCTCCACCCACCCCCTAACTACGCATAGCAACGGCTGGACCTAGGTCAAGCTTTGCTGAAGATGCCGCCAACGTCACTTATAACCCCATTGCAAGCGCTTCCCGAAAACATCAATCTCGAGTTTTAAAAACGGATCGCATCGCAAAAAAAAAACAAAAGACAAGGGTTATAATTATTTTTTATCTGGGTATATTCATGAAGTGTCATTTTCTGTTATAAATGCCCGTGAAGTTGAAACGAAATGCAAATGCTATCGCTCATTGATAATTATGATCAACAAGGAGCAGAGAAGCATTGTTCACGGCCAGTGCTCTTGCAAAGCAGGGTACGTAGCATTCAATTTACATACGGTGTGATAAGATCATAAATCTTTTCCGGAGGACCCAAGTGTTATTGCTCTAGACAGTCTTTGATTGAAACGGAGCTCTGCCTGAGGCCTGCATTAATCGTATCAGGGGTTTTTAGCTGCGACCAAGCAGCTCTATGAACGCTTCTGTCTGTCTGTCCGTCTGTCTGTCTGTCTGTCTCTGCCACCTTTTTGACCATGTTCCTGTCGTCGTATCATCATGAAATTTTCAGTTATTGACCTTCACCAAAGTGATGTCCATGCACAAGGTCGAGCTCAAAGGTCAAGTTCACAGAGGTCACGACCTTGTTTGCGGGTTTTCGCGCTGTAACTCCAGTTAGAATTCATGGATCGCTATGAAATTTTGGAAATAGCTTCTAGGCATAGAGGAGGTGTTCCCTATTGTTTTTCAAGGTCATCCGTCAAATCCAAAGGTCACAAAGGCAAAAAAAGTGTCAATTTTGCCCCCATTTCACAGTTTTCGCACCGTAACTCCACTTTAACTTGATGGATGGCTATTACATCTTAGAACAAGCTTCTTGGTACAGAGGAAGGGTCCCCTATTGATTTTCAAGGTCATTTGCCAATTTCAAGATCACACTTGTACAAGAAACCACCAGTCATGGACACTACGCCACGTGACGGATGCTAGGCGAGGTCGCAGCTATTAGATCCTTCTGATCTACTTGTTCTGCTCTGTTTGAATGAAAACCTGCAGCCTCTTGACCCTTTTATGGCCCAGTGCAAAGCCATCAAGAGGTGTTAACAATGCGAGTTGAGCTTTCAGAATAATGAGTAATTATTATCAAATAAATTGCCATATACAGCTCTCTCCTTCTTGAAAGTAGTGTTTACCACCCTATCTGGGTATCTCGTGTTCGATTTGCTCTCACAGCGACAAAACCACTTTGCCATTGTGAGATTTTGTAATTAAAAAAATGCGAAAACAAAGCGCGAATGTACTCTTCCCAACAGGGAAAGCAGTTTGGATAAGTGTTTGTCTGTCCAAAGTTATGGCGAGCGCTAACTGGATGCGGTCACGTGACTGCAGCCCTGGATCTCATTGGCTGGATAGGCCTGGGTGGGCTGTACTCTGGATCGGTCTATTAGGATTGTCCTGGCTAGTTTTCAATTATTTTCCTTTCTTGACGCGTTTTCCAATTATCCTAATTGGCAACTGAAGACGCGGTTTCTCTCATCTAACAGCGATGAAATCATGGGGTAAATTCAGTATAACTGAAAATTGGGGTGGATAAAATATCTGTTTTAAACTATTCTTACTCCTGACCTGTTCTCATGATTAACAAAAGGTTCACTCCCAGAGCACTCCACACTTAACAGGTGTTGCTTGTTCTCCCCGATTAGGTGGGACGACAATCATTCATCTGGACGCGTATTTGCTGAATTTAAATCAACGTTATTCAAAATTGCATACCTGCGCAAATAGCTGGAGCCCCATGCTTTTTATAGCCTATTTCACTGGCGAGTGCCACTTTTTTCACTCAATACCGAGACCAATTTTGAATAAAGTTGTGTTAAATTCAGCAAATACGCGTCCAGATGAATGATTGTCGTGTTACCTCATCCAGGGGAACACGCAACACCTGTTAAGTGTGGAGCGCTCTCGGAGTGATCCTTTTGTTAATCATGAAAATGACTGAGAACAGGTCAGGACTAATAATTGTTTAAGACAGATGATTTGTCTACCCCAATTCTCAGTTCTACTGAATTTACCGCCATTATTTAATTCATGTTTGATCGCATATGGAGAGAAACTGTGTCTTCAGTTGTCAGTTACAATAATTGGAAAATGCATCAATAAAGAAAAATGACTGAGAACTAGCCAGGACTATCCAAACTGTCATAAAGGGACATGTCTGTGCCCCCCAATTCCCTGTTCTGCCACCGGGCCTGGATGGCGCCTTAATCATGATGTGAGTGCAGTCAATGGCTCCAATTACATTAGGAAAACCGGACAATGCAGCGGCTTTCATTGTTCTTTTAAAAAGCCTAAACTCCACGCTCCTCTCTCCCTCGCACACTGCAATTCACTGACTCAGCAGCTGCATCGCCAATTCCTCCTGTTCTTCAAAAAGGATGTAAATCATGGTACGCCATGGTCAAAATGGGTAAATGTCCGCACTTTTTCCCGTCAGGTTTGGGTTTGATAGATCCCAAATTTGGTGGAAAAAAGCACATACGCTCAAAACAGGGGAAGAAGGGTGTAAAAAAAGAGGTGTATCCACAATGATAGATGAGGCCCCAGTTTCTTACTTCCTGAGGCTTTACAGTGTAATTACAGCATCTGATGAATGAAGATGTTTCACTGTGATTTCAGAGATATTTTACTGTACATGTACTCACCAGAATTGCAGCATAATGAAGCTTGTTAATCTTACAATATTAACACATCAAGGGGAACTCCGCCTCCATGTAAGATCATGCTGGCTGCGGTTTTATAAGAAGTTTTAAGCCTGTTCTGTGTCCCCAGGGGGCACTGTCTCCTTACTGCTCGCAGATTTATTGAAGCAGCCACATTGGGAGGTGGGAGGAGTGAGGAGCAGTGAAATCCAGCATTGTGCTGGGAGACGCACTGAAGTACACTACACTACTGCTCAAACGTTCAGAATCATTTTTCATTGTTGTAGTTTGAGCTTTTTTAGTGAATAAAACTTGTTTGTAAAACTGGAATTATACACCAACATGTATTTTAAGATGATTTATTTACAACCCCAATTCCAAAATAGTTGGGACGAAGTGTAAGTTGTCAATAAAATCAAAAAGCAATGATTTTCAAAGTACACCAGCCAGTATTTTATTCACAATAGAACTGAGATAACATGGCAAATTTTGAAACTAAGAACTTTGACAATTTTATCCACAAAATGAGCTCATTTCAAATTCGATGGCTGCTATAGGTCTCAAAGGTTGGAACAGGGGCCTGTGTACCATAGTGTAGCACCCCCTCTTCTTTTTAACACGGAGTGAAGGTGTCTGGGGATTAAGGAGACAAGTTTCTTGAGTTTAGCCACTGGAATTTGATCCCACTCTTATTTAATACAGGCTTCCAGTTGCTGAAGAGTTTTGGGTCTCCTTTGATGGACTTTTCCTTTAATTACACTGGAAAAAAATGTTTTCTGAATGAACATAATTTTTTTAAGGTAAGTGGTTGCACAAAATATTTTTATCTGAAGCTAGATATTTTTATTATGTTGACTATTGGAAATTACTTATATTTTTTAAGTGGAGTTAAATAACACATTTATTTCTATTAAAATATGCTTAATTAATATATGGAACATTTACTAGGGGTCAAAATCACTTTTTTCAGTGTATGCACCAAATATTCTCAATCAGTGAAAGATCAGGACTGCAGGCAGGCTAGTTCAGCACACTGACTCTTCTACTATGAAGCCATGCTGTTGTAATAGCTGCAGTATGTGGTTTTGCATTGTCCTGCTGAAAAACACAAGGCCTTCCCTGGAATAGATGTCATCTGTAGGGGAGCATATGTTGCTCTTAAACCTTTATATACCTTTCAGCATTCATGGTGCTTTTTAAATCATGCAAGTGTCCCACACCATATGCACTAATGCATCCCCATACAATCAGAGATGCTGGCTTTTGAACTGAGCGCTGATAACAGGAGGGGTGGTCTTTCTCCTCATTAGCCCGGAGGACATGACGCCCATGATTTCCAGCAAGAATGTCAAATTTTCAACTTTCCTCTTAATCAGCCCCTGATTGAATTGGCGACACAATTTGTCCTCTACGTTCCCACTTCAAGCTGCTATGTGATGAGGATTGTTGTGCAAAATGGCTGCCGTTGCATCGTGCTGGTGCGGTGCTTCGTATTGGTGGTGATAAGCTGTTATATAAATACAATGTTCATTCATTCATTTACATGTTCAGTAATACTGCAGCGCAGGCACCGATCTCAGATCAGTGTCCAACTTCCAGGGGTTTGGATGTAGTGTGAATCTGGTCACTCTCAGTAGCTTCTATGTGAGATGTAATAATCCCTCATTTATTCAGCTACTGTGTGGCTGTTAGGTGACTTGAGTTCGAGAAAGTGTGGTGGAAGTACTTATTGCTGTTCAGCCAATAACAGAAGCAATAATCTTATTGCTCACATATTAGCCAAAACATATTAACCACCTGCCAAATGTGCTGTTGGTTCACCTTTTGCTGCCAAAATAGCCTCAACCCGCTAAGGCATGGCCTTTAGAATTCCTCTGAAACTGCCCTGTGGCAGCTTGCACTAAGTCATTTTGCAGTAGATCCTTTAAGTCCTGTAATCTGTGAGGTCGAGCTACACCTTGAACACTTTGTCATGGTGAAAGCATTTTAGAACAGTGTGTGCAGTGTGGCAGGGTGTATTATCCTGCATAAAGATGCCACTGACATCAGGGAATACAGTTGCCATGAAGGGGTACTCCTAGTATGCAACAGTATTTAGGTTGGTGGCGCATGGCAAATTAAAGTCCTCATGAATACCTGTACTCAGGGTGTCCCAGAAAAATGCTGGTCAGAGCATTATACTCCCTTCCACTCCACAGTGTGTTCGCTTCCCACTGTACATCCTGGTGTCATCTCCACCCCAGGTAAACTGTGCTCACCTTCCCGGACTTCCTCATTATGTAAACGAATGCAGGACTCTTTGGAGTAGGTGACCTTTCAATACTTCAAGGTCCAGATCTGACACTTGCCTACCCATTGTAGGCCCTTTCTCAGGTGACAGGGATTAGCATGGGTACTCTGGCTAGCCTGCAGTTTAGCAGCTCCTTATGCAGAAAGTTGTGGAGCACTGTTTTGTATCAAATTTCTCCAGTTAAAATCATTAAAATTTTCTGAGACTTGTCCATTGATGCTTCTGTTGATTCGTACTAGACGAGATCGCCTTCGTTAAACTTGCATATTGCTGAGCCTCGGGCATCCAACACCCTGTCAGCAGTTGGTGGTCAGTCCCTCCTTGGACTTTGGTCAGTGCACAAAAAATAACACAGACAAGTGTCTTGTTATTCATTTATTTAAAAAAATAAAGGTTACCTCTTCATTATCAAAAAATACAGATTGATACTACCTACTGGCAGGTTAGCTTGTGAAATGACCTGTGACATTTTTTTTTCTTCAAATTTCCCATGAGGAAATTGAAAAACAGCAGCAATTTGTGTCAAGATCAGCAAAACATGACCCACTTACATATTTACGGTTTCGTGTTTGCCAGATGAACAGTGGCCAGGTTACAGTTCACACCCATCAGGAACAGAACGTACTCTTCGTGTTCTCAATGTGAAATAGAAGCTCTCTTGGACGGAAAATGTTTGAAACTGTAGTAATGTCAACACTTGTTTTCTGTTCCATTGTGTGTAATGACCAGCAGACTTAGGAAGAAATCTGAGTCGTGTTTAATTGCCAATTGAGTTTTGGTCAGCGAAACAGAGGATGGGTGTGCCCAGTTTGCCCTGTCCTTGCTATGCCAGCGGGCTGTTCTCCAGAGACGGAGTAGCGTGTGCCAGGACTCTAAAAAGAACAGCAATGAAAACAAAACTCAATTTTAACACATTTAAACCACTGTCATTGATATAAAATAATCCACCGTTAGTTGTAGCGGTAGTAGTAGTCCTTTATTTTTACCTGTTGGCGAGAGAGGCTTTAAATGAGACTGTTCGTGCTGTTCCTGTAGACTTGTTGAGGGCCATCACTGCTTACGCAACTGAAAGTCCGACAAAGACAGGCTTTGTGTCAGCATACAAGGCTCTCGTGTTGAAAAAGTTTGAGACTCCCAATTGAAACCTTCATTAAAATCATATTGGAACTCACCTTTTCAGGTCAAACTGCTTAACTGGAAAAGAGGGGGAAAAAAAGACGTGAGCAAAGCAGCATGGGAGAAGAATATGTGTTAAAGTGTTCTTGACAATAATTTTCTAAAGATAGCTGTTTTTGTGTGAACATAGATAGACATGTCCGTTATGATGAGAGAGTGGTTTTATACACTGAAATATAAAGAAGGCTAGAAGGTGAGAGCAAAGGCTTAAGACCGTACGTACATTTCTTTTTCTGATGTAGCTGCTTTAAGACCCAGGCAATGACAGACAGTGCAGTCAGTCCTGCTCCACCACCTGTGATCACATCCAAGGAGGTAGAGCCCAGAACAGGATGAGGATGAGCTGTAGAAAGACATAAGATCATACAAAACTTTGATGGCGGGTATGAGCTCTGCTAAGTCAAAAGATAGTGGGACATGTCTTATTCTTTAACAGCACCAAGAGTTCAACAAGTTGACACAAATATTAACATTGAATGTCCCGTCAATCATGAAATGGAAGGAATGCAAATAATACTTAACACAACCACTCAAAAATGGTTCTTGACTGGTGCATATCCATTCTAGTTATCAGAATTTATGTAAATTATTCTTATTCTACATTTCCACCGAACGCGAAACGATTTTTTGCTGAGATAGATGACATTCAAAGTCAAGGCTAAGACGCGGATACACGCGAAAGGAAGCTATTTCGCCAAAGATGATGCAAAACATGTGGGAGACATGAGGCGACGTGAACGGCATGCACAAACTGCGCGAATGCTCCAAATTCGCTTTTCACTCCACCTGAAATATGCATGTTGAGCAAAGGATTTTGCGTGAGTAGAACACTGGCAGCAAAATTGGCTAGCTAGGCTACCCAGCTACATATTCAAACCACAGTTAGCTGCATTGCTTGAGATAATGGGAACACTAGCTACCTAATTAGCAAGTTAGTGAGCTGGCTGCATTAAATTACCTTTGTAACACTGTTTCACAAAAAGTAGAGTTACAAAAAAAAAAAAAGTGAGATAGTGGTCTAGCACAACATTGGAAATGATATCATCAGTTTTGTGAATATTTTTACTCTCAAGCAGGCTCAGTGTTCCGAAATTAAATGTTTGTGATGTGAGCATGCCAACATCAGTGTTGCCATCTTTTTGATGATTTTTTTGAGATTCCAGGAAGTACCATCCTTTGAGCTTAAACAAGGTTCCACTCAAATTGCTGTTGGTCAGTGGTGTGGATTTGCGTGTCAATCCTTTACCAAGTTCTTCTCCCATAGAAGTGAATGTATTTTTGGCGTGAAATCTTCTAAGCGAAAAAAATTAAAATCCCAACTTCCAAGAAAAAGGCAAGGAAAAATTTTGTTCAGCAGTCAGTGGAAATGCAGCATTAAAGCTCCTTCCATGAGCTTCAAAATAAACTGAAAGGTTAGCTACTGGCATTGTTTCAGAGCAAAGAAAATAGTGGTAATTTTAAATGTTTGTTACTTCGAATTCTGTCCGACTGACTGAGGATTTATGTTACCTCGACAGAAAGGCTTCTCTCCAACCCAGTTCCCTGAGGCATCGCACGTAATGACTTCAGACCCATGGAGGGTGAAGCCAGCCCGGCAGGAGAAGCTGCAGGTGGAACCGTTGAGGAGTTCTGCGGTGGTACCCGTGCAGGTCACACTGCCATTATGAGGGTCTTGGACTATGGGACAATGTATGGCTACCAGCCACACCCAGCACAGAATAGGATGTCAGCGCACATCCCCACATACCTCATCACATGTCTATTTGATCAATTGGTTTTTTGTAATAATGTACATTATCATAATACAAGATTTGCTGTTGATGGTGACATTGTGGTGCCCCGTCCAAGGACTAATTCATTAAAAAAAGCGATTATTTACAGAGCCACAATAAACAGGAACAAGTTACCCCTCAGGATTCATCAGATAAACAGTAAATTAACTTTTAAAAAGAGTATGCAGAGGTATTTACTGGAAGAAGATAATAGACTGAATATTAGATGATATAAAAGGAGTCTTTAACATTCCAGGTCTACATTTCATGCGTGAAAAATAAAATATGCTAAATTATTATTTGTATTATTTATTTGTTTTTTTTTTTAATTATAATATATATATATATATATATATAATTACTATTATATATTACATTTTATTATCTTTTTTTTTCTCTCTTGGTCATCTGAATTCAGGATAGGCCTGCTCCTTATTTAAGGTACTTTGCATCATTCGAGTGGCGTGAGCAAGCCCTTTTATATAATGGCTGGCTGATATTTATTTGTTGTTGCCAAACATCTGAGATGCATAATAAATTGTCGTTGAGGGCTTAATAGCTTGAAGCTGAGGCCAGTGGATCACAGCTATCTACTTAACTGCCGTTGTATGGTGATAACGAAATTAAGCGACAGTTTCCCTCTTTTTACAAGTACATCAAACGATAACCAGCTGAGGTTAATACTCGTGCAGTTGTAAATTGACACAGACCAGTGCATTCATCACTATAAGCTACTTAGCTGTGTAATGCATCCATAGATATGAGCTTTTTTTCTGCTTACTTACCTTCACAGTGAGGGGGTGCGGCCGACCACTCCCTTGAAGCTGTGCATTGGATTGTTCTAGAACCAACAAGCTGATAACCCTCTTCACACTGAAACTGGCACTCAGAGAGGTAAGAGTAATTCCCAAAAGGGTGGGAGCAATTGATGAAGCCTTGAATAGGACGGTCCACCTCCTCACAGTAAAAAGCTGTAAAAAGATGAAACGACACAAACCTTGGTAATCACGCTAAAACTTGTTTTATAAAGTGTGCTGTAGAATGGAAAGAACATGCAGCCAAAGCCAGGAAGCTAGCTTACCGCTTTCACAGCGCTCTCCGGAGAATCCTTGGAAACAATTGCATATCAGGCTGCCGCTGATTTCCACACATTTACCGTTGCCACTGCAGGAGTCTGGCTGACAGGATGCTGTGAAGTAAATTTGTTTTTAACGGATATGTACATTTTGAATAATAATTGTTTGGTTTTATTTTTCCTTCTATGCAGGTTTTGTCTTTGTCATCGTGATCTTAATACTTCGAGAAAAACGTAATCAGAAAATTGATTTATTTTAATGAGATTTTTTTTTTTTTGCATGATTCAAAGATAATTACTCTAATAACATGTCAAAGAATACATGGTAAAGAGTGGGCTATTCAGGTAGATAAAAGTATAAAACATTAGGAGATTATTTAGCATGTGCACTCATGAGCCAAAACTTTAAAATGCAGATGCAGTGAATAATGTTGATTATTTCCTATCAATGGCACATGTCAAGGTCTGCAGACAGATCTTAGATGGTAAAGAAAATATCAGTTCTCGTATTCAACTTGTAAGATTTGAGAGAAATGGGAAATGAAAATCCTTGAAAGAGCCCAATCGTCATGGCTTCACGAGTAGGTTTGAGCATCTCTGAAGTGGCAGGACTTCTGGAGCGCCCCCTGCCTGCAGATATGAGTACCTACTGAGAGCGGTCCAAGGAAGGACAAACCATTAACCAGCAATGGGGTTTTCGGCACCCAAGGCTCAACGATGCACAAGGATTGTGAAGGCTTATCCCATCTGGTCCAAACTGACAGAAGGGAGACTTTGCACAAGTTGCTTAGAAGGCCTGGGGCCTTTCTGTGTGGAGTTTGCATGTTTTCCCCGTGTTCGCGTGGCTTTTCTCCGGGTACTCCAGTTTCCCCCACCCACAAAACATGCAATATAGGAAATACTGTATGGCTGTGTGTGAGTGTTTGGTGGTGGTCGGAGGGGCCGTAGGCGCATACTGGCAGCCACGCTTCCGCCAGTCAGCCCCTGGGCAGCTGTGGCTACAAAAACGTAGTTTACTACCATCAGAGCGTGAATGTGTGAGTGAATGAATAATGTATCCTTGTGAAACGTCTTTGAGTGCCCAGAAAGCAGAAAAGCGCTATATAAAATTGATGCATTATTATTATTTACATAAGTTATTGTATCACAGAACACACAATGCATCATACACTGCAGTGTATTGAACTTTTTAGCTTGCAGAGCAGTCAAAGAGCCCTCTCTAACTCAGGTCCATCTCTAAAAGCGCCCCCAGTGGGTAGTTGAGCTTCAGAACTGGACCAAGATGAAGCAGTTGAAAAAGGCTGCCTGGTCCAGGAAGTCCCATATTCTTTTACATTATATGCTTCGGCTTGTTACTTGAGCACCATTGACCTGGGAAGAGATGGCATCAGGATGCACTGTGGGAAGAAGACAAGCTGGTGGAGGGAGTGTGATACTGCGGGAAATGCACTGCTAGGAAACCCTGAGTCAAGGAATTCAAGAGTTTGATGGGGTTGTTTTGGCAGCACAAGGGGAAACATCTCTATGTGAGGCAGGTGGTTTAATTTTGTGGCTGATCAGAGTAAATCACATGTAGAATGTAAAATATCCATCCCATAGTTCATGTTGCAACATACATATGTTGCACAGATACTGTATATGTATTAATTAAATTATCAGGGAGAGTTTTGTACCCTGACAGTGTGGCTGGCTGTCAGTCCACCGTCCGTCTGGTCCACACTGAAGCTTCCTGGAAGTAGTCAGTCTGTAACCCTCCTCACAGTGGAATTTGCATTCAGCTGAGTAACTGAAGTTTCCCAGTGGATGAATGCAGTGTATGGAACCATTTGCTGGCGAGACCAACTCTCCACACTGAACCACTGAACCAGAAGAGAACCACAGAATATTATATATTAAAAACTGGAAAACTTGGAAAAAAGCCAGTGACGTCAAGTAATTAAGAGAATTTAATTCCTCAACTTGTGTTTCAATATCACAGCATTTGAAAGCCCAGATTCAGATATCCTCCCAGAATTTTGCTCCATATTTTAATGTATGATGGTATACTGCCAACACATTCTCACCCGACTCGTCCTATAATTACGCTACCTGACCAAGTGTTGATATATGACGCTAAGGAAGGCTTTTAGTGTCCTTATTTCAGGCTTACAGTTGGGCTCAGGTTAAGGGCGAGGGGTTTGGGGGTAGAGTTCATTTTAAACAGGCGTCAAATAAGGACGCCAAAAGCCTCTTTTTGCGTTGTATATCAATGCTTGGTCACGCACGTAGAGTCACTTTATGACACTTCGGGATGAGACTGGACTCCTACTGCAATAAATCACAGCAGAGTTACAAAAAAATAACAAAAGATGAGATCTTTTTTCCACTTATTTACCTTCACAGTGAGGAGGTGCGGCCGACCACTCCCTTGAAGCTGTGCATTGGATTGTTCTAGAACCAACAAGCTGATAACCCTCATCACACTGAAACTGGCACTCAGAGCGGTAAGCGTTATTACCCAATGGGTGGGAGCAATTGATGAAGCCTTGAATAGGACGGTCCACCTCCTCACAGTAAACAGCTGTAAAAATATGAAACAACATAAACCTTGGTAATCACGCTAAAACTTGTTTTATAAAGTGCGCTGTAGAATGGAAAGAACATGCAGCCAAAGCCAGGAAGCTAGCTTACCACTTTCACAGCGCTCTCCGGAGAATCCTTGGAAACAATTGCATATCAGGCTGCCGCTGATTTCCACACATTTACCATTGCCACTACATGAGTCGGGCTGACATGATGCTGTAAAACAATAAAAAAAAAATTTTTTTCACTCCTGAATGATGGGTACATTTTGAATAATAATTGTCCTGAATGTTTGTTTTTTTCAGTTTTTCTTTCTATGCAGGCTTTGTAATTGTTATCCTGATCTTTAAACTTTAAACAGATGCAGTAAATTCATTAATGAAATTATCAGGGAGAGTCTTGTACCCTGACAGTGTGGCTGGCTGTCAGTCCACCGTCCGTCTGGTCCACACTGAAGCTTCCTGGAAGTAGTCAGTCTATAACCATCCTCACAGTGGAATTCGCATTCGGCTGAGTAACTGAAGTTTCCCAGTGGATGAATGCAGTTTATGGAACCGTTTGCTGGCGAGACCAACTCTCCACACTGAACCACTGAACCAGAAGAGAACCACAGAATATTATATATTAAAAACTGAAAAACTAGGAAAAAAGCCAGTGATTTCAAGTGATTAAGAGAATTTTATTTCCTCAACTTGTGTTTCAATATCACAGCATTTGAAAGCCCAGATTCAGATTCTGATATTGAGATATCCCGAGCCACTGAACCAGAAGAAAACCATATTACATTTTAGATTGAAAACTGTCAAACTTGTAAAAAAGACAGTAATGCCATGCAATTAGAGAATTTTCCTTCTTCAACTTTCGTTTCACTGCCACATCTGAGGAAAACCAAGTTTCAGAAATCCTCCCTGAAATTTTGCACCAGTAATTTGGATTTGGTAATTGACATAATTCTTTAGCCATGAGGAATAAATATCAGTTAGCTTCATCACTAAGTTCTGTAGTGGAAAAAACACACGGCAGGACTCTATCTTTTAGACTTCCCATCCCTGCAATTTCATAAAATACTCGACATGGGTTGATTCTTGTGTTTTTTTTTTTTTCAGCCACTCGCAGTTCTGCATCAGCTATCAAAATTATGAAAACAATTGAGACTTAATTTTGAAGTTAATTTGAAAAAGACGAAAAAAAAACATGCAGTATGAATGGTCCTCGAAAGTTGCATTTTCCATTTGTCTGATAATAACTTCTCTCTCAGGGTTACCTTGACATTGCGGCAGTACAGCTGACCACTCCCCTCTGTCTGTGCATTGTATTTTCCCTGGACCGACTAGTTCGTACCCATTTTCACAGCTGAACTGGCACTCTGAGCCATTAGAGAAATTTCCAAATGGGTTGGAGCAACTGATGAAACCTCGTCTGGGCGATTGCAAATCCTCACAGTGAACCACTAAGAAAACAGATATTTAAACAAATGAGGTGAATTTTCAGAACCCACAACAGGCAACACAGAGCAAAGACAGAGAGAGCAAGAATTACCTTTTTCGCAGCGCTCTCCATAGAATCCTGGTGAACACTTGCACGTTTGGCTATTGATAATTTCCATGCATTCGCCATTGCCACTGCATGAGTCCTGATGACAAGAAGCTGAGTAGTTTCCAAAAAAATCATATGGAAAAAAATGTTAAATTTACCTTAAAAAGTAAACTTCTGTCAAAATTTGAGTTGAATTTACCATGGAATTGTGGCCTATACTCCTGATTGTAGCCTGCCTTATTGATCTTGTTTAAAACTTAGAGAATAAATTTTATCGATTAAGTTACAAAAAAAAAAAAAATTGGCTAATATTAAAATTAAAATTTACAGATTAAGCTCAAGCCTCGACTGTATTTAAAACTATTATAGCGCATTTGTTTCTTCAACACTGCTCTAAACTTAAAAGTATATATGCATCACCAAATGAACGGATTTACCCTTTATTTGCCATCACCATTTACAAATTTATAATTTCTTGTCTTAAATGTAAAACCTTCCTAATAATTGAAATACTTGTACTTATAATAATGCAACACATTTCACATTACTGTTGCTTTAAAACTCATAAATATTTACAACTAAGCATCAGTAATTGAGAGCTGTGATTCTGAGTCATACCTTTGAAACACAAGGCTGTTTTATTCCTCCGACAGGACTCGTCGTTCCACTTCCCAGTGTCAATGTTACGTTTCACGTAAATCTCCACACAGTCTTCATTACTTTTTTCATTGTTAGGCTCATTTTCAGCCCAGTTTGATGCCTCTGGTGAAAGCAGCTTTTTGGTTCCAACCCAGGTCCACCTTCCAGTGAGTTTTCGAATTCCAATCCAGTAGTATTTAGCTTGCCGTGGCAAATGATCATTGAGATAAAGATTTTCCTCCTGGTTTTGAATGGCAACCATGTCAGTGTAGTGCGTTTTACACCACTTTCTAGCTTTAACCCAGTTCATGGTTTTGTTGGAGTAGTGATAAGTCCACCCATCTACTCTTGTCGGCGTGCCTAACACTGCAGAAAATAAATATTCCAAAACAGAAGGTAATATGTTAAAACGTTTCTTGTTTTTGAGATTATATCGTAATTACAGGATTATTAACTACAAGACTGACTGTAAAGAATTAGACTTTTTTGTTTGTCTTTTTTGTTATAGTGCTGACTCTTATTGCAATTATCCAAATGTGCTATGTACATTTTTCAGAAATTCCTTGTCATTGGTGACACCAATGGCCATTCAGTGAACTGCCATCTGCATCCCGACGCTTAAGCTTGCACACAAGACTGAACATGCTAAATGAGGTAACATGTTGTAGTTAAGTAAAGTTACAGTGTTGTTATTATGGTTCAACCATTGCGTTGTTTTTAAAAAGTTGGATTATAAAGGGTAATATTGTTAGGTTGCGCAGTATAGGCTACTGACATTGATCATGACACATTGACATTCATATGAGACAACATATATTGCATTTAAATGATACGTCAGCGTTAGCGAGCAAGCCAGCTTTAAAGATAACCATTTGTCGAGCTTTCACCAATGTTAGCATATGTAAATTTTATGGATGAGAAAGCAAATAGTTGATGTTCTTAATGGAATGTTATAAATTAAATGTGTTATCCCACTTCATTATTGATGTAATAGCTTACATAGCAACTCTCATTGAGCTAAATTGATGTGTTATTTCAGCATAATTGAATAGACCCTTTTATGGTCCAGTGATGTTATGTAAGAGAGTGAATGGATTTCGGAGTGGGTTGAGACAACAATAATAGTTATGAACAAATAATAGGAGTGAGATGAATAACATTAGACAGGAGATAATGCTCATACAATGTACAGAGTAATATAGCTAACAGGTTCCAATGAAAATATATTTTTTGGCATTATTATTGGAAGTAGTTAAGGTATTAAGCATTTCATGAATCGTAGTACTTTATCTTGCTGTATCGCTAAAGCTTATCATTGCTTACTTCACTGTTACGGTCACCGATCGCTCGTTGACATAAGCAGATTTAATTTCTAAGCTAACATTACTACAGGAGAGCTGTGAGAGCACAACAATCAATTGAAGAGAGACAAGCTAGGCACTTGAGAGTGCGCATAAACGTCACTTCCTTCAGATATTTGCAGAAAATCCAACCAAAAACCTCCACATGTACATAAATCCACTGGCTGTTATAGGCAAGAAAACAAGTCAGGAAAGGTCAACTTTTTAAAAATTACAGTCCGTTCATACTTTGGCATTAGAAAGTGATTAATACATGTAAAAAAAAAAACTTGCACATAACACCTTGAACCGGTTTCCATTTTGTGTTACAAGTTATTGAATTATGTTGACCTGTTGAGATTAATCTTGAATTTCAATGCAAAGCAAAATTCAATGTATTACTTAAATAAGTGATGACCAGAGATGTGAAGAAACTGAAGGTCCTGGCTGCATTAATCCTTGGTTCCCCACAATGGAAGTCCTACAAGAACAGCAACAGAATTTTGCTTTGAAACAAAACTAAATTGCCTATTATGAAGGTACGGTTTGTATTATGAAAGAAGACAGCAGTGCCAAAATACATATAGAAAAATATCCTTTTTACTCACCATTCCAAATAATTTAGGTAGCTATTTAGGGAAGGTTTTATGAGTAGCAATTAAAAATCAGCCAGTTTGCCTCTTGGCCATCTCTCCTTTATATATTCTCAGACCTTGTTGTTACAGTTGGCAATGTGGAAATCCCATTCTGGAAAACCCCAGTCTTTTCTGAAAGGTTTTTTTTTCCTTCAGGTTTCCAAGGGAGTAGAGGAAACCATGATGAAACATTCAGGAAACTGATTAGATTAAGTCTGGGTGTGCAATTTTATACTTTTTGGTGCAGGTTTTTGTATGACCCAAGAAGTGCCAAATCTAATTTATTCATAAAGCAGTTTCTCCTAAATGATATTTGACACAGCAGTGAGGCAATGGACAAATTTCTGGACAATAGAAGTGTGAAGATGCAGAAATCTGGCCCTTGAATCCAAATAAATCCCTGGTTTTCTTCCCCTCCATGCAGAAACATGACCAGTTAGTGCTATTGATTGGCCACACAGTCTTTACACCTGAATCTAAGGTAAAGGGAAAATGGAAAACCAGCAGTTATCGGCCCTCAACGACAGTGATTTCGGGAGCCCTGATCTAGAGCTTTAGTGAGCCTGATCGTAGTGAAAGTACTGTACATTCATGTTTGGTGGTCCCATACACATACACACACACGCACACGTACACATACACACACACGCACACGTGCACACACACACACACACACACACACACACACATGCTAATGCCATGACACATCCTTTAAGGCAATTATATTGCAACCTGCTGATAATAATAATTGATTTGCAGTCTGTGCATTAATTTTTACACTGAAAGTTGGCAAGAAAACAATCAGACTGTTCTCATAATATCACTCTTTGTGATGTGTATTGCTGTTGCTGGAGTGAGTGTGGATGGGCAGCCTGATTTGCCAAATTTTGTCCCCGTCCATACTGCAGTGCTTGATGGATGGCCTGCTTTGACCTGTATTACATCGAAAACAATACAAGAGCGCATTATTTGATGTATCACCACATTATTATGACTTCAAAGTCACAACAAAGAAAACCAGCAATTACAACTTAAACAAATTTATTTTTCACTGATTAGGTCCAAGAATTTCTGCAAATAATCAACTGTGCAATCTTATGATAACACTCTAATGCCACTATGTAACTGATGCCAAAACAAACACTCTCTTTAAGTGACCAAAATCACAGCATTTATATAGACTAGGAACATTCTGGAAAGATCTACAGGATTCCTGAGTAATTCGGCCCCCTCCAGGCAAGAAAGTGCCTGAAACCTCTGGAAAGCACTAGTCTATTTCATCACAAACAAGTGGTATTGCATCAGATCATGTTTTGCTACAGACATACCACCAGAGGGTGCTAAATGATGAACAAAATAAACAAATAGCTGACCAGTAAGGCAGCACAAATAGTATGTAACAAATCTCCCTTTCCAAATGATATACTGTGCTTTACATGAAACACTCATACACAACAACATGAATTTCATTCATTTTAAAAAGAAACACTCACAACCCTGTTTTCCAAAAAGCTGGGATGCTTTGTAATAAGTAAATAACAACAGAATGTAATGGAAAGGTAGAATATCTCCTCATTTCAGAACAAATTTCAGAAAAGTTGTGACAGGGACAACAAAAGACTGAAAAAGTTGTAGGATGCTAAAAAAAATAAAAATAAAAAAGAAAGGACCCTGGTGGAACATCTCACAGATAACTAGGTTAATTTTCAATAGGTCACTGGCATAATTGGGTATAATAAGACCATCCCAGAGAGGCTGAGTCCTTCAGAGGCAAAGATTGTCAAAGCTTCATCACTTGTGAAAGACAGTACGGGCAGGGCCGTCACTGTGAGGGGTTCGCCCCAAGGACGGAGGGCCCTTAGCATTTGTTAAACTTTGAATATTTTTTTCTTTTAAGTAAATATCTTGATTATAAAAAATGGCAAGAATATTAAAGTAAAATCAAATTTGTTGTATAAGTTTAATGATAAGGTTGCTTTGATCAAAGTAAAACAGTCTGAGACTACCTGCAACCTCCTTGCAAAAATGCAAAATGGTTCATTCTGCCTAGGACTCTCTTCTCGTGAATGGTTGCTAGGCAACTCACTCACACACAGTGCCCTGGGTAGATCTGAGAGAGCAGACAGTTCAGACAGCAAGATGTCTTTTTCAAAGATTAGGCAGAAGTTAGGTTACCAGAAGAGAAAGGAGAGGGAGGAGAAAGAAGACAGAAAGTAGGCAGCCAGGAGTTTACAAAGTTCAAGAAAAGGTTAGTTCTTAGCCCTTAATGTTTAAAGTTTAACACGGTGAACAGGTGCTTTGTGTGTACTGCGCGCAGGGATTCTCCCCTCTCCAAATGCGAGTGCCGAATGTTAGGGTTCTTCTGCGTGAAGTAAAACAGGGAAACAAGTTTGGATACTTTCAATGAAAGATGTTCTTCTACATAAATAGTATATTGTTGCTTATCTAGAATACAACTCAGGAAAGGTCTAGAATAGGTCCAGAAAATAACTGGGCTGTAGGCAAACTTTTGAATAGCCAATTCGTGAAGGGAAAGGTAAAGAGAGCATGGGAGATGCCCCTCGCAACACCAAAGCCCGCAAATTGTTTCTCAACATTTCCTTTTAATTAATTGTAGTGAATCACACAACTACCAGCATGGAACATAAAAAAATTAAGCCCATGAAAATTTTAGGCCTATCATATTTATCATATTGTAGGCCTATCATATTTAAAAGGGTTAATTCAAACCATGAATGAATTAAGTGAGTCCCCCGAGACTGTGAGTCCAAGAGGAACTATGTGTTGTACAGCAGCCTAAGCTTTTTTTGTTATTTAATGTAATAAGTGAACCATAAGAGTTGGCCCTTTTTTTTTTAATTTCAACCTGACTGAGTCATGTTTTGGTTTAGGCGGGTGTGGAGATGTGCTCCTCCTGACTACTGTTTTTGATGAATCATCGTAGCAACGTTAGCAACGAAACATCGAAATTAGGGAGGGGTCCAAAATATCACATGAAGGGACCCAGCACCGCTCCTCAGGACCATATCCCTTCCAGTCTACTAGAAACTGGACCCCACGCCTACACGTCTCTCGGCCAGAATGTGGTGCACGGTATAAACTGGCCCCCCCTCCACCGTTCGTGGCGGTGGCGGAGGTGTGTTGGCAGGTGCCAGGACTCTGGTGCTAACCGGCTTAATCCGAGAGACGTGGAATGACAGATGTATACATAAAGATCTCGGGAGCTTCAGCTGGACCGTGACTGGATTGATCTTCCGCACTATTTTGAACGGGCCGATATAGCGGGCGCCAGTTTTCGGGATTCTGCCTTAAAAGGGAGGTCCCGGGTAGACAGCCAAACTCTCTGCCCAACCCGATAAGACAGGGCTAAACGACGCCTTGTTTGTTTGTTTACGCCTCGAACGCAACAGCGGAGAATGGACTTTGGTCCAAACCGACCGACAGCGCCGAATGAACTGGGTGACTGAGGGAATTTCAGAATCGTTCTCAGTCTCCAGAAATAATGTGGGTTGGTAACCCACTTGGGCCTCAAACGGGTAAAGCCCCGTGGAGGAATTACACAAAGCGTTTTCAGCATATTCGGCCCAAGGTAAAAATCAACTCCACAACAAGGGATTATCCGCCGCTAAACATCAAAGAGTGTTTTCAAGAGACTGATTCATCCGTTCCGTTTGCCCGTTGGTCTCCAGATGAAACCCTGAGGGGTGACTCACTGTGGCCCCCAACTGCTTACAAAAAGCCTGCCAGAATCTGGCCGTGAATTGAGGACCTCAGAGACGACATCCTGTGGAAGCCCATTTAAACAGAACACGTTGTTAACTACAAGATGTGCTATCTCCCGCGCCGAAGGCAGCTTAGGTAGCGGTACAAAATGAGCTGCTTTAGAAAACCGGTCAACCACTACCAAAATGACAGTGTTGCCGTCAGATACAGGCAGCCCCGTAATAAAATCGAGCGCGATATGTGATCAAGGGCGCCTGGGAATGGGCAAAGGTCGCAGCAGGCCTGAGGGAGGGAGGTGGGAAGTTTTATTTCTGGAATATACGCTACAGGCCGCTCATTATATCTGGCCACCAAAACCGTTGGGCAAGGAACTGCTTGGTCCGATGGGCCCCCGGGTGCCCAGCCAAACAGGAAGAGTGTCCCCACTGAAGGATTCTTGACCTAACCCCAAGTGGAACAAATAAACAGCCAGGAGGCTCCCCCCCAGGACCGGGATCGGATTTCAATGCCTCCTGAACCACCGCCTCAACTTCCCATTGAATAGGTGCCACGATCTGGGCAGAAGGAATAACAGGCTCTGGGATAGGATAGAATCACTATCCGTGCGATCGTACATACGTGACTGGGCGTCAGGCTTAATATTTTTAAAGTCCGGGCGGTATGTTAGCGTAAAATCAAAGCGGTTAAAAAACAATGATCATCGCGCCTGCCGGGAATTACGCCGTTTAGTCTGCTGAATATATTGGAGGTTTTTATGGTCGGTTCAAACCACAAAGGGGTGCTCAGCTCCCTCCAACCAGTGGTGCCACTCCTCGAGTGCCTGCTTGACCACTAATAACTCCCGGTCACCAATACTATAATTACGTTCGGCAGCGGACAAAGACCGGGAGAAGTACGCACATGGGTGAAGCTTATTATCCCAATGAGGGCGCTGGGACAGAATAGCACCCACGCCCACCTCCGAAGCATCTACCTCCACGACAAATGGGAGGGAGGGGTTGAGCAAAACCAAAATAGGCTCTGAGCTAAAACGTAAAACGTAAAATTCCTGAAAAGCAGCATCGGCTGCCGGAGACCAAAAAAAAACGCCGAGGAGGTATTCTTTTAAGTGAGCACAATAATGGGGGCAGCAACCGCGCTAAAATTACGGATACACCTCCTGTAAAAATTTGCAAAGCCCAGAAAGTGTAGGACCTCTTTAACACTCTGCGGTGCAGGCCAATTCCTGATCGCAGCTATCTTGTCAGGGTCCATGCGCACTGACCCCTTAGTAACAATAAAGCCTAAGAACGAGACAGTCTGGGCGTGGAAAACACATTTTTCGGCTTAAACAAATAGTTTGGCATTCAGCAGGGCTTCCAGTACATGCCTAACGGGTTGTTTGTGCTCCGAGAGGGTGGAAGAAAAAATCAAAATGTCGTCAAGATAAAGGAAGACGAATCTCTCCAACATCTCTCGGAGCACGTCATTGACGAATGGGTGAAACACCGAGGGGGCGTTAACCAGCCCGAACGGTAAGACCCGATATTCGTAGTCCTCGTCAAACGTGTTAAAAGCCGTTTTCCACTCGTACCCTTCCCGAATCCGAATCAAATTATATGCATTACGAAGATGTAGCTTCGTAAAAAATGACGCCTCCTGTAGACGCTCAAACGTGGAATTCATGTACGGAAGGGGGTATCGGTTTTTAATGGTGATTGTATTCAAACCCCTGTAATCAATACAGGATCTCAGACCGCCATCCTTTTCCCAAACGAAAAAGAATCCCACTCCGGCAGGGGAGTGCACGGCCGAATAGAACCATTTGTGAGCGCCTCCTGAATATACTCTCGCATAGCCTTACGCTCAGGTCCTGACAGCGAATATTGCGAACCCCTAGGTGGAGTTGTCCCAGGATAAAGATGAATTTTGCAGTCGTACGGACGATGCGGGGGTAACATAGAAGCTCGTTGTTTACTGAACACCTCAGCAAGATTGGCGTAATCCCTGGGAACATTCGGAGGAAAGTCAAAGTTCAGGGTGGCCCCAAATTCTTTACCCTGCTCAGAATCTAATGAATCCGTGACTGATTCCGAATCGCTAAAGTCCTCCAAAAAGTAATCATCCTCTGGCTCTCGCCTGTCAAATTGAGGATCCGAAACTTAGTGGTACCGAAACTTCGGTTATAACTCCCGTTCCAAGCGGGTGACCGTCCAAAGTTCTTACAGAGCGTGATGGTGAAAGCGTAACCGTGGGAATGGAGTGCTTTCTAGCCCATTTGATATCCATGAAACAATCAACTGCGCCCGAGTCTACGAACGCTTCAATAGTAAAACTCTTGCTTCCCACAGTAAGTTCGGGTCTTTCTTTTTCCCCGAAGCTTAGGACAATGTGGACGGCTATGACCCAGCTAGTTACAATTAAAATTAAAGGAGATTTCTCTTCTGCTAATGGGTCTCTTAGGCTGACGGTCAAACGAACCGTCAACCTGCATGGGCTCAACCGAAGTAGAATCTTTAATGGGTGGAATAGGAGATGCACATTCGCCACTTGCAATTTTAACCCCATTGTCAGCCAGCGGTGCTCTATTTAGCTTATCCCTGTTGCGTTCGCGTATGCGGTTGTCAATTCGTACCGCAGTACGAACTAAAGAGTCTAAAGTCGAACAGGGTTCTAAAATTGCCAGCACGTCCTTAATCTCCTCCGTAAGGACATGGCTAAATACCGTCATCAGAGGAGCCTCTGGCCTGCCTGTCTCTGTGGCCAGAGAACGAAAAGCAAAAGAAAACTCAGCTGCGCTTTCTTTGCTCTGTTTAAGGTGCATTAAACGCGTAGCTGCGTCTTGACCAAAAATGTCATGATCGAAAACAGACACCATCTCTCTAACAAGGACCTCTACAGAATTTACGACCGGTGAATTAGATCTAATTAGTGGGCCGACCCAATTGAGCGCTATGCCAGCCAACAGGGATAATATAAATGCAACCCAAGAATCCTCTTTGACAAAACGTGACGGCTGAGCCCTAAAAAATATTTCACACCGGTCGATAAAGTCCTTGCACTTTCCAGCCTCACCACTATATCTTTGAGGCAGTTGTAACTTGGGTTCTCCGGGAGGATGCATGGGTGGTGCTTGTGCAACTGTTAGTGAAACTTGAGAGAATCAATACTCTCAGTCAAGCTTAACAGAACACTCTCTTGATTCTTCAGCACGTTCTCTTGCAGGTGTAGTCTCTCAACAAATTTAGATTGCTGGCTGTCCAAATCAGAAAGTCCTCTAACGAAACCTGTAAACGTATCTTGCTGGCTAGCAACAGCCCTCTTAATTTCAGCCAACGCTGGCGTCTCCATAGTGACTAGAGTGTACTGTGATGGGCGTTGGCAGTAGGACGCCAAGAGCAGTGGCCAGACATTAAAGGAAAAACCAGCAGAGTGCTGAGAGACTAAAACAGATAGAAATCACGAGACTCACGCTACCAACGGACCTGACGCCGTCCATGGTGGAAAACAGGCGAGCTCAAAAAAAAGAACAAAAGAAAAGGGAAATAAACCAAAGATTCCCTTACTCAGTAACACTAATCCTGTTATGCGGCTAAGATCCTGACAATACTCTCTCTCTCAAGACCTAACCGGCTAAAGCGACAATGACACTTTAGCAACACGAGCGAGGCAGAACAGGAGCTTAAATAGAGTCCGGGCAACGGCCCCAATTAATGCCAGCTGGCCCAGGAATCCGATGGAGAGCAAAACGATATCGTCCCGGACGAGAGAAACAAAAGGAGATCTCAAAGCTCCAAAACCATGACACGTTATGCCAAGAATGTTTGAAGTTTCCCAGATAAGAAAAAAACCTGACTAACAACTAAAGTCCTGTGTGGTTTGATATTATTGTAGTAGCAGCCAAAGCAAATTTGAGGTAAACGTGTGTATATGCTGTTTTTTTTTGGGGGGGGGGGGGTTGGGGGGGGGGTTGCATTGGAGGGCCCTTTGGGAGGCTTATTCCTGGGGCCCAGAATTTGGTGCTATGCCCCTGGCCATCAGCTAATGTCTCCATGAGCTCTGCATCTGCCTCATACAACCTAGCTCATCGCTGCAAGGTCACTTGGAGATATGCCCGGTGGCATCAACTGGACCATATCATTGTCAGAAAGACACAGCTACATCACGTGACACCATCCATTGCTACAGCTGTTCTGGCCTGCTGGGAGCTGACCAATCAGAGCAGACTGGGCAGCTCGGAAGGGGGCCGGCCTTCCTAGTTTCCTGTTTTTAGGGGAAATACGTGAATATGTGGAATCAACAGGCACCCTGCTAGTCATGTCATGGGGATTTTAAACTGAAAAGGAAAGGTTATTTGGTCACAAAAAATTTAGCCAGTATAAAGGGTGGAGCCATGGATTTCAAACCATCATGCTCTCTCTTGGCTGACCATAGCCTAAATGTTTGGCATAATGGAGACAGGACTTGAGTGGGACCACCCTGAACCTTTTGAGTGAACAGCAAAATCTAGTTTGGTTGAGTTGGATGAAAGTGTTGGTTGAGTGACATTGAGTGGCATAAATGGACTTGGCCCCAGCTGTAACCGAGTACACAATAATTTGCTTTTAAACTGTAATGTAATGTTTATTTCTTGGGGACAGATAGAATATACATAGAGAATTGCACAGAACAATACAATGCATGCATCACAGCATTTATAGCTACTGGTTCTAATTTCCAATGCCTATCCCTAGAAGGGCCATTGAATGTTGCTGAGTTTTCACCTGAATGTCATGGAAACATTACAACAACTTTTCTCTTGATATTGATTAGTTTATTGGTTTAAAACGACAAACCCAAAACCAGTGAAGTTGGCATGTTATGTAAATCGTAGATAAAAACAGAATTCAACGATTTGGAAATCCTTTTCAACTTATATTCAATTGAATACACTGCAAAGACAAGATGTTTAACCCTCTCCAGCCCAGTTTAGTATATTGAGATATGAAAAATCTTTCATTCGTGGAGAATAGTTCTCATACTCTAGTGGCTGCAGGTGGAACTAATGTTGTATTTTTGCAATACTGAGCTGGAAGAGCAACTTTATTAAACCATTTCCCATGTGGTCTTTAAATTTTATCATCAGTCATCAATTAATTTATTGTTGCAAATTCGCAACATGAGTCTGGAGAGGGTTAATGTTCAAACTGAGAGACTTTATTTTTTTTTTGCAAATAATCATTAACTTAGAATTTAAAGGCAGCAACACATTGCAAAAGAGTTGGCACAGGGGCCTTTTTACCACTGTGTTGCATCGCCTTTCCTTTTAACGACACTTAGTAAATGTTTGGGAACTGAGGAGACCAATTTTTGAAGCTTTTCAGGTGGAACTCTTTCCCATTCTTGCTTGATGTACAGCTTAAGTTGTTCAACAGTCCGGGGTCTCCGTTGTCGTATTTTACGCTTCATAATGCGCCACACATTTTCAGTGGGAGACAGGTCTGGACTATAGGCAGGCCAGTCTAGTACCCGCACTCTTTTACTACGGAGCCATGCTGTTGTAACACGCGCAGAATGTGGCTTGGCATTGTCTTGCTGAAATAAGCAAGGGCGTCCATGAAAAAGACGTTGCTTGGATGGCAACATATGTTGCTCCAAACCCTGTATGTACCTTTCAGCATTAATGGTGCCTTCACATATGTGTAAGTTGCCCATGCCTAATACACCCCCATACCATCACAGATGCTGCCTTTTGAACTTTGCACCTATAACAGTCCGGATGGTTCTTTTCCTCTTTGGTCCGGAGGACACAACGTCCACAGTTTCCAAAACAATTTGAAATGTGGACTCGTCAGACCACAGAACACTCTTTCACTTTGCATCAGTCCATCTTAGATGAGCTTGGGCCCAGCGAAGCCGGTGGCGTTTCTGGGTGCTGTTGATAAATGGCTTTCGCTTTGCATTTTTGAGTTTTAACTTGCACTTGCAGATGTAGCGACGAACTGTAGTTACTGACAGTGGTTTTCGGAAGTGTTCCTGAGCCCATGTGGTGATGTCCTTTACACAATGATGTCGGTTTTTGATGCAGTACCGCCTGAGGGATTGATGGTCACGGGCATTCAATGTTGGTTTTCGGCCTTGTCGCTTACGTGCAGTGATTTCTCCAGATTCTCTGAACCTTTTGACGATATTACGGACCGTAGATGATGAAATCCCTAAATTTCTTGCAATAGCTCGTTGAGGAATGTTGTTTTTTTGTTCGACAATCAGCTCATGCATTTGTTCACTAAGTGGTGACCCTTGCCCCATCCTTGTTTGTGAATGACTGAGCATTTCAGGGAAGCTGCTTTTATACCCAATCATGGCACCCACCTGTTCCCAATTAGCCCGTTCACCTGTGGGATGTTCCAAATAAGTGTTTGATGAGCATTCCTCAACTCTCTAGTCTTTTTTGCCACTTGTGCCAGCTTTTTGGAAACATGTTGCTGGCATCAAATTCCAAATGAGCTAATATTTGCAAAAAATTACAAAGTTTACCTGTTCAAACATTAAGTAACTTGTCTTTGCAGTGTATTCAATTGAATATAAGTTGAAAAGGATTTGCAAATCACTGCATTCTGTTTTTATCTACGATTTACATAACGTGCCAACTTCACTGGTTTTGGGTTTTGTACTTCCTTGGGACCAAGACTTAGATCACTTTTGGCAAGTTTCATCCAGATGTACCCAAGGCAATTTGAGAAAAAGTTGATAACGTGTCAGCCAGTAAGACCAGGACAACCATACGTACATTTTAAATCAACTTAATATATACACTCAACAAAAATATAAACGCAACACTTTTGTTTTTGCTCCCATTTGTCATGAGATGGACTCAAAGATCTAAAATTCATTCCAGATACACAATATTACCATTTCTCTCAAACATTCACAAATCTGTCTAAATGTGTGATAGTGAGCACTTATGCTTTGCTGAGACAATCCATCCCACCTCACTGGTGTGCCACATCAAGATGCTCATCAGACACCATGATTAGTGCACAGGTGTACCTTAGACTGTCCACAATAAAAGGCCACCCTGAAATGTGCAGTTTTTGCTTTATTGGGTGTCTGGGGACTCAGAACCAGTCAGTATCTGGTGTGACCACCATTTGCTTCATGAAGTGCAACACATCTTCTTCGCATTGAGTTTATCAGATTGTCAATTGTGGCCTGTGGAATGTTGGTCCACTCCTCTTCAATGGCTGTACGAAGTTGCTGGATATTACTGGGAACTGGTACGCGCTGTCGTATACGCCGGTCATGCAAATCCCAAACATGCTCAATGGGTCCGGTGTGTCCGGTGAGTATGCTGGCCATGCAAGAACTGGGACATTTTCAGCTTCCAAGAATTGTGTACAGATCCTTGCAACATGGGGCCGTGCATTATCTTGCTGAAACATGAGGTGATGTTCATAGATGTATGGCACAACAATGGGCCTCAGGATCTCATCACGGTATCTCTGTGCATTCAAAATGCCATCAATAAAATGCACCTGTGTTCTTCATCCATAACAGATGCCTGCCCATACCATAACCCCACCACCACCATGGGCCACTCGATCCACAACATTGACATCAGCAAAGTGCTCACCCACACGACGCCACACACGCTGTCTGCCATCTGCCCTGAACAATGTAAACCGAGATTCATCCGTGAAGAGAACACCTCTCCAACGTGCCAGACGCCATCGAATGAGCATTTGCCCACTCAAGTCTGTTACGGCGACGATCTGGAGTCAGGTTAAGACCCCGATGAGGACGACGAGCATGCAGTTGAGCTTCCCTGAGACGGTTTCTGACAGTTTGTGCAAACTGTTTCTTTGGTTATGCAAACCAATTGTTTCAGCAGCTGTCTGAGTAGCTGGTCTCAGACGATCTTGGAGGTGAACCTGCTGGATGTGGAGGTCCTGGGCTGGTGTGGTTACATGTGGTCTGCGGTTGTGAGGCCGGTTGGATGTACTGCCATATTCTCTGTAACGCCTTTGGAGACGGCTTATGGTGGAGAAATGAACATTCAATGCCGGAGCAACAGATCTGGTTGACATTCCTGCTGTCAGCATGCCAATTGCACGCTCCCTCAATGCTTGCGCCATCTGTGGCATTTTGCTGTGAGACAAAACTGCACATTTCAGAGTGGCCTTTTATTGTGGGCAGTATAAGGTACACTTGTGCACTAATCATGGTGTCTGATGAGCATCTTGATGTGGCACACCTGTGAGGTGGGATGGATTGTCTCAGTAAAGCAAAAGTGCTCACTATCACACATTTAGACAGATTTGTGAACAATGTTTGAGAGAAATGGTAATATTGTGTATCTGGAATGAATTTTAGATCTTTGAGTCCATCTCATGAGAAATGGGAGAAACAAAAGTGTTGCGTTTATATTTTTGTTGAGTGTAGGTTGAAAAGGATTTGCAAATCATTGTATTCTGTTTTCATTTATGATTTACACAACGTGCCAACTTCACTGGTTTTGGGTTTTGTACTTCCTTGGGACCAAGACTTAGATCACTTTTGGCAAGTTTCATCCAGATGTTCCCAAGGCAAATTTAGTTATTCCAGGAAAGAGATAATTTCTGCTGTCAGGACATCTATTAACAGGAGGAACATAATTCATTTAAGATGGGCCACACTGCATTTCATCATGAGGACTCCCTGGTAAATGCTGCTATGGGCATGGGTTTTTTTTTTTTTTTTTTTTTTTACTAAATGAGGGAAGCTTTGGGTTTCTGCTCTGCCTACAAAATGTATCAACCTTTTAAACAGTTTTCAGTGAGGTACCCCCAAGCTCGTTACCAGTGAAAGAACACATTCCAGTGAAAAACCCAGAGAGCTCTTTGAAGAGGATGTGACAGTCTCCCAGGTAGGGCAATGGCAGTCACAAACACCCATATCTGCAGGTGCTTGAGTGTAATATGACCAAGTGAGTGATGTCCCAAGCTCTCTGGAAAGTCAGAAAAATTATTCAAGAAATCTAAACTCAAGAAAGCTAATGGTCTATGGGCGATTTTTCTAATTTTCAGGAAGTTTTGCCTTGCTCCTCCTATTTTGCCAGTTATTCTTCAATAAGAATTGTTTAGTTGACTCCTTATGATGTTCTTTAACGAGAGATGAAGACAAATCAGTGATGCAGATGTATGTCACATTGCTTATATAAATCCCTGTTGTGTCTCCTCCCATCCAGTCTCCTCCTCCAGGATGTATTATATTGTTTGATTGGTTTACGTCCAGTGTGCTTTCCTCACCTGTTGTGGTACATGCATATTACCCTTCCCTCACGTGTGTATTGACGTATACTCAGCCAAAATAAAAACTTCACACTCATTTGGGGGTCAATAAGTTGAACATACAAGAAATGAGGTTTTAAATAATGATTTTATTTAATTCTGTACTCATTAACCCCTTTGTGCAGAAGCCAAATCTGGCTATTTAGGTGTTACCTGATTTAAGGCTTTATAATTCAAGATTGCAGCTGTACAGACAGAAAAACTTTGGCTCAATTAAGTCTAGACACTTGAAGCATTTAGACTCCAATCGTATTTCAGTTTATTTTTATGATTTTGGTGGAACAAAGAGGCTGCAAACACAAAAAATCTTCATGAAAATTCAACTTTGAATTAGCAAAAAAAATAATACTGACAATTGAAAAACTGCTGGGGCCTAAAACTATACATTTCTGGAATCATAAACTTCTTGACAACAAGTGCAATTCATCTTGGACATTACATTCTAGATTACCCGCTTGCTATGAGCCAAATTAGACAGCTATCCAGGTGTCTCCCCAAAGTCTGAGATCCATCAAAATGGTTCACAGTCAAATCATACATTAATCATATATATAACACAAATTAACTTTTGGGGCATGAAATTCAGCATAAACTAATGATTTTCTGGTTGAGTGTAGCATGAATGTATCAATATGAGTGCAGTTGAACATCATTGGTCACCAGTATCCTCTCCAAACACAAAACATGCCTTTTCTCCATAATAAAGTTAACAATATTGTCCATTTTTCTTCGAAGTCCCCCAAGCATTAAATAAAGCGCTGATTAAACAGCTATAACATTCACGCTGCAATGAAAAGCTAACCGCTCTCACATCCGAGCTCATAACCTTACACCTTATAAGGGTAAAAACTCACTTACTCAGTAATATCTGAATTCTGAAATATACCTTACTTTAACAGAACAGAAATTTCACTTTCAGGAAAAAATCAAACGACATATGCCTCCATATTCAACAGAATGGTGTAATGAACGTACCGAGGGATCTACCGAAGTTCGTGGGCTGCATGCATTTGGAGAAACAAAAACCTCGGCATTCGAGGTCTTTAAACACGGTATAAATTCTACAGCAAAAACCCATATTGAGCAAAATGCAAACAGAGTAGAATATAACCTGTTTTCTTCATTGACTCCTTCCTCCAGCGACAGATGTATCGGGTAGAAGGAACCCTCCAGTACAGTTTCATTCGGAATAATTTCCATTGACCACGTCCATACAACATTTATCTGGTATATGAAACCGAACACTTCAGGCCGGTTTCGGGTGTCTATGTTTCTTTGATATCGCATCATTTTCAGCTGCGCAACCGTGGCCAACATTCGAAGAACACAACCGACCTTACTTTTACGCTTAGCTTTGTATCCTATTCTTATTGTCCGATCAATGTTTAAACTCTCCTCAATAACTGAAATACACTCGGGAATTGGATAAGAAACGAGTCTATCATTACATCATTACCGGGGAAGCTGCACGAGGGCGTGAACTATAATTGTAGTGTTACGCAGATGAATCTGTGTATATAATTGAGTGACTGGCTATCGACACCAGTACTTGGGTGGATAGAAGGGAGCGCCGAATATGTCAATGGAGGAATCTACGCGTTAATCCATGGGAGGGAACTACGCATATTGTGTGTGATGACTGTAATTGACAGTAGAATGTGAGAGAATCAATACAAAGTCGGATTTTTTGCTTCACAAAACGCATTTTTTTAATCACTAATTGGAATACTGTTGGCTCACTGTAACTAAAATGGTTGCTACAGAGTACTAAGTTTTTTTCTGTCGCAAGTGATAATTTTATAAAACTACTGGATCGATACTATGGGCAAGGATATTGATCAGTTTGCACATCAGGCTTAGCTGAGGAGTTTAATTCATGCAACTCCTGAAAAACAGGGATTAGAGGGAAGTTCTCCATACTCTAAATCGCGTTTCAGCTCTGCCTGCTTGGGAAAATTCAATAGCTGATCCGGGGGTGCAATCTTGTGGTCGAGCACTGTAACTAAGTGCTTAAATTTGCAGGTCTATAGACGCGAGCGTCTACATCTGCAGAAAGGGGTTGAAGATGGTATATCATAAAAATAATGTCCATAATGTAACCAGTTCCACCAGAGATGCTACGGAAATGTCCAAGAGTAAAAATGTGAAGTTACAACTTGAATAAGAGCAGTGCGCAGGCAATTACGTATGGTTTGGCCAGTCACACGACCTCTAAACAATTCATTACTAGTGGACGCTGCAGTGACAAATCGATTATGCAAATGACGTAAGACAATTTGTCGGTCTTCTGCTTTTGACGTCACATGTGGGCTACCAGAATGAGGTCGGTCAGCTGTGGTGCCAGTTTGTTGGAGACGTGTCCGAAGATCATGGATAGTCCGCCGACTGCATCCCATAACCCTTGCAACGTCAGTGACGGACGTTTCCGTATTCAGCATGCCAATGGCATGTTCACGCTGAATGTTTGACAGCCATGGCATTGAAAATCAACGAATAATTAACAGTAAAACTTGTTTTTCCAAGATGTCACTCTAACATGCTAACGTGAGCTCAGTTGCACATCTCTCATATGGTCACGTGACTAGGAACACAAGAAAACATGGTTTTAGCTGAAAGTACACTTGCACGTGCTGAGTACCTGTGCACGTTGGAGTTGATCTGTTTCATGATGTCTTTGACAACGCATTTACCCCTAGTGATAATCAAAACTCTTTTATTAAAAGTTTCAAGAAAATATTTACAAATTTATGAGAGTGAAGTTTCTTTTTGACTCAGTATATTTAGACCCCTTAAGGCTGTATCCCACTGGGCTGAAATAGTTCAACTGTTTGCAGACTTGAAATTAGACTCTGTGTCAAAACAAAGTATGCGAACAGAGTTGCAGTCCCACTGAATCAAACAGATTTGTCTTGGCATGTGCTTTCGTGTTTGATGCTGTCAAGATGGCATTAATGATATTAATATACCATCTAGTTACTGGACTAGTAATATTCTCTTCCTAGTTCTTGTTATGATCTTTATTTGTTTGAGTTTGTATTTATTATTTTTCATGTTTTTCATCCATTCCTTTATTGCACATTGTCTCCCCTGTAATGTCTGATGTGATTTGTGTTATCATGCCAGTGCACTCCCCTGTCTGCGTGCAGACACGCTTTGGGTGATTTCAGAAGTTTTCCGGTATTTCACGAACTTCCTTCAAGTCTCGTTACCTCTGCCAAGGAGGTTATGTTTTTGCCTGGGTTTGTTTGTTTGTTTGTTTGTCTGTCTGTTAGTTATTTTGGAAAGCGACAGACAAACTAACTAAAAAATTAATGGACAGATTTTGATGAAATTTTCAGAGAAGGTGGGTATTAAGTCAAGGAACAGGTGATTAAATTTTGGCATATCTAGGCCAAAGTACTGCTGAGATATACGCCAAAGTTCAAGATTTCAAGTCTTTCCAATGGGCCTGAGTTCCAATCGCCGTGCTTTCGGGTTTTGCTGCCCCCTGGCAGAGGTGTGCGCTCTCTGAGTGCTTTTCTAGTTTTAGCTTTTTTCCTGCTGTTCTGAAATTACCATATTAAATAGCCGCTAGGCCGCTTAGTTAGTACTGGTAATTTTACTATATACTAATCCCTTCGTCTGTACATAAACTAACCAACTAACATTAACGTATTTTAATTAGGTGTGTAAATATCACTGTTTACTAATATAACTAACTCCGCCCCTTTTGCGTTCCCTGTACTCTGCTTTGACTACAGCTCACGCACCTCAGGTGCACTTCTCTCTCTGTCCTGGAATCTTAACTGTGCACTTAGAACTCCTTGACCAGAGCTGTTTATCTGCCATAGGCTCTGTGTGTGGATCCTGTCCATGTTTTGGCTTTTGCCAATTGTTTGTGGTTTAGGATTTCCCCATGTGTGCTTACATCTCTAATTAGTCTTATCCAATTCACCTCCTGTTCCCTGCATAGCATGTGACTTCCCTCTCGTCTATTTAAAGTCTTTACTGCAGTTCATTCCTTGTCAGAACGTTTATCAGTTTACATCTATGCAGAGCTCCTTGTATGCCTTTTGTTTATTGCTTCTTCACGACTGTTTTGCCCGACCTCGAGTTTGCCATTGCCCTTCTGTTTCTGTTCTGGCTTTTTGGATTTTCACCTGTTTTTGTACGACTTCGATTTGTGTTTTGAATGCCCTGTGTATGATCTACCTTTCTGGATTTCGACCAAGAGTTCTGGCTTACTGTCTATGTACCGTTGCAGATCTGCCTTAGTGGTTTGGACTCCTGCCTGTCCTGTCGACTTCACTTTTTGGACATTGTTTTTGGCCTGGCAATCCTTGTGTCTTCTGGTCCTGACCCTTTTTGCAATAAAGGCTGACGATTTTCGGATTTTCCCTGAGTTGCGACTGGTTCCTCTGAGCGTGTCATTACAGTTCTGTTGATAGGAGCAAGCTCCCAAGCCTTACTAAGTTTTCAGGAATGGGACCGCAATCCTCTCAATCAAATCTTAGTCTGTTCCACTGCTCAGTGTTGTAGGAATTTTGATTTTATATTCCTGGTATTACCTTCACAAAAGAAACTTAGAAGACTTAAGGAAAAAAATCAGTCGGAGGCAGAGAAGTTAATATCCAAGCCAAAGTGAGTTTACTTTTTCTGCAGAAAAAGGATCCTCGCATACAAGTCAAGTCAGCAAAATCAAGGATGACATCTGACACCATTTGCAGCATTTCTGTAATTGGCTTGCGAGGGGACGAATCTCCAAATTGCAATGCTTAGTAGATTGCTGTGGGTCCGGTTCCCAGAACCACCATCTGAACCCCCGCAACCTCACCCTGTTCGTTTCCCTTGAACACAGGCATTGCCTCCCATGTAGTAGGACCTGTAGGAACCACCCCAAGCCCCAGTTTAGACATTACGTCCCTCCCCAGGAGGTTTACTGGGCACTGTGTGGACACTATTATAGAGCAGAGTGTAGCAATCCCCTCAGGATCCTCAAATTTCAGTTCCTCTGTTGCTACACTGATCCATTGCTCCATTCGCACCACAAGTATCATATCAATGCTGAGCCGATGTGGACAAATTACACTTACTTTTCTGATAACAGCTCGACATGTCCCCCTGTCAGGTCAACAAATGCCGTTTCACTAATTTTGAAATTTCAGGGCGCAATCCAGATAAAAAGCTATTTTTAATTGTTAGGCATACGGACCGTTGTCATCCCAGGAATTCGGTGTGTCCATACCACAATTTGCTGCAACAATTGGTCAATCTGATCACCACCCGCCCGTTTCATCAAATCACGCACAAGTTTGTTTGTATGGTGAGGTTTCAATTGACCACTAAACCCAAATTCCTTCACCCAAAATGATTCCCACTTCCCAGAACCATTATGTCATCTTTCAACACATCGTCCAGACTCCGTCAAAGTCACGTCATCATCAGTCCCAGAACAGCAGTCCTTACAACAACAACAACAACAACAACCCCTTAACTGTTCGTCAGTCCCATAATTGGCAATATTACTTTCTCTGCCTCACAGCAACTGAGCCGAATTCAGTAAAAATGCCGTCACTCACCCGCACCACCACTGAATGTTTGGTGAACCTCCCGTTTCTGACCTCCTACACATCCCAAAAGGGCCTTCACAATCTCCCCGGGCTGAGGTCTTTCCACAACGTCCCCTGGACGACCGTGCGCACGGTTTTCAGTAGGCACCGATTCTCCAGGGAGTGCAGGTGAGATATTGGAATTCCGGATGTAGCCCCCAATGTTGTAGGAATTTTATTTTATATTCCTGGTATTACCTTCAGAAAAGAAACTTAGACGACTCAGGGAAAAAAAATCAGTCAGAGGCAGAGAAGTTAATATCCAAGCCAAAGTCAGTTTTTCTGCAGAAAAAGGATCCCCGCATACAAGTCAAGTCAGCAAAATCAAGGATGAATACAGTTAGTCTCTCTGTGGTTTATGTGGGAATACTTAAGGAAATTGGGGTTGTACATGTTTGGTATAATGATTATTACATTATTAATGGCCATACTTTTATTGCACCCCTTTGAAATGCACTGAAGATAGTATCCTGGGTTTTAATATAATCAGAAAAAAGGGAGAACTATTTCAGCGGAAAAAAGAAATAGTAGTTATCTGCATTTAACCCCAGTTCAATGAGAAAGTGCTCTGCCCTCAAATGGGCTTTGCTGTTGTTTTATACCTAAGCCAAAGTTTGTTAGGGATGTGATCTACTCCTAGCTGGGCCCGAACAACCCAATTCTGAACCTAACCACAAATAAAAACAACTGCAGCCCAGAAGTCAAGCACTGCCCCACCTGAGGGTTCTGTTCCGCACTGCAAAATTGCTAACAGTGGCTAAGAAATTATCAGAAAACTGAAAAACAATAGCTCTCCAGCATTATGCACTGCCCCGCTGGCCAGTCTTGCTCTGGATTGTAATAAACGAGAACTATACAGTTGCTGAAAATGATCAGAAAGGCCTTGTCTGTTCCGGTCTACATCCGTTCAATCAGTGCTCAGACCAAAGAATGCAACGCCAAACTAGCAGTTATGTCCCAAACATAAGATTGCACAAAGATCAAGGTTGAGGACCAGTAGGCAGCCAAACAGATTACCTCCGCTGAGACATCCCTGTAAATTGCCAGAGGATGCCATGTCTCTGATGGGTTGCATCCTCAAACCTACCTGAAGGAGGCCATCTACAGCTTCACAACTTCTGCAGATCACATCAGGGACCTAATGTTCAAGCCATAGCATCAACAGAAGTGCCCTCTGAGGCCAAAACTCTGTATTAGACAAATTATTAGCCAGACTCTCTGAGAGATAATGTGTGCTTCACATAATGACAAAGCGCAGGCAGGAAGTCACTGCTCCCCATTTGCATATGGAGGAGGTAAAAAGACTCTCGTACGAACACACTGATTAGGCACACTGGTCACCTGCCCTCTTGGCCTACGCCAGAACTGCAGTGATTGCCGTCTTGAGGGATAGCATCTCTTAGTCCACCTGAGCGAATGGTTCAAATGATGGACCCACGAGACCATGCCACACCATCTGAAGGTCCCACGGAGGCATGATGTGCTGACTGGAGATCCTCAGCCTGGAGCCCCCCCTTCACAGGAAATGCTTGACCAATGGGTTGTTCCTGGTTGTGAAGTGGTCTAAACATCATAGTCTGCCATAGTTGTTGCAGCAACCACCCCTCTGTGGATGCTGCATGACCACTATCAAATAAACCCTGATGGAAATCCAGAACACCATGCGAGGGGAATGAGCTTGGCTTGAGGTTCAGTCCTTAACCAGTCTGCAAATATCTGCAAGAGAATTCTGTTCACGGAGCAAGAAGGGCCCATTCATTCTGATTTTAGAGACCTCAACCAGTAGACCCAAACCACTGTTTCACCCCCATGTTCCAAACAAGGTGGGATTTTCCAAGAGTGGATGCGTTTCCTGCCTGATACTGGGCCATGGGCCGGTCTGAAACTGGCCACAGTCCAGCCATTGCTGGTCGATCCAGGTCTGGGAACCAGTTGCCACCTGGATTCTCTGGTGCCACGACTTGTCACTTATAGATGCTGCATCCAAACCACGTGAAACAGCAGTATCATCAATCGCAAGGGCAGAAAGGCATACAGTCGGCCTGAAGGCCAAAACAGCTGAGCTAGCATGTCCACCCCCAATGGGGGAGTGTCAGTTGCCCTCAAGGAGAAACAGCAGTGATACTCAGCATTCTCCTTGCTCACAAACAGATTGACCATCAGCCGCCCAGACCATTTGCAGATCTGCGCATCTATGTCCAGAAGAGATAGATAAATTTTGATGAGAGATTATGAAAGCCTGGACCCGAATTACCCTGGATGGCAATTTTCAGCCCATATCTTAAGATTTGGTCCAAAGATATCAGCCTCCGACATCCCTATAAATGAACGTTCGTGATTTGTGGGGTCAAAAATGGGGTGTGGCCCCTGATATTTGGGGGGCCGCATCTCAGAAATCCCTTGGAGTAGAACCCTAAAATTTTGCATGTGGTCATTATGAATATAGAAGTACTCCCAAAATAAATTTGAGCCAAATCTGAGTCAGTGACGTGAGTACTTCTGGTTGACCTCATTTGGAATGACCCTATTGTAATGGAGGAAACAGAGTTCGTCTCCATTCTTTCCAGAAAGGCGGCTCTTCCACTTGTTGTAGATGACCCCGACCTCGCTCACTTGTTCGGATGTTGGGGGATGGCGGGCAGAGATATTTTCTTGCCAGTGCTAGAAAGTTTTCTTAAAATTGCTTTCTGATATTATTATTATTAACAACAACAACAACAACAACAAGTGGTGCCAGGCACAACAATCCCTGCTCCTCGCACATACTTTTACCTACTTGTACGAAATAGGGATCTATTCTGGGTCAGTGGCAATCCCTAAACTGAATTTGGGGTGAATGTGCCCATTAGTCTTGCCACTAGAGTGCTAATAAACAAGCAAACAAACAAACAAACACAGAAACAAATGCACAAACGCACAAACACAGAAACACAGAAACAAACCGAACCAAAAACAATGCCCCCTGCCCTCACCTTTTGGTAATAATAACAACAAGTGGTGCCAGGCACAACAAACCCCGCCCCTCACACATACTTTGACCTACTTTTCTGAAATGGAATAGGCATCTATTCTGGGTGAGTGGCAATCCCTTAACCCAATTTGGGATGAATCTGGCCATTAGTTTTGCTGCCAGAGCTAACAAACACAGAAACAAACTGAACCAAAAACAATACCTCTTGCCCTCACCCTTCAGGTGGGACGGGGTAATAATAATATGAATATGAATAAATTAATTAATCGATTTATTTAGCACCTCTCTCAGACCCAAGGTCACTTTACAAAGGAAACAAACTGCAAGTAAAATACATAGAACTAAGCATAAGAAGCATATAACCCAAGTGAACATTTTGCAAGACCAACCCCCCCCCCAAAAAAAATACAAGTACATTAGACATGTGTAAAATTAATGGCCTTGACCCAGAACTAGTACTGCCCCAGTCTGAAGCCCGTAAAATTATGTTTGGAGGGAGTGATAGTGTTCGGTGAAAAGATGCGTCTTGAATTGAGTCTTAACAATGTTTACTGGTTGATTCACGGAGATGCTGAGTATGGTGTTCCATAGTTTAGGACCAATGGCACTAATTGACCTAGCTCTGAAAGTGGACCATTGTGTACGGGGAATAGAGAGCAGATCACCGTCAAAGGAACAGAGTGAACGAATGGGTGTATAAGAATGGAGAAGATCAATGAGGGTGGGGCAAGGCCATTTAGAGCTCTGTATGTAATGACGAACAGTTTAAACTGAATCCGTGCAGATATGGAAAACCTGTGTAGTTGGTAAAGATCAGGGGTGATATGAGAAGATTTTCAAGTATGAGTGAGTAACCTGGCTGCTGAGTTTTGGATGTATTGAAGTTTACTGAGGGATTGCGGAGGGAGACTAGCAAGTAATGTGTTACAATAATCAAGGTGAGAGGTAACAAATGCATATTTCAGTGTCATTAAAACAGAGGGAAGAGCAAAGGCGAGCATCTGATAAAAATATACATATTTCTTCAGCATGAACATACTTTATGAAAAAAGGCATTCTGAGAACCTTTTTCAGAAAAAAAAGTCTGGAAACTTGGTCAAACAGGATTTCATAGAAAGAGTTGACCAAACTGCTGAAAATCAGTTGTAACTACCTTACTGCAGGTGTTCATCAATGAAAACCTGAAGTAAGCATCCAAAATTTAGCAAAAAGGGACTTTAACCCCCCATGACCTAATGTAGTGAGAAACAAATTGAATCATATGAATTGTAACACCCATTTAGTTGCTGGTAATTTCAGAGGTCCTAATTACCCGTTTGTGGGCCGATTTGAGGGAAAAATTCGCACCATCTGTTTGGATGCAAAACTCTTGCAGAAAGCGTGGTTCAGGCATAAATATATATATAAAGTATATATATCTTAAAGTAAGGAGTTTTCTGGATAGATTTAGGCCCTTTGCTGGATGTAAAACAGAGATTTATTTTTTGCCTATCATGTCCCGCTTTTGGAATGGCCTCAAGAATGTGAAGGATCTTGAAAGGATCTGCTTGGAAGAATGCTCCAAAATCCTGCTAAATGTGTGGTTTAACCTTGTAAAAAATGACAGGAAAAGAATCTATGCTGTTATTCTTGCCACAGGTAGTTGCACCAAGTAGTTAATGAAGGGTACCAATAATTACAAAACCTTGATTTTGTTAAATTTTATATTGTATTTAATGATTGTTTGAGCCAACTGCATATCTCTTTGACTTCAGGACAGCCTAATGTGTGAGTCTTGTCAGTATATAACTGCCTAGTGACATCACCGTCATCTATCCGAGGCTAATTATGATGGTTTCCTTTTTATTTTGCTATTCTCAGGGGAATAAATCTTATTTTTAGCGTCTCAGAATACAGGGTCTGGTATTTATTATTTCTGGTATAAGAAATTTAAAAGGATGCACTCTGATCTTACCAGGGTATGAAGGAAAGTCATCTCAAAGGTTAATGTACTCTTGTTTCCTCAGAAAACACACACACACAAAAAAACCGAAAGAAAACAATCCCTCCCTGCACAGGAATGGCACACGCTTTCAAACCCCAGGGGAGGAAGAGGAGGCAGGCAGAAGAGGGGATGTTTTGTTTCCTGAAAACTCAGGGGCCTTTTCTCCTAAGTTGTGCAATTAAAAAAAAAAAAAAAATCACTCATTATTTGTAACTGTTGTTTTGTGGATTTTTCCCAGTTTCACACTTCAATCAAACTGCTTCACAAAGAACATCGATACCAATATTAATTCCCACATCCTACTTTCAGTGATTTCAGTTGCATTTCAGGATGGTCGATTTTGACCCATCTGGAGTTGAATCCCTTTCTTCCCACTGACAACAGGCTTACAATCAGAGGATAATATTAATAACCATTAATGACTATGTAGTTTTTTTCTTCAGGGGAGGCTGACATATTTTAAGACCGAAAATAATTAGTTTACATTCTTTTGGGTTTCCTCTGTGGGGTTGGCAATCATATGTTTACGGGATCGTCTCTCGTCGTTTCAGAAATCAGAAAGATGGAAACTCAAGCCTTTGACTCACATCCAAAATCCCCATCCAAGTTTTTGTAACAGAACAATACAGTCCAAAACTAACACCACATCTTTGATCCACCACTATCTTTCAAGTTTATTTACAGAATTAGAAGACCCCTAAAAGGAGGACAGACACTTTTTGGTGCTTTATTAACAATGACAGTGTCGGGCTGGCAGGAAATAAAAACTTGGCTGGCGGAGAGAGGAACATAAACACGCCAAATAACAAACTATAAAAGAAGAGACTTAGAAATCAGAATCCAAAAACAGAAACAAACAAGCAGGGAAGAAGCATAGGAAATAAGAAAATGTGTAACGGAAAAGCCTGTGATGGCACTGGATAAAACAAGCTATGATGAACAAGCAAAAAAGCACAGACAGACCGGAATAAATATACACGAGCTAACAAGAAAATTGGCCACAGCTGTGGAGGGACGAGCACAAAGGGGCGGGGTAACAAACAACACTATCGGAGAAACGATAACCAGGGAAGAAATGACATGCAAAGACAAAGAGTAAACAGAAACACATGGACTGAGAATAAGGAAATCAAACTTAGGAAAACGCGGAAAATAAAATATGAAATGCAGCTGCAGACCCTTCAATAGCTACATCACTGTGCGTTAGAACCTGTTTTCCTTCTGTTTTATAATATGCGAAATTGCGAGATCCATCATTGTATGTGAACTCAATAGATAACCACACCACAACCCATCCGAGCATGCCTTTTAGAGGGGTCCTGTTGCCTCCCTTTAATAATTAATAGGAGACAATGTTGCTCTGGACGTAATCACAGTGACTGTGACTTCAGCAGAAAGATTTGATCATATTTATAGTCCAGTTCAGAAAATATCACAAATTCTTTTCAAGGGGTTATGCCATTTTGTGAACCTTATTATCTCTTACAGATCTAATAAAACACTATTGTAGTAATTTATTCTCATAATGCAGTTCCCTTCCATAACATGAGAGACACGGTCAAGATGGGGAGGGAGTAATAGACCCTTTCAGTTTAAGGGCGTGAAAAAGCCAGATTTGGAGAGCGCATGAGCATTGAACATTTTTGTTTGGCAGAAGAAAAACTGGAGAGGGTTAACAAGCCTGCAGTCAGCGAGAGAAGAGCAATCTCTCAACTTAAGGTTTGTGAAATGAGACAGATATGGACGGTCCACTCACTTTTGAATTAGGCCTGCCATCTACAATCGTATGCAAAAGTTTGGGCACCCCAAATCAAAATTTCTGTTAATAGCTAAACGAGTAAAAGATGACTGCTCTTCAAAAGACAAAGTTAGAGAGGACACATTTCCTTTATGTTTTAAGCTAGAATACTTTTTAATATACATCCTTTTACAGTTTGAAAATGGGAAAACGGTCCAAAACAAAAGTTTGGGCACCCTGCATGGTCAGTGCGAAGTCACCCTCCCTTTGGCAAGTATCACAGCTTGTAAACACTTTCCGCTGCCAGATAAGAGTTTTTGAATTCTGGTTTGGGGGATTTTGCACTTCATTGTTTTTCAAAACCTACTTGTTCTGAGAGATTCTTTGGCTGCCCTGCATTTGAATAATCTTGGCATCATGATGAAGGTAACCTTGGGGATTTTTGTCATGGTGTAAGAATCAGTTTTTATGTCAGTGAGACAGAGTAAATGAAGATGGAACACTGCATAAATGAAGCATCTCATGTGTGTCCAACAAAGTTTTACTTATATCCTTTTTGAAATTATTTAGTTGCAATCAGATACTGCTAAAAAAAATTACGGCACACAATCACACCATTATCTGAGCCGAAGTTTATTCTAAGCAAATAAATCTGAGCAAAATTAGATAGTTTTTAGTTTGGGAATGTCTAGGCGGCATCTACGAACTGTAGGTGGCCTCTGCAAAATTTCATATTTCTCAGGTAACAAACCGTCAATCTCATTTAATTTCACATGTCACTACAGGTATACATTCCATCTAAATACGAACACTTTTTTAAATTTTTTCTGCCAGTCCTGTATGCATTTTCCCATTCAAAGATGATACAAATAAAGAAAATGATGTTTGACTCCACTTGAGCAGATTTATTAAAAAAAAAATATAAAAAAAAAATTAGCAAAATTATAAATATAATTGTAAATACAAATGGTAAAAAGTAAAAAGAACAAAAATCCAGCAATTATTTACTGAAGAAAAGTGCTATTACTGCCTGAAGTAATGAATGCCGCTTATGAATTTGAACCCTGGTTGTAAAGGAGGAAGCACATCACCTTAACCACTAAGCTACATCAGTTCACAGACTTTCTGCACAAGGTAAGAAAAATTCTTTACTCATCTCTGAAGAATGTTGTGTATGCCTACTGTTCTTTGAGTGTGGTGTCGATTTAAAATGACGTGGCTTATATCGTTGGATTCTGTGGACTTTCCTCGGTCATTTGATCAGTAGAGTGCTATCAGGGCCAGCCTGACGCAGGGCGGCGTCAGCTGAGTGGCTAAATATACCGTCAGCTGAGTGGCTATTGTGATCTATGTGAGAGCATGCATCAACTTCATCCACTGGCATGTCTGGTGGTGACCATCCTGGTGTCTACTGCCTCTGTCGAGCGGTCATGTTCAACCCTTAAAACGCATCAAAACGTATTTGGATCTTGATTTTCAAATAACAAGCTGTTGTTTTGAGTTTCACTTTTTTTTTTTTAAAGTTTACTTGTTTTAAGTTTTGGATTTTGTTTTAGATCGTTGCTGCTGCTATGTGAATGACCTCCCTAGCTGTACCCTTGTCTATTGAGGTATGTGTGTTTAACTCTGGAGAACCAAAGACATCTTTTTTCCTCAAGCAAAATATTAACTTAGCATAAAAATTGACATCCGCTAATGTAGGGTAGGGGCTAATTAGGTGAGGTCAAATTTGACCCCGTGGGTTCTCCGGGGTTAAACGCAGCAGCTTGGCTACTGACCCAGGTCGTCTAGGTCATCTGCGTGAATGTGACTAGTTGCTTTGAGTTTATTCTCGTTGCTTGGTAAAGGCAGTGATTGATAAATGCCATATGGCATAGTGCTCTATGTCTAAATGTCACTGGGAATTTGTGGGGGGTTACATAATGACGTGATGCTCTTGCCATTGAGTCACGGTGAAGTTTAGGTTAATTGTGGGAGGATTACTGAAGGCCTAAGTGTAAAATGCACGGCCCGCCACAGCATTTGATGTATCGTTTGTATGCCTAGCACAAATTCAGTAGAAACGCAAGCAATTGAGCGCTGATATTATTTTGTCCCGATTTGCTGTACGGTTATTTACTTGCTTGGTGCTTGAATTGTGTTCGGTTGAGGTAAAAAATGTTAGCTTTTTGCAGAGTTTCTTCCCATTAAGTGCATATACTACATAAAGACATTGCTGTTAGATTACATGCTGTATTTATGATGTGCAATTATCGGGTTTAAGAGATCAATGTTATCAACACCACAATGATTAGGTCCCACGCCAGTCAGCTCATAGCTAGCGTTCCTGCAACAAATTTGCAGTGTTCAAAACAACCAGCAAGCACACATGATCCTCTCAACTAGTGATGTTACCGCTGACACCAAGGCTCCGAAGCATGCTTCAAACTTGACAGCATATTTTTATGAAGCACTGGGCCGGAGCTTGCTTCATATTGGGAGAAACCACATGACTGATGACGTTCGAACCACTTCACTGCCTCATTCAGGCTGAATCAGCTGACCGGTTTGGTTCGATAAGCGAAGCTTTGAATCATTGCCGTAATTCAAATGTTTTTAAGATGGATGAAACGGCGCTCTGTTAGACATTTTTATTCATAAATAATAACGCCAAAGTGGCTCAAGCACACCCAATATACACCAAGCACAATCAAAAAACAATGCAAGAATGTTTTTTGGACAGACTAAATATTTACAGGAAACAATGAGGCTGTGGATGTAATTATAGCCTGCGTTGCCGGTGGTCAGCGGCTGGCGGGAGAAAGGAAAGACCGCCTGCACGATAACGTAGGGATTTGGAGTAGCCGCCCACTTCCTTGCGCAACGAGCCGCGACGGACAACCCCTTTTTTAAACCAATGAAACTTGAGAGTAATTTGAGAGCAGATGCTTTTACCGAAGCCAGTCGGCAAAACTCCAAGTACATCTTTACCATCTAGTAAATGATTGATCGCCTGAAGTTGTTCGTTCTATAGACTAATCTTTCGGTCGTGAATTTCAAGATATTCAAGCGATTTCTTTATCGAAGCGTCGTTCCCTACATTCGCCATCTTTGTTCTGGTAGTTTACGGCGTAACCATGCGTTGCGTTACATTCGATGACAGTTCAATTTTGATTGACACCTCTTAAGCCAATCAGTAATTCCCGTTCACTGGTGAACGGACAACTCAAAATCCCTACGTTATCGTGCAGGCGGTCTTTCCTTTCTCCCGTCAGCCGCTGACCGCCGGCAACGCAGTCTAATGTAATTATTGTGATTATAATATGAATTTTTAAGCTAAGGAAGAAAAACAACAGGCACATGTAAGACGAAGTTCGATTTCAGCTCAAGTATTTTTCACGATGCAACATACTCGAAGTGCACACGCAAGGTGCGTCAGCGTCACCTTTGCAAGGCTATACAACAAACTTTGTGCCAGCAGATGTCACCCACGTGCTCAATGAATGAAGCTTCGAATAGTGAACCAATTTTCAATAAAAAGGTCCAAAAGGGTCCGAAGCTTCATAAAGCCTCGTTAGGCCATCACTACTCTCAACATGAGTAAGTGCGCAGGTACACATGAAAAATACATGGCCAAGACATACAGAAACAACATGATAACTGTTCGACACATTTGTTTTTGGATTGTTATTTGTGCTGAAAATAGCAAAGTTGAGGACTCACCTTGCCAATATCTCGCTGATATAGCCTTTCAAGTCTACATTGCGCCGAAGGAGTCAATGCTTTCACAGTTTGTAGGAGAAAAATAATGGAGCTTAGTCTACGTCACCAGGGGAAAGAATTGTTTTTCCAACCTCCACCTTTTTTGGCTTCTTATTTGCCAGAATTTTTTTTTAAAAGGGGGGCACCAATGTATTATATAAGGCTTTATCAGTGAGAAGGAGGTATAGAATTTGATATTTAAGATCACAAATTCATATGCTGCGCCTGCCCTAGCAACCTGATGTGTCATCAGTAACATGGCAGCCGTCTTTATGCTACCATCACAAATAGCGGCATGAGAAACTAAACTCCAAATTTCCTTGACCAGATGTACACTTGACGTGTTTACATACCTGAATGTTAGTGTGGGTACTCAAACATCAAGGTAAGCCGAAAAAGTTCTGATTTCAATATTGGTGAAGCTTGAACACAGAATTCTTAATCTCACCATTCGGACACAAAATGTACGCTGCGCATCCTAGAATGTTCCTGAATGAAAATTCTTCCTGTTTATAGCCCAAATTTGCGCTGCAAGCTGCCCTTTACCACAGGGAAAGTGAAAGAATTATAATTCCCCCCTTTTTAAATGCGATTTGCGCATCTTCTGCCATACGTATTCTGCAAATGGCATTCAAGTGACCCAAATCTTGCTTAAGCCGAACTGGTTTATTGAGGTTTCCCTCACATTTAGGTGTTTCACTGTTCCTTCTGATCTTGAATAGCATGGCATTCTTATGCTTGTACTTTGTGGACTAAATGATGTCTTTGCGATTGCTTGCACAAACGCTTGCTCGGTCAATTCCAGCAGGATTCTTTGGGCATGATAATTTCATTGAGATCACGTTGGGTACCAGAGTTTTGGGAGCAGCTCACTGCCACATGGTTTGCTCAAGCCAAAGCGGTCACAATACTTGTGCGAATGCCTTCCATGTTTCCTCCCATTCAGCAACTTGCCTCTCGTACGAGTAAAAGTAATGTCTCCTTTTCAGTTGGTTTGCATCTTGCGTGTTGACTTATCCAAGGTTGCGACTCGCTTCCTAGTTGTCAACGGCTGTGTCGGAGAAGGTTGAATCTATGCCTGTACCATGGAAGTGCTACTTATGTCATTGCTGAATGCCCATGATCACGTGACCTGACAGAGTTGCCCTACTACCACCTGAGCTTTAGTCAACTCGGATGCTGACAGGAAGTAAATCCATCCTGGTCTCATGAGCTGCCTGAGGGTCCTGACTGTACCACTGCCAGTGCTTCGCCTGTCCCAGGGTCTTAGAGATTTCAGTTCCCGATGTCACAGAAGTAACTCGGCCATTGCCCATGTTACTGGAGGTCAACAACACCAAAGAGTTGACCTTTATCATGGAGTCACCACATGCCCTGAAGGTGTTGGGGACGCCCATTTCAAGAATCCCGTTTTCATCCACTGTGAGATTCCTCCTTCCCCTTTCCATCCGAAATCAGTTTCATACCTCAAGAATTAAACCAATGTCTTTGTCTCCCAACAGTTCTTTCCACCCCCCATTGTCCCCCAGGCTCACCTACACAGTGTGCCAGCTCACAGATGTTTGGCGTAAGGGACATGTACACCAATTATGGACTGGGAGGGGTACAGGCTCAACAAGCACTCCTGGGTCTTGTAGCAGAACATCTTGGACTCCTCCTTGGTTTGGAAGTTCCTGCGCGAGTGTTTGGGATCCACTACTGGTCCACTTTGTGTATATGCCTTCCGTCTCCCCCCCCATTCAGCAACTTGCATGTCTATTGGATGAAACATCTCTTTTTCATTGGTTTGTATCTTGTGTGTTGCCTTTTCTAAGTCTGTACCTCGTTTTCTTAGTTCTTTCCTTTTGTAGCTGTGATGAGTATTCAAAGTTGCTGGATTTGTGCGCTTAAACCCAGTCAGTACTAGTTATTTAAACTCAATCTTGAGGGACAGAAACAAAAAGCAGTAAAGTTGAGCAATCAAGGAAACTAACTGGGCAAACTGAATGTTTGTACCAGATCAAACGTCACATTGGAGGTCACGCTAGTGACAGCCACAGCAGATGCATGGTACACGAACAATCCAGGTTTCACATTTTTTGGGGACTGAGACTCAAAGTGGTGGTCAAAATTACACTTGTTCAAGCAAATTTATTTATTAATTTGGAATACAATCTGCCATCAAGAGTCAATATTTTGAAGCACTGGCAACAAATCTTTTGCACCCCATTCTTCAATTCATCAAACGCACAGAATAACTTGTAGATATTCTACATGGTTACTCCAAGCAGATGAAACTTCCCAAATTCGAATGGAGAGGTCGCTGGCCCCAATCCAAGCACCTCATTGGAGGTCTACATCAGTTAGATCTCGAATTTAAAGGCACATACCACAGCTCCGCATTTCCAAAGTTTTATTAAACAGAAATCACTTTATTAGATTCTGACAAACTTTTGATAAAAGCATCTCCTAACGGTTTGTTTACAAAAAAGGCAATTTAAGCTTAAAACAAAAAAATTTCCAGCTGTAAAAATGATTAATGGGCATTTTAATGGGCTTTGTTTAATGCAGGTTTCCTCTGGAGAAGGGGCCCCGCCCTCCTCGTGTGAAGCCAAAACCTGTAAAACAGAACAATATTGCTGTAAAAATCGCATAGCAAGTCAGAAAGCATTTGGACAATGACAATTATTTCTATACACGAGATTTGACAATTAGTTAGATTTTGATTAGCTTGCTGTGTGGTTTAGCATGACGAGGCTCACCTCTTCTTATTATTTGTCTGCCCCTAGTGGGTGGCCGAATGGGGAGCTGGTGTTGAGGCAGGGGACGACTAGTCGGTTTGGGGGCACTAGTGCTATCTGAAGGAGGGGAAATGGGTATCAGTGAAGAGACAGAGCAACAGCTTACATGCATACACCAACCAAGCACATGGACAGCTCACATAATCTTAGTCTCGTACTTGCCCAAGCCTTTCTTTGATTTCATTATACATGTACTTCACAAATGAATGTTTCTGGGCCTTTTTCATTTTTGTTCTTTTTTCAGTCAAAATAAAAACTTGATTAAAAAAAAATAAAGGAATCAAATCTTAAAACAGAAAGCATTATATCAGCACAAAAGAAATGGGATTCACTGATGCAGTGCCATTAAAAAGAACACCATCAAAACCGAATTCTAGACTCAAATCTGACACAATGCTTTGCTGACAGCACCATCCTCCATTATTTGATTTTTCCTTTCTTTTTTGTTCCTTTATTGTGAAAGAAGACAGAACACATCCAGGGACATGTAGAACACGAAGAAACAACAATCAGTGATTGTGGGTGTGTGAATGTGAGGGTGCGTGCAGAGTACATAATGAGCAACAAATAGAAATGGTAGGGACCGACATAATAATAATAATAATACTAATAATAAAAATAATAATAATGATATAAATAATAATAATAATAATAGTAATGGCAATAATAATAATAATAATAATACAAAACCCAAAACCAGTGAAGTTGGCACGTTATGTAAATCATGGATAAAAACAGAATACAATGATTTGCAAATCCTTTTCGACTTATATTCAATTGAATACACTGCAAAGACAAGATGTTCAATGTTCAAACTGAGAACATATTTTTTTTTGCAAATAATCATTAACTTGGAATTTAAAGGCAGCAACATATTGCAAAAAAGTTGGCACAGGGGCCTTTTTACCAGTGTTACATCGCCTTTCCTTTTAACGACACTCAGTAAACGTTTGGGAACTGAGGAGACCAATTTTTGAAGCTTTTCAGGTGGAACTCTTTCCCATTCTTGCTTGATGTACAGCTTAAGTTGTTCAACAGTCCAAAGTCTCCGTTGTCGTATTTTACGCTTCATAATGCGCCACACATTTTCAATGGGAGACAGGTCTGGACTACAGGCAGGCCAGTCTAGTACCCGCACTCTTTTACTACAGAGCCATGCTGTTGTAACACGTGCAGAATGTGGCTTGGCATTGTCTTGCTGAAATAAGCAGGGGATGGCAACATATGTGGCTCCAAAACCTGTATGTACCTTTCAGCATTAATGGTGCCTTCACATATGTGTAAGTTGCCCATGCCTTGGGCACTAATACACCCCCATACCATCACAGATGCTGGCTTTTGAACTTTGCGCCTATAACAGTCCGGATGGTTCTTTTCCTCTTTGGTCCGGAGGACACGACGTCCACAGTTTCCAAAAACAATTTGAAATGTGGACTCGTCAGACCATAGAACACTTTTCCAATTTGCATCAGTCCATCTCAGATGAGCTTGGGCCCAGCGAAGCCGGGATAAATGATAAATGGCTTTCGCTTTGCATTGTAGAGTTTTAACTTGCACTTGCAGATGTAGCGACGAACTGTAGTTACTGACAGTGGTTTTCTGAAGTGTTCCTGAGCCCATATGGTGATGTCCTTTATACACTGATGTCAATTTTTGATGCAGTATCGCCTGAGGGATCGAAGGTCACGGGCATTCAATGTTGGTTTTCGGCCTTGTCGCTTACATGCAGTGATTTCTCCAGATTCTCTGAACCTTTTGACGATATCACGGACCGTAGATGATGAAATCCCTACATTTCTTGCAATAGCTCGTTGAGGAATGTTGTTTTTAAACTGTTCGACAATCAGCTCTCGCATTTGTTCACTAAGTGGTGACCCTCGCCCCATCCTTGTTTGTGAATGACTGAGCATTTCAGGGAAGTTGCTTATATACCCAATTATGGCGCCCGCCTGTTCCCAATTAGCCCGTTCACCTGTGGGATGTTCCAAATAAGTGTTTGATGAGCATTCCTCAAATCTCTCAGTCTTTTTTGCCCCTTGTGCCAGGTTTTTTGAAACATGTTGCAGGCATCAAATTCCAAATGAGCTAATATTGGCAAAAAATTACAAAGTTTACCAGTTCAAACATTAAGTAACTTGTCTTTGTAGTGTATTCAATTGGATATAGGTTGATAAGGATTTGCAAATCATTGTATTCCGTTTTTATTTACGATTTACACAACGTGCCAACTTCACTGGTTTTGGGGTTTGTAATAATAATAATATACTCTTCCAAAAAAAAAAACTATAAATTGTTTTTAGCATCAATTTATTGTACATGAAATGTTTTAGCAAATGTGGAAAACATATTGAAATATACTCTTCCAAAAAAGAAACTATACAAATATTGAATTATTGATTACACTTTCTTTCCAATATGTTTTCCACATTTGTCAAAACGTTTCAAGTATAATAAATTGATGCTAAAAACAATGTATAGTTTCTTTGTTGGAAAAGTATAATAATCATAAAAGTAATAATGATCAATAACATCATTATCATCATAGGCATTGGAGGGAGGGGGCAAAAGAGAATAAACAAACAAATAAATAAGATAAGCAAATAAAAGAAAGAATAAATTAATAGCAATAATAATAATAATAATAATAATAAAAGTGAACAATTGGACGAATTGAAACAAGGATCTGCCTCAGATCCCCACACAGCCACAGAGCAGGCCGACCCTTGCCCATGCCTGCTATGGGACGCAAGGGCAACAGGCTACACCATGCGGCACTGGCCCACAGTCACCCACCAATCTTCCCCTCCTGGCCAACTCCACCACCTCCAGGCACCCCAGGCCCCTGCCACACGCCCCACCTGCCCTATATATATACACGCCCCACCTGCCCTATATATATATATATATATATATATATATATATATATATATATATATATATATATATATATATATATATATATATATATATAGAGCTGTGTTAGTCTGTGACGGGACATGTAGGGCATTAAAAACAATGTGGGCATTCGATTGCGGGGCCCGTCCTACGACCCGCTGCCACATGCACGCCCCACTTGCCCTATTCTTATTTATTAATTTATTTATTTTGATTTGTTATTGTTCTGTTCTGTTCTTTTCCTGAGCTGGTGTGTGATGCATTAAAAAAGTGAAGCGCGCAGCACGGACCCAGCCCAGGGGAGACACCAGGGCTGAGTGGAGGCCACGAGGGGGGAGGAAACACTACCCCACCATCACCCACCAGGATCACTCAACTGCAGGCAGGGCCCGGCCCACCCAGGCCCCAGGGACCCGAGCCAGAGCCTATGGAATAATAATAGTAATAATAGTAATAGTAATAATAATAATAAAAATAATAGAGACAACGATGACAACAACAACGATAACAACGACGACCACAACGACAACAATAATAACAACCAATAATTAAAATAACCAATAATAATCATAATAACAACAAGTATTTGTTGCGTCTTAGTCCCCTGCCAGGAAATGGCAAAGCGTGTGAAAATGAACAGTATCTCGGTGTAACCTTGAGAGTGACGTGAAGGTCACCAAAATCGACTGGCGCCGGGGCACCGCCCTAATACATGTGGACATGAAATTTGAAGGAAATCCGTCAATTCGTTCTTGAGATATCTCGCTGAGAAGGATTCGGGACGTACGGACGGACGGACGGTCATGAATACTATGTCCCGCTGCTTCACGCATTCGCGCGGCGGGGGACGACGACGACAACAACAACCAACAACAACCAACAACCAACAACCAACAACAACAATAAATTAGAAAGGTAGTGGTATATAAGCGTATTTGTTTTCTCTCGCTTTCTTTCCCTTTTTGTGTGTGTGTGTAAATGTGTATGTGTGTGTGCGCACAGGTGGATCCATGTATGCATGCGTGTGTACTCCAACACGCACGCGAGTGAAGATATTGATACAGATATTGGGTAAATTGGCTGACAGACAAGAAAATAAGTCAGATGGAATTCAGGTTAAGAGATTAATGAAAGCTGACCAGACGGACTGAGGTTCTGTTGGGTTAATGAGGGGGGGGGGGTGTGTGTGCATTCCAGGGAGATGTAGTCAGTGAGTAAGTTGTTCCAGTGAGGCAGATGTAGGGTGTTCTGTGATTTCCAATTCATGACAATACTTTTCTTGGCGATAGTTAGGGCCACAGGGAGAAGTCTATGGTTTGTTCCTAGCTGAATGCTGATAGGTCTCCTAGGAGGCAAAATAGAGGAGATAAAGGGATGCGGCAGCCCATGAAGCAGGATAGTGACTCAGTCACTTCTTTCCAAAAATTTTTTGTCCAGTGTAGTGAGCTCTATGGAGTATCTTATACTGTATAAGTTGTAGGTTAACATTTTTAGTCATGAAATAAATATTTTTACATAATTAGATTTTTCCAAATTCACTATGAGAAAATAAAATAAACTTCCTGGTAAAAGTTACGATGGAAAGTTGCTGACTGGTAAGACAGAGAAATTTGTCAGCAGAAAAATAAGAGATCAATTAGATAGGGATATCAGGGCCGCCACACTAATAAGCTTCAGCTAGCCTCCGTACTTGCAGAACTGGACGTTGGTTCCTGGCTTGTAGAGGGAAGGTTAGCCTCATCCGAAGGCTGCGCAGACTCCGCCTCAGGCTGGCTATCAAGAGAGGCCTCAGCACTAGCCCTGTGTGAATGGAAATGAAGCATGTATGCAAAAAGCAAACCACCAAATGCAATACTGCTAAAATGGGGCGTGATGCAAGTTGCAAGTCTAGAGTTTATAATAATGTACAACCCCAATTCCGAAATAGTTGAGACAAAGTATAAATTGTGAATAAAATCAAAATGCAATGACTTTCAGATCACATGAGCCAATATGTTATTACCGGGCCCCCCTCTAGGGGGAGCCAGGTTAAGCAATGATCATGTCTGTGTGTGTGTGTGTGTGTGTGTGTTTCGGTCACTGTCTGTCAGCCCCTGGCTGGGGCCAGGTCTGCTATCTCTGATTGCCTTGTTTACAATAGAATATAGATAACATTTCAAATGTTGAAACTTTTACATTTTTATCCAAAAAACGAGCTTATTTAAAATTTTCCGCCGGCAATAAGTCTCAAAAAGGTTGGGACACAGGCAAAAAAAAAAAAGGGGCTGAAAACGCAATTCATATATAAGAGAATCAGCTGAAAAAACATTTAACAAGTAATTAGGCTAACTGGCATCAGGTGTGTAACATGATTGGCTTTGAATGGGATGTCTTAGAGAGGCTGAGTCTCTCAGAAGATGGCCAGAGGCTCTCAAACCTGTGAAGGCTTGCGTAAGCCAGCATCTCTGATGGTATGGGGATGCATTAGTGAATATGGTGTGAGACATTCGCATGTTTTAATAAAAAGCACCATGAATGCTGAAGGGTATATAAAAATTTTAGGGCAACATATGCTCCCCTCTAGATGACATATATTCCAGGCAAGGCTTTGTGCATTTCAGCAGGACAATGCTAAACCACATACTGCAGCTATTACAACAGCATGCATGTTGTATGCTGAACTGGCCTGCCTGCAGTCCTTATCTTTCACGAGAGAACATTTGGCGCATAATTTAACGAAAAGTCAGTCAAAGGAGACCCAAAACTCTCCAGCAGCTGGAAGCCTGTATTAAACAAGAGTGGGATCAAATTCCAAAGGCTAAACACAAGAAACTCGTCTCCTCAATGCCCAGACGCCTCCACTCTGTATTAAAAATAAGGGTACATGCTATGTCATGGTAGACAGGCCCCTGTCCCAACTTTTGAGACCTGTAGCAGCCATCAAATTTGAAATGAGCTCATTTTGTGGATAAAATTTCTAAGTTTCAACATTTGCTATGTTCTCTCTGTTCTATTGTGAATAAAATTCTGGCTGGCGTGATTTGAAAGTCACCGCATTCTGATTTTATTCACAATTTACACTTTGTCCCAACCATTTCAGAATTGGGGTTGTATTACAGCTCCCCTGATGCACCGCTTCAAAAATATTTCACAATGAGGGAATGCCCTCCTGTCTCACCCTTCGCTCTCTGCTTCCATGAAGACCTCATCACCATCGTCACCAGGGACAGCCTCCCCAGGCACCAGCAAACCTGAGGTGGATGTGGTCACCATGGGAACTGACTGAGAGGCACTCTCTGACACATCAGAGGGGTGGCTCTCACTAAATACGGTCACTGAAAGAGATCAACCAAGGCATTGCTTTACATCTCCAGAACACATGGTTCCTCTGAAAACATGGCTAAATCTCAGCTTCTCCTGGAGTACCACTTGTCCTGCATGTTTAAGAGGTCTCCCTGCTCCAGCTCATTATCAATTGGCTTTAGGGGGTTGATAATGACCTGATCATTTGAATCAGCAACACGTCTGGTACTCCAGGAGTGGTTTGAGAAGCACAGTTTTAAATCATTCCCCAAACAATGCCGATATAAATCCGTCAGAGCGGTTATCATCATTCAGCAGCAATCCCTTCATTCAGAGAGAAACATTTAACGCGTTCATTAGCTTAAAAGTGATCTGAGCAGGAAATGCAGATTGCCGTTTCCAACATTTAAAACCACAATACCTGACAAAAAACAAATCCTCCCCTCAGCTTTCCATTTGTGGCCCCACCTCCCAGATTCTCGCAAACAGGGCAGCTTCTCATCATCACATTGCAAAATGGCAGAGAAAACCATATAGCGAATTTATATGCTTCACAAAATGGGGTAGAGCATGAACAAATTAACACACAAAAATGGCACTAAATGTTGAAACATTAGCCAGTGTACTGTTCAAGCACTATTTTTATAGGACCTAATCCTACCTCAAGTTGGGGCGAGCTTCATAATGTAGGCATACTCTATTCTTTATTTGGCAAGTCAATCCAAGCTAATATTACGCTGAAGCTACGTTCCCATTAACTGCCCGTTATTTTGTTTTTTTTTTTAACCAGGAGAAGTCCGACTCATTGAAATGTCTGGTAAAATCCCTCCAACAAAATTTGAATCGTATTATTGCGATATGGCTTGTGTCATGAATTTAACATCGTTGCTTCACTCCAATAAAACGTGCACTCAGACTGAATTCCATGGCCTGCTTAACTACTATAGACGCCAGATTTTTGTTCGGCATGCCGGATCTGCTCAGGTCACATGACCACTGGATTGTTCTTACAGCACAGTGAATGTAACACTGTACCCAGGAAACATTTTCGTTGAGAATGTCTGTGAAATGCAGTCCTGATGGTCTAATGAAAACACGGGTACAATTTTTTAAAGGTGAAATAAATAAAGCCATTTTCAGCCTTTGAAGACCGTAACTTGGGGTACAGAGCCCGAGCATTATTCGCCTGCCTACATGTGGTGCTCTTTATAGGGAACAGACAATGGATGTTTTAGACATGCCACTGTGTGAGAAGTGAACAGTGCATATCAGAAATTTATGTCACATGCACCTCGTTTAATTCGGTCATCACAATTATAGAACTACAACACAACCCCCTAGTCCCAGACTGAAGAATAGTTAAAGGATCCATTACCGGGAAATCACATTTTTCCCCAGTTATTGCATGTCTACATTAGTCATCCCTCACTCTGACAAAATCTGAAAAGTTTTGGAGTCTAAACAGCTTCCTTCCTCCCTCCCTTATTTCCTCATCTGGAGGCTTTCAACTCCGGAGGCATGAAAATTGGAGATTTCAGTTTGGGCACCCTGCTGACGTGTATAGCGCTGAGGAGTCGTCGTCGAGGTGTGGCTTTGGAGTAGCAAACCGCGCCCACTGTTTTCCGCAAACACGCCCAAGACGAATATCGGAGACAAAAGCTAAAGGATCTGATGCACAGGAATGCTCTGTAGTTGGCTGCCAGAATCCACATAAAAACATTTTTAAGTTTCCATAGGAACAAGTGGATTGCATTTATTTTTGCTGATAATGTTCCTGCAGCCCCTGCCACAAACCTATCCCTGCACGTTCTTTCGACGTCGGACTCCTTCTCCAACTTAGGCCAGTACAAAGCTGGCTTAGCTAAAAGCCTGCGCCTCCAGAAAGGTGTAGTTCCAATACTACAGAGCCCGCCATTTTAATATTGTCTGTAAATGTCAACTTTTGCATTAGCTGACAACTTTGTTCCCCCAACTTGAATGTTATTATTACATTACCATAAGCTATTGGATGGAGTGTGGTGCAGTTCAAAAGAAACTTGGCAGTCTACCCAATACGCAAACGTTTCCCTCACAGCCCAAGAGCTCGCCTGACATGCCATATTTCCAAAAGCAGTAGCGGGCTCACTTTCAGCTACAGTGAAGATACACACATCCCATGAAAATAGACAACCTAAGGAAAATATAGATGTCAAAAACACTATGCTATGATGTCGGTAAGCAGGCGAAATAACGCTGGAAACACACGCCAAATTTCCGATTGCAAAAAGCTAATGTTAACCAGCAAAGGTAATTTAGGCCAGCAATAACCATGCACATTATTAATTTGTTGACGGGTTGCTGTAGCTATATTGTTGTCTTTTCATGCTGTCCAAACGCAGTGTGTTACTCTTGATTTTATGATCATGGAACTTAGAAGTACGAATATTAATTTGTACCCAATAAAAAAACTTTACCCTCACAGCCCGAGGGCTCGCCTGACATGCCGTATTTACGAAGCTGTAGTGAGCTCACTTTCAGCTACAGTAAAGATACACACATCATATGAAACTAGACCTAAACCTAAGGAATCTATAGATGTCAAAAACGCTATGCTATGATGTCGTTAAGCAGACAAAATAATGCAGGAAAAATCCGCTAAATTTCCACTAGCAAAAAGCTAACGTTAGCCAGCTCAGTTAATTTAGGCCAACATTAACCGTGCACATTCTGTTAATTTGTTGATGGATGGCTGTATATTATTGTCTTTTTATACCGTCCAAACACAGTGTGTTACTCTTGGTTATATGATCATGGAACTTAGATGTACTAATGTAAGCTTGCATGTGGCATTTATATTCCCTGTTTTTAGGCTATTTCGCTAGTACATCTCACGCAGGGCGCAGTGTATCGCACTCAGACGGCAGGATCACATCGAAGCCACCCAGAATGGTTGATAGATTCAGCCATGGTGAGGTCACGCGTTGTGTTGCTATGGCTGCGCTTTCAAGCCACTCCTCCCTCCTCCCCCCCTCTTCCCTCACACCTCCTCCTCCGCCCAGCCACGCCTCTATCTTCCGGCCCAGTCAAAATCTCGAAATTTTCTTGCAAGAGCAAGATTTGCTTGATAAAAAGGGCAAAATAAATATAAATGTTGCGCAATTTTTGCAAATTACCACAAAACATGTTTTAGACCCAAATCACTCATTTTTAACGAGCGTGTAAATACCAGGCAATGGATCCGTTAAGTTCTCCACAGTGAGACACGCTAACATGCTAGCAAACTCCAAATAGACAAAAGAACAGAAATAGCAGAAATTTATAGAGTTTAAGTGCAGGAGTCTAATATACAATGATTCGTTGTAGCTTACTTACTTTGAAGTACCATTTTTTGAAATCACAGATGTAAAATGAGTGTAAAATCAAAAACAGTGCGGCATAGTTGCCTTGGTCACAAGGCTTATGCGCATTCCAAGGCGTGGAGAGACGCACCTTTGGTGCATGCTTCACTGCTGCAGAACTGCAAGTAAAATTCCATGAGCAAGCAAATGATTTTTTTAAAAAATTGTTTTCAGTTTAATTTTATATCATCTGCAAAAAGCGAACAGATATTATTTGATAAAGTCAGCAGCAGCAAGCAGTAATTATGTTATGTATTTAGTATGTTTGTTTGCAAATAGTTTTTACGTTTTGTTTTTATCAGAGAATATGTAGGCCTAAAGCTGAAGAAAATCTGTGTTTACCCCAAAGCAATTTTTTTTAATAAATATGAAAGTGAATCTATTGACAGGACTAATTTAATTTGGGAAATTATTTCTTTTTGTATGTAAGCAAAATTAACCTACTTTTCAAATAATCTCATAAAACTACATGCCGTGACAATGTAATTCTTTACATAACCAGCCTATCAATTGTTTTAAGATCAATAAAAAGAATATTTCGCCGGAATTTATCCCATTTGTCCGGGAGATCAAAAACTTCCAGGACACATGGACGGACACTCGTTTTTTTGTTACAGAAACTGCTGTGTACTTTGTTTTCAGGAAAAAAATATCATACACCGCTTTAATCCTTAAAGCGTTGTACTGTTTTTCTGATGCTTATTTATCCTATTTTTATACAAACCATTTGTAAAGGTGAATTTAAAAAAAAAAAAAAAAAAGAGGGGTACTTCATTAACTGTTGTTCTATAACATTCTAACTGCTTATTAAACAGAGAAGTGGCCTCAGAACTCTTAAATCGGAATTTAAACACAAAGTCTCTGCTCACGACAAACAAAAATGAAAAAATATGTTTTTCCACCCCAACCGGACTAGTTGAATTTGTCCGGAAACAATGTTTAGCTCATTTTCACAATTACTAAGCCCTGAGTGCGTAGGGACTGGGGGTTTCTACTCTATTGTTATGTGGCAGTTGATGTGTCACAATGTGAGGTGGACAAAGTGAAACTGAAAGAGCACTGGATTTCATCGCTGACCTCACCTTCAAATGAAGGCATAAAGTCATAAAAAATGCATCAAGTGCTTTTGAGCGATGAAAATGCTGTGTTTTTGCAACAAATCACATTCATGTCCAAAGCCGATACATTTTTGTGGAGCAGAGACATTCATATTCTGGTGTACCTGGGGCTGCAATTTGCAGGGGGGTGGTAGGAACACTGCGTCCTCCAGACTCTTCCTCATGCGCTGCCAGGAACAGTGGACTCTCGTACATGCCCAGACCTACACAGCAGATTTGGGAACTACTTTTCATATTGCTCGATTTGTAGAAATGACTTTGTCATCACATTTTACGTTCACAAACTTGGAAAGATATACTATCACCTCACCATCAGAACAAAACATTTCCTGAAATATAGGGAAGAATCAATCCCAAACCTAAAAAGTACAATTAGGAATAACCTTTTACATTTGTAGGCCTATAGAGAGGACTAGGGAATAACCAGTGGCATTTTCTAGCTTGAAAAATGGATTTGGGAAAAACCCGCAAATCCCCATACCTACTACGAGGACAGCTTTTTTTAGAGCTCACAGCAAGAACATAGTAAAAAAAAAAAAAAAAAAAAAATAAAGCAAACAAAAAAAAAAAAAATCACAGCGTTTCCCTACAAACATCCAGACCAGGCATGCTGCCAGGCCAGGAAAAAAAATCCCCTTCAGGCCGTCGGTCCTTCAATGCAGTGGCTCTCATTCTTGACCCTGTGTGTTCTGGTTTTTGTTTTAAACAGCCTGTGCACAGCCCTGACTTGTCCCCCGTGGAGAACAAGTGGCACATTTTGAAATGCGAAATGCAAAAATGAAGACCCTGTAATGTTTGCAGAAGGTATAGGACAAAATTATACTTTAAACAATTACTTTGTGTCTTCTTTTATTAAAATGTTCATTCACTGTTGTGAAAAGGAATTACAACACTGAGGAGTAAATTCCTTGTTGTCCCAACTTTTTTTGAAATATGTTGCAAGAATCAAAATGGAAATAAGTTTATTTCGAAAAGTCAATAAAATTCTTGCAGTGAAACATCAACGCTGTCGTAGTCTTTTCAACATAATACAGGTAAAATCATTTACAAATCACCTCAGTGTTACTTTTTAAATTAACATACCGTCTCAACCATTTCCTGTTTCAGGCTGTTTGTAGACACTAACTAATTACTCATTTCAGCCGTCTGCCACAAAATGCTGGCGTTCAAGTTCAAAGTGCGGAATTTAGTTTTATTTTGAGGGCATTTAAAGCCAAATCAGATGAAATGTATAGGAATAACTGCACTGGTCGTATGTGGCCCACCCTTTTTTAATAGACCAGAAGCAATTGGGCAAATGACTGGTCAGCTGATTCTATGTCACAAGTGTTATTCTCCCATTATTTAATTAACTAGGAAGCAGATAAAAGTTGAGTCAGTTACAAGAGTGAACTTCGCAACTGGAGGGCGCTGCTGTGAATTCAGCAACTGAAGTCCTGAACAGAACAATGGGTTCATGTTATTCGGCAGCAAAATGGTTTTCAGTTTCCGCAGTTCACAAGAAGAAATAGCTCAAATCACAAACTACTTAAAACACACAGGGGACTGCACGTACCACCTTGTGAAGCTAGTTGACCCAGATCGGAGTGGGACGAACTGGCATGGGGCATGTCTTCAGGAGGGCCAAACCGAAACCGGGGGACACCGGCTACCTGAGGTGAGCTGAGCCAATGAAAAAGTGGTCAGTACCAGTTACTGAGGAGGAAAATCTACTCAATACATAGGTTCAAGGAGCACCATTCTAACATCTGAGGGGCAATCAAATACTGCCCTTCGCTTTGACTTTCAACTATGCACAAATATACATTTCCTTTACATAAAATGCACTTTTGGGTCGCAGTAAAATTAAAAAGCAAATTTTCTGACCAAATCCAAGACATTGGTAGAAAAGTGAAATTCAATTCAACCCAATACCTGGAGTCCATATCGAAATTTACTTGAAGGGACACAGAGAGCTCCACCCCCCCAGCTAATTTTTTGCCGTGCTGCGCTCGGTAGACACCTATAATTTCTAGTACAGACAGGCAATTTTAGAAAGGTGGAGAATCCCATGTATAGCCTACCTGGCGAAGAATCTGGCTTGACTTTTTTATCCCCCCCCCCCAGTAAACTTCATCAGACCTTTCTCCAAACAGCCTGCCTCGAAGTGTTAACAGCACAAATAACAGTCCAGCGGCAGTAGATTTTCTCTTCCAATTTGTGCAATCCATGATTTGCATAGGCATGGTGCCTTTGATATTGTGTGACAGCTTATGCCCTTAGTTCCAGATTAATAACTTATGCAATCGGGCACGCACCAGTTTACCATTCTGCTTGACAAAAACACCCAAAACTATTTGTTCCACTTGAACTGCCTGACTAAGCACATTAACTTTCAACGTTGTGATGAGAAGCGCAACAATGGAAGTTGATCGGGCTCAGACATGCCATCTTTCTAAGTGCTTCACGCAATCTTTTTGAAAGCTAATCCCCGGGATACAGATGGACGATCCACCATGAAAATGGTATCATGACGTTCTCAGACTGACGGAATTTTACACAGAAATTTTTTTTTTTTTTGGGCTCAGAGTCCCTTTAAGGTCTTGAAATGTAGACCAGGCAGGTCTAGCTTAATGACAAGTTTCTAAGAAGTGGAGCAGATTACTCACTGGATGGCCTCTGCAAATCCGTCCGTGCGGTGTGGCACCACCAGCGTAGGCGTGCTGGGCACCATCCTGTCGTCTTCATCAAAAAAGTGTTGCTATTGGCCAGAGAGACAGAAGAGAGAGAGAAAGGGTGTCAACACTAGCTCACACACCCTTCAACGATCATGAAATTAGAGACATGTCACAAACCGCTCACAAACAAATGAAAAATGTCCCCTGCAGCGTAAATGTGTGGTTACAGTTCGGGGGGTTTAACGGGGAGGAATGGGGTCCATCGTGACTGGCTCACCATGCTGCCAATTCCTGGTGTCAGCTGTGGCCCCCTGCTGACTGACTGCCGACGCATCGGTGCCGACTGACGCTACGGGGGAATACAAAAAAATAAGCATCAAGGCAGTCAACGGGAAGATGCACAGCACTTACTGATGACACGAAGAACATTGAAGCCTGCGATGTAGGTTTCATCTGCTTAGAAGGCGATCATCACTTCCCAGTGGATTAAGTAAATAAATTGTACGTACCTGAGTCGGCGGCGGCCCCAGCTCTTGGGTGGGCGGCTGGATGTGAAGCCTGGGAGGCAGGGTGTGAGGCGGTCTCCGCGGGGACTGTGGTAGGCGGGGGGCCTGCCGGTCGAGGGAGGTGGTGCTGGGAGCCGGCTGCTGCTGTTCCCTGGGCAGGTCTGAGGAGGAGCATTCTCCAGTGCTGCTACTGCCCTCTGCTACAAATTCAACACCATGTCAGAGAAAACCTGGGTGTCTGTGTCTGTGTGTGTGTGTCTGTCTGTGTGTCTGTGTGTCCTGGGATGGTCAAGTAAAATGGGTCCATACCAGCGTCCTGGGAGCTGGGCTGCTTCTGGGCAGATTCGGCAGGACTCGCGCTTCCCTGGTTCTCAGCGCCGGATTCGGCAGCATCAGGTCCCTGCAGGGTGTAAGTGGATGGTACAAGTAGGGAACAAATGGGACAGTTCTGATGAGAATTCGGAAGTTAGATATGCCTCTTTAGCCTCATAAAACCAAATCGACAAAGGCAGGCAATTGCGCAATCAAATGGGGTGCTTACTTCTACTTAGGACTAAACGTTAAAGTAATTGATTGCACAAGCCATGCCCGCATTAGAATTTCTCTCCTTTTTGTATAGCCTGCGAAGCATAGCGCCACATAGGGATCATTGTGTCGCCTGCGAAGCATAGCAGCACATAGGGATCACTTTGTCCGGCGTCTGTCTGTCCGTCTGGCTGTCCGGTAGTCACACTTTCAGTTGGTAGTCACACGCAGGCGACACGTGTTCACCTGAACACTCTAGTTCTAAATACAACGGATTTCAGCATAAAACTGAACTTTGGCGTTCAATACCCTAATGAAGCAGTGGCGGCTGGTGAACTGGCAATCGGGGAAGCTAAAACCATCCCTTAAAAATAATGATTGGTCATGACCTGCATTCAATCATTCATTTAAATTACCATAACAGAAACTCCAAAAACTCTCAACATTATCAGGTGTTGTCAGTTTTCATTATAACGCACATCTATCAACGCTCACATTCGGCCTTAGTTTTAGAGACATATTCACGTTCCCCTTCTAGTCAGCAATCATCCGATCAACGCATATGTAAGAGTTTCTTGCACGGAACTGAAGTACTTGTGCATTGGAAGCAATGGAATTGCATAAAGACATTTCACAAGACCTCAGTTCATTTAAACAATTTAAACGATCATGAAACACATGCTTTGTTTCCAACCCCTGAGTAAACAAAAGCATGAGAAGTCTGGAGTCATAATCTGTTTCCAATTACTAGTGGTGAAATCCACTGTAAGGCACATGAAACTGATAAGCCAATGGACAAGGACTTCAGTTCAACTCATTGCATTTTGGGATACGCAGTAGCAAAGAGTGGGGTTCACGCTCTCACCCCAGCAGCATCCCTTTTGAACGGCTCGCTTGCATCCTCGCTTGCACTCCCTTCGTTGCTTTCCTCTGCTTGGTCCCCCATCCCCGCATCATCGTCTTCATCCTCGTCTTCCTCCTCTTCATCTGGGTACTCCTGGCCAAGCGAAAATAAGCAGTCATAGTCAGCTATATTTCCCACAACCGCACATTGTTATAACTTAGAACATTTGGTTCATGACATTTAGGTCATGATGTTTTCACCTGCCAAGTTTGAAAAGGATCAGCCAAATAAGTAACCCAAATAATAAGAGAGTCACAGCCTAGACATAAATACATTGCATAGCGAGACGGCTGAATACGACAAGTGCTGACAAACAGACATTTGACCTACTGACCTAGTTTTGGTTCATGACACATCTTTAGGTCAGGGGTCACCAACGCTGTAGCTGGAGGTCCTACCGTCCTGTAGGTTGCTGCTATATCTCCAATTTGGCACACCTGATTCAACTAATTAGCTACTTAATTGCCCAGCTTGTGATCTTGTTAAGTAGCTGATTAGTTGAATCAGGTGTGCTGAATAGGAGGTAGAGCAGAAACCTACAGGATGGTAGCTCTCCAGGAACAGGGTTGGTGACCCCTGCTTTAGGTCATAATGTGTTCACTTGTCAAGTTTGAAAAGGATTGGCCAAATAAGAGATTTACTACCCGGCCAGGAACATATGACAGAATTTCACTGGAAAGTTCCACCAATGACAACAGACAGACAGACAGACATTTGACCTAGTGACCTACTTTTGAGCATGATGCATTGCGATGCCATCATGTATCTATCTGCCTGTGAAATTTTGCTGAAATCCGACAATTGGTTCTTGAGTTATGGCTCTGGATGGACAGACGGACGGAGTTCATGTTATTACCTCCCACAACAGTGTTGTTGCGGGGATAATAAAAAAAGGGCCATCAATAAATCAGAAGCCAGAAATAAGCATTTTCTGAATTCCCACATCATGTTCTCAAACATTTACACTTGGTTCTTCTTTATCAGTTACAAAGACGCCTGCACACCAGGAGTTCATTGCAACCATAATTGCTAGGTTTACTATACAGTCATCCTTGCCCATGACAGAAATGTTTGATTTCATCTCGTCACTAGGATGACTGATGTTCAAGCATGAGTTATTCACCAACGTAGGAGTTAAGCAGGCCAAACAATGACATATTCAGGCATTATGGATCTGGTGGTGATGATGATTCCATAGTATCAACTTACATGTCTTAAAGAATCATACTGAAAAATTTCAAGCTGATATTACTTACATATAGGGCAATATGATGGAACTTGGGTGTTCCAGGAAATTGATTGGTCAATTAATTTATTATTACTAATAGTACAAAGCCCAAAATCAATGCAGTTCTCCATCTTGATAAGATCTAAAAAGGCATTTAAATTTTTAAAAGGATCTATAAAGTACTTTCAGTTATTTTTCTAAGACATTGCACAGGCTTGAACAGTAATCCGTGGCCACAAGTGAGCCGAAAATTAAGGAGGGACAGAACATCCCTCGAAACTACAGATTAGTCTTGACCCGTTTTCATTCATATCTTGAAATAAACATTACGTAAACTTCGAAGACACTCAACTTTATCAGATGTGGCCAGTTCTCTTCATTAAAGTGATGTAAAAAATAAAACGCATCACTGATGAGACGTTGCCTTTCAATCAGCGTTATTCAGTTGTGGATACTTGGTGCTTAACTAGATTTTCTTTGTTTTAATCACATGATCATGAAGCCAAGGTTTGCTAGCATAGGATAAGCTAAAAGCCAACATGAAAGTTAAAGGGCATCTAAAGTCGATTCCCATTGTTTTTGTTTATCGGTTTCAGCGAGCCGCACCTGCACAAATGAACCGAAATAGAAGGATCATCTTTGCATGTACACGAAACATTGATTTATATGAATAAAACTAGCCATGTCACAATGCAAGATGTTAACAAAAGCAAGTGATTGTTTGTAAACATTGGACGTTCAACGTCCCGTCTGAGAATTAACTTTAGATGCCCTTTAACATAAAAGCTTCTTTCTTTGTATAGTGAATGAAACATTTTGAGTTGATTTTCTGTTTGATCGATGGATCATTGCATTAACCCCTTGTGTACGGTTTTGCAGTAGACTGACTGCTCAAGTGACCGGCGTATATGCAATACATTCGAACCAATCAGGCAGGACCCGCATATGTGCGTGCAGGCGATCTGCTCCCATGGCCGGGTGCCACGTACTCGCGGATGGGTATGCTTGATGGTGTGTGGTATCAATATGCAACTGCTGTGAGGCAATTGCCGTGAATGATTTTGTACCAAGATTGGGTCAGACTAATGAAGTTTCCAAACGCTCATTGGCTGTGTATCCTGAGCTGAAGATGTCAGTTTAGCAAAGAGAATGGGCGAAGTCGCCAGCTCCAAAAAGACTTGGACAACACTTCTTAAAGAGCCATCCATTCACATGAGTCCCGGCTCAGATGTGACGCTTGCAAAGTAAGTTTGTGCGTCGAACCGTGTAACAAACTGCACCACAAGGAAGCGAGCGATTTTGCATATTTTTTTATTTTTCTGTATTCATTTATACAAAGTGAAAAATTAAGCATAATAACTCCGTTTCAATTGTCGTGTTGTGCAATCATCCAAAAATTGTGGATAAAATACTTATCACAGCAATCGTCACAGCAAACAGGCGAAGAAACAGGCGAAGAATGCGCATGAAATACTTCATTGGCGATCATCACAAGAGCTAGCCAACAATCCCAGCCACAGCAGCGCACCCGCATACTCAAATCAGGCCGCAGTTGTCAATAGAGCACTCGGCGCATTTGCGGTTCCTGGTATGTGGGTCAGCGAGCCAGCCTGCATACGTGCGTTTCCCGTACACAAGGGGTTAAGAACATAGCAGTGTATTTAACCGCCAGTGACCCATTCTGATTGTGGGAGCCACCTTTCTAATTTGGTTAGGGGTGTGGTTTTATTACGTTGAACGCCAGTGTTGATGAAGCAATTGGTATAATATGGGACAGATGTTTGAAATCATGCGTGAAGGAGTCAGAGCCAAACCGTTTTTGACCGTGTGAAGACGTGCTATATGGTTGGAATGAAAGTGGACAAATGTTCCTGTGACTTTGTGAGCACTATGAGTGCCGGTTTATGTTGGATATAGTTAATAAATGGATTGGCATATCCAACATTAAAAGCTTAAAAAAAGCTCATTTGGAAATTCTGTTTGTTTTAGAGTTTTTTGCACACGTCTAAACTCGCTCTCGTTCACCGCCCTCGGAGCCTTGTTTTAATAAGTAAAATAGGCTCTACAATGATCATATTAAAACATGCTAGCTACTTAAGGAAAATGATTGAAACTGTGACCGAAGCCACACTGATAAACGAGCTGGAACACGTTCATTTCTCACTCCTCAATCCAGTTCTCACCTCTCTCTTGACCAATCAACAGACTGCAATGTTTCTTGACCAACCTTGTACAATCAGATCAGTGGGCTAGATTCCCCAAGAAAAGAGTACCAAAAACTAGACTGATTGGAATATTTCTTTTGGTAACATCCACATAACATAATGTGTCCCAAATGGAGCAGAACCAGACTGCTTGGTAAAAACAAGTCATAAGAGGAGCTGTGTACAGCTGGAGAAAAAGAGGGAAAATAAGCTGAATTACAATATATTTATTTGTCGCCATCGCTGGAAACTGTATGAATGCAAGCAAGTGCCTCCACGGTTATGTAAGGGAAAGGCAAGGTTAATTAAAATGGCCACAGACTTGAAAATGTAAAACGAAGGGTTATGTCAAAGGTGGGACACCACTGAACCAACCTGAGCAACTGCAGCACCATGTGTGCCAGAATAAAGGCATCAATCATTTTGAAGGTTTAAAATTTAGAACTAGTTTGAAGAATATTTTCCTCCCGTAAAAAATGATTTACATTGGCGTTGAAAAAATCCATTGCTTTCAACTACCAGTAATGATGGTTACACCATCAGCATTATAGATGTCCAGTTAAGAGGAGTGAAATGACCAATTTGTGATCTTGGACCTTAAAGGGCAAAGAAAATGGGCAAAAAAATACAACGGTCTTTCATTTCTACGGTTAAATACAAATGTGTGCAGGACTAGGAAAAGGGGTCACTTAGGATTTTTTTCCATTCTGAGAATAACAGGGTATCTCAGTGATGTCCCAGTGATAGTGATATGCCAGCACTACCGTACAGTCAATTTACTACACTTTGCTGTGCACAAATTCACCCAATTTTTTGGTGAAAATGAAAAATTTGGATCACTCTTTGATTTTGTTGGAAAATCTCAATTTTCATAAAATGACCCAAGTGACCCCTTCTCCTAGTTCTGCACACAAATAATAATCTTCAGGGCGGTTTACCTGTTCACCTCCCTCCTCCTCCTCCTCCTCCTCTTCTTCTTCCTCCTCCTCCTCGGCCTCCTCTTCCTCCTCGCTCTCGCTGTCAGTCCCTATGACGATGACGCTGTGCTGTCGACTCTCAGGAGAGTTCTGATCACTGAGTCTGGACTCGGAGGACTCCACTGGGACAGACTGCGTCATCTCGTCACCGTCCATCAGAACAGGGTACTCCTCATCAGAGAGCTGCACACAGAGGAACAGAGGGGAGGGAAAAAAAAAAGGTCACGGCGCCATCTCGCCAGCAGCACCTAAGACAGGTCCTGACAGAAATTTGACAGTAACCTGGCTGACATCTGGAGTTTCTTGGGTCTCGAAAGAAGCTTCCACCGCAGTGTCAGGACTTTCATCAGTAGCAGCTTCCTCCTAGAGAATCATAAAGACAGAGTGGGTTTTCGTTACACAGACCAGTTATGACTGAAAACAGTTAGGCTGAATGAAGGAATCAACGAAGTACCATCTAAACTGATGATATCCGTGCGCAACTCAACTGTACGAGTGTAAGAATGAGCGAGAAGCTCACCTCCACAGTTAAAACAGCGCGCTGTGTGATGCGTATCTTTTTGGGAATGGGAGTGTCGGAGTGGTCCTCCGTAGCCTCTGCCTCCCCTGCGCTCTCCTGCTCTTCCTCACGAGACCTCTTGGCCGCCAATGAGCCCGGCGTGGCTGAAACTACGACACATGATGGTTAAACTTTGAAACACAGGAAGCTTAAACAGCAAGAAACGCCCAAGAAACTCTGAAAGCAGTGAGAGACATGAGAGAAATCCCCAGGCGCTTCGTTAATTTGGACATCTCTGAAATTTTGACACGTTACTGATAGGTATGGGGCAGGGGAGTCCACAACAGATTTGTAGTTGGAATGGGAATTCCCACAAGTATGGGAATACTGCATGGCAAAATACCTGGAGGGGTGGCCACACTCCGGCGCAAGAAGTTTGATCCACGGATTAGTGCGATTAGACTGGAGATGGACTGGTGCATAGGAATTTGAATCGTATTTAGCAAAAATGTTTTTGTAATTGTAAATGTTTGTACTCCCCATGAATGTTATAGGAACAAGGATGAATATCTGAGCAGGCTAGCTTTTAGAAGTTATTTTATTATAGACAGTGCATATACAAAAGTACAAGTATATTTGTCATGGGGGATGCGAACGCTGTTATTTCAGATAACTAGGCTTATGCCGTCGAAGGCGACGGCTGGGGGTATATCCTCGAACGTCCCCAATCCTCCAATTCCCCAATCCTTGAATAGACTGGCATTAGAACTTAATTTCAGGTCAATCGGACAAATGGTTCTGATGATATGGCCAAAATGGTGATTTTTCATCACAAAGCGCCAAAATATTGGTGGCAAAATATTGAACTATGCAGGTATGATGTCATCATGTGACTCGTTGTGAGGTCATGACCTTGCAGTTGCACATAGTTTCATGTCAATAGGAGAAATAGTTGCAAAGATATAGCAAAAATGGTTAATTTTATGTGACAAAGCTCCACCCTGTGTCAAAATTTTGAACCAAACAGGAATAAGGTCCTCAGGTCAAGACCTTTCATTTGCACTTGATTTGAGGTCAATCGGACAAATATTTCCAGAGATATGATAAAAAAAAGTGATTTTTTCAGGTTTTTGGCCCCTGGTGGCCAATCTAAAAATTGTAAATTGTCCAAAATCGAATCAGTTCTTCCTCTTTAGAATACTTACTTATGTGCAAAATTTGAAATTTGTAATTGAAATATTACTGAAGTTATTGCGTTAAAACGTAGTGCGGCGGTGGCGGTCGGATCAAAAACATAATATCCCCGGAAAGCCATTCGGCGTTCGGGGATAGAATTACATCTGGCATTACAACTCACAAACAGAAAAGGGCCCCTGTAATATTGATAAACCACTAGAAGCTATTTTATGAGGTGGATGAGACCGCAACCTTACAACAGCTGCGGTAAAAAGGACGATAACTCATTGGAATATCGAATTTTGAAAATTAAAGATTTGATGCTCAGACTCAAAACTAAAATTTACCCATAAATAAACTAGCAAAAGAGGGTAGGCAACATCCAATGTGCCAAATACCAAATTAAAAAAAATTCTCTCTGGGTTATTTTTACAAACAACTAACTTGCTCCCTTTAAATGCCTGCACTTGGCAAGGCTCACCGTGAAAACATTTATGTAGGCGAAAATAGCAAAAAAATATGTATTTTTGGTCAAACATCAAAAACTCATAACTAAAAAACTATTTGGAGTACAGCTTTAAGAGTTTATATGGACTCATTTCTCAGGGGAAAGTATCAGCATAATTTTTTAAAGGAGAATTCATGACTCCAACTGGGAAAAGTTCAAAATTTGGGTGAATTGGCATGGAACAAACAGACTACTGACTTGCACATAACTCCAGAAACTTGCATTGGATAAATAAGACCCTCATTCTGCGGGTCAGTTGGGGACATGCAACTTTCTATAAACTTAATTCATTTCTGAAAGTGAAAGCATCACCATGAATTTTTTGAATAAAATCCATGACTTGACCCGGGATGCCCTGCGTAAGTTGGCACGGAAAAACCAAGTGGTCTAACCACTGTACAGAAATCAGTACTTGGCAAACCACTGGTGACTGAAAGTTTATGAACAGTGGATATGGAGGATGAAAAATTACCATTTTACAAAGCTGACCAACGCAAACATACTGTTTTTTAGACAGCTTGGAGACCAGTACCTGCGCTGACGACACCAGTAGATGTGGAGGGTCTTTCCACCTGGCTGCTGGGTACTGCCTCCGAGGTACCAGAGGTGGGCTCCTGACTGGCAGGCTCAGCGGCAGGGGGGAGGGTCTGCTGTTGAGTGGGCTGGACGAAAGCAGTGGCCTGAGTCAGCATGGGCTGTGCAAGCGTGGTCTGGACGTTAGGGCTGGTGGAGCGAACAGAGCCGCTGGCACTGCCAAACACCATCACGTGCTCCACTGGGCCCTCTGCAGGTTGGCCAGCTGAAATCGGAGAAGTAAGCCAAATAAATACTGTGAAAACATCACGGGAAAGTCATGGATGGTGGAGTCTAAGGCACTCATAGTTGAAATTACTTAAAGTGAAAGCCAACTTTCACACAAACCAAACACTAAGTAAGAGAATTACCCAGATGGAGTCCAGATGGAGTTTTCTGTGAAGCTGCACAAGGCTTCAAATACCAAGTAAGAGACCAAACAATGGGGGGGGGGGGGGGGAGGAGGGTCGCCATGTTTTCATCTCACAAAAAGGTTTAGCCTATGAGAGGTACAAGAATGCCTCGGCAGTCCTGTGACATTGGTGTCAACTGAACCTGGCTTAACCAAAGTCTAGACTTTATTCATTTTGTTCTAATTTCCCATGCGATCTGAACCGTTGCATCAGCTTAAATTGGTTAATGCACGAACTAGTGCCCCCCATCTTTCCGTGTTGGTTGTCTAGCTAAGGGAGATTCATATAAAATCCGGTATTTCCTCTCATCGCTATTTTCTTTTCTACAAACTATACACAAGGGAAACGTGAGTCTTCTATCATATTCATTAGATTGAGTGAATATTTACATTAACACAAGTATAACTGTTACAGGCTATAATGGGGATCTTGCTCCTTTTATAGTTCTGGGGTCTAGGAAGTTCACCACAGATTTGATCATTAAACACTGCAAAAATGTTTAGAAAACTTATTAATGTTTTAGCTTAAGTAGTTAGCCGAGCTGGAATTATTGACTGTGTTTACAAGGTCTTCAGTATCCCAATTTTGATTGGGCTTTGTTTAAGGATCCCATTTTTGTTTTTGTGCATGTAAACACCATATCCCGAATTCAGAAACCGAGTTATGCCCTTACGCCGGTTTCAAGAAACCCAGTTTTGCCACCTGGAGTACTCCAATAAGAAGCCGGGATACTGGAGCATGTATACGCTTTATCCCGATCTCTGACGGCTGCCCACCAGACGTAACACACGCCTGCGCAGTTAGGATGCAGTGATCAGAAAACGGGTTACTGGTATTTCTCATGTATACAGGGATATGAATAACCGGGTTTCTCCGTTTTCTCTGTGTTCCATGTAAAGATCATATCCCGGATATGCTCAAAGCTGGGATAAGCCTCAAAACCGGGATACTAAAGACCTCGTAAACACAGTCAATGTGAGATTACAATGCATGGGCAAGAGGTCACTAAATACTATTGTGTTTCATTATGGAGCAGAGCATTTGTTGTATTGGTCAAAACATTTCTTCACAGATCATCAAATTGCCTGCATTTTTGGCTGTCAGGAGTTAGAACACCCATGGGAAAGCAGACACAAAGGGTAAACAAGAGCTGTGTTTTATCTCTTGCAGTAATACAGCTACTGGATGTTTGACGCAGCCTTTACCCAGAAAACGGAGGAATCAGAGAGCAGTTTGATCCGGAAGTTTAAGTATTTACTTACAGACCCTGAAAAATACACAAAAGCCGTCCGAATCATGACATCAAAATTCTGAGAGGTCGTCTTTGCCCCAAGGTACTAAGTGTATGCTAGGGCAAAAAGCGCCATCTGTAGGGCGCTTTTAATATTACCTCGCAATTTACACAACTCACTGGAACTTGAGATTAAAAAAATTTAAAAAGAAAGAAGAAAAAAAAATAGCATTTTACCAATGCATTGAAAATACCAATCAATGCACCGTTGTTCCAAAAGGCGTGAAAAGATTGTCGGAAGTGGCCCGTCGCATATTTACTTGCAAATTACGTTTCAATTTTTGTTTTCTTCGAGGCTGCCGTGAAATAAAAGCCTCGCCTACCTCAGACGCCTTCATTTCGTCCAGTCCATTCTTTCCAAAGGACTTCGCCTCACATGACAGGTCTTTTAGTGGGCAAAGTTAGGTAGCACAGCGTCGTCTTTCAGGCGTCAACTCCTCAGAGTTGTCAACAAAATTTTTGCAAACGTGTGAGTCTGGAAACACTCCTCCCAGAAATACACTGAACACAGCCATGCCGAAGATGATGCGGTAAAGCTGACATGATCACGGTTGTGCACCCTCTGCACCAGTAAATCTAACTTCTACAGTGGAAACCGATGGAGTGTCGAACACTTACCATCTTTCAATCACGACTGATTATTACAGCCCGCTGTGGCACAAATCGGCAGTATTACATGCGCGTCTCGCTGACAGTACCAGTACACCCGTGCCAAAATGTTCGCCGGGGCTGAAATGGTTGGAACTACTTTCAAGTCGGACATTTCCGTGGCACCTCGAGCGGTAGAAACCAGTGTTATTTTCAAAATAGTATGGATGATTAGTTTTCCCATTTAGAGTTCTTCCAGATCGGTTGCTTTTTTGAAGGAGCTATAACTGATTATCAGTCAACAACATTTCTATCAAATATGGCCTCCGTTGTGTTCGAGATGACTTGGATTGTCGCTGTTCAACTAGGACTTCGACAATTTCGGAAGATCCAAATATCTTTTTAGCAGTAAGTGCTACTACAACTTCATTTTAAAGTGAGTACATGACGTAGTATGAGAGCGGTCGCGCTGATAACGAGCAATGGCGAGTCAGTGGCTATGCATACAACCATTGCTAAATGTGACAGATTATTAAATGCTGATATTATACATTTTGTGTCCCACATCTGTTTTGCATTGTTCTTGCTAGCTATGTAGACAATTCTTGTTGGACAGGTAACTTTATTGCAAATCTAGCCATTTTTCATCATACATGCGAATGTAAAATGACTATTGTTATCGCTGTCATCCTCAGTATTATATGTGCGTCTCGCTGACAGTAGCACTGCACTCATACTGCAAATAGTTCTTTCTTTCTTTTTTTAAAGAACAAAATAAAACTATATGAAATGTTGAATTAGAACTTATTTTGTCTCACAAATGAATACAAAAAATGGCGCATATAATACATAGTTTACCGTGCTCGTGTTTGTAGCGTCTGGAGAATTTCGAAACTAGTTGGGCCGCGGAGGGATGTTTACCGCACTCGACCTTCAGTCTCGTGCGGTAAAAATCCCTCCGCAACCCAACTCGTTCCGAAATTCCAATCCGCTACAAACACTTGCACTGTAACCTATATTTATTGCACAGTTTCAAAGGCCTTTTTTTCCGCCTAAACAAGCTTCAGTGCCATCACATAAATTCAGATCCCCGTTTTGATCTTCAACAAACGACCAGAAATGGATATCTTCACGAACAAAAACATCAATGTTCGCTACAGTTTCATGAAGACTTTATAAAGTTTCTCAGAACTCAGACGAAAAGCCCCTAACAGAGAGCATGTCATGGATTCATGATTCCTCAACGGGCTGTGAACATGGCCTCCTGCCTAGAGACTAATGACTCATGGTAAGGTGGCAGCTTTTCTGCATCATGGTTCTTTTTACCATTCGAACCAATGACTGATAGAATGAATAACACACTTTTCAGTATAGACCACGGGAAAAAAAACGCCCAGCCTTGTCCTTCAAGTTTGAGTACTAAACGTCAGATTGCATAATATCTGGCCTTTGGAAAGCGTTAAAATCTCCACAGCCAAAGCCTACACTGATCTACGCCAACAAATGAGGCATGTCTCAAATGCATTCAAGATTCCACTCCACCAAATTCAATGACAAACACCCATCAAGGGCGCAATTTGAAGAATAAACCATGGACACCTCATTTTTCAAGGCAACAGATAATCTTTCAATCACATGAAAGCATCCATCAAAGCTGTGACATTTTCACGTATTAGATTTTCCTTTGCAACTTGGCTGTGGTGTTGACGCACCTTCTTGAGCCTCAGCCTGAGTGGTGGGCATCACAGTGGCAGTGGGTGTGGTCATGGCGACAGTGGCAGGCGTGATCATTGGCCGAATGCTGGCTCTGGGGGTGGACTTGTTCCCAGGGATGGCAGGTGGCTTGCTGGGTGTTGCAGCTACAGGCGTAGGCTTTATGTTGGCTGTGGGAGGCTCTGAAGTGCTCACACTTTCAGAAGAAAGCAGAAATTTTTTGGTAGATTAGCTTAAAAAGAATAATTAAAAAGAAAAAAAATAATAATAAGGAGGGGAAAGAAGAACAACACTAAAATAATTTCTATTGCTAGGAAGGTAAGAGGAGGAAGATCATAATGGTGTGTGCATAACTGCAAAAAATTTGGTTGGTCAGAGAACCTTATTCAATTATAAATGCATGTCAAGGATGAATTTTGACCATAGCAAGGTGCTTGCAATGACCTACGCAAAAGAACTGAAAACAGGCCTTAGCCCTTAAGTGCATGTAAATACATTGCCCTGTCATTCCAAGTGGGTTACCTGATCCTGTCAGCTGCCGGCATGGTTTTCATGGTGATTTGCCTCTGTTCTGTGGGCCTCTGCTGCTCCTGAGTCTGGGAGAACAAAACCAGACACATCCTGAACCCAGACAAGCCTTCACACTGACCAACATTCATACAGGCTTGCTACAACAACTGTTCCTCTATGAGTAAACCCATTTCCCACAATGCACTGAAAAAGCTCAACGTCACTTTCGCTGGGGTCACCACTCACTTCCTTGACAATGTTTCAACTCACAGCATAGCAACACACATTTGACGATCGAAATAGACTCAGGAATGCTTTCTGCTCTTTTATAATGGGCATATTTTGGGTTTAAGATCGCTGAAAATAAAGCATAGTTCCATACATAGACACAAGGGCCATGGCGAGGAACACTGTGCTACATGCTGTGCGAGTTGTTTGGTTCGTTCAGCGTGAACCGGTTGCCGCGGCTGCGGCAGGCTGACCTCGGATTGGACGTCACGACTTTGGCATCGCGTTGTGAGGTGGACCAAGAACCATCAGTTAGGCTGGTCCCAGATCAGCGCCCGCACTGCTGGCTCTTGGTAAGGAGAGGGCGAGAACACCGATCTGGGGCTCACCTTGCTGGGGCCCGGCTCCGAGGGCTCGTCCCGCTGCTCGCTGTGCCGCTCCTGCTGCTCCCGGAGCTCGCGCAGCTCCCGCTCCTGCCTGCCGAGCCGGCCCTCGTACTGCGACTTGAGCGCGCTGAGCCGCACCTCCAGCTCCTCCCTCTGCTGCTTCAGCTCCTCACACTCCTGCGACAGCTGCTCCTTCGCGCCTGTGTGGTGAGGAGAAGAAGGCGGAGTCACGAGCGGAAGCCGCCAATGGAGGCCGCAGGAAGCAGAATGAAGGGTTCACCCACTGTTGAGCAGGCCGATCCTTTGCTTTGCCACCATGATGGCTTTCTTGGTCTTCTCCTCCTTCTCAGCCATCTGCTGGCGCAGCTGCTCCTCCAGCGACGTCTTCTCCTGCAGCTCCTGTCTGAGGCGGGTCAGCTCTGGCTGAGCCTTGTTCACCTGCTCCTGAAGACTCTTGACCTGCGCCTCTCGCTCGCCCACGCTCTGAAACACACACACGCAAAAGGATGAAAAACCTGTTTTCGATTAAAATGTTTTGGAACATTCCAGAAGATGTAGGATCTTATCCGTTCATAAAAATGCCGGAACTACACGCAAGAAAAATGTAACGAGCCAGTCAGAGACTGCAGAAGTGCCCCGCAAAAGATGGGACGCACAAACAGCCACACGAACCGATGGACAAGACGAACCACGCCTAAATCAGTAATCCCCTTACCTATGCTCCAGGTGGCATGGGACAAACAAACCAAATTAATTAGCTACTGATTTACATTTTTCAAATATCAAAGTAAAACTCCACAGTTTAACTGACAGTAAGCGCCCCTCCCCCCCCGAACTTGCCAGCAGCCTGTTTTTTGGACCCTCTCCATGTTTGAGTGGACTCACCTTCTGTACGTTCTCTACCTGGCCCTCCAGGTCTTTGGTCTTTGACTCGGCCTGGCTGAGGGAGCTCTTCAAGCCCTGGATCTCCTTTTCAAAGGCCTGCCGCGCCTCCTGCTCCTGAGCTGGCTTAGCAGCCGCTTCTGCCGTCAGCTAGCAGCAAAAAAGACAGCAAAAAACATGTTTTTCTGACATACTGCAAAGGAAAATAAGCCTGACAAGAATCCAAGAGAAGTTCACCCCTGGCTCTGACTTCATGAGGACAGACTGAAAACAAAGATAAATGCGTCATCCCATCTCAAGTCAACCAGGTGACTGAACCACGCCGACATTTAAAAAAAAAAAAAAGGTGAAATTTATGTATTGTTAATGTGTGTGAGGAAACAGAAACTCTCAATTTTTAGGGGTCAATATGCTCTCTCCTTTGAATGGCAGCCATCTTGATTGTGGACCTCTGGGCTTACCGCAATATGCAACAGCCCCTTTTCTGAAGTCCTTTTTCCTAAATAACTCAGCCCAGAAACATGCTGATAAGATCATAAAAATTGTGCCCTAATGTAATTTTTCATGTAGAATCAGAATCTGCCAGCAGATTTGCGATAAATACCACAGTTACAAAAACAAAAGTCAAAACCCATTTCTGGAGGGGACCAGACTTTGTTCCCCCCCCTCAACCTAACCCTTGACATTGTGGAGTTGCAAGTTCTATGTGTTATTTCACATTACTTCGTCTGACAAATATGTGAAAATTGGGACTGTAATCTTTTTTTAGTCAATTTTGATGAATATGATCTCAAATGCTAAAAATCATGCTGTGTCCAGTAAATCCCGACTGTTACCGTAGACAAAGTTTGATTTTTATTCTTTGATTATACGCATCAATTTATACATTTTTCATGTCCTATAGAATGACTGTGCATGCATTTTATCAGCGATGAAAGTTTTCCTGCGTGCCGCTGTGTCTTGGCTGATTTCCACGACCAAACCTTTTGTGTCCACAATTTTGTATCAGTTAAGTGAAAAGGGAATTATGATGAACATCATCTGAATCCATCCTTACTCTTGATTATCGTTCAGCCATTGGCCATCCATGGTAAGATGCTACTGACTGCCATTTTAATGACTTTTCTGCTTAATTTGCGTTATTGACTTCCTATTTTAAGATAATAACGCAATTTCTTATCATGCAGTGACGGATTCAACCGCACCCATTTCTTGTCCACCGTAATCCATCTTAATGAAAGTTATGCTTCAGAATCACGTTGTCCTATAAAATATCACATGTAATAATTGCACAGTTGACATTAACCTTAAGCAGTGATGACAACTTCTGAAATTCAATATGCATTTCCTGCTTGTTTCACGGTCACGCTTTTGTTACCCAGTATCGTGACAAGACATATCTTGAAACAAATCTTAATGCTGTGTTTCGGGGCTGAGTTATTGAAGAAAAAGGACTTCAAAAAGGGGGTGTGGCACAACGCGGCAAGCCCTGAGGTCCTAATTCAACATGGCTACCACTTGGGGGAGAGAGGGAATTGATTGCCCAAAATTGGAGGTTTTTCTCATGCAAATGTTCGCAATATAAAAAATAAATAAATAAATAAAAATCAATAATAATGATGAAATGACCCTCATGTGATGGACATAAATCTTAAACCAGTTAAGTCCAGCAGAACGTCTTCCCTAGGCTCAGGGAAGGAGATAGGTTTCAGCTTCAAACCTTGTCGTGCAGCACTTTGAGCTCCTCATACTGCATCTTGTAGCGACGGCCAATCTTCTTCACTTGAGCTATGGTTTTGGCCTTCTCCTGGATGTCCAAGACCTTGGCTTCCATGTCTTTTTTGAGGTCTTCCCGCTCTGTGGTGACCTTCCCCAGGTTCTCCTGCAGGTTCTGCAGCTGGCTCTGTGCCGTCGTCAAGGAGGCTTGAGTCCTGCAAGCAAGAGAGAAAAATAGGCGTGCAATGCACGGAATACCCCTCAGCCCGATTGGCGAAGTTTTTGGAGACGCCCGCCTGCCCGCTTGCCCAACCGTACGAAGGATAGTAATACCCAGTCAGCCTTTAGGGCTGAGGGGTGAAAACCCCCGGGTTGAGCCCAGAAGGAAGCAACAGCCTTTGCTTCAGGATGCCTCCAAGTTATCAAACCCCACTGCACGTGAATTTGCACACGTACAAATGCACAGACATCAGTAGGTTTAAGTCACTGACCTGGCGGTCTCCGCCTTTAGCTTAGCCGTCTCCTCGGTCAGCTGCTGGATCCGTTTCAGATGCGCCTCCCTCTCAGACATCAGCTTCTTCTGCTCCTCTGTCTCACTGTCCTTCTGCTGGTTCATCAGATGCTGAGAAAACACGGCAACACCAACGTCAGATACACAACTCAAAACCCAGGAGTTACTCCAGTGAAACCGCAAATTAAAACTGGACTGATCTTAAAAAATAGCCATGCAAGGCAGGCGTTTCCCCTTCAGCCTCTGGATCGTTTGAAATTAAAATAAATTGACTAAGGCATTCCTGCAGAATACAAAATTCAAGATGGTGGCTGTGGCGGCCATACTCGACATCAGAGTGCCGTCAAATTCGATAGGCTCTGCAAGTACACAAGACCAAGCAACAGAGCAAAAATGGTGTAGATTGACCAAGGCATTTTCAAGTTATCGTACGGAATGCAAAATCCAAGACGGCGGCAGTGGCGGTCATACTGAACGTCCAAGGGCGTCAAAATTGATAGGCTAGATACACAAGACCAAGCAACACAGCAAAAATGGCTTTGATTGACGTGGGAATTTTCAAGTTATCAAGCAGAATACAAACGTTTACGTGAGAGGCGGACATCGCACGTGACGACAACCCCCACTCTGCCCCATAGTCGAGGCTGAGGGGTAAAAAAAAAGTGCTGCAGCTGGTCGGCACCCTTGAGTTTTGATGGAGCAAACCGCACGAAAACCAAAGGGACTCGCGATAAAGGCAGTGGCTGCTGACCTGAGTTTTGGCCCTCCAGCGCTTGACATCCTCCTCCAGGAGCTTCTTCTCCGCCTGCAGCATGCCACTCTTCTCACTCAACTCTGCGTTGGACTCCTGCAGGGGCGTGATGTCTGCTTCTAGTTTACGTACCTGCAGATCACAGAATGGATTCAAATTAGCAGAGAGGAAGACAAAGGCATGGAGGACCCTCAATTGGTAAATGCTCGACTGAACTTGACACACCACGGGCTTTGAGTTGGATGCGTACTACTAGCACCTAAAAAGCGAGAAAGTGCACCTTTTCCTGAGAAATTCCCACAAAAACTTAGAATTTACTGTTTACTGAAGATTTGAGGCCAATTCAGTTAACCTCAGAAAAATTTACCGAGGTAGACCAAAAAATTCAGATGTATGAAACTAGAGTGCCAAGGGCCCTGAAGGTTGCCGCCAGTCACAGCTCCAACAGGAGAAAAGTAACTAGCATCAGTCCGCAGATTCAACAGCAAGCCAACGCAAATTCTTGAGAAAGCAACACGTTTTCTGCATAATATTGGCATTAAAAAGCTCCAGCTCGGACATCCGCTAAAAATTTTATTTTTTCACGAATTTCGGTGGTGATGGCGAATGGTCCCGCACCACTGTAAATCAATTCACGGTTCTTCAAATCAATTCTTCTCTGCGAAAGAAGAGAACTGTTTCATCCGCACACTTCCGCGTGCCAACGCAGCTCAGTGACAAAGGGGTTTTAGTTGCCATTATCGGACAACTCGACAGAGCGGTCACACTTTTTAATGAGTGGCAGACAGCAACATTTCTGCCATTTAGCAAAAATATAATCATGAAATCCGAGTAGAAATCATCATGGACTTATATTTTATTAAAGGTTAAAATTGAGTAGTACTTTAATTGAAATGGATAAATTATAATGGAGAAACATGCATCTGTCTTTTTTAAATTTAAACTCATTGTCATATTTTTCTATATAGGCCTACAACATTGAAGATTAACATGGACGTATAAACAATCGGACAGAAATCGTGCAAATACGGGGAAGGCAGGGTTCTCTCCAGGATTTTTTGAAACTGTGGCGGAGGGCTTCAGCATCAGGTCACAACTCAGCATTATCAGGTGTGGCCAGTTTTCATTAATCAGCACGTAGGCGATAATTGAATTGTAATAATTGAAGTCTACGTGCATGGAGGTTTATCAGGCTCACATGCGTCACGGTGGATTGCACATTATAATATGAAAGCCGATGATGACTCCGGACTCCAGAATTGGAATTAAATAATCATGAAGATACAATTAGGTAGAGCAGGAAGTGCTCACAGCAAACACAGAAGTTAACATCATAGTTTATGGTTGATAAATCATAGTTTATAAATTGAACAAAATATTTATCTCATCGTTGCACACATTGCATTAAGAGGAAAGAAGCGCATTTTACTGCCAATGGCTAAATTTTATTAATTGGAAAACGTGTTCATCAAGCAAAATGATTGACAACAGGTCAAGAATTAATAGCGTTCAGTTTAACTTAATGAGAGCTGGCGACACCTGATTGTCCTCAGGATTTTTGGAGTTTATGTTGTCATTTTACATAGGTGTGTTGGCTTTTATTTTGCCGGGGCTGTGCGCCACAATTAATTACATGAAGCGAAAACCCTGGGAGGACTGATGCCTTAATTTATTATGATGTTTTTTCAATCAGTCGACTGACAAAACAAGAAAGGAAGAATTTTAGAATGTATTCTCCCTCTTAACTTACGCAAGAATACATTACTGTTCATGCAGCTTCCTGTCATCAGGTCTTTCTATTGCATATACTGTAACTATCTAACGTTATTTGATTTGAGGTTTTGTTTTTGTTAAGGCCATAATGAAAGAGGAAGGACCAGAAGTTGAAAAATGAACCATGGGAAGAGATACAACAACTATCAACAAGAGGCCCATGGGCCTTAACGGTCACCTGAGTCATATAAAAACTGATGTTATTGATGTGAATGAACCAAATATACACATCATTTTCCAACATAAAGTATAATAAACTTCACCCCCTCCCCAGGGGCAAACATGGAGCCTGGGGGCCATGAAATGAACAATTTTGATAAAGCACGTGAAGACCCTTCCATCTATGAAGAGTATTGTTTTCCAGCATGGAGAAGAAGAGTTTGAAAATTTCAGCCAATTTGACAACTTTTAGCCCCGCCCCTGAGAGTCCCTGGGGGTGGGCACCATATACAGTGGCGCTCGAAAGTTTGTGAACCCTTTAAAATTTTCTATATTTCTGCATAAATATGACCTAAAACATCATAAGATTTTCACAAAAGTCCAACAAGTAGTTAAAGAAAACCTAGTTAAACAAATGAGACAAAAATATTATACTTGGTCATTGATTTATTGAGGAAAATGATCCAATAATACATATCTGTGGGGGGAAAAAGTATGTGAACCTCTAGGATTAGTGATGCATTTGAAGGTGAAATTAGAGTCAGGTGTTTTCAATCAATGGGATGACAATCAGGTGTGAGTGGGCACTCTTTTATTTAAAGATCAGGGATCTATCAAAGTCTGATCTTCACAACACATGTTTGTGGAAGTGTATCATGGCACGAACAAAGGAGAGTTCTGAGGACCTCAGAAAAAGCGTTGTTGATGCTCATCAGGCTGGAAAAGGTTACAAAACCATCTCTAAAGAGTTTGGACTCCACCAGTCCACAGTCAGACAGATTGTGTACAAATGGAGGAAATTCAAGACCATCATTACCCTCCCCAGGAGTGGTCGACCAACAAAAATCACTCCAAGAGCAAGGCGTGTATTAGTCGGCGAGGTCACAAAGGACTCCAGGGTAACTTCTAAGTAACTGATGGCCTCTCTCACACTAGCTAATGTTAATGTTCATGAGTCCACCATCAGCAGAACACTGAACAACAATGGTGTGCATGGCAGGGTTGCAAGGAGAAAGCCACTGCTCTCCAAAAAGAACATTGCTGCTTGTCTGTGGTTTGCTAAAGATCACGCCAACAAACCAGAGGGCTATTGGAAAAAATGTTTTGTGGACAGATGAGACCAAAATAGAACTTTTTGGTTTAAATGAGAAGTTTTATGTTTGGAGAAAGGAAAACACTGCATTCCAGCATAAGAACATTATCCCATCTGTGAAATGTGGTGGTGGTAGTATCATGGTTTGGGCCTGTTTTGCTGCATCTGGGCCAGGACAGCTTGCCATCATTGATGGAACAATGAATTCTGAATTATACCAGCGAATTCTACAGGAAAATGTCTGGACATCTGTCCATGAACTGAATCTCAAGAGAAGGTGGGTCATGCAAGAAGACAGCGACCCTAAGCACACAAGTTGTTCTACCTAAGAATGGTTAAAGAAGAATAAAGTTAATGTTTTGGAATGGCCAAGTCAAGGTCCTGACCTTACTCCAATCGAAATGTTGTGGAAGGACCTGAAGCAAGCAGGTCATGTGAGGAAGCCCACTAACATCCCAGAGTTGAAGCTGTTCTGTATGGAGGAATGGGCTAAAATTTTTCCAAGCTGTTGTACAAGACTAACCAACAGTTACCGGAAATATTTAGATGCAGTTATTGCTGCACAAGGGGGTCGCACTAGATACTGAAAGCAAAGGTTCACATACTTTTGCCACTCACAGATATGTAATATTGGATCATTTTCCTCAATAAACAAATGATAAGAATGATATTTTTTTCTCATTTGTTTACCTGGGTTCTCTTTATCTACTTTCAGGAATTGTGTGAAAATCTGATGATGTTTTAGGTCATATTTATGCAGAAATCTAGAAAATTCTAAAGGGTTCACAAACTTTCAAGCGCCACTGTAATTCACAATTTTGGTGCATATTTGACCAAGGAAAGGTCCGGAAAAATTTAATTAAAATTGGATCGGCGGGTTCTGAGAAGTCAAAAATGTGTTGAGCAGTTTTAGCCCCACCCCTCAGAACCCCTGGGGGTGGGCACCATATAATTACAATTATAGTGCATATTTGACCGAGGAAGGTTCCTGCAAAATTTTATTTAAATCGGATCACCGGTTTCTGAGAAGAAGTGGAAAATGTATTGACCACTTTTAGCCACGCCCCTCAGAGCCCCTGGGGGTGGGCACCATATAATTCACAATTTTGGTGCATATCTGACCAACGAAGGTTCCTGTAAAATTTTATCAGAAGCGGATCAGCGGTTTTTGAGAAGAAGTCGAAAATGTTAATTGTTTGTGGACGCACGTCGCACGACGGACGACGCACAACGACGGACCAAAGGCGATTAGAATAGGTCACTTTGAGACTTCGTCTCAGGTGACCTAAAAAGCAATTAAGACCTGAAATTGAGAGCTACCGGGTGGCTCACACAGTTAAGGCACTGTTCTGTAGTGCAGAGGTGATCACCTCGTCGCGAGTTCGAGCCCCGGCGTACCCACCGGCAGGGGTCGGCAGCTTTTTCAGAGTAGCGCACAATTGGGTATCGCGCTACAGGGTTTCAAATTGGGAAGGGACTGCCGGAACAGCTTTGTTCGCTGCTCCAGCGCCTCCTGTTGGCCGGATGGGCGCTCGTCAGGAAGACTCCGGGTTGGTTCATGTCCGGGTATCCTCCGCCCTAGTTCTGAACTTGCGAAGATTCAACCAATGAGTGTATAAGAATCAGTGGCAGACAGGCACGTGCTTCGGAGGAGAGCTGTGAACTGTCTCACTATCCTGAGTTGGCAGCAAGGGGTCGCATACGAGCAAGCTTTGTACATAGTTCCCCAATTGGGCATTCCAGATTCGGGTGGGATTGGAGATGCCAAATTTAAAAAAATAAATAAATAAATGTTAAAAAAAAAAAAAAAAAAAGACCTGAAATTGAGCTTGAGTGCATGAGAAGTGCAGGCGAATGAGTCAGGCTGCTCTTGAGGTATTGGTTGGAGATACTGGAGGGGTACGATTTTGTTCTAAATGGCATCGACCTTGTCACTCCATATTTCTATGTCAGTCATAGAAATAGACCGTGCTCATAGAATACTATCTTTTTTGTTGCCCAGCTTTGGCTTATCCAGTCTTCTTCGGAATGGTAGCATGACTCCAGTAAAAACATAATTTTCTTTTTAAACTAGACAACGTGTACGTGTATAGCGTATAGCCAGCGTGGCGACTGGACTTTTTGCGGGCATGGAACGAACGAAAATAAGCAGAAAAACCAATATGAATCGATGAAAGAAATCATCTTTGTATGACAGTAACTTAATAAAAATAAAGACTTAAACATGAGATTTAAAACTATGAACTACTGGAAGAAATCTATTAAGAGTTCTGACTCGTCAGGCTTTAAAAACAAAATTGAAAACAGTTCTCTTAGTGTTCGCTGTATTATAACTTTGGAACATCTGGGTACTTTCAGAGTACACAACCCGTATGTGACGTCACGGAAAATGAGACTGTCGGCGGACTGGTTACAGTGGAAAAGGAGCAACATTTGGAAAGCGAATATCAAGTCGCATGAAACTTTTCTCATGAAACCATTTGTTATATGAGTGAATACCTTCAACCTATCATGAAATTGCCATAACGGACCAAATGTATGGGTACTTATTTTCTTTGAATCCCTACTTTAAAGGAACTACTTGCTTCTTCGAGCGCCACCTGCTAGTTAAATACCGTGACACAACAGACTGCCTCTGAATTTTAGACTGGTATATTGGTCACACTCGTGTATAGGATGCAGCTGACTATTTAGACGACAAAAACGGTACTAAAAGTGCATCTTATACACCGGATTTCATAGTATCCGTTTTCAGGATTCAGACCTTGGGACATAGTACTTCTTGCCACTTGTGTTCTGTCTTTCCAAACCACAAAACCACATGAGACCCCTGCCTTAGCCTGTGTCTGCTGCAAATCCCGCATCAGCCGCTCCTTCTCCTCCCGCAGCATCTTGTTGGTCTGCGTTAGGACGTTCATATTCTCGGTCCTCTTCATCAGCTGGTCGTGTTGGGCCAACGCTTTTGTGGTCGTCTGTGAGGAAATTAGCCCATGGTCAACAATTTCAGTAGAAACTAGAGGCACTTTTAGAGTGCAAACCTCCGCCAAGGCAGCAGAGTCTAAATCTTGGTGAGTGGGGTCAAAGTTCAGTTATCGCGTGTCATACAATTTCAAGATGGCCACCATGGTGGCCATATTGTTTGACTGATTGCGGTGAAAATCAATAGGATCCATCCCTGATGTAATAGCGACCCACCCACAGAATTTCAGAGAAATCTGTCCATTGCTTTTTTAGTAATCTTGTTCACAAACATACAAACAAATGGCTCCAATCACATAACCTCCAGACAACTTTGTTTGGTGGAGGTAACAAAACGCAGTTTCGAATAGCATGTTGGATCAAATTCATCAGAGTTTCAGAGAAGTCAGTGAGATGAGCTTCAACAAATTTTTCAAGACCACAAAGCGCAAGATTAATTCTCTCCAACTGCAGCCTCACCTGTAGTTTCTCGCGTTCAGAGTTGAGACTCTCCTGCGTGTCCTTCAGCTCCTTCTCGAGGTGCTCCACCCTTTGCTTGTACCGCAGGCTCTCGACGCGGGCCACCTCCAACTGCGTCTCCGCAATCTCCTTATCCCGCCGCACGAATCTGGGTGGGCGAGAAAACAAAGCCATAGGGGTGCCACCTCTGCTGAACGAGAAGCGCGCAGACCAAAAATGTTCCGTCGTGCAATCAAAAGGAAGGTCCAGTTTGGTGGGAGCCCGTTTACCTGAGGATCTCCAGTATCTGCTCGTGCGATTTGCCCTCCTCGTTCATTGAGGTGCCAAGGGGGCTGTCTTTGGTGGCTTGCTGCTGCAGGGATGAGGTCACCTTCTTTTGTAGGCCCTCAATCTGCTGGTGCAGCATGCTGTTCTGCTTCTGCAGACCCTCCATCCGGGCCTTCAGCTTGTTGGCTTCCTCCTACTCGCCCAAAGAGAGAAGGGAAACGGCTGAGGGTGGAGCCTAGCGTCACGACAAAGTTGACATCACTAGAGTGTTCAGGTGAACCCATGTGTTGCCTGCGAAGGACTTATGTGAAAGTCTGACTACCAACTGAAAGTGTGACTACAGGACAGACACAGACAGACGGACAGACAGACGCCGGGCAAGTGATCCCTGTGTGCCGCTATGCTTCGCAGGGGAAACAAAAATTGAGGGGCTGAGTGCAAAAGGCAGCTATCTGGCATTTTACAAGTTTTGAGAAAGTCAAATAAGTTTTTATTTCGTAATGAAATCAGTTTATTTCCAACTAAATGAGTAAAGGAATTTTTCTTGGTAACAAACGAATAAAAGTTCATCATTAGAAAAACCCAACTAATATCAGTCCCTGCAGGATTTCGCAGGCTTTTTTTGTGACTGCTGCAGCCAAAAATTCCTGATTTTGTGGCAGCTTCGTCAAAAAGTTGCAATGACAGTTGCAATGTTTTGAGGACAAAATTGCAAAGCAGCCAAAAATTTGGGTGGGTTGGTTGAATCTGCGCTAAAAGTTGGATCGCGACATCGCCACTTCCTGGAGGAACTGACAAGTACATATGGCAGAAGCAAGTGATTAAGCTTTAGCCGATGACTTACTATAAAATCAAATTACTGTGTACTAGCCTCATTCGAGGTAGGCCTACTCCTGAACCATGTACTTCATGTAGCATAAATGTGGCATTTTTGAAGTGACCTGTATATTAAAACTCCCTATCCCTGTTTGGTTCATAGCAGGGATCATTGTCTGAATCATCAACAACACTCTGAATCTGTATCATCCTCATCACCTAACAGACTGCTCATAATTTCACCATCCCCGAGCCAGACCTTTTTTCTGAAGGCAGCCATCTTGAAATGTTTAGATTGCTGTGTTTTCTGCAGTACAGTTTTCACAGGACTCTGTTGTGCAAGAATGTGCGATCCCTCTTTTGGAAGCCATTGTAGCCAACATCAGTTTTAGGAGTGTCTCACACAACAAAGTTAGGGCGGAATTGAATCTGATTATGCAGCCAACTCAATTTCACCAGAAATTTCAGATGGCTTCCTTTTGCGCTCAGCCCCTCTACTGGACGCCTGTAATTCAGCCTTATTCCTGAGAAAAGGCCCATTCACACCAAGCGCGAATTTCCATGCAGATTATTTGCGTGGATATTTATAGAGGCTGATTTCATGGGTTCTAATGTAAGCTTGCACAGCAAGGCGGAAATTTCCTGAGGCAGAAAAAACATCCTCACGGACATTAGCTTCTGCGAAAATCCGTCAGCGAAACAAGACTTTTAGCCAATGAAATGCTTTTTTTGTATCATGTCACAGCATTTGAAGCTCAGACCACAAAGCCACATAAACTAGATAGATGTAGAACTCAAACTACATAGCACAGTACAGTGACAGACAAAGCAGACAAACAAACTCATCACTATTGCTCTCCAGGGGGTTGTTGCAATAAACAATACAGACTGTCCGACCCAGCGATGGACTACCTCCAATTGGATCAAATCATCAGTCTTTTTCTGGGTTTTTCAATAAATGACCCGGTCGGACTGTGACTTTCTGGGACCTCTCGAGCATTGTCCTAAAACCCAGTCGGACAAAAAATAAATGGCGTTCTGCTTGAAACTGCCTAAAGGCAGACACCCTGAAATATTTCAAAACAGGAAAGACAATATATTCAATGCCCGTGAAACCAATATACACCTAGAAATGGGGGTCTTTTAAATTTGTGAATGAATTTTTCTTACAACCACACATACATGAATATTTCACTTTAAAATAATCGGTAGCATTTTCCTCAAGAGAGACAAAAAGTTGTATTTTTATTCAGGCCATGTGAACAGCAATGGGATATTGCCTAAAGAGTGTTCTCGGCATGGTTATCAGAGGTTGTTATAAATCAGCATATTCGTGGTGCCTACGTGAGACCGAGTGTGGAGCTCCGTTTACCGCCCGTCTTTGTCTTAACTGAGATCTGTGAAATTCGCTGTCATCACTCATAGCTTATGGTACAGAATGCACAGCGAAGGCTGCTTTTGATTAGCTAGATAGCTTGTATTCAGTTAATACTGAAATTTAACGTGACATTTCTAGCTATGAGCACAGTTAATTTACTTTTTCATAGTAGTTAGAGATCAAGCTAATCAGAGTTGTTTTTTCAATCAACCTTTATGTATTTTGAATATTTGTGCATCAAATCACGAAGGTGTGCTTCACTGAGGTGTAAATTATGACACAGCTTCGAACAGACAGTCCGTCTGCATTGGACTATAGTCGGCAGGGTTGGGCTCAATTCCTTTTTTCAATTACAATTACTTTCTGGACAGAATGTTGAACTACAGTTACAATTACTTTTCGATTAAAAAATTGAATTAAAATTAAATTCCAGTTACAAAAGTAATTGATTACAATTACTGTAATTGTAATTGAAAAAAGTAATTGAACCCAACACGGATGGTCGGACATCCTTTTGTTTTATTGAAACATGTCCCTGACGGACATGGTCTGTCGTAGGTCAGACGTGTCATGGTACGAATAGTCCATCTCGATTGGACAAGTTAACTTTATTGAAACAGCCCCCGGGTCCAGACATCATAAGGGAAATGTTCGGTGGCTATGGAGATGACCGTCAGAGTAAAAGCAGACCGTGAGGCTAACGTTATCGTTCAGATACATACAAACAATGTAGTCATTGCTGCTGCGGCTGCTATCCTGGTTCATTTTGATTAAATTATATTATAAATTAAATTATATAATTACAGGGCTGTCGCGATAGATTAATTGTGATTATTTTAAGTGCAATAAAAGTAACTGACACTATGGGTCAGATAGAAAAGGTAATAAGCAAGCACGTCTATGACACATGCGGTCATTTGAAATGCTTCCCGGGGAAAAGAAAAAAAAAAAAAAAAACGCAACAAAAAAAGTCCAGTAAATTACCAGCGAGTTGGACAGCCTCCATCGCCTTGGCTAATTAACTCAACTTAAATCAATTCCCGTGCACTTTGCCTAACTTGCAATCAAGCCATTTATTCAGCCAACTGACCAATCAAAACCAAAATGTGGCCTATACTGATAAAGAGATAATGAGAAGCGGATAGACCTAACCAGGCTGCCGTGTTATTGTTCTGAATAAATAGCAGACCTCTGAATTCCACCTCTCGTAGAATTTGTACATATTAGAAAGATTTCTTAAAAATTTTAAGATGGTCCTGGTTTTTAACTGTGTCAAAAAATACGCAAAGTGGAAAACATTTTGCGAAGCATATCGAACATGAAAGTGAGAGAAATTATTTTCGCATTGCAATAGATATATTCAGCAAAGACTTTGGAAACACATTCAGGCAAACGCAAATTTGTGACATTTTTTATTTGATCATTGATTAAGATTAATTTGAAAAAGTAATTTATAGCTCTTGATTTTGGTTACTTTTGAGTGACTAAATAGCCTACAGTGAAGGTAGAAAAAAAAATTCTGTTTAAGCGTAGCCTATCGAACGGGACATTTTAATTATTCGCAAGCAGCGTGGCCAAACGTAAAACTAGAAATAGGCTAATCTAGCAAAGACATTGAGGCAAATTACGTGCTGAACAAGGCAAAGTTAAGGTCTGCAAAGTCATCATCCTCTACCCGACAATTTCTCTCACCCCCTTCCCAACTTTGTTCAATTTGCAGTTGATTCGCTCAATTAGGCTAACGATTTAAATTGGTAGACAGTCGGATTTAATTAGATATCATTTTTGTTTGTCACATTTTGAAATTTGAATAACCATGAAACACAACATATTTGCCTCAATGTCTTTGCTAGATTATTTCTAATTTTGCATTCCACCATGCTGCGTACGAATGCATTAATGATTTACTTGTCTTCTAAATGATTAAACAAAATGTTTTTCACCTTCACTGTCGATTATTTAGACGCTCAAAAGTAAATAAAATCAAGTGCGATGGGTTACTTTATTTTAAATTACTCGTTCAATTATCTCATAAAAAATGCCACAAATTTGCGGTAAAGATTCGCCTGAAAGTACATAGCCAAATCTTCGGTGTATTTGACTATATTGTGTGCAATGCAAACATATTCTCTCTTGCATTCATGTTCGATACGCTTCACAAAATGTTTCCATTTCGCATAGCCTATATTTTTAAGCTCTTAAAACCAGGGCCATCTTAAAATAATTTCATTTCTTAAGAAATATCTTTAATAATACATTCAAAATTCCTTGATGAGGGGTGGAATTCAGAGGTATGCTATTTAGTCATTGTTCCAATTTTGCAACGGATTTGGTTGCCTGTTGTGCAAAACTGGAACACAAGAACACGAAATTTCGCACTGAGTTAGTTCGGTGTGAATGGTTTCACGCAGAATTTTCGTGCAGCAAATATTCCGCAAATCCGTGCCGCTTTTTTGCTTCGCCCCGGTCGGAAAGGGCCAAAAGAAATTACCATTGCTGGTAATATCAGTAACCCGTAAAGGCAGTATGCTGAAAAAGAACAATTCCTTGCCTGTGACTTTCATTGTTTACAAGATTTTATCAGTTTAGCCAGCTGTATTGTTCAAACAGCCCCTCCCCTCTATTACCTTCAGCTTCTTCTCCTGCTGATCCCAGAAGCTGCGGCGCTCCAGGAGCTGAGCCTCGGCCTTCCGCGCCTTCTCCTCCAGCTGCTGCCGGTTCTGGGACACCTCCAGAGCCTGCTTCTTGGCAGCCTGCAGGGCCTCCACATCAGCTGCGTGCAGCATCAGCTCCCTCTCGTACTTGTTCTGGGCTTCAGCTGCAAGCTTAATCTGCAGCCCGTCATGAGGACGACATGCAACCGGAGTTAATAAAATAAAATTTAAAAAATTAAAAAAAAAAAAAAAAAAAAAAAACATTTAAATGCACAGACTATATAAGCCCAAGTTTTCTAATATTTGATAAAATATTAAATAGTAAATATTCAGTTTGCACCAATGTGAGGCACTGTATTATAAGTTACACAGTTTATTGGAGGGCCAATTCAGAAATATATGGGCTCCTTCAACGGCATATATATATACATACATACACACACACACACACACACACACACAATTTACTGACCCCCACACATTTCCATAATGGCCCTTTAAGAAACGAATTTATCCCACCAAAGACCTTTTTTTCCACATGCATGCCATTTTGGCTGCTCCAGAGAAGCTAAGGGAGATAATATACTCGCACAGCGTCTATGGGCTCGGAGTAATATGGGAATACACGGGGTTTCCACGTCACTGCTTTCGAACAATTCCATCCATGTTTTCTTGTCTGAGGTGAGATAAAGTATGTACATGAGGCCCATTTGGGCATTCCTGATGCATGATATTCTGCCCATGCCAATGAAGCAGAAACAGGTGAAGATAGGAAACCTAACGCTGGAGGTGACTGGGTGCACTGCGGAATGCACTGCAGTTACGGCCCATGTTCACACCTGCTGCTGGCTGTCCTGAGAGGCCTGCTTCTCCTGCGTCACTGCAGCTGCTGCCCTCTGGTGGGCGTCCTGGAGCTCTGCCTGAATCTCTCCAAGGTTCCTCTTCAGCTCATTCATCTGCCAAGGCAAGAGGCACGACACCCTACAGTTCAACTCCAGCAATTGCTGTACTGGCAAAAAGGTCCACTGAAGCAAACTAGTGATATAATTAGAAGTTACGCACAGTCATGACACTGTTCAGTTCTAGAGAGGGTAACTTCAGGGGGAGGGGAATTTCTCTGGGAAAAATCTTGTTTGAAATGTCCCCTGAAACACAGGCCACATCACTGACACCTAGGAGGCCCCAAAGGCATTTGATGTGAAGGACTCCGGTGAATAAACAGACTGCGCTACCTGCTTCTCTATGTTCTCCACAGCTTTTCGCTTCTCTTCCTCCAAACCCTGCTTCTCTTTCTCTGCTTCCATCAGCTTCTGCTCCAGCCCCCTGTGGTACTCCTGGGCCTCCTTCAGCCGGGCCTCCACTGACGTTCGGTTCTGCTCCGTAGCCTTTTCGGAGAAAGAATGTATGATAAAGCGCTGTGTTACACAGACCAAGCTGCTAGCCTTTTTCAGAAGACAGAACATGGGATCCAATTCTGTGCAACACGAACTGGGCCCCAAATATGAGAGCTTCCATCAGGTTATTATTGTACCAGCCTCATCACCTAATACCAGCCCCCTTATCAAAGGAGCAAGTTTAAACTGCCCTTGTGCAATACCCACGTCAGCTCACTCAGTAAAATGCAAAAAAAAAAAAAAAAAGTGCTTCTACGCAGAACAAAGCATATCGCAGTACGTCCACATAGCCTACAGGAAACTAACGGAGATCCACTACAAACTACAGTTGGAGTTTACCATTAGCTACTAGGTCATGTGTTCTACATAAGCCTCCATTTTAGAGCTGATTGACCTCATTCTGACCTGAAGGCCATTGTACAAATCCATAGCCCCAACATTTGGCCTGGTAATACAGGAGTCCATCAGGGGTCTCACCTCCTTCTCCTTACTGAGGGACTCCTCCAGGGTCACCACCATGGACCGGTACTGCTCCACATTCTTGGTGGCGCTGTTCAGCCGCTCGCGAAGGTCCCCGTTCTGCTCCTCGGCCTGCTTCAGGCGGGACCGCAGATTGTCGGCCTCATCAGCGACTGCTGTTGGCGCCCCTGTTTGTTTTGCTGTGCCCGTGACATATAAAAAAAAAAAAAAAACAGAAAAGAAGTCCGCGATGTGAGATGTGTTGCCCAGATACAGCCACAGCAACATCATGCGCCGTAAAACATAACCTACAGGATTTTACTTCAAACAATACTGATGAGGACTGCTCAGAAACCACATTCCCCAGCAAAATGCATTTGCCTCACTTTTTGATACTTAAACTGCAAGCCTTTTTCTTTCATTCTGGGGAATGGCACTCCATTGGGTTATCATACACTTCATCTTACACAGAAGTAGTTTAATAACTGAAAACAAAGGTGTCGAACAGCTACTGATCAACGCCAGCACCTGCTAATAAAATGTTTTATTTAAATTATAGATGACTACTAGAATTAAATACAAATCACAGATGCAAGGAAACAGACTAAAATTATTTAAAAATGGAAGCTATTGAGCAAGCACAAAATACATTGATACATTCGGATATTAAACAACTTGCTTAAGCGCACACTGATGATGTTAGCGAGGGATCTGAAACTGGAAAGAGTTTGGGGCTCGAGACTCGTCTCCACACGCTCACCTTTGGAGCCGGGGACGTTGGTCGGCTTCGGCGCCCCCTGGTTCTGCTCTGCGCTGCTGAGCTGTTGTCGCAGGGAGGCATTTTGCTGCTCCGCTGTCTTCAGCAGGTCCTTGGTCTTCCGGTGCAATACGCTTTGAGTCTCCAGCTGTCTTCTGAGATTGAGCAGCTGAGCCTGTGATGAATTGCATGGATGACAGAGTTGAGATGGACTGCATCTGGCAAGGGGTGGAGGGCGAGGAATGGAGGGTGAGGGGTGGGGGCTGAGGCGTGAGGGGTGGAGGTTGAGGCGAGGTGCGTGAGGGGTGGAGGTTGAGCGGTGGAGGGTGAGGGGGAGAGGTTGAGCGGTGGGAGGTTGAGCAGTGGATGGTGAGGGGTGGAGGGCGAGGGGTGAACGGTGAGGGGTGGAGGTTGATGGGTGGAGGGTGAGGGGTGAACGGTGAGGGGTGGAGGTTGATGGGTGGAGGGCGAGGGGTGAACGGTGAGGGGTGGAGGTTGATGGGCGGAGGGAGAGGGATGGAGGTTGATGGGTGGAGGGAGAGGGGTGGAGGTTGATGGGTGGAGGGAGAGGGGTGGAGGGTGAGAGGTGGAGGTTGATGGGTGGAGAGTGAGGGGTGGAGGGAGAGGGGTGGACAGTGAGGGGTGGAGGTTGATGGGTGGAGGGAGAGGGGTGGAGGTTGATGGGTGGAGGGCGAGGAATGGAGGGTGAGGGGTGGGGGCTGAGGCGTGAGGGGTGGAGGTTGAGGCGAGGTGGGTGAGGGGTGGAGGTTGAGCGGTGGAGGGTGAGGGGGAGAGGTTGAGCGGTGGGAGGTTGAGCAGTGGATGGTGAGGGGTGGAGGTTGAGGGGTGGAGGGTGAGGGGTGGAGGTTGAGGGGGAGAGGTTGAGCGGTGGGAGGTTGAGCAGTGGATGGTGAGGGGTGGAGGGAGAGGGGTGAACGGTGAGGGGTGGAGGTTGATGGGCGGAGGGTGAGGGGTGAACGGTGAGGGGTGGAGGTTGATGGGTGGAGGGCGAGGGGGTGAACGGTGAGGGGTGGAGGTTGATGGGTGGAGGGTGAGGGGTGGAGGTTGAGGGGTGGAGGGAGAGGGGTGGAGGTTGATGGGTGGAGGGAGAGGGGTGGAGGTTGATGGGTGGAGAGTGAGGGGTGGAGGGAGAGGGGTGGACAGTGAGGGGTGGAGGTTGATGGGTGGAGGGAGAGGGGTGGAGGTTGATGGGTGGAGAGTAAGGGGTGGAGGTTAAGGGGTTGAGGGTGAGAGGTGGAGGTTGATGGGTGGTGAGTGATGGGTGGAGGGAGATGGGTGGAGGTTGAGGGGTGGAGGGAGAGGGGTGGAGGGTGAGGGGTGGAGGGCGATGGGTGGAGGGGGAGGGGTGCTCACGTCTTGGTTGCGGCCCAGCGCATGTCTCTGCTGCACCTCCTGCTCCAGCTTCTTCTTCAGAGCCACAATCTCCCGCTCCTGCCGCTCCATCTGGCTGCTCAGTCGCTGCTTCGCCTCGGCCTCAGAGCGCTCCATGGTGAGCTGCCAGAGGGGGGCGCCAGGCCAACAGAAATGCGTGTTACTAATCATGCAGTCTTTTGGAAAGAATTTTGTTTGGTTTTACTTTATTTATTTTTTGTTCTTGTTGCCATATTGGGACAATGGACGGTCTACAAGGATTGGGCTCGACTCACATGAGGAACGGCAGAGGGCAACAGACAAGGGATCAAAGTGTGAAGACAGCTATATCCGAAAATCAGACACACAGTTCCACTTCTAGCTTTTTAAATATTATTCATCACTTCCATCCCTATGTACAATTTATATTCATCTGGGACAGATGCGCTTAACAAAACAGCACAAGAGCTGCAACAGCATACGATCACACCTTCATAAAGTAATTAATGTTGCATTAGACCAGCGCACCTGTATGGCTTTTAGGTTGGTCAGTAGCAGGTTCTGGCTTTTCTGTTCGGCCATCATGGAGTCCTTCTCCTGATTCAGCCTGGATTCAGCCACCTTCAGCATATCCCTCTCCTTCTTAAGGTTCTCCCCGCGAACCTGAGAGAGTTCAGATATTTCAAGGACACTAGAAACCAGCGGAGCCTGCTGTGCTGAAAATCGAGGAGGTTTAAAAAAAAAATCCTTTAGAACTGATAAGTCTTGACCTGTATTCAGACATTTTCCTTCATTCACCAGTTTTCTCAAAGAGAACAAGCCATTGGGAGGTAAACGCATGGCTTATTTTCTGAATGCAATGAAAGGCAGATTCAAAAATAAATACAATTCAGAAAAGTATCCATTTACTTCACAAGGAGTACTTTATGAAAAGGATTAAACAATCATGTTATTATGGACGTTAGCTTGTGACATATCCTACAATGCAGACTACCCATCCTGTGCTTGATTGTTTCAATTAAAACCATTATTAGCAACATTTATGCACAATTTTGAACATTTGAGTAATCCCTCCGCAATTTCACAGATGAAGGAATGCTGTTTTTCATCTTACAATAACATGGAAACTGGCTACACCAGATAGTGTTGAGTGTTTTCTGACTGAAGGCATTGCTAATCAAGGAAAATGATTGAAAACAGATCAAGACGAATGATCAGTTAGAACAAATTTTTTGGCAAGCACAGCTACATGATGCACTGGTTTTACAAAAGGCTTGCCTGAATGAATTCATGACAGGGTGGATGTTCTAAACGCAGAAAAATATGAGTATTCAACGACCAGAGAGCAGAGCCATATATTGGGGGAGTGGCGACATCTCAAATTTGGAAGCCATTTTGGGGCCAACTTAAGTAACCTGAAGGTGCTGGGTTATAGCAATAGTGTAAATCTCACAAAGGTGGCGCTCTTTTAACCTGTCTCACTTATTTAAGGAATCTGCGATTCCGAGTTTGTAAAGCCCTCTCACGCGAATGTAGTCAGGCAAATGCTGAACCATCTTTCTTTGGTATTTAGGTTAGATCCTGGTGTTAACATTTTAAAAACATTTGTGTAATATGAAGTAATGGCAATACAAATTCTACAGTGACATCGTAGTGATAGCAGTATTGAAGGGTAGATGACAACGCATGTTGCGTAGTTTCGATGATGATAATGCATTCCAATACGGTCTATTCACCATCCCTTCCCATACTTTCCGTCTTGGGATCATAGGGAAATTCGTACAACTCTGTGCCCTTTTCAGGGAAACCACTTCATTCCCAAGCACAGCAACAGGGCATTATTTGGTAACATGAACGTTTATCCAAGTGAGATGTACGTGCCAATGTGAAGTACGCTTACTTGCAGTACATAAAAATTTATGCGTGCTGTAGAGTTTTAACATAGAATTAGTTTTGCAAAGTTTTGTGCTGTACCCATGATGGCACCCATATATCACATCATGCATATTTTTTGAAAACCCATTGCCGCAACTCTCAATAGATGGCTCTCTCAGAGAGAGCCCCAACTTAAAACTCCCCACCCCTGACCTCAGCCAGAGCCAGCTTTTCATTGGCTGCCCGCAGGTCCTGTGTCATGGTGTAGATGATCTGCTCCTGCCTTTGGCTAGTAGCTGCCATGTTCTGGCTCTTCTCCCGCAGGGCTGCGATTTCTCTCCGATACCCTTCCATATTATCCTGCAGCATTGTGTATCTGCTCACAGTCACAAGGGAAATTCACAGTCAAAGCCTCGCTACATTTGCCAAAATAAACTACAGCAATAATTCCATCTCATGGGTTGCTTTATACATGCATGTAGTTTTAGACTGGCCTGGACAATTGACAAAAAAGATTTAAAAAATGTAAAAAAAATCAAAACTAGATTTAAAGCTGCTGTAATTGATTCGGTCGTATTCCAAGCTTTTTGTCCGAAACCTATGTAACCAATCCCCGCCAACCATCCCCGAGCCAGGCATATGAACGCGCAGTGGTTTCTGACAAAAGGAGAGGAGAATAGTAGCTCAGTTACATTACAAGTATAATATAAACAGACACTCTCTGATTGTCGTGCAAAAGCCACACAGAAAATATGGACCAATGACGCATTACATCCATACAGAAACTAGCTCATGTCCAATAGCCACACATGCCAACTTTACACAGCAAAGAAAGCTGTAGTCAGCCACAAGCGACGACGGTTCATGTATAAACTGATATTAGCAGGATTAAAGATCATCAACAGTACCAACAGAGACTGATAAAACTGCAAAACTACATAACTAATGAAACAAATCTTACCTGTCCAGTGGCAGCAAGGCTAGTTGTGCATAACTTTTTAAACCTTTTGATTCTTTCAGTTTTCCCCATTGAAAGTGGCACCAATACAAATAAAGCTCTTGGCCATCTTGCGTTTTCCCCCTAAATTCTATTTGTTCCTCTACCGTTCTTTGGCGCTTTGGTTGATAAATTGTGTACGCAGTCTCCCGTAGCACTAGGATTGGAAGTTTCATCTGTTCTGCTATTATATTACTGCTATTGATTTTTCCCGTAGATGGCGCACTAACAACGCAGATTCAGCGCTGCGGGTTCACAAGCAGAAAGAAACCCGTTTTATGGCGTTCTCTCACCTGATTGGGTAGAGGCTGTCAGTGACTCCAGAATTTTATATGCTGCTTTATTGCAGAGGACAGTGACTGAGAGACCAGTGTTATTGACCAAATACTTCAGATAAAAGATCTCTGTCAGAATGTGGAGCCACTTAACACTTTTTTTAAAAACAAAAATATCATTTACAGCAGCTTTATGCTTTCTCCTCACTTCACTTTATTTGGGACACTGAATACTCGTCAAATCTGTATTGTATCAAACAAGTCCTTTACTTCTGCCCAGTACAAGTACATTTTTATGGATTTCATTTCACAGGATTGCAAAAACATACACAATGGTGTTCTGCATACCAATTCTACTAACAGTTTCTTACAAAATACCTTGAGGGGGATTTAGTTTAAGTATTCAATACCTTAAAGCCGCAACAAAAGTTTTACATTTATACATCCACTTCTTCTGCTTACCGCTTGCCAGCAAAGTCCACTTGTGTGGTGAGCTTTGCGTTCTGCGAGCGGAATTCGGAGACCTGCTTCTGAAGCTTCTCATTCTGCTCGTTGAGAATCTTGTCGTTCTCAGACTTCTCCTTCTTGTAAGTGTTGAAGACCTCTTGCAGCTATTAGGAAGCAAATAAAATTTACCAATAATCTTTTCATTCTCACTGTTGCATAATTAGCATTACACAACAATACCCACCTAATTGCTGAAAGCCAGACCAGCAAAACACAATAAATAAATACATAAAAAAAAATTAAAAAAAATAAAATAAAAAAATAATATATATATATATATATATTTTTACACCATGGTCTGGGAGAATACTTTTTCCTGATTGGCTGGCAGGTATGCATTAAAACCGTGAAACCGCACAGCTAGTTCGGCTACGGTCGTTTCACCATTCGAAATTCATCCACTAGCCAACTTGTAACCCTAGCAACGTTAAACGTGGTATTCGGCTGGGTACAACGGAAACCTAGCTGCTAATTTATCTCCAGTAAATTTAGTGGCGTCATACAAGTTGCGTCCAGCGGGGCGGTTAACTATAGGTACTCGAGCGATTATGACCGGAAATATGGTAGCAGCGAAGTAATCAGGCTTTATTCATTAAACGATTGTAATTGTGTACGGTTACAAAGGAAGCCAACGTGTCCACTTCATGTGTCAGCAACTGCTGACAGTTCGCTAGCTACGCGCTATGCCAGCAGACTGATTTCAGCTCGCTGACTGTGGAAACCGCCAGAAGTTCATTGTAATTGTGGGTAGCAAGTTAGCTACAGTCTGCATAATCGCACATAATGTTGCGTTATGAATAATCTCCATTTCAGCTGGAATCCGTTATCAAATCAGCTGGTAAACGGATGTAAGCGTGTGCAAAAAAAAATCTTTCTCCATGAACGCAAGATGAACTAAGATAGCTGTTTCAATTTAACTTTGCCTATAGTAGGCTATTGGGTATGAGAAGGTGCGGCGCCTCTTAAATGATTACCAGCTCGGTTTTTTTTTTTTTTTTTAGTGCAAAACTTTCACCAAAATTTCTGAATGCTGCGATTTGATATTGCTGGCAAACCATGGTATAAGCGGGATAATCAGCTTGAAGGTGAGCATTACACGGTTTTAATGCACTTTGCGGAGGCAATCACCCTCCGCTTCGCGTCGGGTGGTTATTTGCCTCCGCGTCATGCATTAAAACCGTGGAATGCATACCTTCTCGTTAATTATCCCTTACATATACACACACACACACACACCAAAAAACAGAAAAGGGAATTTAATTTTGTCTAATGTCCATCGTTTCAAGCTTGCCAAACAAAATTGAAACAGTTGGACCTGTTGGCAAAGATAGAAATAAGAGGAAAGGGAAGATAAGGTGCTAGTTAGGTAGCCTTGGTAACTCGATTAGCATTAATTATTACAGATACAATTCTGAAAAGCCATTAATTCCCCATGGCGGTCCTCACAACAAACACTTCAGTGACCGCTTTCTCAAACTGCCTTTCACCAGAACCAAATAGGTCACATATAGCGTAACCTCTATTCCTCCATCAGTTGTTTGTGACATTTGAGAGCAATGACAAACAAATTCTGTTCGTCTATATAGGGAATCTGCATTTGAAAATCCCTACTAATGCACATCACTTCGGACATTCTGACAAGATATTTTCTCAATATCCTTGGGATCCAGTGTCTAACAGTATTTTACAGCGATGGAGGAAAATTCAGACACTTCTCAGGATTTAAATGGTACTGTACAAACAAGGTGTTTTCTGCAACATGATTTTACATCCATGAGCACATACCCCTGGATACTGCCCTCTAGTGGTTTGCAGTATCACATGTACCCTCTGTGACCACATCAATACAGCTTCACAGACATGAAGGAAAATTTCCTGTGCCAAAGCCAAAGTTTAAATGAGCTCTCAAAGGATCTAAAAGCCATTCGTGGTGCAGCGGTAAACCTCACCGAATGTACAACCCGTTGAGACTGAATGTTCATGACAGCCTGGCTAAGAGATGGGAGGGATGATTCAGCCAATTAATCCCACAGAGGATGACATGAAAAGACAAAACTGATATGGATTCCTCAAATAAGAGAACTAATTGCTTAAAAATAGAGCAAACTAGTTCCTGCCAGACTTTCAACACTGGAGGTCAGCTTGTCGTTCACCTGTAGGATGATTAACTACTCCCGTGAAATATGACTGTCAGCTCTGCCCGGATTTGAGGGAGCGGGTCTAACCTGTCGGAGGGCGGCTCGGGCTTCCACAGCCTCTCGAGACCCAGCGGCTGCTGCGCGGGGAGGCATGGTCCTGGCTGGAACAGCCCCCGGTGCCTGGCGAGTCGCGGGGCCCGAGGATGACCCAACAGGGGCACCTCCATCTGCGAATGAGAGGAATTTAAACACACCATATGGCAAAAGAGTGATAGAGGCCAAGAGAGCACAGTACAGAGAGAATCTTCCAGAATCCACAGTAGGACTGCAATTTTCACAAAAACAAGCGCACTCACTGACAGGACCAATCCAAATAAGCTTCTCAGATGGGTAGGCATGCATTACAACACAAAGGTAAAAAGAGATTATTATTCATCAACCACAATACTAGATTTCAAAACATCTCGCACTCTGTGGCCACATTATAAGGAACTTCTATCCAACAGGTGACACCCATCCCCTAGAACAGCCCAAATTATTGGTGACATGGATTCAACAAGGTGGTGGAAAAATGTTCCTTATTTCTAGTCCAGGGCAGCACGATTAATCAAATCTCAAAATTTTTTAAGCGCAATAAAAGTAACTGCCACTATGAGGCAGACAGATGAGCTTACTCATTACCTTCTTCTAAGACATTTGCCTAATGTGATTATTTGAAATTTGTTCCGGGAAGAAAACTGATTTTAAGTTCGCCAATTACCAGCGAGGTTGGGCAGCCTCATTCACCTTTGCGATTTGCCTAGCTCACCATAAATAAATCCCTGTGTAATTTGCCTAACTTGCAGTCATGCCATTTATTCAGCCAACTGACTAATCATAACCAAAATGGGGCTTATAGTGACTAAGAAGCCATAATGAGAAGCAGACAAACCTAACCAGGCGACCGTGTTTGATTGAATGATTGATTTGAATAAATAGCTGACCTCTGAATTCCACCTCTCAGAGAATTTTTATGCATTATTAAAAATATTTCTTAACTTGAGTGTTCAGGTGAACACGTGTCGCCTGCGAAGCTTATGTGAAAGTGTGACTACCAACTGAAAGTGTGACTACCGGACAGACAGACAGACAGACGCCTGACAAAGCGATCCCTATGTGCCGCTATGCTTCGCAGGCAACACAAAAATTAAATCATTTTAAGATGGCCCTGGTTTTAAGTGTTTAAAAATACACGTGAAGTGGAAAACATTTTGTGAAGCATATCGAACGGCAATGTGAGAGGAATTATTTTTGCCTTGCATGCAATAGACAAATTAAATCTTTACATTAAAGCAGCAGTTGGTAAGTTTTAGAAAAGTGTCTTTTTGTCATTTTTGCTAAAACTGTCACTGTGTACAGACAGTGTTACATAAAACCAGTACTCTGTAATTAAAAAAGCCTCCTTTAAACCCACCTAATGCTCCTACTGCAATTTAAAAGAATCGTTCGGACCGACCAAAAAGAACCAATTAGAACCAGGATGGTGTCTGATAGCCGTCAAACAGTGCACATGCACGTGCTGCAGACAGCCCCCTCCCCATTCCTCCTCAGTTCACCCAGTGCTCAGTCGAGTGTAAATCTCCAAGAGCGGGTTCAGGAGCTTAGAGCCATCAGCAAGGAAAAAAATACCGATACCTCAGTTACCAGAAACAGCACACATGGCTAAGACTAGTAAAAAAGGAAGCCAGAAGAAAAAAAAAAGCGCAAAAGAAAGAATTTAACAAAACCCAGGATAAAACCAGAGTGAACATCGGAGTGGATTTTTAGAAGTGGAAGGAACTCCGTGATCTGAAAGGATTAAAAACTGACGCAGAGTTTGCGACTTTTCTCCTTGACAGGTAAACCCCTGCTTTATTTGTTGGTTCATTTTTGCTTTGCAAATAAGCGAGTTGGCATCACTGACATGATCACCAAACTAACCCCAGCCCTAACCAGCGTCAATTCATTTTCGCTCTGCAAATAAGCGAGTGAACGTCGCATACAAGCGCAGTCGCTGTTCGAATAGCCAGAGTCTTTGTTACACTCTGTTGTGATTGTAATAGCCAGAGTAATTGTTACAGTACTCCGCAGTGCATGTGATGTTACTGTAATGTTGCAGTCGAACTAACGTTAGCTTGTCTCGGATGCTAGGGCTAACGTTACTGGCGTAGTTTTATTAGAAAGCAGCAGAAAATCTCTTTATGAAGAGACCTGGCAGTCTTATCAGTTGTGTTGTTGTCCTTATAAAATTGTGTAACGTTTCTGTGCTCTCACAGCTAACTGCTGACATACATGAGTTACTGGCCATTCAGCTGGATTCAAGACAGTTTCTGTACTCGAAAATCAGGTAACTTCCTGAAATAAGCGTGCTGGGTTTTTAATGAATACATACTGCTGTAGATTACTTTTCATGTCGACATGATTCATTTCTGCTCGTTTGCTGGCAGGCGTGTTGTTGGACCTGAAAAATCCAGGGCCAATATCCTTGCTTTTTTTGAAAATAATTAATCCTGGCTAATTCTAGATGGGTTTCCATTATCAACACGTTTTTCACGAATAATCAAGTGGCAATCGAAGAGACGGCTTCTCATCCTCATGCGATCTAAAAGCGACAAAATAATGGGCAGCATTCAGGACAGAAAAATAATTTAATTATGATTAGGTCTATGCACCTGCACTGGGCGACGGCATTTCAGACTAGCAAGTGGTTTCGTCCGTTTACATTTTCCAATCGGATCGCTGTCTATTTTTTTTACTACGAATTGAGCGACCGTGCTGCAAAAACAGGTGTATGTATTTGTCGCCGAAATTACCTTCATTCGCTGAAGAGTTATGAAATGCCATCACCGAGTGATGGTGCATAGACCTAATTATAATCAAATAATTTTTCAGTACTGAATGTAGCCCATTATTTTGTTGCTGTTAGATCGCATGAGGGAGAGAAGCCGTGTCTTCAACTGCCACTTGATTATTCTTGAATTGGAAAACGTGTGAATGAAGGAAAACCATCTATAATTTGCCAGGACTAATTATTATCCCTCGCCACGCGATTAGCGCGAAGCGGGGGATATAGCATTGGGCTCCGTCCGTACGGACACATAAAATTGAGGCGGCGGGGGATATTGCCATGTTAGTGGCAAACACTTGTTTTCAATAAAAGGAGAGACATTAGCCCCGGAATTTTCAGGTCTAACGACGCGCCGGTTTGTTGGCCAGCAGTGTTGACTGTTCGCAACAATAAAGTCTCACCTCGGCAACTTGGCCGCTTTCATAATGTGAATGTGCAAAATCTCTCCGCAGTTGCATGGATAACAGTTTGCGTGCCTTCGCGTGCACGGCAGCTTTCTGGGGGAGGGTCTGAGGAGTGCAGTGGAGAGGGAGGGGGAGGGATCTGAAAGTTGCTTTTTTCAAATTTTTGTGCGAAGTCCTCTCTCTCCTCAAAGTTACCAACTGCAGCTTTAAGCAAGCAAGTGCACCTAATAAAGAGGTCACTCAGTGTAAATCCCTATAAATGCATAAATTTCCATTATTGCATTTCAGAACAGCATTGTCAACTCTGGGCCTTGCATAATTGTTTTACTACAATTTTAACCCCACAAAATTCCGTCCAGCAGATGGCGCTGTCCTGTTAGAGAATGTCAGTGCTCACCAAGCCCTGGGAGGCTGACGCCGGTGGTCTGGGTTAGCAGGATGCGGAACATGTCCCGTTGCCTGGCGGCAGATTCGGCCAGCTGAGCCTGGTGACTGCGCTGTTCCCTCATCTGCGTCAGCTCGCTCCGCAGACCCTCCAGGCTCTTTTCCAGCTGCGCATTACTGTGTGCAGGCAGAGAGCAAGCAATGACACACCTGGACAATTCTGCATCATCCGCACTACTGCATCTTTTGTCCTGATAAATAAACTAGGCCTACGCTGCCGGCGGCCGACAGCAATGGGTATATGCCTAAAATTCCCCAATCCTCAAAGCCCCCTTTATTAGATTCCCCTTTACGAGACCTACAATATGAGGCAAATGTGAGGTCTGTGTATGTAATTATTTCAGAGATATGGTTAGAAAACAGATTTTTTCAACATTTAGCACCACCTGGTGGCAAACCTAGGAGTGCATACTTGCCCAAAATCTAATCACTTCATCCTCTGTACCTTATCTACCCATATGCTAAAAATGAGAAGCCAATGCAAAGTATTTTGTGAGTTATGGCGCCAACGGCTAAAATCTACGGATACGGCAGCTGCGGATAGGGCGAAACATTGATATCCCCAAAACTCGTATTTCGGGGATATAATTAGGCAAAATAGCTTTAACAACACAGCAGTGGTTTATTCAAGGACATGGATCACTAATTACCTACCGTCTGCTGGGTTTTATTGGAGAGTCATGCCAATAACACCACTTAATAGAACATGACCAACACCACTGGTGGGAACAATTCCAAGCTCTTCCGAAGTTGGAATAAACGTGTCCAGCAGTCTCCCCCTGGGATCCACAGCCACGACTGCCAGTGCACAGTGGACTCCCAGTTCAGCTCTTTATGGGTTACCTGGACAAGGTGGACTGTGCCTTCTCCTTCTCGTGCGCCTCCTTCTGCTCCCTGAGCGTCGCAAGGAGGCGCTGGTTTTGCTGCTGCAGCTCCTCGACACTGCGGAAGGTAATGAGGCGCTGGGAGGGCGTCTCTGAGCTGCTGCTGATCTGGGTGGAGCTCACGTCCTCTCGCTCGCCCTCGCGAACCACTCGGCTCCCGCGAGCCTCCTCCAGTTCCAAGAGCAACGCACGGATCTGAGGATGGGGGAGGAAGATGGCTGCAATCAAAACCAAAATTAAATTTTCTATGAAGCTGAAGAGATACAACTGGCTCACTGCAGCTCAAGAGCTGGAAAGAATACTCAGCCCCAGGGAGAGTGGCTCACAGCTCAAACTCTTGTCCGCGAGTCCTGTGGTCGGGTGTTTGAAGCCCAGCCACACCATTACCGACTACGGCCAGAGGTCCATAAGGGCGAGTCAACAATTGGGGGTTAAATGGGGGTTAAAATTTAATAAGACCATAGCTCTGTTGCAACCACTTCTGTTCAACAAGGCGCATGTAGCTGTACAAACTAATTGGTATCCTGATTCTGATCCTCTGACAACATAAGCAGTGTTCAATTGTGGTGCAAAGAAGCAAGGGTTGGTCGTCACGTGAGGCGGATGAATCACGCGCAACGGCATCTTCCTCTCAAGTCAATGGGAGCAGGTCACTTTGTGGTGGGCTAAATAGTTCGGTTGTGTTCAGGATGAGGGGGGAAAAACAAAACAAAAAATGAAAAAAAAAAAAAATACCCTGCCCTGTCCCAGGAATTGTACTGTTCAGGATGGTTTCATCACTTTTTTTTGAAACCCTCATTTTGACATGTTAAATTCAACAACATGGCAAAATAAGATCTCAGCCGGAATAATCGTTGTGAATAATAAGTAGTGATAAGCAGTATTTTGTAGAGAACTGAAGAGAAAATGTAAAAGACAGGTTGGGCAGCCCTGTATTTGCTAAGATCACCCATTTACAAAAGCATTCTGCCCCCTTATTCGGGCTATAAGCAGTTAATATCTTCACCTACTGCCGACTTCAAAATACACTGCAGCAACTTTTATGATGGCGGACATCTTGTGGACGTACCTGTTGTGATTGGTCTGAAAGCTGCAGCTCGTTCTTCTGTTTCTCCCGCTCCAGGACCGAGCAGCGCTGGTTGGCTTCATCGGAATCCTTCTGCAGTCGGTGCATCTCCTGGAATAGCAGGTTGTTGGAAATGCTTAGAACGACCCGTCGCGGTAAACGAGCTTCCTGCACTTTGGCGCAGGGCGCAAGCCCTCCCCCTCCTCACCTTCATGGCCCGCTCGAGTTTGGCGGAGAGGCTGGTCATGGATGCCTGCATGTGCTCGTACTCCTCGCGCTGCCTCTTCAGCACAGGCGACATGGTCTCCACCTCCCGCACGATCTCGTCCAGATACCTGTTCACCCGCTTGTTTTCCAGCCGCTCCAGCTGCAGCTGGTCCTGGGCCTCCACAAAGGCATTGTAGAGCTGGGAATTTTCCAGAAGGGGAAGGAGGGGAAAAGATTCATGCGCGCCAAATCATCCATGCAGTACATCGATCCCAGGGTTTCCACATTAACATTAATATTAACACAGTGCAGGGTACAGATAATGCTGTCAGTATAATTAGCATCCTCATTTTTGCAATGTTTAAGGTCAAATCCACTCCTTTTGGAGGGGAGGGCTTCCCTCCCCACTACTCTGACTAATTGACTAATGTACGTGCTTAGGTGCAGAGACAGCGTTTACTCTCAGCCACTTCATGCATCTTGAGCCCATTATTGCATTGTAGGCGTTACATAATACAGCCTGCCCATTACTTGCCAGCCGCCGGCAAAATTGGCGCCTATTACAGTCGTGCTGCTGCCTATTCTGGGCCCAATTTTATCGTGTAACAGGATTTTTTTTTTTTTTCCATACAATCAGTCTACCTAGGATAAATCTTGAACTGGCTGAAAACGGCATGTTTTCTACTTGAGCGAAACCATATTCCATCTTTAAAAATATGACAACAAACTCACTTTCTGGTTATTCTGTGCATTGCCAGTCTTGTAGCACGTGTACACAATAAACACAACACATTGGATAGTATTTATATATGGCCTCGATGCATTCTGTAGAGTTCCTGCTCAGCTAATAGGGAATCATCTTGTTAGCTTGCCACTGGTCCCTGGTCAATGTGATATTTGTTAAGAGCACCAGTCAAAGCAAGAATCCGCATACCTCTGAACATAATCAGACGCAAAAGAGACTTGAAATCACTGGGATACCAGCTAAAATGTAGCCACATGCCCCAACGCGGCCACAAAAAGGCAAAGGCAGGCAAGTTTCCTTTTTCAAGGGTGCACTAGGAAAAATTCAAGATAGGACAGTAACAAGAAGACCGTGATAAAGAGAGAAATGCAAATAAAACCCCAAAAGCAGCTTGGGTTAGGGGCCTTGTTCAAGGGCCTAGTGATTCCCAACATTATCTCTCCAGATGCAATTCAGATTCCCAACTCCCAACAGGGGCTTGAACCAGCAAAACAAGCAGCAGCCAATCAAACACCCTACCACTAGGTTAACCTGCCTCGCCATCGCAGTACATCTCCAGTTAATGAAAGAATGGAGGTAGATCGAGGGCTTTTCTAGCTAGGGAAAGGAAAAAAATTCAATACCTCCATTAGTTTCATTCCCGGTTTCACGATCTTGGCCACAGCCGCAGCGGTCGGGGACAAGTCGTTCAGCTCTTCCTCCGTGAGGGCAGCCACTCCTGATCAATGCAAGGCAAATGAATAAACTTATTTTACCCTATTGGCTATCAAAGCAATCTCTAACAAAAGCAGGGATAAACCAGGACCACTGATTGGATGCGAAGGCCAAATGATGCTCACCTCTGCGACCAGAGTCCGAGAGTAAAAGCTTGGCATTGTCCAGCTCTTTTTGCACAGTTCGGACTTTCTCCTTCAGCTCTGCTTCTACCTTTTCCTTCGAGCTGGTCATCTCAGCCAGTCGTGACTCGGCGCCTTTGTTGGCTGTTGAACAGCACAAAATGTATGCATTAGTAGACATGACAAATAAAATTGGGATAGTCGTTCAGTTGCTCAAGTCTTCATAAAATGACAATAGCAAAGCATAATATTGAATTATAACTAATCTAAGGCCACAAATCTTTCAGTTGTAGAGACAGCTGCTCAAGGATTTACACAGCATTGCCCAAGGCATAGAAGCTTGAACAGCTTGCAGTTCCGAGTAGATTTCATAAATATGTATACATGTAACGAGATGGCACACTCTAGCCCCATCTTTGAAATGTTCCTGGGCAGCAGGATGGTGACCAAGACCAGATCTCCATCTCTTTGAATGGAGCAATACCCAATATCTAGCGCTCTAGTGAATGCACTGCCGCTTGATTTCCATATTCATGGACACCGCAAAAAAGTCATAAAATTTGTTCTGAAGGACATTAATGTCTGAGAAAAATGGAAATGAAAAATGAAATGTGAGTGTGTGTGTGTGTATATATATATACACACACACACACACAATACAGACCGAAAGTTTGAACACACCTTCTCATTCAATGAGTTTCCTTTATTTTCATGACTATTTACATTGTAGAATTTCATTGAAGACATCAAAACTATGAATCAACGCACATGGAAGTATGTTTGTATCCAACAGTTGTCCAATAGGGCTGTTGGCTGTGTATCAACATGACTAATGCACAACACAACTGATGGTCCCAACCCCATTGATAAGGGAAGAAATTCCACTAATTAACCCTGACAAGGCACACCTGTGAAGTGAAAACCATTTCAGGTGACCATCTCTTGAATCTCATCATCTCATCATTGTGCAAAGCAGTAATCAGAGCAAAGGGTGGCTACCTTGAAGAAACTAGAATATAATACTAGAACAGAACTAGAATATAATAATAATGTTTTCAGCAGGTATTTCACACTTTTTTGTTAAGTACATAATTCCACGTCTTCATTCATAGTTTTGATGACTTCAGTGAGAATCTACAATGTAAATAGTCATGAAAATAAAGGAAACTCAATGAATGAGAAGGTGTGTCCAAACTTTTGGTCTGTACTGTATTATTGCTTATACGGGTGGATCCAAAAAACAATGTTTGGGTGTATTTTAGGGTCTTTTTGCCTTCAGAGTGCTACCGAAAAAAAAATAAAAATTGTGGCAAAGCTGTGCCCACTTGGCCGAACGTGGGCAATATGGAACGCCCCCTATAGGCCAAAGTCAAAATCAAACTCGGGCTAGATCTTGGGCCCATATACATGCATATAAAATAGGAAAAAGATCCATTGAGAACAGAGGGCGCTATGGCGTTGAAACGAAATCGGCACATTTTATGACCTCTGACCTATATAACCTTCAAAATTAGGTCAAATTAAAAACCCATTACATACATGATGAACCCTTGGCAGAACCTGCAGTAAAAATTTGAGCATCTTAGCTCGCAGAATAAGGGAGCTAAAGTGGTTTGAATATTTGCAGAAAAAGCCGCCTGGTGGCTGAACCAAGAATCGCAGCATGCCCAACATCAAACTCTGGGCTAGATCTTGGGCCCATATACATGCAAATAAAATAGGGAAAGGATTCGTTGAGAACTGAGGGCGCTATGGCACTGAAACAAAATCGGAGCATTTTATGACCTTTGACCTATATAACCTTTAAAATTGGGTCAAATCAAAAACCCAATACATATATAATGGACCCTTGGCAGAAAAACCTACAGTAAAAATCTGAGCATCTTAGCTTGTAGAATAGGGGAGCTATAGCGGTTTGAATTTTTGCAGAAAAGGCCGCCAGGTGACCAAACCAAGAATTGCAGCACAAAGTTAACTAATTGCCCAAAATTCATATTTTTGGCCATTTTCACCTCATTCCAAGTCATGTATTGTCAAGCAAAAGAGCTATACCACCATAAACTTATCTTTTCCTCAGTGGGGGGTCACATCTACCATTTTCATGTGGTTTAACCATGTCATTACCTACATTTTTTTCCCCTGTATCTTTTAATGGGAATTTCAACTCGTTGAAATGCGAGTGACAAAACTTTTACACCATCAACTAGCATACTAAGAAGGTAGTCCCAATGTTCATATTATATCTAGCCAAGAGGGTCCCTACAAGAAATATTCATAGAAATATTTTTTACATACATTGACCTGAGCCGGTGCCAGCATGAAAAAACTATTTTTCGACACCGGCCTCCTCACTCGTGTTTTGCTGACATTTACCTATATAAAGCATAAACTACTACAAATTTCTATGCTTCCTACCATCCAAACTATGTTACAGGGCAACCCTAAACATACAATACAGAAAATTCATTTGTAGCAGCTCCTATGGCCTCAACTCATCAGATTTTCCTATTGTATTACCGGGTGAAACGCAAGTGATGAACAAGTGATATTTCCACATGGTTAAAGTCAAATGGCTACCAGCTTAATGAATCATCTTGTATGGCGTTTCACTCTTTTGTAATGGTTAGTAGACGTGTGGCTGGTTGAAAACAAAGGAGATCAGTTATCCTGAGGTATTTTATCCAAGACCTGGGCAACGCGGAGTCGGTGATGTCGCGAAAAAAGTAAAATTTTATTTTTAACGCAGGGTCTACGTGTCTGAAAGTCGGCCAGGGTTTTAATATAACTCCGTGTTCGACAGTCGGATGATTTTAATATAATTCCGTGTCTGACAGTCCGATGGTTTCAATATAACTCAGTGTTTGACAGTCGATTATTGTTTTTAATTCCTTCAAATCTGCTGAATCTTTCAGATTGGCTATTAAACGTGAATGTTTGGATAAGATAGCTCAGTTCTTCAAGATGAGTACAGAGAATTTCAACAAATGTTTCTGTTTAAGCTCAGCTCAATCCAGATAAGTCGACATTGCAGGACTTCGAGCATTAATGATATATTTAGCGACGGTCAGACAGAGATCCTAAAATACTTTGTGCCTGACAGTCATAAAAGTTCTAATTTTTTGAGTATTTCTGCAACAAAACAGTCCTTATTCGATCTCTCTTGAAATAAATACACTGCATTATTCATTGGATGTTCTTCTTATTGTTAAAATGTCTTCTATTCTTTATTTCGTTATCAATCTGTTCTAATTGTCCTCTTTTTTTTTTGTGACTGTCGGACATGGAGTATTTTGCAGTACAATTCAATGCACAGTCTTCTTATATTTCTAATGTCTCCAACCCTAACCTTTAAGAACAGGAATGGCTCAAGTTGCTGTTCATCTGGAGATCAATCTGAATCCTGTCACCGCTAACTATTAAATTTACAGGGGGCACTTCAGTCAACAGAACTAAACCGTTTACTCAGAGGTGGAGAATTTCTTACCTTCTCCAGCCTCCTTTAGCAGTCTGTGTAGTTCCTCAACGGCTCTGTTCAGCTCCACAACCTTAGCCTCTGCATCTGCAGCAGAAGCCTAGAGGGATGCATACAGAACTGTGCTTAAAATCATGACCATGAGACCAACAACCTACATAAGCATGCACACAGGTGTGCTCTCACACATACACACATCACATTGGGCACTTGCCTTGTACAAGTTGGTGAGCTTTATGTTGGCATTCAGCTCATTGCGAAACTTTTCCTCCATAATGGAGTGCTGATCTTTTCCCTATGCCAGAAAAAGGAAGAAAAAAAAAAATTAAATTAACAAGCAGCATTCCAAATTATACTGCACTTGCATGACACGACTTGGTGATTCTAAGTGCCTTAAGTGTTCGCCCTTCAAGAACAAGCATGATTAGATAATCGTACATTACTCAAATAACGTAAGAGGTATGTTACATGTATAAATTGTAATTGCAGGAGAAGGCTGGAAATCAGAAAACAATTAACTGTAGCAACCTCTTTCAGCTTCTTCAATGAGTCTTCCACCTGCTTCTGGAAGTTTTCATTAGATTTCTTCAGACCGTTGACTTCCTCCTGAAGCCTTGCTGCCTGCAAAAGACCAGTCACAAAATGTCCCTTAAATGCAATTTGTACTAAACAGAAAATGAAGGGCTGTTTTTAAGCAAAGTGCTGGGCCCTTACCCCAAATAAAAATTCCACTTTTTTCCCAAGGTTTTTCTGGGAAAATTAGGACAATTATGAATGGAGAAAGCATGAGGCAGATGTTTAGAAATAGTGACAATGTATGGCTCGTCGCTGGTCCAAATCCATTCATTTCCAAGGTGTTTAAGCAATTTGGCAAATCTTCAACTTCGTGGTAGCTGGACTGCTGCCCACATTTTTACCCACTGGTTCAAATGTGTCCAACTGTGATTTAACTAGCAACTAGTGCAAACCTTCACGATTAGATTTGTTGCGATTTTTGGGCTAGCACTCATTTTTTGACCAGTAGTTCAAAAGTTTTAATTATGAAAGTGTGAAAGCAATTCGAAAATTCTCTTCGCTTCATCATAAATGGGTCACGTCAAACATACGAGTCTACTTCTTGATGATAGCTTGTATGTGAACTTGCAGTTACCAAAGATACACAGAATGAAAGCGTACATCAAGGCTTTATCACAGAGTACACCAAAGTGCACATGGAAAATTTCTGAGTTTTGATAAGTCGCATCACATTTCTTTTGAATTAATTTTATTCTAAATATTTTATTGCACATTGTCAACTTTTTACACATGCATTACAATGAGCAGAAAGTCCATATTGTTTACTGAGACTTTCATCCAAATTTTCAGATTTTCCAGGTCTCGAAATTAGTAATTCAAAATTCTATCCTTTTCCACACCTATGCAAGGGACCTGTTTACACAGGGCAAAAAGTCGCAAATACAGCTATTGTTCAGTTACGTTAAAAATATATAACATTTCGGATACCAGAACCTTCATCTTAGCCTGAAAGACCGATACAAAACCCAAGTCTTGAAAAGTGATCAGCCTTTTAGCTGGCTTACGTGACAAACCAAAACCTCTTTACTTAGAGCATATCAAAAAACAGATTCCCCAGCCAAAAAAAATAAAAATAAAAATCGCTAAACTTTAATAACAATGATTTTACGGTGAGTCGGTAGAAAGAGGATCAAAAACTCTCGATACTGAGAGAGTCCTGCAAACACAATTACTCTTTGTGCAGTCAGCACTACAGTAAAGTGCACATGTTTAAGGATTAAAACAGCCAACTCCTAACAAATATTACAATAAATACAGACGCTCAATACCTCTTCCTTCTTATTTTCCAAGCTGCACTTAAGCTCGAGGACCTCTTTGCCCTTCGTGCGGGAAACGGAGATGAGCTCCTCAGTCTTTGTCTTCAACTTTGCATCGAGCCAAACGGTCTGTTTCTGAAGGAGATCCTTCTCTTCCTCAAACCTCTTTTCACGATACTGGAAAACAGCAAAGAAATATGGCTGTAACCAACGCTTCTTAAACATGTTTCTGATTAATAAGGAGTACGAAGTGCGAACAAGTTCAAATTCATTTCCAATTCATTCAAAGGTAAGCCAAACTACTCAAGTTTCACCTGAGATCGTCAACAACCTCCAGAGAAGATTTAAAAGGGCTAACCTTGACGGAGACCTCGGCGGACTGGATCTCATCCAGTTTCAACTGGAGCTCCATCTTCACCGTGTTTGTCTCCAACAGTTTGTCACTGACCCGTTTCAGGTCCTCTGCGCGATAATGACAGGACAGACATGATTTTGATCATATTACAAACAGTCTTACAAACACTAACAGCAGTTCCCATCATAATTGAATGCAGCACAGAATAATGCCCTACCACTAAGATGCTCCACTTCCTGTGATTTCTTCTCCAATGTTCGGAGAAGTTCACGTTTTTCTGCTTCCAACTCATACTTAGCTTTGGAAAGATCACTCTACAGAAAAACACAGAATGACAAGGATTAAAATTCAAACATGACTTAGGTTACGGAAACACTTACTGAACAAGTATTTAACATACATTCCAGTCAACAACAAATCAATACTTCGAGGTGTTCACCTGCTGAGAGGAAAGTTTCTCCTCAGAGGTTTCATGCTCCTTGTTCTTGTTTTTAAGGGTGGTCAGTTCTTTATCTGCAGAACCAAAGCATATTTCTTAAGTGCTGATACCCTCTCTCATTATGACGAGACAAACCATAGCACAGGCATTCGTGTGAAAATAAACACGTTCACCAAGCCAAGAGATAGTGCTTACTAAGTGAGCAGTTCTCCTCCTTGAGTTTATGGTGGTCCTGAGTTTGCGACAACAGTTGTTCCTGGGTATGCGCCAGACGTTTCTCAAGTTCAAAGTACTGTTGTTCTGAAGGAGACAGGCGACACCATATTAGCAACAGTCATACGCCGCATTACCAACAAGGCAGCTACACCGCATCAGGTAGTGCATGCATTTTGACTGCTCATGTAAAAGCAATGTAACTGCCGCAAATGTTACATTTTGGCGCCATTTAGGAATTTTATAAAGTCGAACCTGCTGTTAGTTGGTGATCTGCGATTCTTACATAAATTTGACAACCCTTGGTAGTACACAGTGTGATTACATACAATCTGGGTCGCTTACGTACCAAAAGCCTATATTTCAGACACAAGCATCCTAAAGTAAACGAGCAATATTTGACAAGCTATGAAACTAATTCTAGAGTCTATAAGATCATAAACTCCGGAATCAACGGGAATTGTAGACAACATGGTTTCATTTCCATGAACACTGGCTAGCTATACTTAAGCACTTAAGCATGCAAATCAAAACAATTGTTCTTTCCTGTCATCAACAAGGAAGCCCAGTCAATAAAACAAAGCTCATTTCAAAATGCATGTGATTATGCAGTGAACACCAGCAGTCCCGAGGAAGGATCTCATGTAACGTTAACTTAGTTAACAAAATGCAGCACGACTCACCACTGTCTACTTTAAACCGCTCATGAACCGATTTCAGAGAATCGATTTCAGACTGTTGATCAGACAGGATCTTCTCGAGTTTATTTTGAACGGATTTCGGCAGTTTGGTGATCTCAATCCGCTCCAACACTTGCTGCAAAACTGAGGCCATTTTTGGCTCTCAGCTCACTCCGAACAGGAGCGAAGCAGGTCCAAGTTAGTCAATTAGTGGCAAGCTCTGGCCCAGCACTCCGACCCCAAATGCACGATGAAAATTCAAGAATCGGATACGGATTTACGAATGTTTTCTGCGACGGAAATAGAAGTCGTGATGCATGATGGTATTTGAAGTACTTTACGTACTGCGACAGACGTGGCTTGTCGAGATGCGCGTTGGCTGATGATTCTCTCTGTGTCACACAGGTACCGTTGCGCGCTCGAGCTGTCAGTGGATGTCGCATGTGTCCGAACTCACCAACACCGCTGAACTGTTTGTTCCGCTGCGTAATATTGTCAGCGTTTTCCAGTGGACGGACAGTATAGCAGCTGGCTAGTGACTGAGGAACCCTGCAAACTTTCTCAGCCAACTAGCAGTCTTGCTAAGTCCGTCAATGCATTGGCATCATGTCTCTTCCTTGACCTAGCTATCTGCGCGGTCTCCGTCCTCCAGCAAACCTTAATTGTAACAGAGAATGGTATATAAATGCTAGCTAACTTGATGTTTGGCAAGTAATGGTCAATTCTGTGTGCCTAAATGTTGGAATTGAGTTTAAGTTGAGCCAAAACCAAAATGATGACGTGTTTTTGTTCCGATCTTCGGCGAAGTCAGAATTAGTCGCAGTCAACTTGATTGAAGCGAGTGTTACTGACTGAAAAATACTGTACCTTTCCGGTATCAACAGTATTATCCCTTGGTTGGCTTTTTTATTAATTGGCAAAGAATGGCTAACTGGACAGGTGTGGTCTCGCTTGGTATTAAGTGAAGCTATATTGCGAGCGAAACCAAAATGTTGCCTGGAAAACTGGTGTTTGGCCACCGAAACGGCCGCTGACTGACAACGATCACCAGCAACGTTTCAAAGTGTAAATTAGTACGTGGACATGTCATGTCATTATGTACATGTCATGTCATGTGTGGGATTTAGCCAGTACAAGTAGTGTGTCTGTCCGTACAAATGTGCTAAAAATCTGATTACTCTTTCCTGTCTTTTTCTCAGTAGTGTTCTGACAAAATGGGGAGAAGCTACATTGTCGATGATTTGGTTGAGAAATACCTCATCAGCCTTCAGTCTCTGGATCTTCCTTTTGTCACTGGGCTCTTAATTGGGCAGGTGAGGTCTACATGCTGTTCTTCCTATTCTTTTTCTCGCAAAGCCATATATCATACATCAGATTCAGTATTAAACTTAGTTATCCCCTTATTTATTCTCCTAAAAGGGGAGCAAAACAGAAGTCTGATAATGATGTCGACTCTACTGTGCACACATTCACAGTTTATACATGCACTCATGTGATTTGCTGTGGATAAGATCGTCTGATTAATGTATTCAGTAAAGTAATGAAGATATAAAAGGAGGTTTTTTTACCATTTGTGCTCTTGTGAAGATCTGATTTGCTACTAGAGTGAGTGGTATTTACGGCGCACAAGCATTCAGGTTCCCTATACTATTTCATCTTACGGCCACAGTTACAGTGAGCAACGTGACTCATTGAATGGTGCCACACTTTTTGGTGCTCTGATTCAGTTGGTTGCGTCGATCACTGGTTCTGAATCCAACTGAACATGTATTTTACATTTTGGAGCAGAGACCGTAGGCAAAAGGTGCCCAAAGCAAGCAGGAACTGTAGAAAACTGCACTACAGGCCAGACAGAGTATCATTAGGGAGGATACCCTGTGTTTGGTGATGCCTATTCATCACAGATTTCAAGCAAACATTGCATGCAGATAAAATGCCCCTGAATGTTATAAAATCTTCAACTCTTCATCAAGGTAATTGTACAATTTTTTGATGTGCCTGAAAATGGGGGAATATGTACAAAAGGTGCTGTCATTCCTAAATGGTTCGTGGATGAAACAGTAAATGCGAACGCTTTCAAATTAATGCTGACACTTGACACTTCAACCTTAATATTTTTGCATCCTTTCAAACTCAAGCTGCTGGAGTTCAAAACCAAAATTAAAAAAAAAAAATGTATCACTGTCCAATGAATTATAAAGTCAGTCTTTTCCGAGCCAAGTGGCCATCAGACCCGGAGCCGAACCCCAGTCAGTTGCTTGAAGCGACTTGGAGTATTGCTTCTCCCCCTGGATGGGATGCCAGTCCATTGCAGGTTATTTCTCCAGCTCTTTGTCCGGTTTCCCTAACAATTTGCTGGTACCCAGCTGCACACCTGGGTGGAGTAAGGAACCGTGGGAGTGAAGGGTTTTGCCCAAAAACACACCGCTAAGGCCATGGCCAGGACTCAGTCCCAAGTCAAGCACACTGAACCACTGTGCTACCTCATCTCCCTTCAATGAATTATGGTGCTAACTATCTCTACTGTGGTGCATCCCCCAGACTGGCTGCAGTGTAGTCCCGTTGACATGAGTGGTAATTGGACTAACAGTATTTGTATGGCTTATGTTATGCATTACAGATTGGGAGAAAAGGCCAAATCGGGGTATCAAAAGTACAACCCCAATTTCAAAATAGTTGGGACAAAGTGTAAATTGTGAATAAAATCAAAACGCAATGACTTTCAAATCACACCAGCCAGTATTTTATTCACAATAGAACAGAGATGGTATAGCAAATGTTGAAACTGAAAAATTTTACAATTTAATCCACAAAATGGGCTCATTTCAAATTTGATGGCTGCTACAGGTCTCAAAAAAGTTGGGACAGGGGCCTGTTTACCATGGTGTAGAATCCCCTCTTCTTTTTAACACAGAGTAGAGGAGTCTGGGCATTGAGGAGACAAGTTTCTTGGGTTTAGCCATTGGAATTTGATCCCACTTTTGTTTAATACAGGCTTCCAGCTGCTGGAGAGTTTTGGGTCTCCTTTGATGGAATTTACGTTAAATTATGCGCCAAATGTTCTCAATCGGTAAAAGATCAGGACTGCAGGCAGGCCAGTTCTGCACATGGACTCATCTACTACGAAGCCACGCTGTTGTCATAGCTGCAGTATGTAGTTTTGCATTGTCCTGCTGAAATAGACTAGGCCTTCCCTGGAATAGATGTCATCTGGAGGGGAGTATATGTTGCTCTAAAACCTTTATATACCTTCCAGCATTCATGGCGCTTTTTAAAACATGCAAGTGTCCCACACCAGATGCACTAATGCATCCCTATACCATCAGAGATGCTAGCTTTTGAACTGAATGCTGATAACAGTCGGGGTAGTCTTTCTCCTCTTTAGCCCGGAGGACACAACGCCCAAGATTTCCAACAAGAATGTCAAATTTCGACTAGTCTGACCGCAGGACACTTTGCCACTGAGCTGCAGTCCATTTTAAATGAGCCTTGGCCCACAGAACACGGAGGCGCTTCTGGATCATGCTCAACAATGGCCTCCTTTTTGCATGATAGAGTTTTAGGTGGCATCTCTGGATGGCATGGCAGACTGCGTTTACAAACAGTGGTTTCTTGAAGTATTCCTGGGCCCATTTAGTAATGTCAATGACAGAATTGTGCCGGTGAGTGATGAGTGGCGTTTGAGGGCCCGAAGATCACAGGCATCCAGTAAAGGTCTTCGGCCTTGTCCCTTGCGCACAGAGATTTTTCCAGTTTCACTGAATTGTTTGATGATGTTATGCATGGTCTATGATGAGACCTTCAAAGCCTTTGCAGTTTGAGGTTGAGGAACATTGTTTTTAAAGTATTCCACTATTTTTTACGCAAGCCTTCACAGGTTGGAGAGCCTCTGGCCATCTTTACTTCTGAGAGACTAAGCCTCTCCAAGACATCCCTTTTGTAGCCAATCATGTTACACACCTGATGCCAGTTGACTTAATTACTTGCTAAATGTTCTTTCAGCTGATTCTCGTATATGTTAATTGCCTTTTTGCCTGTGTCCCAACTTTTTTGAGACCTGTTGCAGCCAAAAAATTTGAAACGAGCTCATTTTGTGAGTAAAAATGTAAAATGTCTCAGTTTCAACTTTTGAAATGTTATCTGTGTTCTACTGTAAATAACACGCTCATGTGATCTGAAAGTCATTGCATTTTGATTTTATTCACAATTTACACTTTGTCCCAACTATTTTGGATTTGGGGTTGTAGTTGAAATGATGTGTGAGAGCTTTGGACTGATGAGCACGTGACAGAGGCCTTTGGTCTCTACTTTATGATGTGGGGAAAATATGCATAATCTCTGATGAATTCATTCATCCTGTAACTTTCCATTTTGGCTTTTTAAAGATTGCACTTCAGAAGGATTATGTGTTGCTGGCAGCGCGGACCCCTCAGCGTGAGAAAGAGCCTGAGAGTGACACATCCTGTGGCAGTACAGCTGTGACCTCTCTCGATGGCATTGATGTTCAGTGGGTCTCAGAGCATGCAAAACAGGTGAGCAGCAGGCAAGAAAATTTCAACCCCTGTATGCTGTTAGGGGTCCTGCAGACTCCAGATCATCTGTAATTACTCAAAACAGACTGCTTGATATTTCATCAGTCTTCTTAAAGGAGAATTCCTGTGTGAAATTGACTTGGGGTGTATTGAAACATGATAACGAGTACTTACCTTTAAGATTTTTAGCCGTAGCTCCCAACAGGCTTACAATAGTAGTGAGTCGGGCATAGCGTTGCCATGCAAAGGAATCAATTTTTTTTCTTCATTAACGAGACTCAAAGTAGCTCCACACTTCATTGGTAGAATTCCGCGGGTCCTGACATTTAAAACGAGGCACTGAGAACTTTGAAAATGCACAGGTAGTTTATTAAAAAAGACTATATATGCAAACAGTACCTCAAGGTAGTTTCCAGTCGCCTCCATCTTGAAAGTCACTATAAGTCGACTGACGAGCACGAACGAATAGATTGCAATTTGTTCCCCTATCCTTCCTATTCGTTCATGATCGTCAATCTACTTATCGTGACTTTCAAGATGGAGGCGACTGGAAACTACCTCGAGGTACTGTTTGCACTCCGAAACTCTCCTTTAAAGGCACAAAAACACATCTGAACCATGTTTCATTTTTATTGCTTAAGTACAAACTGCATGCTGTATCAATTCCTTAAGAGCAACACTTCATTTAAACTGTGACCACTTTTTTAAATTAATTCTTTTCAAAGGTCTCTCAGATGTTACCAGGAGGTTTGTCTGTTCTTGGTGTGTTTCTCATCCACCCGCCTGATTTGACTAAAGAAGCCCAGAATACACTAAGACGGGTGAGGAACACATTATCACATCTGTTCTTGTCACATCATTGCTTCACCACTTTTAAATGGTTTGTCCTTTTCATAGAGGATGCAGAGCTTGTTCTCTTGGCAGTTGTATCTGTTGTAGGAACCATCCTCTGATCAAGGTCATTTAGTTACTGTCTCATTCCAGTTCATTTTTCTATGACTACACTCTTACTTTATGACTGATCTCACATTCGATTTCCATACGAAACTTCCAATTTCATTTCTACAAATTATATATTGCCTGAAGATGGTAGGCCTTTTACCATCCATATTGGTGTCTTTCTCCACAGTTGCTCTTTGCTGTGGAAAAAAGCATTTCAAAGGGTCGGCTATGGAAAATTTCGGAGGATGATGTGTCCGACAGAGTCATGCTCCAAATCTGCTCAAAAACTCGGAAGTATCCTTCTCTCTCCCCGGCAAATATGCAGAAACTGGATCCCCTTTTTTTCTGGGCACAGATGGCGAATGTTAATACATGCAAAAAATTTTGACAGAAAATTTGAAGTTATGTTCCTTACTACCTCACTATAAATTGACAGACTGTGTTTAGGTTCTGCTCATTATATTTGTATCTCCCCGAAAACGATAGTCAGGAGATACTGTACTATGGTTTGGTTCTGGGGCCGCCGTTGCCGCCGAGCTCGCAGAGATTTTCTGTTCCGGGCTCTGGAAGCAACAATTATTAAAGGAATTTTTTCTAATCTTGCACAGGCGAAGATATTTCTTTGACAATACTCAGGACCAATTTTTGACAATAGTGGATGTCCTGTATGGCTGCCGGCGGCCATTTTATCCGAAATTTGGGGATCAGGGAGATGCACGACTCAGTTCCTTCCATCACAGAAGGAAGACTGCAGCTTTGAATCTGACCTGGTGCCCTTCTGTGCGGATTTTTTATGTGCTACCTGCGTTTGTTTGGTTTTCCACCAGGCACTCCAGTTTTCTTCTACAATACAAAGACTTGAATGCTTGATTAAGTGTTGACTCTCAATTTCCCATAATATGAGTGTCAGTGAATGGTGTGTAATCCCTATACAGGCTGAGGAAAGACTGCAAAGATTAGCATAAAGGACTTGAACTGTCTTTCTTAACCAAGGTATTGCAGAGCGGTTTGTCGGACGTTTGATGTTATGGACCCAAAGGTAAGCCCACTTAACGTATTTTGTGCACTTTCGACTGATTTTGTGTTCTGGAAGTAAACATTGACAATTTTTGTTGACTTAAAATGTCTTCAGTTCTATGCAAATTGAAATCTGAGTTTTCTTGATTTTGCTGGGAGCACAATGACAAATGTTGGAATTTATTGTATTCATCATATCCATGAAGTAAAATTAATTAGGAGCTTTGTTTTTTTCCATTCTATTTATTATCCCCCGCCAACACGAAGTGGGAGGGGGATATAGGTTTGACCTCCGTCCGTCCGTCCGTCCGTCCGTGTGTGCGTCCGTCCGTCCGTCCGTCCGTCCGAGATAAAGGGGACAGCTTTACTCAGAAACTACTACAGATGCAGTATCAAATTTGGTGTGTAGCTTCACACCATAAAGGCCTTGATTGAGTTCGAAAATGAGAAGCGCACGATTGGCGGGGGATGTTGTAGACCATGTCGACTTGTTGAATGTTGGATTGATACCTGTTATGTGTGTTGAATTCAGATTGCTATGCGAATTTTTGTAATTTCAGTGCTCCGCTAAGCCTGCAGATTGGAAATACCAATCTGGAGTGTCAGGTTCCTGGCTGTCCTCGCAGTGTTGCGTTTCGATTGACTTGGTGTTCCCCATCTCAGCCACATCATCAGAAAGCATGGATAAGTGCACAAAGGTATTCTTTTATTTCCCTCATGTTTTTTTACAGTCACTCTGTAGTCTTCTGTCAGTGCAGATTGTGAGGGCATTTCATTTGGTTTTTCTGTTTTTCCTACTGGCCCTGTTTTTATTACGAATTTTTTCTTGTATTACACTTACGTACAGTATATTAACCCCTTTGTGCAGATGTGTCCACCCGTAGACCTGGAGCTGCAAATATATGCATGCAGTTACAATATTCTATCAATAGATGGCACACTGAGATCACTTATTGCGGAGCCGTAAATAGAGAGAGTCTGGCCAACTTGGGGTTCAAATGTCAGAGCTATCCCGCTTTTACTGATTGGTTCTGAGCTTGTCACGTGTTTTGTGGACGCCATGTTTGCTATCATTAATCAATATTTATCCAGCGATCCCCATAGCGAAGTGTCGAATATGAGTTAATTAAATTCAACAAGTTATTACCTCCGCCAAGGAGGTTATGTTTTTGCCTGGGTTTGTTTGTTTGTTTGCTTGTTTGTCTGTCTGTTTGTTTGTCTGTTGGTTTCCAAAATAACTCAAAGTTATGGACAGATTTTGATGAAATTTTCAGGGATTGTACAGATTGGTATAAGGAAGAAATGATCAGATTTTGGATGTGATCCGGATCTCCGTCTGGATCCAGGAATTTTTTAAAGGATTCTTTAACATTGGGAGATAGGGCCATTTTCGACATTTATGCATATAACTCCACCAAAAATGGTCAGGGCACTTGGAAAAAAAAAATATAGGACAATTTTCGAACATGTTCTACAATATATCAAAGACTGATCCTGAAAATGGAATAATTCCGGGTACTATGATCCAGAATACGAAAGTAGGGGACCTTCGGAACTTTCATTATAGGAAGAGAACAAACATGAAGCTACAAACATGCAACAATCATCATTATATAGCCAAGATATTGCAGAATTAGGAAGGTGTCATCGGATTTACTGTTTCTTCAAAAGCCAGGGAACTAGATCCAGAATGACAATGAAAATGACAATGAATTTATTTCCCATAAGAGACCCCTATCGGAGTATAAGAGAACTTACAATGAGTATCAGCATTGAGCTGATTGAGACAGGTTTAAATTCTATACTGTACATGTATAAACATACAATCATGTAACACCTATGGTACATATTTTGACAAGATACCGTAGAAAAATATATATTAGACTTATAATATTACTATTCCAACATTGTAATGAAATTACAAAATTATTGTGATGGAATTACAATATAAGTGTAGGGCAAGAATTACTTCCTAAAGATATACATAATTTCTTTGATAAATTTCACAAGGTTTGACAGAGTTTTTTTTGTTTGAGGATGAGAATAACTGCGAAAATTTTAGACAATTAGGACTTTTCCAAAAGTACGGTTTGATTAGGCATTTTCTAGAATTATCAAAAGCAGGACAGGACATGATATAATGAAATTCATCACCACAACTGTCAAGACAAAGCGGACAGGATGAGTCAGTATAGTCACTATGTAAATACCGTTGATCAGCTATAGGGAGCAAATGATTACCACAGCGGAATTTAACTAGAATAGTTTGTTCATCAACAGGAAGTATCTTAAGATACGGTTCAAAGCATAAATTACTTTTAAAAATTCTATAATTTGAACAGAGTATATTCCTTTTGACTTCAGCTTGCCAGTTCTGGGTAGAAATATCATCCAATCTTTGATTAATAACCAATTTAAACCACATAATATCATAATTCTGAACAGGGCCGTTGACAGCTTTGGCTGGGCCCGGGACAACATCACCTGAGTGGGCCCCCCCCCCCAACTTTCCCGCACACGTACACACCGCCACACAGTAACCACCCAAAACCCCTTTTATCCGTCTCTACTCACTCCAATGCTTAAATAACAGGTATTCCAAACCCATTTAACCAGTGAACCATTTTATTTCAACATTTCAACATATTTACATATTTAAACCGTTTTATTTCAACATTTCTACGTATTTACAGTTTTAACATTTCAACATATATACATATTTGAACCGTTTTATTTCAACATATTTACAGTTTGAACATTTACTGCACTCCTAACCAGAGACACGCAAAGTAGGAAATCGGCTCTGCTCACAACGTCACCTGCCCAGCGAGGCTGACGTTCCCATAACAGATAAAGCAAAACGATTGTTTTCGTGATGGAACTGGATTATGAATTGAGTTAAGGCTTTCAAAATCTGGCCTCAGCACTTTCAATAGTAATGTGTAAGATACAGTGTGTTTTATTCGTTTAGAGCAGGGGTCGGCAACCCAAAATGTTGAAAAAGCCATATTGGACTTAAGAAACAAAAAACAAATAGGCCTATGTCTGGAGCCGCAAAAAATTAAAAGCCTTATATAAGCCTTATAATGAAGACAACACATCATACAGCATTTTCAACACGTTTTTATTCATGACTTTTGCCTCAAATAGAAAGAAATATTTTTTTTTTCCCGAAGCTGAACCCTTAATTCGGGCAACTATCGGGTAGGTCTGCCTATGGTGTGTAAAGACGAAAATCCCTTGCGTGTGCTTTCGCATGATGTTTTAACAACGCAAAGCCATACTTGAATAAAATAAATAAATAAATAAATAAAACAAAAAAATATATTTCCCTCCCCCATCTTTTTCCATTTTCAAACTTTTTTGAAAAAGCTCCAGGGAGCCATTAGGGCAGCGCTAAAGAGCCGCATGCGGCTCTCGAGCCGCGGGTTGCCGACCCCTGGTTTAGAGCTTCTTGGGCTAGTTTCATTGACTGCGCTTTTCAGTCTGCGCCTGGTTATCATTTTTCTGGAATCATGGACTTATTTGAAGGGTATCCAGTCTACACTAAAGTTTAATCGTTAACAGAACACCAAATTTAAAGCCCGTTTTTTTACATTAAACTTTAGGCCTACCTAGGAGCAATTTCAAATGCCGCCATGTCTACACGGGCTGATTTCCAACGAAATAAGATTTGATTAACAAGAGGCAGCATTCCACTAGCTAATCGGAGTGCAGATAACGTGCCTGAAACATTAGGATTTGATTGCGGGCATAGGCCTAATGTGCATATTCTTGACTTCAATAAGACATATGCAACACAGTGTTTTTAAATTGATATGTTTATGAAATAATCCAATGGCCTGTGCATGTGTGCAGATCATTCTTCACTCTGTGTATCTTGCTATCTCCAACTATGAATGGCGCATCGCACGTACGGGTTAGGCTACATTACGAGGCTCGAAAAAAAAAGTTTCCTTTACCTGGCTCAGCTGTCCCACCTGCTGCATTATCTGAATCTTTTTAAAAATATTTATGGAGTGAGCCCCTGAGGCTCTTTGCTTCTTCCTCTCTTTTCTCTTGTCTTTTCTTTTCTGTGCCCCTGATTTGTGCATGTTGTTGGCAAGCGAGCACGCAGGCTTATTGCCGAAGCCGTGTGATCAAATAGTGCCGCGCTTTTTTATGCTTTAATCAAAGACCAAACCATTTCTGCATTATGGGTGATATAGGGGTGTTCTTGACTCTATTTTCGAGGACAATACAGGCAAAAGAACCAGAAATCATTTATTGAATGCAAATATATCACATCTCACCCCCAAATCAACACATTTTGAAATTAAACAGAATGATTAATCGTATCTTCATGAAGGACCAGTTCTGGGCCCCCCTATATGTCTGGGCCCGGGACAACATACCCGTTTGTCCCCCCCTGTCGACGGCCCTGATTCTGAATACCATCCCAAAAAGCTGGGAAACCACATTCGTTTACAATAGCATGTAACCTTGTTATCCACCTAGAACTTAAAATATTACAGTCATGATATTTCTTAACCAGCTTAAAAATAGTAAATGAGAATTTGTGATGACTACCTTGCAAAATTCTTAACCAGAAATTCACCATCCTTTTATCAATTAAATTTCTTACATTAGATTTTCCCAATTCACCATAGGCCATACAGTTAGCGGTTGACTTAAGATGAAGTAAATTCTTATAAAAACGTTTCTGTAGCATTTCCAGTTTGTCAATATTTTGGAAACCCCAAATCTCCCAGCCAAAAGTCAGAATGGGTAGAACTAATTGATCGAAAAGCTCACAAGAGACATCAATGGGTAAATCTAAATGTTTTGCCTTTGACAGCAAAATTCAATATTAATCCAACCCCAATTCCATAATAGTTGGGAAAAATGAAATCAAAATGCAATGACTTTTAGATCACACGAGCAAATATGTTATTTACAGTAAAACATAGATAAAATTTCAAATGTTGAAACTGAGATATTTTACATTTTTATCCACAAAATGAGCTCATTTCAAATTTTCTGGCTGCAACAGGTCAACAAAAACAACATTCCTTAACGAGCTATTGCAAGAAATGTAGGGATTTCATCATCTGCGGTCCGTGATATCGTCAAATGGTTCAGAGAATCTGGAGAAATCACTGCACGTAAGCGACAAGACCGAAAACCAACATTGAATGCCCGTGACCTTCGATACCTCAGGCGGTACTGCATCAAAAACCGACATCAGTGTGTAAAGGACATCACCACATGGGCTCAGGAACACTTCAGAAAACCACTGTCAGTAACTACAGTTCGTCACTACATCTGCAAGTGCAAGTTAAAACTCTACAATGCAAAGCGAAAGCCATTTATCAACAGCACCCAGAAACTCCGCCGGCTTTGCTGGGCCCAAGCTCATCTAAGATGGACTGATGCGAAGTGGAAAAGTGGTCTGTGGTCTGACGAGTCCACATTTCAAATTGTTTTTGGAAACTGTGGACGTCGTGTCCTCCGGACCAAAGAGAAAAAGAACCATCTGGACTGTTATAGGCGCAAAGTTCAAAGGCCAGCATCTGTGATGGTATGTGGGTGTTTTAGTGCCCAAGGCATGGGCAACTTACACATATGTGAAGGCACCATTAATGCTGAAAGGTACATACAGGTTTTGGAGCCACATATGTTGCCATCCAAGCAACGTCTTTTTCATGGACGCCCCTGCTTATTTCAGCAAGACAATGCCAAGCCACATTCTGCACGTGTTACAACAGCATGGCTCTGTAGTAAAAGAGTGCGGGTACTAGACTGGCCTGCCTGTAGTCCAGACCTGTCTCCCATTGAAAATGTGTGGCGCATTATGAAGCGTAAAATACGACAACGGAGACCCCGGACTGTTGAACAACTTAAGCTGTACATCAAGCAAGAATGGGAAAGAGTTCCAACTGAAAAGCTTCAAAAATTGGTCTCCTCAGTTCCCAAACGTTCACTGAGTTTCGTTAAAAGGAAAGGCGATGTAACACAGTGGTAAAAAGGCCCCTGTGCCAACTTTTTTGCAATGTGTTGCTGCCAATTTTTTTAATAATCAAGTTAATGATTATTTGCAAAAAAATATAAAGTTTCTCAGTTTGAACATTAAACATCTTGTCTTTGCAGTGTATTCAGTTGAATATAAGTTGAAAAGGATTTGCTAATCATTGTATTCTGCTTTTATCTGCGATTTACATAACGTGCCAACTTCACTGGTTTTGGGTTTTGTATAAGAGAATCAGCTGAAGAACATTTAGCAAGTAATTAAGCTAACTGGCATCAGGTGTGTAACATGATTGGCTATAAAAGGGATGTCTTGGAGAGGCTTATTCTCTCAGAAGTAAAGATGGCCAGCGGCTCTTCTACCTATGAAGTCTTGCTTAAAGAAATTGTGGAATACTTAAAGAACAATGTTGCTGAACATCAAATTGCAAAGGCTTTGCAGGTCTCGTGATCGACAGTGCGTAACATCATCAAAAGATTCCGAGAAACTGGAAAAATCTCTGTGCAGAAGGGACAAGGCCGACGACCTTTACTGGATGCCTGTGATCTTCGGGCCCTCAGACGCCTCTGCATCACTCACCGGCATGATTGTGTCATTGGCATTACTAAATGGGCCCAGGAATACTTCAAGAAACCACTGTCTGTAAACACAGTCCGCCGTGCCATCCACAGATGCCACCTAAAACTCTATCATGCAATAAGGAAGCATGATCTAGAAGCGCAGCCGTGTTCTGTGGGCCAAGGTTCTTTTAAAATGGACTGTAGCAAAGTGTCATGTGGTCAGACGAGTGCATATTTGACATTCTTGTTGGAAATCATGGGCGTTGTGTCATGTCCTAAAGAGGAGAAAGACCACCCCACCTGTTATCAGCATTTACTTCAAAAGCCAGCATCTCCGATGGTATGGGGATGCATTACTGCATATTGCATGGGACACTTGCATGTTTTAAAAATCACCATGAATGCTGAATGGGATATAAAGGTTTTAGAGCAACATATGCCCCCCTCCAGGTGACATCTATTCCATGGAAGGGCTTGTGTATTTCAGCAGGACAATGCAAAACCATATACTGCAGCTATGACAACAGCATAGCTTCATAGTAGAAGGGTCCGTGTGCTGAACTGGTTTGCCTGCAGTCCTGATCTTTCACTGATTGAGAAAATTTGGAGGATAATTAAACGAAAGGTTGTCAAAGGAGACCCAAAACTCTCCAGCAGCTGGAAGCCTGTATTAAACAAGAGTGGGATCAAATTCCAATGGCTAAACTCAAGAAACTTGTCTCCTCAATGCCTAGGCGCCTCCACTCTGTGTTTAAAAGAAGAAGGGATGTTGCACCATGGTAAACAGGTCCCTGTCCCAACTTTTTTTAGACCTGTAGCAGCCATCAAATTTGCAATGAGCTCATTTTGTGGATAAAATTGTAAAATTTCTCAGTTTCAACATTTGCTATGTAATCTCTGTTCTATTTTTACTATAAGTAACAGCTATATATTCAACTGTTGTTTTCAAAGCCGATTATGCTTAAGTTCGAACACAGCGCAGCTGTACAAGTGCTAAATCGACTAGTGAATATATCTGAGCTTGTGTCGTGGATGAGGCGGAGCATTTGGACCTGAGCAATTGGGGTTCAATTTCTGGTTCACCTCCGCCAAGGAGGTGTATGTTTTCGCCAACATACGTTTGGCTGTTGGCAGGATATCTCAAGAACGGCCGTATAAATTTTAACCAAACTTTGCAGGATGTTAGAGTAACACAAGAGGAACAAATGATTAGATATGGGCATATCTATGCCAAAGGACAGCTGAGATACAGGCCAAAGTACAAATCCAGCTATGCTGCCAGAGATTTCACGTCTTTCCAATGGGCCGGATTTCCAATCTGCATGCTTTTGGGTTTTGCTGCCACCTGGCGGTGGAATGCGACCCTACATCAGCCAATTAAAATAACTAGTGCACAGAGTTGTCTTGGCGTGGTGGAGGTGCTGCGCTCTCTGAGTGCTTTCTAGTTATACATGCGACCTTTTAAAGCAAGGATTTTTTTTTGTTTTAATAAATAATAATTTATCGATGCATTCCCATCTCATCAATGCCATCTTCCTGGTTTACTTCGGGAATCACGTGACTTACACTACGGTTGCTGCATCCAATGCAATGCCTCCATTACAGTCATCACATACGAAAAATGCGTCATTCCCTGCCTTGGATTTACACATAGACTTCTCCATCAACGAATTCAGCATTGCTTTAAATCCTTTTAAGTACTAATGTTTATAGCCAATAACTCAATTATTTACTGAGGCTCATCTGTGTAAAGCTCGCTTATAGCTCACGCCCACATGAAACTTCTGCAGTAATAATGTATTGATTGACTAGTTTCTCATCCAGTTCAAGAGAGTTTAAACTTTCCACAGCAACTGAAAGACATTGATTGGACAATAAATGTATGCAAACCTGTGCGTAAAAGTAAGGAGGTTGTATTCTCCTAAACTCTGGCATGGTTGCGCAACTGAAAATGACACAATTGCAAAGAAAAAAAGACATCCAAACCCGGCCTGGTTTGGTTACATTTATGGGATTTGAATGAGGTATGGGCATGGTCAATGGGAATTATTCCGAATGAAACAGGACTGGAGGGTTCCTTCTACCCGATACATCTGTCTCTGGAGGAAGGATTCAATGAAGACAAGTTATACTGCTACTCTGCAAATTGTTCAATGTGGCCTTTTTTTTAGAATTCATACCGTGTTCAAAGAAATCGAATGCCAAGGTTTTTGCGTCTAAGTTAACTTTGACCTACTTCTGCATAAATACTGAAGGGGTCAACGAGAAATTTGGTGTGGAGGTACTATAAGTTGTACAGCTCTTTCAAGGGGTTTATGGCGTGATGTACCCTGCCTCTGAATCTATGTTCCCCAAGGTGAAGCCGCGGGGAACATAGATTCAGAGGCAGGGTACATCATGCCATATACCCCCTTGAAAGAGCTGTACAACGTTTTTATCTTCCCGTTTTTATCTTACGGTGGCAACCTATGTATTGTTCTTAAATCCATGTAAAAGTGACTCAGCGTCTCAGCCAAGCGAACGCTGTCGAAGCATTCAAAGTCCACATCTTCTCCTTTTTCTGTTAGGTATTCACGCAACATAGACGAAGATAAGGTATTTGACTTTTTTGTATTTTGGGGGATCACTTTTGCGTGTTTCTCAAGAATGTTGTCGTCTGTGTGACTAGCGAAACGTTTCGATGCCATTTTGACAGCTGTCAAAAGCAGACGAAATGCGGTAAACAATTCAGATTTACGTTCCGTTACATCGGCAAACAAGCGGTTGAATCGAATTCAAGGAATTCAAAATCATACTTTCACGGGGTATATGATCATTTACACCGTGAGACTCACGGGGTACATGGAAAAGAATTAAACGTCTGTCAGCCAATCAAAATAAAGGATTTTAACATTAGGTAAGATAAATATGGACGTAAGATTAAAATTTGTTGGAGGTCAAAACTAAACATTGAACATGGCCGCCAGTCGGCCAAATTTAAAATTGTACTATTTGATGCTGGAGAGTGTTTGAAAGCAGCTAGAATGCTGAAACTTTGTACACGCATACTTTTGGTGACATAAAAACAGAGAGCTTTGTTCTTAATTTGCTACAAAACTGCTCCCTTGAGCAAAACACTTAAGCCTAATAGCCATCTGCTTAACTCTTCAGTGTAGCATAGTGCTGGGAACAATGATATGGTTTCTGGGTCTTGATATTTCATTCAATGGAGCTGAATTATGAAACGAGCACTAAGCTGCAAAAAAATTGACATCATGAAACATCAAACCATGATGCAGAATTTTGCTTAAATTTTTTTTTCCCTACCCAAATTACAAAAGGCGTCTTAATTTTCCCAATGTTACACCAAAGCATAAAAAATACTGGCTCTTGTGAACTTACATATCACTAAAGCCTGAAATAAACCAAGTGAACTACAGTGCCCATGAAACTATTTTTTGTGATTACTTCTGTCACAAATCTCTTAAGATGAAGATTGGTCCCTTGATGAAAAGTCAGGTGCGGCTTAGCCTCCGTTGCTGACGTCTTATGTGGTCTGGTTCGCTCTCACACCAAAGTCTGCACACTCGAGCAAGGTTTTGTGTTCCATGACGTAATGGTATTATGCAAAATAAGCCATTCAGAATGCTTGTTATATGGTAGCCCTTTCGTGTTTCCCCTGTCAAATATTAATAACAAGAATTGCAGGTATAAAAACCCCTAAAACATTGTTGATAATGACATTTGCTTTTATTTAAAATAACGAATTGGATTGAAGAAAGAGAAAATATGAGTACGAGTAAAAGCCACCTTGATGTTCCTTCAATTATAAGTCGTGTTCTTTCTGTAAATACTGCTGTATATTCCTCAAGCAAACTGTTTGAGTGCCATAGGGAATGCCACGGTGTATTAGAAAACTTATCAAGTATAAAAAGCCAAGTGGATGAAACCATAAAGGAAATCGAGCGACTTTGCAATGATAGCGACTGGCCCCACAACAACCATCGACCTACTGAAGCACTAACTGAAGAGCGCTGCTCTGCAGCTCAAGAACTTTTGTTCGGGAAAACTTCAACACCGAAAAAACCTGGGGAAATTTCTCCTTTTGTACATTTTTCAATTGCTGGTGTTGGTTAGCGTCCGCTGCCGAGGTCTTCTGTGGTATGCTTCCCTCCCAACTGTATGGGCATATAAATTTGCTACGTCCAGAAATTTCCAAAAAAAAAAATTCCAGTTTTTCTGTACTTGGCTGGAGTGTGCAGACTTTGGCATGAGAGCAAAGCAAACTACATCAGATGTCTGCAACGGAGGTTAAGTGCAGCTAGGGTTTAAAAATGTTGAAATAAATACATAAATGCACCGCAGCACTGTTTAAATGGGCTCGATTGTCACTGAGCTTTTTTTTTTTTCAGGAAGGACTTCTGAAGTGGGCCAAACGAATCGAGAGAGGTATCTGCCTTATAGACGGCAAAAGTCTGGCTGATGACTTCGACGTAACTACTGGATTGGCTCGTGGAGTTCAGTGAACTTTAATCCCTCAATTGAAATGTGGTTTATATACATTTAAGGAACATGTTGCTCCTCCCACTGTGGAGACCCATTTCTAACACTGAATTTTTATTCAGAGAAAGAATGTCAAAGCAAGCCAGCCAAAGCTACGGTGTCAAATCATCATCCCAGCTGTAAGTATCTCACCTTTTAGCTTTCTCTTTAGCAGAAGCATCAGTCACTCCTGAAATGATCATGAATTCTTACTTATTATTGTCCAATGAGAATATTTAACTGGCTGTCAAGTTTGTTTTCATCCCCTGCAGCAAAATTTAAGGTGATGTAGGAATGAGTGTTGTCCTTCTGATCGTCCGTCCGACCATCACACTTCTTTTCTGGGCCAGAAGTCCTAAATCATTCAATATTTCTTAACGAAACTTCACATATGGACACATCTTATTGTGTAGAAGTGCCTTTTCATAATTCTGTCAGTCTGTCTGTCCCTTCTCTGTGTTTAGTTTCCAAGTCAGGTATCAGCCATCCTGTTTTTATTGGGGCCAGAACTTCTAAGAAGTCAATGGTCAATATATCTCAGCAAAATTTTATAATTTACAAAAATATATGGCTGTACCTTATTGGGCTGATCTGCTTTTTCATGCTTACACCCATCTGTCTGTGGGTCAGTGACGTGACATTGTCTGAGTGCACTATGTTATGTATGAGTATTTTGTGTACAGCACTGTATATAGTTTGTAAATGGAGATTTGTTAGACACTATTTAAATGCCCATTATGACTGGTCAGCGATTTGTTTATTTTGGTTATCATTTAGCAGCCTCTGGTGGTAGGTCTATAAAAAAACATGATCTGATGCAATATCACTTCTTTGTGATGAAATAGACTATTGCTTTCTAGAAGCTTCAGGCATCTATCTGCCTGGAGGGGGCCAGATCACCCAGGAATCCTGTAGATCTTTCCAGAATGTTCCTAGTCTATATAAATACTGTGATTTTGGTCAGTAGTGGCAAGGTTTTTGTTTTGGCAACACCGTTACATAGTGGCATTAGGGTGTTATTATAAGATTAAACAGTTGATTATTTGTATTTTTTTTTTTTTTAATCAGTGAAGAATAAATTTGTTTAAGTTGTCATTGCTGGTTTTCTTTGTGATTTTCAAGTCATAACAACTACTTTGGTTAGAAATCATTTTAAATGATTCATAATAAGCATCATTTTATTCTGTAAAATCTGTTTAATTTGAACATTTTTCCAGTTTATCATAAAAATGAAAGATATTTTATGTTTTGCCATCAAGTTTTTCAAGAAACATTTGGTTGCGCCACCTGACATTTTTGGCTGGCAAAATTGCAAATACAGTGCAAAACTGAACTAAAACCCTGTAAATGTTGTGCAACCATTAAGACTTGTTTAAACATACTCTTCCAACTTCAAATAAATGTATTCTTTACATTTTTAAGGATTAATTAAAAAAAACTTTTTTAAAAGGCTTATTTGTCATTGACCCCTGTCTATCTGTCCATCCTGTGGTGAGTGATCTTGGTACGTCATGCTTGTTTATAATTATTTTAAGACGGTCTGCTACAGTTGGAGAATGAACCTATAGTGTTTGGATGAACAAAAATTATTTGATGTTTGTCGCTAGCTTGGTTGGCGGTTGTGACTGTGTTTATTTGCATTTGTGTGGCCTGAAGGCGGGGCTAGAGACTGAGCGGAGGACCACAGCGACAATGCAGCCGTGCAGTGGCGTCCTGGCCATGAAGGGAGCAGTGCACTGCCGGGCCTATATGTACACTGGCAAACCTCGAGCTGGGCAGGCCATAGAGGTAGGGCACAGAAGGAATGAACTGTCCTGACCACAGCCAACACAGTCTTGCACTGGAATTGGGGACCAAGTTCTCAAGATCATTGACAATCTTCATGAAGTCTTTGAAATATTTAGCCTAACACAGAGTTTTCCGTAAACCCCTGTAAATTCATGTAAAGTTTGCTTGAATAAGATCTTCTGTCTTTGCTGCAGCTTGAATTTTAGTTATAAAGGTGCTGTGAGAGGGTACTTGTTCATTCATACTCTGTATCCTCCTTCAGGCCATAAAAAGAGACGTCATGAACACAGTTTCATGTAGAACTGAGCTGCTGTTTGAAGATCTCGTCATGAACAAAGGTGATTCCCTGACGATTATAACGATTAAATTTGTATCACTGTCCTGCTGAATACATTTGGCATACTGTGATTGATATTCACAGCCTGTCAAATACCATAAAAGTCTCTTTTTTTTTTTTGGTTGATTAATAGTGTGGTATGCAAATTTCACCCTGTGAGACCTCTTTTTATGCTGGTTTTTGTCCTAGCCACAGTTGCATTTCCCAAATTTTAGGAAACTAACTTTTTTTGTAACTTTTTAATTACACTATGATGATTGTCAAATGATTTCAGAAATTGCTATGGAAGCCACAAGTAAAGTTCCATATTCATTTTGTGCTTTGGAAGTGATTTTGAATTACATGAAGAGGGAAAATTTGTAACTGATTAAGGTAAACTATCAATTGGATTCCAATTGGTGAAATTGTTGACACATGGGGCTCTAAATTCGTTGACCAGGCGCGGCGAATGGGGGGAGCGCCGCGTCAACGGGGTGTATCGAGGCGTATTTTGCAATTTCTTGCCCGGTGCAAGTACTCCTCTGTCCCGCCTCTGTCCCTCCTGCCGGCGCAAGTGGCAAAGAGGGAGGAGAGAAGGCGTGTTTGGGTTTAATACAGCCGAGTGAAATCTTCACCAATCTAATGAGCTCCTCTCCTCACCTTTTGAAATGTTGGAATAAAGAAGCCTCTGTCCTATATCTGCATGATGCGTTAATGTTGTATTTTACTTTGCTGCTTCAGGCTTGTTTTCTGCACCACTTATGCTTATATTAAGCATTACGAATATGAGTTACCATTAACGAACTTGAATGGAATTTCAAAACGAAACTACGTCAGATCATTCAAACTTATGAAGTTGGAATGAAATACGATGGTTGCTCATTTATTTCTTCTGCATGCATCATTGGGAAGAGAAACGATGGATAGCGTGTTCCTATTATTACACCCTGTTGCTGCTTAAAATTTAGGGATGAAAGTGACGATAATAGTATTAAGCCGCTTGCACACTGGGCAGGAAACAAATTTTTCGCATGACAGATTACATTCAAAGTCAATGCAAAGACGCGAATACACGCTGGTATTTGCGTCTTTGCATTGACTTTGTATGTAATCAGTCGTGTGAAAAATTAGTTTCCCGTCCGGTGTGAAAGCAGCTGAAGGACACAGCCTACACATGCACTCGCGCGCCTACATGCACAGATCTCTCTCTCTCCCCCCTCCCAATCTCTTTGATCTGAGATCAGGACAATCGATGTAGATACTATAATTTAAGTCCTGATTCTGATAGTTACATTAAATAGTGCTTGCTGTAATTATTTATTGCATTGAAATGTGCCAGACATTCTGGAAACCTGCCTGTGAGGTTTCAGTGACGTGTGCGCCGGTCAGCCAAATTACCACTGCACAGAAAGTAAACCAGGTTGGAGCTGGCGAGCTCTCTGCGCACTTTTGGCAGAGCCTTTTGACACAAAATTGTCTGCATCATGATGAATATGTGACACTTCCCCCTACTACGCCGCCACACCCATCTTGGCACACATCCGTCTACCAAATTGCCGAAGTGGCTGCGCATGGTGTTGCACCGCACAAAATTACCACTGCGCGGGTCTGCACAGGACGAAATGACCACTGCGTGGGCTGCGCCACCCTGCGCTGCGCCAAGAAATTAGAGCCTCTGTACACATTCTCATTAATGGAAAGCATTCTGATTGCAACGTGAGTACAATCAGTGGCTCCCACAACACTGGGGAACCTGGTGACCCGGTAGAACCCCCCCCCCTTAACTCTCCGTATTTCAGCGGGTGTTTCGGGAACTTTATGAAGTGGCTTATGTGGTGCAGCATAGCGTCAACAAATTGTGCCAGACACCTTGTTACAGACGCCTGTGATATGTGCATAACATCACCAGCCACTCTCTGGAAAGACCTAGATGCCAGGATCGACAGCGCAGTTGTGACCACCAGTATGTTTTGTGGATGATTGCTGTGGCTGGATAGCTGTTCATCCAAAAGTCAGCAAAGATATACGATTGCCTCACAGTCCAGATGAAAGTGCTGGATGCACTCGGTGTCTGTTAGTCCCAGGATATCCAAACGAGGCCGATATATGCGTGGTCGTCTTCGAGCCTGGCGGGCTCCTGTTACTCTTTCCCACTCACGCAAGAGTGCAAGCAAATGCAGGACTGCCATTTTGTTTTAGATTTTGAAGGCATGGTAGAATGATGGTCTTATTTATACTCGTATTAATTAATTGCCATGTGTTTGTAATTGAATTAATTGAGAGGACAGGCTGTTGCGAAATATCCTGTGATGATTTTGTTTGATAATTTATTATGGTTATGAGAAATGTAGTTTAGAAATAAGCATGAACAATCAAATTTCGAATGTCTCAACCTTAACCACGTTAAATAAAATAAATGTTGAAATGTTTAATCACCTCATCCTATTCATTCAGTCCAGCTTCCCACAAAATTTTGTGGTAAACCATTGAATAGTTTTTGAGTAATCCTGCTGACAAACACACACACTCACACACACGTGATCACAGTACCTACGGGTGGGGGTAACATATATACTACTCAAAATTTGATAGGGATCATATTCACAATTTTTTTGTGAAATGACATGCAAATTTGGTAACTGCCACTGATGAACAATATATTGGATAAATGACATGCAGTCAGACACAAAACACATTTACAAGTGCATTTAATGACATTAAATGAGCGTGCAGCCTCACACTTTTATCTTTCACTAACACTTCATAGTTTCATCTCTGACATGTAAAGTGAAAACAGACAGTGTTCATTTGATGTTTCATTACCGCAGTTAATGTCAATAACGGGTATAGCCTCCCCTAGCTTGAATGACGGCTTGACAACGTTGGGTCATACTGTCAATCAGAACCCGAATGCTTGCAATTGGAATGTTGTTCCATTCTTCAACAAGGGCATTTCTGAGCTCTTCTAGAGTTGTGGGTTGTGCCCTACGACCGGAAATGCTGACCTGCAGCATGTTCCACACATGCTCGATAGGATTTAGGTCCGGCAAACGCGCAGGCCAGTCCATGCGGAAAATTGCCTCCTGCTCTAGGAATTGATTCACCACCCCAGCACGATGGGGACGGTCGTTATCATCCATCAAGATGAAATCAGGGCCAACAGCACTAGCGTATGGTCTTACTTACACATTGAGGATCTAATCCCTGTTCCGAACCCCTGTCATCATCCCTCTCCCCATGACATGCAGGTTCGTTCTGCCGTTCCTGCTTATTCCTCCCCAGACCATAATTGATCCGCAACCATAACGGTCGTGTTCATTGATGTAGGCATCATTAAATCACTCAGGTTGTCTTCGCCTCACCCGTTGCCTCCTGTCAGTAAAGTCCAAGCAATATCGGGACTCATCAGTGAAGAGAACTGGAGCCCAATCATTGTGTGTCCATGTGACATGATCATGAGCCCAATCACAACGGTCACGCCTATGACGCTCGGTCGGTGGAATTCGAACACATGGCCTTCTTGAGTTGAGGCCGGCAGTATGAAGACGATTCTGCATCATCTGAGTGGATACCCTGACGTTAAGTGCATTAGCAACGTGGCGTTGTGAGAAGCCAGAGTCAAGCATTCCGATGCATCTTCCCAATTGCTCTTAAGTCAATTGAGGTCTAAGACTTTGAGGATATTTTGTTATTGCTGAATGTAATGCAAAAAATTTGGGAACTTCCAAATTTTCACCAACAAGCAACACACACGTCTGAGTTGAAATGGTGAAGTGTTAGTCAAAGCCAAAATGTGAGGCTGCACGCCCATTTAATGTCATGAAATGCACGTGGAAATGTGTTTTGTGTCTGACTGCATGTCATTTATCCAATATATTGCTCATCAGTGGCAGTTACCAAATTAGCATGTCATTTCACAAAAAATTCCTATGATCCCTATCAAATTTTGAGTAGTATAGTATGAACATTCAGCTTTCATTCATCAGTTATCCTTTCAATCATTGTGTAGTTTACGAGGGCATTCCCTCTTAAGATACATTAACGGAGTGTTAATAACTTTTGGATTGCAATAAAACCAGCATACACATTCGTTCCCCAATACCAGGGTTGAGACCCACTGGATTGGCACGTCAGTCATTTGCAATTATGATATTTGTAATTGTTCTCGAGCACTAGATGGCGTCGTTGTACTTTTATGTTCTCTGTTGTATTTAACATAAATTCTGATGGAGTAGTGCTACCAATCTCTATGCAAGCCTGCTGTCAGTCTGTGCACGTCAATCAGTACTGGCTTTTATTTGAGGTGAAAGTATTTCACTGTTTTAATTAAATTAAGAGTTCTGTATGACATTAGAATGAGTTCCAATTTAAAATCCTAAGAGCATTTGTTTGACAATTAGCAGGGATTGGGTCGAGGCTCCAAGGTTGGGAAATATGACTAGTGCTTTATATGATACTTTTTGATTGAATGAGGTGGCACTAATTCATATACTGCTCATTTTCAGACTGGACATGTTCACAGATGTCAGAAGTTCACAGGCATGGCTAATTCACATTGTTTTGATTTGGGATTGGTTATGATTATGTGAGGAATGCTTAACCATGTTACTTGGTATGGTGTCTTTGACAGGAACTATGAGCAGTCAGCAGCCCCTTCCACGTCGAGTTTTTGCCCCAGTGCCAGGCTCTGCGGTTTGTGTGTGTGACTACATGTTCGCAGACGAGAGCATGGCGGATGTAAGGGAGCGCTTCAAGGAAATGCTCGACTGTGACATTCCAGAGGAGTCCATTGACACTTCACAAGAAGCTGCTGTGGAAAGTAGGCCTGTCTGCTCTCATCTGGGGTTTCCCAGGATTGTATTTCACTTTTTTCATGTTGTCAGGTTATAACATGCCATATTCAGAGCCATATTGGTCTGCAGTATAAATACAGATAGGTCTTTTGTAAAGCTTGAACCAAAGACCTATCTGTATCTATATTGCGAAAAAATATATTTTTTGTGATGACCTGATGTAATAATAGAAATCCCCTAAGCTGTATATTGTGAAAGCTCAGTAATTCATATTTAATTAGTAGGAGGAGAGTTAAAATACAGTTAATATAGAATATCATAATTCCTCAACTTGGGACATCCTAAAATCAGTGTAGTCTAAACGCTAATATTGCACTGTTGCCAGTGTTAGAATACAAAAACTTGACCAATTTAATATATTGTTTGGAGCAAAACACAGCATCCATGCTTCGATCTGTCAGAATACATTAGCATTGAATTTATGGTACAGAATGAAATTATAAAGCTGGCATCTAACGATGAATTTAGCCATATTTTTATGGCAATGACCTGTACTTTTTGCTGCCTGTACGAACCAAGCCATATGACAAAACCATTGCCACTTGCATAAACAGGTTCAGACTCATGCTGGCTGGGGAAAGTGAGGGGAATTAGAGGCTTTGCCCTGCAGGTCTTGATGAAATCCTTGTATGTGTAACCATCCTCAACGCTGGCGTACTTGAGATAATATGGAGGAGAAGTTTGTATTTTAAGACAAAAATGCATTCTGAAAGCATACTCACTTTACTGCAAGGAAATTTTACATTGTCTAAAATGAACATCTTTCACCAGTACAAAATATTGTCTTGTTAATAAAATACATTCTAGCCCTTCTGGGACAAGAGACGAAACCAAAGATCCTATAATCCCTAATGACAAGATGGGGAAACGTAAAAATGAATGGGATTTTTTTGGTCATAGTGCTGGTCTCCTTAAGTGGGCATTGCCGTCATTATGCTCAGTGTTTTCAGCAGTCATTTTGGTTGGTGTTTGTGTGTTAAATGGTGAGACATTGGGAGAGAAAGATCGATGCTATTTTCTGTCTTTGCGATCAAGTGTCTATATACAGATGACTGAATAAGTAGCTAGCTATAGCTTTTAAATTACACAATGAGCATGGAAAAGTTACATCTGCAGGCTAAGCAAGGATGGCAGTTACATTCTTGAAGAAATTCAACATGCATTCAGTCATCCGGAATTCAGTTTCTGACATTAAAACTGATCCGTGGCGAGCATCTGCGTGGTTGTAACTGCTAGTTAACATTCAATTTATTGGGAATGGCTGCACTACTCTTCTGAACTGAATACACCCAGTCAATTAGTTCCTATCAATGTGTCTCCTTCAGTCCCTCTGGCTAAACAAGACTGGCTATGTCAAAACCTAGTATATGGCTTGACTGTTCATATTAGAGCGATTGCGATGCTAATTTTTGTTAGCGCCTTAATAGTAATTCTCATGATGTTTTAGCATTGCTAATTTCCATTAGCACCTTAATTGTAATGGCCATTATGTGGTAGCATTGAGACAACTCACTCAGTCTTTGAGATAACACTGCTCAGTCAATCACTGAGGCACGGCCATTCGCGTTTGCATGAGCAAGGATTTCTTCATTCACAGGCAATTGAATCGCTAGCTTGTTTAAAAGGAAAAACTAAATTGCCACACTTTTCACAAAAGTAGCAATGTGACAAGCTTGGCTACTTCCTGCCGGGAAGGGAATATAATAGTTGCCTTGTTCGTTGCTCAAGCGCCTCCTGTTGGCTCGATGGGCGCTCGTCAGGGAGATTCTGTTCATGTCCAGGTATCCTCCGCCCTCGTTCTGAACTTGCAAAGATTCAACCAATGAGTGTCTAAGAAGCAGTGGCTGCTGGCGCGTGCTTCAGAGGAGAGCCGCGAACTGTCTACACTCTCCTGAGTTGGCAGCAAGGGGTCGCATACGAGCAAGATTTGTACATAGTTCACCAATTGGGCATTCCAGATTCGGGTGGGATTGGAGATGCCAAATTTTTAAAAAAAGTAAAAATAAATAAATAAATAAAAAATAATAAAACAAGTAAGATGCGTGTATGGGTGGGATCTTGATACTGTGGCCCAACCCTCCAATCACTGCTGCGCAGAATGGCTCCAAATGTGCAAGATGGCAGTGTCTGAAGTTTTTTTTTGCTCCATTTTTGTACAGTGTGCGGAAGTGGAGGTGCATCGTCCATCTTTATATAGTGTTTATGCAACGTAGTTGGAAACCATCTCGCCTTATCACATTGCATTGTTGACCCTTGCATTGATGGAATAAAAATTGTCTTGGAAGAGTGAATGTAATTTTATCCCTGCATGTCTGCAGTGAGCGCTCTGTTTGTCCGTTTGTTTGTGAGTGCTCGACTGGACAGAAATTTCAACCTATTCGTTTCATATTTGACGTGGGTCTTGTAAGGTCACAAAGCCTACCAATTTTGAGAGCGATTGCTCTAGGGGGCCCGGGGAGGCACCTCGAGCAGCAGGCAACCGACTGTCTAGTTTTGTCAATGGGGTTGAACTAAAACAAGTGTCTGTGTAGAGCACATTTTTTTTTGCATGGAGAGTTTCTGTGAATTTCTATGGGACTATTATTCTATTGGGTTTGGTTTGCTTGAACAGCCAAAATACTAAATTCGCGGGCCTACTCTCCACCAAATGTGGTCGGAAGCCTACAAGTGTCCAAAAATAGGCAGATAGTAATGGGTGATCAAATGCTCTTGTTAGTTAGGGGAGCAAAGAAAACAAATCAAATATTATTGGCAAATGCACTGTTGACAGTCCTGCTGATATTGCTGTGGTAGTGGAAATGAACTATTTGCCTCTGTACATTCATGTAATTCTGAAAAATGTATAAGTAAAATATAGGTTGGTAAATCACTCTCTGATTTCTCTTTCATCTTTCAGAAAATGAACCTTTGTAGTAATAGTTATTATCATCACTATTTCGGGAACATTAGTACCATTTACTTTCCTTTCACTATGGCTTTCAGACCCATCAAACTTTCCTTCTGAAGAAACCATGGAGATGTTGACACCAGAGATTCCGGCGGAAGCTTCAAAGAGACAGAAATCCCTTCAGCCTTATATCGGTATGTTTGCCCTGTGTCCTTCCCTGCCTGTATATGATCAGTCTGTGAAGTACTTCTGCCTCTTGTCATACGTGTTCCTTTTCCTTCCATGTGTCCGTTCTTTTTTGGGCTGTTTACACCAAGCAGCGACAGTTCCTTTTTTGTGTGTGCTTTGGTGTGAATGGCCACTTTGTTGTGTTGTATAACTTGATTACTTTTTGCCAAGGCCATAATCCATTGGAGTTGACCTAAAATTGCGATTTGAGGCTGGCTATTTAGCTATTACTGGTACCGGCTTTCAATAAAAAACGGTTCAGGGAAGATGCATCATTTTGGTTTGCGTAATGTTTTCTTACAAGAAACAGCGACACCACAGATGGTCAGTTATGAAATTGAAACAAGATGCTATTAAGAAATATCATGTTTGGAAAAATACTGTGGTTCAAAAAGAGGCCCCCCCCCACACACACACACACACACACACACACAGAACACACTCCACTTTCTAAACCTAAAACAACTAAATTACTTCAGAGTTAGTGATTATTCCCATATTCATGGATATTTATGCTACCTGTAGATAAGCCCCCATGATTTTCCATTATTTTGCATTCAAGTTTTGTGAACCTGGACATTTTTCTTTTTTTGCCATCAAGGTTTATCAAACATTATACTGATTGCTTATGCTTATCTCATTGAGAATAAAATAAATGCAATTTTCATCCTTCTTTTCCAACATTTCCTCTTGGGTGGTAATGTGATTGCTCCTTCATGCGTCATCGTACATGAATGCGGCACCTTGCGTGCCATTGCTATATATAATTTAATCACTGGAGAATTTTTTCTAATAGGCAGGGGTGGTTTGTCATTGGTTATCTTGTGCAATCTCTGAAGCTTTCCCCACCCCCGCTGGACCCTGTTTCTCGTGTATTTATTGTTGTTTGGCAGGTGTGGCGGTGGCTGCTGGGTTTGCACTCCTGGCCACGGGGATGTCCTTACTCTATCTCAGTGACTAAGCGAGTAAGAGAATGCTTGGTTAAAATGAATAACAAAAAGTTAAGGAGACACTGAGTGGAACGCCAAAGCTAAATGAAATTCACATTTGAAGTCAAGCCTATTCAAGTTCTTTTACTCCTGTTTTTAATCTGAGATTGTTTTTTTCATCCTGTCAGCAGCTGGGTATGTGCAGAGAGGAAATTGAATGCTGGTGCTCTGGAATGTTTCAAGAAATCCCCCAGGGATGACTTTGTGTTCCTCCACGGTCTTCGCCACCTGCTATGTGTGCCAACTAAACTTCTTAAGCTTTCCCTGGAAGTGTACGTAATGCCAGCTCTGAGGCATATTTGCCAAGGCTAGATTACTGAGCTTTGCAGATATCTGCACAGAGTCAATCCCAGAACTGTTTTTACTTCTGTTCGTGTTTCAACAGTTGGTGCGTTCCCAGCATAGTTATCCAGCTAACTCAATAATCCTGCTTTGTGAAACGGGGCCTGCACGGGATGGGATATATCATAATTTGACTCGATTTATGTGGAAGTTTGGAAATACAGAAATGTCCCTCATTTAGAGGGTAAAGATGTCGACATTAGTTATGAAGGATACATAATTCAGTGTTCTGTTGTTAACGGAAGAATTCAGTGATGAACTTATTTTGATTGTTTGTTAAACAAGCAATGTACAATAAAATATGGTCGTTTAAGTATACTTTTGTGGATTTTTTTTACTTATGAAACTGCCTTTGAGGATCATTTGTGTGTTGTTGTCTCTCATTGTGTTATGTTGTCATACTCAGTCTGCATAAACTGGGCCCATATGCTGTGAATATACTATAAACAAAAATGTTTGTTCAGAATCTAAAAATGGAGCATCTGAAATATTCCTTTTTAGCTTACCGGCTCTATGGGCCGATAAGCTATTGCCGTGGTGTGGTGCCGTCGTGCGGAACATTTTTTATCTTTTTTTTTTGGCCTGATGAATTTTCGTGTAAATTTGCAATAGCATACTACTAGACCATATCTCCAGATGTTTTTTCCCGAGTTTTTGATTCATTTTTGTCCGTTTTATGATTTCAAAAATCATTTCTCAAAAACTGCGTTATAAATTTTTTTCTAAATCAGGCATTCAACTTACTTTGGTACCATCAGTGTACAGTGCGAGCACCGTTTTGATTGAATCGATGGAAGTGGGTCTGTTGGGGGCGCTGTACTTTATGAATATGCGAGATGGTCTGAGGCCAAATGGTTGCAGATAGAGATTAAGGGCTCTAATTTCGTAGACCAGGCGCAGGCGCGGCGCATGGGTCACAGATGGAGCCTAGGTTTGTGTTACTGACATAGAAGTCACATATCAATTTTCATTTGGTGACATTCAGCTTGACTGTTGATGACATTCGAAGGTCAAAGTTGAAATAATGCAATTACAATGAATTGTCTTGCCAAAACGTTCACTGATGGGGCTCTAATTTCTTGGCGCAGCGCAGTGTAGTGCAGCATGACGTATCGTGGCGCAGCCCACACAGTGGTAATTTCATCTGGTGCAGCCAGCGCAGTGGTAATTTCGTGTGGTGCAACACCGTGCGCAGCCACTTTGGCAATTTGGTAGGAGGACGTGCGCCGAGATGGGTGTGACGGCGTGGTTGGGGGAGGTGTCACATATTCATCAAGATGCACTGACAATTTCGTATCAAAAGTCTCCGCTTAGTTTGTGCAGAAAATTTGTCAGCTCCAACCTGGTTTACTTTCTGTGCAGTGGTAATTTGGCAGACCGGCGCAGAGTGCGCATATGTCACGTCACCGAAATCTCGCAGGCAGGTTTCCAGAATGTCAGGCACATTTCAATGCAATACATAATTACAGCAATCACTATTTAATGTACCTTTTTGAATCAGCACATAAATTATTGTATCTATATTGATTGTCCAGATGTCAGATTAAAGGTGGTTGGCACGTGTAATGGAAACCCCACCTGGCTAAATCAATGCAGCTGAATCTGTGATGCAAATTAACGACTTCGCATCTCTCTCAGCCAACCACAAACTGCCTCGGCATCAGGCAGTAGCAGTGCGTGTGTGTGTCAATATATGCTTGTGTTCTATGCTCAGTAAAGCCGCTTGCACACTGGACGCGATACAATTTTTTTCGCACGACTGATTTCAGTCGAAGTCAATGCATTGAGTCTATGCAGTGACTTTCGATGTCTTCGGTGTCTACGTGTCCGAAAGTCGGACAGGGTTTTGATACATCTCCGTACATTTTTCGAGTATTCCAGGGATTATTAGATGTACAAACTTGTTTGTGTTCGACCTTCACAAAATGCTAATTGTTAGCGATCGACTTGTCTTGGTCTTTTTATTCGTCTGTTTTCTTCCGTTGAAGATGGATGGATCGAACAGATTCACGCTTTATTTCCACACCAGAGATAAAATAGTACTTGTAGTCAGTGAGCAAATGAATTCCATGACCATTGACAGTGTGAATAAATTATCGCATGCACGATCAAGACTGTCCGACGCGAAATACAAAATAATCCATGTCCGGCAGCCAGCAAAAAGTAAAAGCATTGGTATGAGAACAGATTTATAATGAAATAAAGAATAAAAAAATATCACCAAGACGCCAACAAACAGCACATCCAAAAAAGATGGCCTGCAAATAAATAAATCGCAGTGTTCATTGGATGTTCTGTTCGTTGTTAAAACCTTTTTTTTAATTCTTTATTTCGTTATCCATCTGTTCTAATCGTCCTGTTTTTTGTTTTTGTTTTTTGCTGTCAGACACGGAGTATTTTGCATTTCATGTTCGACAGGCATTGTACATTGTCCCGCGCCAATGTCGACTCACTTTATTGAACAGAGCTTAAACAGGCACATTGATTTAAATTCTCGGTAGGGGAGAGCTGGTACGAAAGTTACATTTTTCTCATGGACGTCATTTTAAAAGATAACGTGACAGACCGAAAACATCTGTGCATTTTTGGAGCAATGAACTCCTTTTGTGTGTGCTCTGTCAATATCATGTTCAAAATCATCCCAATATATATTGACTTCGGCATAGTCCGATATCGAATGGAAGTTGCGCATTGCTACTTTCGACCCATCCAGTCGGGAAGAAAGTAATGCACGGGCAGGGCAAAAGTAACGAGATAAATTTTACTGGAATCTTTTTAAATTTCAGTTGTTAAAACAGTAGCCAAAACAGTCAGACATTTGTTTTAAACATTTTAATTTGCTTCAAATGTTTCAAAAGTAAACTTGAACATGTTTAACGTGCAATTGGTCTTTTTTATATTTTCACTATTTTTTATAAAAATGACTTTACTCATTATCTCAGTTGTGACCGATATAATGAACGGCACCCTCAGTGCATGCCTCAGGTGACCACAGCAGATAAAAGATGCACTGCACCCACACTTCTCCAGGCTAAGATGAGGCTAATGTCTCCCCACAAACAAGACATTCCTCATCATTGCCCTGAGAAACTGTGGTTGCAGCGTGTCCACTAAACCTCGTTTTCTTTGAGTTTTGAAGAGGACTGTTTTTCTGGCCCCTCTGTCGAATCTCCTCCTCCAAAGCAGCTTTCACTGGGGTGTTGGTCAGTATTGCTGCTGACCTGCAACATTCAACGAGATTATAGGCAGAATCAGCTTGTTTTTATACAAGCAAGAGAATCAAGACAAGTTAAAAACGACACTCTGCTCACCTCTTTCTGCCTCTTCTTTTATTTTATTTTCTCGAGCCAGCCTTTGGATATGGGCGAACCTTTTCTGGGCTGAACCTCAGTATTGGCGTGCCACTAGATGTTCCTGGAACCACTAGCATACCTGGATAGATAATATAAAAAAATGCTTGGCAAGGCTCAACATGCACATTTAAAGACACACACAGACACAAACTCTCACCATCTACAGGAATGGCAGACTCATGGGGATGCAGCTCGAATGGGCTCTGGCTAGGTTGGTGCCCAGATAGCAAGCACCCCTGCTCCGGATCTGCCCCGGCTCTGTGCCGACTCCAGCTGATCCAGCTCAGAGCCGGGTGTAATATGGTGTCCAATGTAGCATAAAAAAGGTAAATTCCCAGATAGCAAGCACCTCCGCTCCGGATGTGCCCCAGCTCCAGCTGATCCGGCTCAGAGCTGCGGCAGATCTGGAGCGGAGGTGCTTGCTATATGGCGGTAGTGGTGTAGCTCTGTCTGCGGTGTTACTCCCACCTCTTTAGGACTCAGACCAAAATATACATCAGCAGCTCTCTTTATATATACCTGCAGTCTCTTCTCCTGTTCTTCTGTGAAGACTTTGTTGTGAGCCCTGTACCTTGGGGCTCTGGTCTGCTGCCTTCCTGAACAGGGTGACATGACAAAAGCCATGCAACTCTGCAGCCCTCCTTACACTCTCGCCTCTTCGGACATCAAAAAAGGCCCTTTTGTTAATCTCTGGGTCAACCGTTCCTCTCTGGGTAGTTCTGACCCTAACTCTTGGCGTTTTCTGTTCGTAAAAACATAACACACATTTTTAATGGGCTTTTAAACACAAAATGCGGCCGCATTAGCAGAGAGGGACGAACGTAACTGTTGCTACTTCAGTCCCGACCGTGACTCCTGACATTTGAACGAGGATTGCTTCTTAAGTGGAAAAAGTCTGACATTTCAAACTTCAGGATATGTTACAAAACTAAATGACCTATCATTTCATCATAAATATGACACATGGAGTGATAAAAACAATCTTTAAATGGAAAAAGTTTGCAATCTGTCTGAATTTACTCACCGCTGTGAAAAACAGTCTTCCCGGTCTCGTCCCGCGAGGAAGCGACGACACCAAGATTTTTTGGGGGTCTGGAGAGGGGCGCGAGCGCACCAGCGCTCCCCTACACATCTTGAAGAACTAAGCCCTCTTATCAAAACATTCACGTTTAATATCTAATAGATTCAGTAGATTTGAAGTAATTAAGAACAATAATCGACTGTTGGACACGGACTTATATGGAAACCATCCGACTGTCAGACATGGAGATATATTAAAACCCTGTCCGACTTTCAGACACGTAGGCACTGCGTTCAATGCAATCTGTCGTGCGAAAAATTTGTTTTGTGTCTAGTGTGCAAGCGGCTTAATACTACTATTATTGTCACTTAGGTTTTATCGTTTTTACTGGGGGAAAGGAATACAGCCTGATTGCTATGACCTTGTACTGAGTTAAGATCACATATTGAAACTAGGCTTATGCCGTCGGAGGCGACGGCTGGGGGTATATCCCCCCCAATCCTCCAATTCCCCAATCCTAGAATAAACCTTGAATAAACTTTCATTTGAACTTAATTTCAGGTCAATCAGTCGAAGGGTTCTGAAGATATGGCCAAAATGGTAATTTTCAATCACAAAACGCCACCTGGTGGCAAAATATTGAACCATACAGGTATGATGTTGTCATGTGACATGTTGTGAGGTCATGACCTTGCAGTTGCACATAGTTTCATGTCAATTGGAGAAATAGTTCCAAAGATATAGCAAAAATGGTGAATCTTTATGATACTTACTTATGTGCAAAACTTGAAATTTGTAATTGAAATATCACTGAAGTTATCGCGGAACAGTGATTTTTTTCAGTTTTTGGCCCCTGGTGGCCAATCTAGAAATGGTAAATTGTCCAAAATCAAATCAGTTTTTCCTCTTTATGATACTTGCTTATGTGCAAAAGTTGGAATTTCTAATTGAAATATTACTGCAGTTATCGCGTTAACACTGAAATCAGTTTTTGGCTCCTGGTGGCCAATCTAGACATTGTAAATTGTCCAAAATCGAATCAGTTTTTCCTCTTTATGATACTTACTTATGTGCAAAATTTGGAATTTGTAATTGAAATATTACTGAAGTTATCGCGTTAGTGCGGCGGCGGCGGCGGCAGCGGCCGGACCAAAAACATAATATCCCCCATTTATAAATAAATGTGTAACGTATCTTGCATTGTTGTCCATGCATATTAATGCCAAAATTATGGCATTTATTGATTTATGCAGCAACAGGGTGTAATAATAAGACTACACTATCCATCTTTTCTCTTCCCAGAAGAAATAAATGAGCAACTGTCATATTTCATTCTAACTTCATAAGTTTGAATGATCTGATGTAGTTTTGTTTTGAAATTCCATTCAAGTTCACTATTGGTAATAGTTCGTGAATGCCCTAGCTAGCCAGCTAACTTATATTCGTAATGGTTAATATAGACGTAAGGGGTGCAGAAAACATGCCTGAAGCAGCAAAGTAAAATGCAACATTAACGCATCATGCAGATATAGGACCGAAGCTTCTATATTCCAACACATTAAAGGTAAGGAGGAGCTAATTTGATTGGTGAAGATTTGACTTGGCTGTGTTAAGCCCAAACACGCCTTCTCTCCTCCCTCTTTCGCCACTTGCGCCGGCAGGAGGGACAGAGGAGTACTTGCGCCAGGCTACGCCGGGCACGAAATTGCAACATACGTCTGCACACACCTCATTCGCGCGGCGCTCCCTCCATTCGCTGCGCCTGCGCCGCACCTGCTCCTGCTCTACGAATTTAGAGCCCATGGAGTCTAGGTTTGTATACTCAGCAACAAAAGTTTCTGTGACACCAATATTGTTAATTATTTTTCATAACGCAATTATGAAATTGTCATACATGGTGATATCAGACTGAAACAGTACACGTAAACACAACATTGAAATGGAAATCATGAAAATGCGAGAAAATGACTTTGCACGTGAAAATGTGCGTAAATCATGCTTGTGGATGGCAATAAAAGAGGAGAATTTTTGGAATGTTCACATTGTGCCTGATGAACGACGGAAGCATCACTTATCGAAAACACAGCCATTTCGGATCAGGAACTCTACCCTCTAAATGCCAAGACTGTCTGAAAATGATCGGTGGAGGGCCATTGGGATGATTGAATCCGGAACCTCGCAGAGGGAAGTTGCTCATCGCCTGAATGTCCACCGAAACACCATTTGGAACTTATGGCAGCGTCATCAGCAGACAAGACATGTCAGAGACCGTCCTCGCAGCGGCCGTCCACGAGTAACCACTCCCAGACAGGACAACTGGATTCGAACAACCCATCTCCGAAATCGATTCCAACCTGCAACCATAACTGCAAGAACGATACCTGGTTTGAGGCGACTGTCTGCACAGACAATCCATCGCCGTCTCCGTCATTTTGGCATTGTCCCACGTCGGCCAGCAAGACGTCCAATACTCACAGTACAACACCGACGACTGCGTCTACAGTGGGCACAACAACATCGACGGTGGATCCAACGTCAGTGGGATCTTGTACTCTTCACTGATGAATCAAGATTCATGCTTAACCGATGTGATGGTCGTTTACGTGTATACCGTCGACGTGGAGAACGTTATGCCAACAACTGTGTTCAGGAATTTGATCGTTTTGGAGGTGGTAGTGTCATGATTTGGGGAGGGATCACGGCTAGAAACAGAACAGATTTGCTTGTTATTGATGGAAATCTGACAGGTCAAAGATATCGCGATGAAGTGCTACGGCCATTGGTGGTACCGTTTTTGATGCAACATGGTCCCGGAATAACGCTGCAACATGATAACGCCAGACCACACGTTGCAAGGATTGTACAGCAGTATCTGATGCAACAACATGTCAATGTCCTGCCGTGGCCAGCCAGATCCCCAGACATGTCCCCAATCGAGCATCTTTGGGACGAGATGGATCGACGTTTGCGGCGGTTGGATAACCCGCCAGCTACACTCCAGGAATTGTGACAACGTCTACGTCAGATTTGGAATGACATCCCACAGCAATTTCTGGCACATCTGATTCGGTCCCTGCGCCGGAGATGCGTTGCTTGCATCATGGCACGAGGAAGTCACACCCGGTATTGAAGTGTGAAGGTCACAATTGGTTAGACGTCAGACAAGTGCTTCATGACGCATGAAAATTACATTTTTCGTTTTGAGTGACGTTGGCACTGAAAAGTCAGTGTTTCTCCTGTTAAATAAACATATTGATTGCATTGAGATCTTTGCGTGTCATTTATAACATACACATAAATGGTGTCACAGAAACTTTTGTTGCTGAGTATATTACAGACATATAGGAAGTCCATGAACTTTGATTTGGTGACCTTCAAAGGTCAAATGTGACTTATTGAAAATTCAATGACTTGTTTCACTAAAACAGCTCAAATAGAGCCTAAGTTTGTATTACTGACATCTAGGAAGTCGCATATGAACTTTCATTTGGTGACATTCAACTTGACTGTCAGTGACCTTTGTAGGTCCAACTCCTCAGTGAAATTATAATGACTTGTACCACCAAAATGGTCACAGATTGTGCCAAGGTTTGTATAGAGACATTTAGAAAGTCACGTATGAAGTCCATTTGCTGACCACAACTTGACATTCTGTGACCTTTAAAATTCACAATTGCTATATTTAATACATATTGACATATTTTAATGACTTGTATCACCAAACCTGCTTCAGAGCTTAGGATTGTATAACAGAAGGTCTTATAAATCTTTCTGAACTTTTATTAAGTGACCTTGACATTGATTTTCATTGATTGAAATGTCACACTTTACGTGAAATTTTCTAAACTTGTATCATCGCTGTAAGACTGCTTGCCGGTAAGCTACAGGACCCTTGGTCTTATATTTTTGTCTTCCTTTGGAGGAATGCACCTACTCATAAAAGCCATCTTAGGCCCCTCATGCTTCTTTCTCCATCCCTAATATTGTATTTTAAAAAAACCATTTTCTCCTATTGATTAATTTTCACAATTTTTATGTTTTAATGAAGCTTAAATTTCGCTTCTCAAATGCATGAACATCAACAGGTACAAGTACAACATATCTTCAGTTTTACATCCCCCAATTCCAATGAATTTGGGACATTGTGTAAAACATGAATAAAAACAGAATGCAATGATTTGCAAATCTCATAAACCCACATTTTATTCACAATAGAACGGAGACAACATATCAGATGTTGAAAGTGAGACATTTTACCATTTCATGAAAAATATTTGCTCATTTGGAATTTGATGGCAGCAACACTTCTGAAAACAGGGCCATTTTTACCATAATATAGCATCCCTTCTTCTTTTAACAACAGTCTGTAAACATCTGGGAAGACCAATTGCTGCAAATTTGGAACAGGAATGTTGTCCCACTTGTTAGATGTGCTCAGTATTCCTGGGTCTTCTAAGCCAGATGTTTCGTTTTATGATGCGCCAAATGTTTTCTATTGGTGAAAGGTCTGAACTGCAGGCAGACCATTTCAGCACCCGGATTCTTGTACAGTGAAGCCATGTTGTTGTGATGGATGCAGTAGGTGGGTTAGCATTGTCTTGCTGAAATATGCAAGGCCTTCCCTGAAAGAGACGTTGTTTTAAAACCTCTATATACTTTTCAGCATTGATAATGCCTTCCCAGATGTGTCGGCTCCTCAGGCTATAGGCACTAATGCAACACCATGCCATCAGAGATGCAGGCTTTTAAACTGTGCGCTGATAACAAGCTGGATGGTCCCTCTCCCCTTTAGGCCGCACGACCTGGCGTCCATCGTTTCCAAAAAGAATGTCAAATTTTGATTAATCTGACCACAGAACAGTTTTCCATTTTGCCTCGGTCCATTTTAAATGAGCTTTGGCCCAGAGAAGAAGGTGGCATTTCTGGTTTGTGTTCATATATGGCTTCTTCTTTGCATGATAAAGATTTAACTTGCATTTGGATTGCATTGGATTGCACAGCAAACTGTGTTTACAGACAGTGATATCTGGAGGTGTTCCTGATCCCCTGCAGTGAATTCCAGAGCAGTATTATGGCTGTTTTTAATGCAGTGCCGCCTGAGGGCCCGAACATCACAAGCATCCAATATTGACCTTCGGCCGTGTCCCTTGTGCACAGAGATTTCTCCAGATTCTCTGAATCTTTTGATGATATCATGTACTGTAGATGTTGGGATATTCAAAGTCTTCGCAATTTTACATTGGGGAGCATTTTTCTGAAATGCTTCCACAATTTTTAGACTCAGTTTTTCGCAGATTGGTGAGCCACTGCTCATCTTTACTTTAGAGAGACACTCTCTTAAATGTTCTTTTTATACCCAGTCATGTAACTGACCTGTTGCCAATTAACCTAATTAGTAGTAAAATGCTCTCCCAGCTGTTTTTTTTTTATTTTTTATTTAGTACCATCTCCTATTCCAGCCTTTTGTTCCCCTCTCCCAACTTTTTTGAGATACTGTATGTTGCAGCCATCAAATTCAAACTGAGCTAATATTTTTCATAAAATGATAAAATGTCTCAATTTCAACATCAGATATGCTGTCTAAGTTCTATTGTGAATAAAATGTGGGTTTATGAGGTTTGCAAATCATAGCATTCTCTTTTTTTATTCATATTTTGCACAACTTCTTTGGAATTGGTGGTTTGTTGTAGAACAGCAGCTGTAATGAATTGAATGTCAGGTTCTTGGTTTTTTTCAACTTTCACTACACAACACAATTTATGTTGAGAGCTGCAAACGTGTTCGTACAGGAGGGGAATACAGAGGCAGTCATGGCTCTCCGCCAGCCGCTCACACCCATGTTCAGGTTGGTGATTACAGGGAACCTTGTCTGGGCTTGCCCCTCACCCCACCATTATCCTAATCTGCTGAACTCACTCAAACGGAAGCTTAACCTAAAAGCGCCTGCAATCCACGTGCCGCCGATACCAGCAGCCTTTGTGAGCAGTTTACCCTGCCCTTCAAAGGAATGTCAGTGTCACCCTTATTTCCCATTCTTTTACAATGCGTACATTCACTTAAAATTTCTTGTTTCTTAGCTTCACATGAACTCCCATAATGTCATCACTAGCAACCTGTGTGTTTGTGTTGGAAAGCTGGTAATTGTTTTATGATATAATTCATAATTTTTGGAACAACAACCTGTGGCTAAATTTAATATTGTTTTATGATAAAGTCATAATTTTTGGAACAGCGACCTGTGACTAAATTTAATTTCATTGACACAAGCTATACTTGTGACGCAAGTTTGTGTACCTGTTCAGGAAGACTGCGACTCGTGAGATCTGCAAAGGGATTCTTGTTTCAGTCCTGAAACTGTTGTTTTTCCTTCTTTGATCCCAACAAAAGAAACTTTTACAAATATTTCACTCTGGAATTCATCACAATGTAAAATTGCTAGGACTGTAGTTTGACAGATGCAAGGATGTCAACTTTCAGGGGAGTTGATATGGAAAGGTTTTGTGGTTGTTTTTGTGAGCCTTTGGGTTCATTTCAAAATGACAAAAAAGATTGTTATCCTCCATCTGGTTTAGGCCTAAAATCGCTGGTGATTTACTTGTGTCATAATAATTTATCACATTTCCTGTGCTGCGTTCTTCGCTTTGTAATAGATTAAATCTCTAGACCTTTAAAAGTTGGCTTATGAACAAAGGGATTGTCTGCATTATTTATGTGATTGTGGGCTCCCTCAAGCTAGTTTATTTCTTGGTTTATGTGTTTAGTCAGTTTTTGATCTGATTTCAGTTTTAGTGCTTTTCTATCTCCATGTTGAGATGTTAATTTCTATTATTTGTGCGTGGTAATTGTGTTCACTTACCCATTAGAGAATGCACAATAGCAGCATCACTGCTTGACAAGGACCCAGATCAAAGTCATTAAACCAGAAACCAGAGAACGAGGCAAAGTGCCGTTACTGTGAACTCAAGAAATACTGGCACCCCTAAAGAAGGTGAGCGAAAATATTAATAAATTAAAGCTTCCAGCAGCATGTGAAGAGCCAAGCAAAGGCTCCTCTCTGCGCTCCATATGACAACAGATGGGTTGATTCTCCACTTAACAGTGAATCTAATGGCATTTCTGAGCATTTGTGAAGAATTTGCCATGTGATTTTTAAGAAGTTCGGCATTTATATTACACTTGCAATACAGTCTCATCTTGAATTTGAAGCTCTAAGTTGCTCAAGCAAAAACAGAAGACTCAATTTTCCTGTTAAGACTTGATTAAGGCTTTTCCAAGCATTCCTGAAGAATATGTTATTTCCAGATAAAGTGCAGCATTAGATCGGATTCGCTGTGTGGAATCTTTTTTGTAAAATTAGAGGAAATGATGCTAACAAGTAGTGTGTCCTATTAATGCCACATTTTGGAGACGAACTTAAGAAATCCCCCAGATAACACATACCAGATTTTGAGCTAATTGGTTGAATCATGTAGGTTGGATTAAAAATATCAGTTTTTCTGATTTTTCACTGAAGCAAATAATGAGTACAAGGGCTTCACTGAATAATCGTAATTACTTGTAGAATGCTGTGTCTGAAGTTTTCTTTTATTTTTTTCCCCTAATCCCTACGTACATATATGCAATCACACACACACATCATATATTATTAGACTTCTACATATTGTTATTTTCATTCCCATCCTTCTGCGACTCTCAGCGCCTTCCATCTATCATTATATACACATAACCTCCTGTTTTCTTGTGCCATCATGCATTCAATTTTACTGTGATGTTTTACGAAGAGTTTGAATCTCTCTGTCCTCAAAGCATCCACAGATTTTGATTTAAAAATGAAAATTTTCCCAAGAAGTATTAGAATGCTGATTATTTTTCCGGAGTCATTTTTTAGACTGCCCAGAAGTATGGTGGGCAAATCAAGCGTAAAATTACTAGAATATAAATCCAGCCACCTCTGAACCCCCGTCCGAAACAGACCTACACATGGGCAGTACCAAAATAAATGATCCTCTGACTCAACCTCTTTGCGACAATCTACACAAGTTAGACCCCTCAATTCCCAAAATATAAAGCATCTTTCGAGGGGCCGAAATGTATATATTAATTTAAATTGAAAAAATCCTATTGATGAATCAATTGTTTTGAAAATTAAACTGAAAACCTGGTTCCATGGTATCGGAAAATCTAGCATATACTCCTAAGAATCTAGAATATTGTGAGGAGTGGCTCTTAGTTTTCTTGATTCAAGATGAAACTTATAAATCATTCTATTTATGCTGGTTTTTTCAATCCACTGAAGGTTTTTCGGAGATGGTCGACAGACAAGCTCCTTGCTACTTCCTGTAACAATTCCTCTTTTCCACTTTAGTGGTATTGCTGCAACCAATGGATTGAACTTTTGGAAAGGACAAAATTTGCTATAAATGTCAATTATCTCTTCATAAGACATTAATTTACCTTCATTATTTACAATATCATTTATAAAGATAATGCCAGAATCAAACATGTTTTCCCAAAAAATCAATTTCTTACCAATCAAGATATTAGAATTGAACCATATGATTTGTTGCAAAATTTCCTCTGTATTTTCTGGAGGATAGAATTGGAATTGCAGCCAGCTTTGTATGGCTTCCTTTAAAAACAGGCGTACATTAATGAGCAGATCCTCATTGAATTGTGAGAACTAGGTGTGTTTAATCTGTAGAAAGAGAAACAGTCTCTTCTTAAAAATCGGGTGTACATTGTCCAATAGTCTCCTGGAAAACCATCTTGGGTTTTAAAAAAATTTTGGAATCAGGGAGGCTTTAAGGGAGAGATTCAGTTAAATTTAACAATTTTAGGCCACCTGATTCATATTCAATGTAAAGATACACTCGCTTAACTTTATCTGGTTTACTATTCCATATACATTTGAAGGTTTTCTTCTCATATTGTTTGAAAAATGATTCACTTGGTGAAGGTAATGTCATAACCAAATATGGAAATTGACGTGTGATTATTACAGTCAATGCAGTGTATAAATACCCACAGCAAGTACCACACGAAGACTAGGGTTGAGTGTTAGGTAGCCTTGGTTGTGCAGTTAGGGAGAATTTCTCTGTCTGGAACATTGGTTGTCAATTACTCTAAGTGTGAGCACTGGGTCCTTTAAAGGGGTTTTGCTGTCTTTGTTTGAACTTGGTGTGCTACATTACGGTGAGTCCTGCACGACCGCTGCAGAGCCAGCCCCGCTCTCAGTGGTTGACCCAACCTTGGTGCAGACAGCTGGGTTGTCATTTGAGTAGCAGAAGAAGTTGTTGACCTTGCAGTTTGAGCAGGAAAAACTGCGTAGGCAGTTGCACAGGGAGGATAGGCTTGAGTAGGAGAAGATTAGGCAGGCAAAAAAGCTTGAATTGGAGAAAGCACAGCAGGATACTGAGAGGATGAAACTGGAGCTGGAGCAGTCGAGATTGAGACTAATTGGTGAAGGAAAGCTTTCCCCGGAGGGGTCGAGTTCAGGAGACTCTGTTGGTTCTGCTCCAGTTGCAGTAGATGTTGTTTCCAACCTGCATTTGGTCCCAACTTTTAATGAGCGTGACCCAGATACTTTATTTACTCTTTTTGAACGTGTGGCTAATGCAAGGAATTGGCCGGATGTGGACAGAGCGTTAATGCTCTAATGTGTTCTCACTGGGAGAGCCCAGGAAGTGTACTCAGCTATTTGTGGAGAGGATGGCTCGAGTTATGAATCTGTGAAGACTGCTGAATTGAAGGCTTATGAGTTGGTACCTGAGGCTTATCATCAGAAAGTCAGAGGTTGGGTAAAGTCTGATAAACAGACAAATGTTGAATTTGTCCATGATCTGTATTCCTACTTTTACGCTGGTGTATAGCCACTAAGGTTAACTCTTTTCAAGATCTTTGTGAGCTCATTGTGTTGGAGCAGTTTGAGAATGCTAGTCTGCAGTGCATTGCTACCTATATAAACGATCAGAAGCCCACCACTGCATTAAAAGCTGAATTGGCCGATGATTTTGTCTTAACACATAAGGGTAAATTCATGGAAGACCGCTATGAAGGTGGTCGGAAAGGGATGAATAATTGTGGAGCAAAGGTTTTGAAACCTGGTCCATTGCGCAGTGAGGGGGCCGTAGTGTGCAACTACTGCCGTGGAGAAGGTTATGGGAGGATCAGTGTCCAGTGTTGAAACCAAAATTTAAGCAGAATGTACCCCCACATGCTCCAGCTATGCTTTGCTCTGCTGTTTCTGAGAAGAGGGCAGTGGCCCTGGAAGCTGGTTGTGGTTTTGAACTGTTCATTACTGATGCTGGTTGGTAGAGACTATCATGTTCCTATTAGGGTATTACATGACACAGGTGCTAAACACTCATTTATTGTGGAGTCTGTACTGCCTTTCTCAAGTGAGACAGAAACGGGCGATTTTGTGCTGATAAAAGGAATGGAAATGAGTTTAACTCCTGTGCCTCGTCATTTTGTGGTGCTGGATTGTGAGCTAGTTCAGGGCACTGTTCCAGTTGGGGTGCGCCCAGCATTGCCTCTCGATGATGTGGTCATGATTTTGGGTAATGATCTGGCTGGTTGTGCTGTGTGGGCTAAGGGGCCTCCACCTCCTGTGTTGGTTCCAAAACCACAAGCATGAGCTGGGCGTGATGATGGTCTGAGATTGCCCGAGGTTTTTCCAATCTGTGCTGTCACACGTGCACAGAGCCGTAAAGTCTCGTCTTGACTTGCTGTCTAACCCTAGTGATGGTGCGGAGCTGCCTGAATATGTGGTGGTGTGGTGTGACTTGCCTTCATCTATTTCAAGGGAAGGCTGGGTGAAGAGTCAAAAGGCTGATTTATCGCTGTCTGTTCTGTGGGATGAGGTGCTGTCAGCTGACAAGGCCAGAGACGTTGCTAAGGGTTATTTCGTTCAAAATGGCTTGCTGGTGCATAGATGGGTGTCTTGTGTGGGTGACTTTTTAAGTCATCCAGTTTTTCAGGTGGTGGTGCCGAGTTGTTTCCGTGATGTGATATTGCAAACTGCACACGATTTTGGTGGGCATTTAGGGGTAAAGAGAACTTATGATCGTGTCCTGCGCTTTTTTTTTTGGCCTTGTTTAAAATGTGATGTTTCCAAATATGTTAAATTGTGTTGTGTGCGTCAGCTGACTCGTAAAACTGGTCAGGTTGTTAAGCCTGCTCCTCTTAGCCTAATCCCAATAGTTAGTCAACCCTTTGAACATTTGATCATTAACTATGTGGGGCCATTGCCAGCATCTAAATCTGGTTGTGCCTATATGTTTACTGTGATGTGCTAAACTATAAGATATCCTGCAGCATTTCCTTTGCATTCCATCTCAGTAAAGCCAGTAGTTAGGGCATTAACACAATTTTGCTCTGTTTTTGGCATTCCCCGTGTGATCCAAAGTGACCAAGGCTCCAATTTTACTTCCCGTATGTTTAAACAGGTTCTGTAGCAGCTGGGGGTGAAGCATAACCATGCATTGGCATATCATGCACAAAGCCAGGGGGCGCTGGAACGGTTTCATCTGACATTGAAATCCATGCTGCAAGCATATAGTATGGAGATGGGGAAGGACTGGGAAGAAGGTCTGCCTTGCTTTTGTTAGCAGCCTGGGAAGTTATTCAGGAAAGCACGGGGTTTGGCCCCAATGATTTGGTTTTTGGGCATAGAGTACGTGGTCCCTTTGCAGTCCTAAGGGATGGTTTTGTTGATATTGAGCCACCTAAAGATTTGATGCACTATGTAAATGGGTTTCGCCGTCGTCAGTATGTGGCTGTGGAGCTGGCAAGACAAAATCTAGCGGGAGCTCAAGCTAGTCAGAAAAAATTATGATCTTCGGGCTGAACCTCGTAAATTCAGCCCAGGGGATCAAGCATCAGCCCTTATGGCAATCCAGGTTTTGCCATTTCAGGTTAGATGGGCTGGCCCGTTTACTGTTCAAATACAGGTTTCAGACCACAGCTATTTGATTGCTACTCCATATCGAAGGAAATAATCTCAATTATGCCATATTAACCTGCTTAACCCCTTTCTGCAGATGTAGACGCTCGCGTCTATAGAGCTGCAAATTTAAGCACTTAGTTACAGTACTCGACCACGAGATGGCACCCCCGGACCAGTTATTGAATATTCACAAGCAGGCAGAGCTGAAACGCGATTTAGAGAATGGATAAGTTCCCTCCAATCCCTGTTTTTCAGGAGTTACATGAATTAAACTCCTCAGCTAAGCCTGATGTGCAAACTGGTCAATATTTTTGCCCATAGTATCGATCCAGTAGTTTCAAAAGATTATCACTTGAGACAGAATAAAACTGCTACTCTGTAGCAACCATTTCAACTACAGTGAGCCAACAGTATTTCAATTAGTGGTTAAAAAAATACGTTTTATGAAGCAAAAAATCCGACATTGTATTGATTCTCTCACATTACTGTCAATTGGCCTCGGTTGCGCAGCTGAAAATGATGCGATATCAAAGAAACAAAGACACCCGAAACCGGCCTGAAGTGTTCAGTTTCATTTGCGAGATAAATGTTGTATGGACGCGGTCAATGGGAATTATTCCGAATGAAACAGCACTGGAGGGTTCCTTCTACCTGATTCATCTGTCTCTGGAGGAGGGCATCAATGAAGAAAACAGGTTATACTTCTACTCTGTTTGCATTTTGCTGAATATGGCTTTTTGCTGTAGAATTTATACCGCTTTTAAAGACATCGAATGCAGAGGTTTTTGTTTCTCCAAATGCATGCAGCTCACGCACGTCGGTAGATCTCTCGGAACGTTCATTACACCATTCTGTTGAATATGAAGGTATATGTCCTTTGATTTTTCCTGAAAGTGAAATTTCTGTTCTGTTAAAATCAGGTATATTTCAGAATTCAGATATTACTGAGTTCGTGAGTTTTTACCCTTATAAGGTGTAAGGTTATGAGCTCGGATGTGAGAGCGGTTAGCTTTTCATTGCAGCGTGAAATGTTATAGCTGTTTAATCAGCAGTTTATTTAATGCTTGGGGGACTTAAAAGAAAACTGGACAATATTGTTAACTTTGTTATAAAGAAAAGGCATGTTTTGTGTTTGGAGAGGTTACTGGTGACCAATGGTGTTCAACTGCACTCATATTGATAAATTCATGCTAAACTCAACCAGAAAATCATTAATTCATGCTGAATTTCATGCCCCAAAAGTTAATTTTTGTTAAATATATGATTAATATATGATTTGACAGTGAACCATTTTGATGGATCTCAGACTTTGGGGAGACACCTGGGTAGCTGTCTAATTTGGCTCATAGCAAGCGGGTAATCTAGAATGTAATGTTCAAGATGAATTGTACTTGTGGTTAAGAAGTTTATGATTCCAGAAATGAATAGTTTTAAGCCCCAGCAGTTTTTCAATTGTCAGAATTATTTTTTTTGCTAATTCAAAGTTGAATTTTCATGAGAATGTTTTGTTTGCAGCCCCTTTTCTCCACCAAAATCATAAAAATAAACTGAAATACGATGGGAGTCTAAATGCTTCAAGTGTCTAGACTCAATTGAGCCAAAGTTTTTCTGTCTGTAAAGCTGCAATCTTGAATTATAAAGCCTTAAATCAGGCAACATCTAAAAAGCCAGATCTGGCTTCTGCGAAAAGGGGCTAAGCCACTTTATGCTCATGACACTGTGGAAACTAGTGACTCTGTTGGTCAGGAATTGAATGCTGTACCTAATTTAACAGTTGATTCTGTGCTTTCAGATTCCAGCATTCCAGTTAAGAGATTGGATGGTGAGGTGGACATGTAGGCACCCAATGATGCTACCATGAGTGGTAGACTGAAAAATTCAGAGTCATTGAGTCGATTGGATAACTCATTGCATCATTTATCTGTTTCACAGAGGGCTGAGTTAGTTGGCTTGATTGCAAATTTTCTGTACTGTTGCGTAATACGCCGTCATGCATTCATAGAGCATGATATTGATGTTAGCGATACTCCACCTATTAAGCAGCGATTTTACCATTGCCCAGCAGAGCAATTTCTGGTGTTAGAGTCTGTGGTAAAGTATATGTTGGACAACCAAATTGCAGTCTCGTCCTTCTCAAGTTAGGCGTCGCCTAGCCTACTGGTTGTTAAATCTGTTGGATCCCCATGGTTTTGTAATGACTACCGCAAGGTTAACAAAGTCACTAAAGCGGATTCCTATCCATTGTCACGGATAGAGGATTGTATTGATTTGGTGGGCTTAGCTAAATTTGTCAGCAAATTTGATTTATTAAAGGGTTATTGGCAGGTTCCCTTGACAGCGCGTGCACAAGAGATCTCGGCATTTATAATACCATTTGGTTCCTATGAATACACAGTGATGATCTTTGGTTTATGCAATGTGCCTGCTACATTTCAGCGCCTCATGAACATGGTGGTAGCCGGCCTTGATGGCTGTACTGTTTACCTTGATGATGTTGTCGTATTGAGTGACACATGGGTTGAGCACATTCAGTGCATCAACGCTCTCACCAACTGTTTTGCTGAAGCACATCTCACCATCAACCTGGCTAATTGTGAGTTTGCCAAGGCAACAGTGACATATCTGGGTCGAGTGGTTGGACAGGGACAAGACTGTCCCTTGGATACGAAGGTTCAGGCTGTTCTACAGTGCCCAGTGCCTACTACAAAAAGGGAACCTCTGCGGTTTCTGGGAATGGTGGGATACTATAGGGCCTTCTGTAAAAATTTTGACAGTGGTTGCTCCCCTCACCGATTTGTTGAGAGACAAGGCTAGGTTTGTGTGGTACACCCAGTGTCAGGATGCATTTGAAAATGTGAGGACTTTGCTGTGTGCTGGTCCAGTTCTTGCTGCACCATGCATAGACAAGCCATTTAAACTGGAAGTTGATGCTAGTCATGTTGAGGTCGGTGCGGTTTTGTTGCAGGAATGGGAGGGATTTGACAGAGCAGTATGTTTTTTCTCAAAGAAATTCAATGCATATCAACTAAATTATTCAATGATTGAGAAGGAGGCACTGGCCTTGGTATGGGCTCTCCAGTACTTTGAGGTGTATGTTGGTTCTGGAGGTTGACCAGTAACCGTGTACACTGACCACAACCCCCTCACTTTCCTTTGTTCCTTGAGTTGTCCAAACTGACGATTAATGAGGTGGACTATGTACCTACAGTCCCACACTTTGGACATTAGGCATATCCGGGGCAAGGACAATGCTCTGGCAGAGGCCCTTTCTCGTTCCCCAGTGAGGTAGGATAGTTCCCAGTTTTTCTAGTGAACTGATTAAAGCAACAACCAAATTGTTATGTGTGTTTCTGTTATGTTCTCTCAACTTCTTTTGGAAATATTGTACATAAAATTTTTTGGGGTTCCCCTTAAGAGCTCTGTCTTGAAGGTGGGGGGTGTGATGCCCCCTTGTGGCAGATCCAGGAGTTTTGTCTGCAGTGTTCTTGCTTACCCTCAGGTTGATTGCAGTGATGGAGTGCACCTGGACCAGTGAACTGAGGCTGGATAGGAACAGCTGCAATCACTCTTTCTGTTCCTGGTCTTCTCCTCCAGCTCCTGTTTTTGGCATGACTTCTGTGCTGTTTGTTAAGTTACTCATTCTGTTTGCAACTCTGAGGTTTGTGTTGCTAAGCATATTTGGATATAATTATTAAAGCAAATGTTCAGTTAATTGTTTGCCTAAGTGTGGCTTCCTTTTATTCCACAATACAATAAGTGGATCTGCTGAATCTATATCATTTGAAAAGAAGTCTGTAATGAAAACTTTTGTTTCGGTTATAAAAGTACTATCCATTAAAAGACTGATTAAATTTCCAGTATCCACGGCCTCTAGGGAAATCAGTGAGTAATAGGTGCAGCCCTATAAGTTGGTGATTGGATCTTATTTTGTCATCGATTAATGCCGTTTTGACTTTCGCAACCAAAGAAAAGGAGATCAGGAAATGGGCGATAAAACTAGCTTGATTCTGTCTCCTCCAGGTATACCTGCGTAAATCTGGATTTCTGAGTCTCCAGATATCTTCAAGGTCCATCCATCCATAATACCCGAAATTCCTTTAAAACCATATGGGTAATAATCATTGTACAAATTACCTTTCTGATCTAAAGCAGGGTTTCATACCTTATCGTAGTCTCCTACTATGATAAAGGCGTTGCTTGTATCTTGTAAACCTGATAGATTATTAAGGATGATCTCAAAGAAGTTAGTGTCATCATTATTTGGGCCATATATATTAATAATGGTAAAATACTAGCCATCAATTACTACAGTTAAGATGGTCCATCTTCCCTGTGAATCAGGTAGAGAAAATGTTATTTTAATGTCCAGGTTGTTTTGGAAGAGTGTCATTACACCTTTAGAGCTTTTTGTACCATGGGAAAAATAAATTGGTCACCCCCCATTCTTGCTCCCAGACTGCTTCATCTGCAGGTATGGAATGCGTCTCTTGCAAACAAAGAATATTGTAGTCTTTGTCTTTGAGCCAGGTGAAAATCGTTTGTCGTTTTTTTATGGTCTGCAAGACCATTACAGTTATAGCTGGCTATCCTCAGATCTCCAACAACCATATTTGGTTCAGATATTTGCACTTAACATCATCTTTGACCCAGAGGATCAGCCAGGGCAGTGTAATGATATAAAGCAGATAATGATGACGGTCGAGTCTGACACAAATTATGCACTGTCCCTCCACCTCCCTCCCCCTTCCCAGTGTCTTCCCTTCCCCACTGTGCTGTGATATAAAATCTCCCTCTGCCCACCCACCCTGCCTTCCTTCCCTACACTTTCCACATTTCAAACAACACTTCATCCAACCCGGGTCATGTCTCAACACTATCCCACAAACTTGTATCCTGTTGCTAAGTTAAGTATTGTTATTCACTGGTGATCCAGATGCACGTCCTTCAATTACATTAACATTTTTTTTAAACGCACTGTTCTCATATACTATGTCTTCTGTCACATACCGATCAAGCAGTTATGATGCAGTGAGGTCATAATATACCTCCATACATAAATATATCTGCGTACACACATAAATATGTACATACAAACATACACACACACACACACACACACACGCACACACACACACCTGCATGTCTATATATGCACACCAAATGCATGTATGTGCACACACCCACATGTATATATACCTACATACATATCCTCGTACATACATACATACACATACATACATATATATTTGTGCATACATTCACACTCATATACATATACACATATGTACATATATATATACACACATCCATACATACATGAAATACACATATACATACACACATGAATACAAATATTCATGTATCAAAAATGTGTATGAAGACTTATGAGGAATGGTCTGAAGAACTTTTAATGAAATTTATGGGAGCAGGAAAGGAAACTTTCTCCAAAATTTAAAAAGGCGAAAAATCTTAAGTGACAGAAAATGAAGTCATGAGATGCGTTGAACACAATTCACTTTAGGATTCTTGGGACATAAAATTTTTGAGTTTCCATCGCAGGGTTCAGAGGTTATGACTGCAAATGTAAATGCAACTTTGAATGAATGGTAGCACTGGAACACTTCAGTCAGAGATCCAAAAATTGGCGTTTCACCTGCTGGGACTGTGGGCTATTGGTCTGGAAAATGCAACATTTTACCAGACGGTACTTTGTGTTCAGATCCATTAATGCTATGTCCTGTTCCCTTCTTAATTAGGTTTGTAATGTTCTGCTCCCTTATTAATTAGTATTCCCTTCAGTCTGACTGTTCATGTCAAGTTTTCTTTTAAATCGGTTCTTGTTATTTAATTATTCTCTTGCGCTTTGCACCTCCCTTTGCGCTGCCTCTAACACCAGTTCATCAGTGCTAATTGTTGTCCATGTGTATTTCAGTTCATGTTTATTTCTCCCCTTTGGCTGGACTGTTGTATGCCATGCTTAAATTCTCGCTGCAAATTATCTATTTATTAGCCAATCAGTTCCCAGTTCCTGGTGAGTGGGGCTTCGCTCAGTTTCTGCTTCATCCAAGTCCGAGAGTGTGTATCTGCCCCTGATCCATTTGGCTTAACACCCTATCATCTGACCTCGGACCAGTCCCTTCCGCGACGCCTTGCCTGACCTCTACCATTCCTGTTTGCTCCCTCCTGACCTCAGACCTTGTCCTGACTATTCTTCTCCGTTGAATTTGTTGAAATGTCTATCCTCTATTAATTGAAGAGGCCCAAGCGGCTTGTCTATAATCTGCATGTAACTCCTGTGTTATGAATCCATGACAATTCATGATCTAATTCCCAAAATGCCAATTAATGACAGGATGATTTATGTATCATTGTTTCTTTTTTATTTTTTGTATTTTAAAATCGTCCCAAATCTTTGGGAAATATGGTTGTCTTTACCACTTGTGTGATTAATTAATTTATCCTACTGGTTGTTTCACCATTGACAGGATGACAAAGAGGGAAGTGTATGGGTACACAGACCTACATTAAATAGTGGCATATATTGGTGTGATCCCATTCCATTAACTCTGCCATTTTATTGCAAATTTATTACAAAGCTACATGAAGTAGATTCTGAAAGCCTCCATTTAATTATACTATATCAACTGACATAAAGTACAGCCAAAACTGCCCCATTTTAGCCATTGTATTATGCTTAGTTGGTGAGGAATGTGTGTTATTTCAGTAAGACAGAACAGTTTTAAGAACTAATCATGGTCAGTCACTGGCAGGAAAGAGTCTTGTCCAGCAACAATAAGATTCTGCTCATTCCACATCAGCCTCCTCATCATCCAGACATGGGGCAAAAGCCTTTTCCGGTAGCAGGCCGTACTCATTCAAGAATGCCTCAACATCTGTGGCGAAGAAATCCTCATTGAAGTACTTGGTGATGGAGAGGAAGTTTCCCTGAAGTTCCCCGTCCTTATATACCAGGACGGCGGGAAGCACGTCATTCGAGAAGCGATCTCCGGCCCCGGTGCACGACGCCTGGATCTTGCAGAACTTGACGCTGGGGTACTCAGCCGACAGGCAGGTCAGGCAGCCGTTCAGGGAATCGTAACCTGGGATCCCATCCTCGTAGACAAGCACCACCACCACCGTGAGGTGGTGCTCCTTCTCGATCACCTCCAGGAAGGCTTCGCCGTTCTCCAACTCGTACACACCGTCGAACGTCGGTCCGAAGCTCAACCGTTCGTGCATGCTCTGCATACACTGCTTGCGGAACCTCTTTAAGCAGCGTTCATCCTCCTCCTTGATCATCTCATACTCTTGTATGCTCATCTGCAAGAAGTTTGATGGGTGTTACATAAGTGTAGGTGAGGCGGCACTATTGGATTTGGGTAAACCCAAATGGGCGGAGATGCCGCCAATAGCTGCAATTAACTGATTGCAAGATTTTTTTTAAGTTCTTGAGACTGACAAAATAATCAGCTCAATGTTGTCGGCATTTAAGTGTCTGCTGCTTTAAAGTTTTAGTGAAAAGAGAGTACTTAAAGCATTGAACATTCTGACTACTGATTTTGGAGTGTGGTAAGCAACCTCTTTCACCCATAAATGGGCATCCTCTCAAATACTCATGAAAGCAAATTTTGTTAGTGACTAAAACATTCTTGAGTAAAGATATATTCAAAGAAAGTGCAAAGAAACTGAGCATCAAAATCTAGGAACCCAAAGACATGCGAGAGCCTCTTCAAAAATTCTGCCACTATACAGGTGAGTTTTCAATAGATTATATATTAAAAACAGGCCCATGGTGAAAATAACTGCTATGGCATACTGCACAACATTTTGTCAAAAGTTATAAAAGTAAGACTGGATGCAAATAAAATTAATAAAAAAAGAACACCTTGCGATTCTGTCTTTCTGCATCAGCGGTGCTTTTTGGATTGGACATCTGCCGTAGGAGCTCACGTTTGTTGGGTGGCATTGATTCATTGTCCTCACTCGTCAGCTTGAACATCCTCCAGTCGCTGATCACCCCCTTAGGACCTTAGGTAACACCACAAATCTTTCAGGTGGGAGAACTTTACTGCAAACCCCATCATGAGTTTTATAAAGTCATAATTGAAGCACCTATTACTAAAACCCCATAAGTCACACTTGACTTGACTTGTGGGGTTTTAGTAATCAGTGCTTCACTTGTTTTAAATAGAACCCGAAGGGAAACTTTTTTTTATAAATTACATTTTTAGCTAATTACCACACTGACTTAGCATGCATTTGACTGTGAGTTTGAAAATCACTGAAAGCTTTGTGGAGGCATAGAACATTTAAATCAGACATTATGAACCCCTAAGAAAGCGTTGTATGTTACTGAGCAGTAAATAGTAAATCATTGCACTTTTTTGGGTATGAATGCCTGGCACATCCTAGCACAAGCTCTCTGTCTTTCTATGTCGTTTCATTTTAGAATCTGCATTCTATTAAGGCTAGTAATACTTACCTAGGTAAATGATTAATATGATGTGCAGTTCTGTGACGCTACAGAGTTTCCGGTAACACTTTACTTGAAGGTATCGTCATAAGAGTGACAAAACACTGTCATAACTGTTACATGACCCGGTCATGAACGTGTCATGAACATTACGTCAATGTCATATACGTCTATGACTCAAGACAACCCAAACAATGTCAACTTCTCATTACAAAAACCGAATGACACTTAATGACAACAGTCATAAACGTTTATGACTTTGACACAATGTTTATGACACATTCATGACTGTGTCATGTAACAGTTATGACAGTGTCACGTTACTCTTATGACGATACCTTCAAGTAAAGTGTAACCGAGTTTCCCTGTAAAATCAGCTCCAACCATCTGCTTGGCTTTCAAACATTCTTTTTTGATTCAGTCAACCTTCACCATCCTCACAACAAGTTTGCCAGATTTTATTTGTTTTAAGGTAGAAGTGCTATAAATGGAACATTTGACCCAGTGTATCATTGGATGGAAACCAACCATTCCTTTACAAAACGTTTACAGCATTGAATGTGTCCTGAAGAAGGGTAGGTGACCACAGTGGCAAAATCTAAAACTGCCAAAATCTGTTCAGTGGAGATGGCTAAATTACTGTGTAAATAAATGCTGAGATACGGTATAATTCCTGTTGTACAGTGTTTTCGAGAATGCTCCTTCCTTTTTTTTCGCAAACAGGGTTCAGCCAATCAAAGGCCAAGATAAATGAGATTCACAAACTTTTTCTGTCACATGCACAATTCTCCCTTTTATGAATAATTTTTGTTAAAAGATCACAGTTGGATCATTGAAGGTCAGTACAATCAAATAGCTGTTTGGCGAACTAGCGCCAAGGCTTTAAACTGGTGCAGTAAAACTTAAAAATCAATGTCAACTGTGGTGAATTTAGAATGCAACACTTAATATTCTGCTCTTATTCTGGTGTTTTATTCAATACTCATTATGGACCTTCACTCCAACTTACACCTTACCGCTGCATTGCAACAATTCTATATCAGACTAAGTTACTGGGTGTTGAAAATCTCACCTGTGTGTGTCATGGGGAGCTCTTCCTCCATGGGCGGGACAGACATTTTGACAAAATATGTTCTGCAAAACAAAGAAGGGAACATTGTGCGTGTTGTCACAGTAATACCTGTGAGGTCTCGGTGAGAGATTCTATGTGTACTCACTTTCTTAAATAATGGTGTCTGAGCTGATACAATGCATGACGGCTGTATAACCTGCCTGACATTCAGGCAGAATGCTAGTTTAATTGTGCAGCAGTTTCCAAGGATACCTTGGTTTCCAACACCCAGAATTTGATTTGGAAAAATTATCTTTCTGATGTTACCTATCACAGAGGGAGTGACGGAATCTCACTTGAAGGTATGATGTAATGGAGAATGGCATTAATGGAATTAGTGTCCGCATGCTTAAACTCCAAAGCCTGATTGACAGCACTATTGAAGTCAGCCAAAGTTTACACGGCATGAAGAGATTCTGATTATTTTTCAGTCCTTTCTCTAAATTTTATCTTTCTCCTTCTGAATGTCCCTTTGTAGTTTTACTACAGCTCAATGATGCGATTCACACCCTCAAATGGTCAAATAAACACTCAAATCTTGTCAAATCACGAGTGCAATGCCGTAGTATTACCAAACAACTGCCGTCTGCTTTCTACAGTTTGCCAAACATTTCATTTTAACAGCATTTTTTCATTCCACTCTTTCAATACTTTTGACTTGCATACATTGAAATTTTATAATTTTGCGGATTAAGGTATTGGACTTGGGCATCACACACCAATGGACTTCTTGACTTTCAACTCAAAATGAAAAATGGAGAATAAGCCGCTGAAAAACTTAAATGCGCAAAGCATAGTACAATTCTATTACTCAGGTGATATACATCTGTATGTATGGCAAATCCAATATACACATTAAACATTTTAAATGTGTTTATTTAAATATGATTTATCTTAATGCTTCTCATCATATAGTATTTTCAGTAACTTCCAATGCTAAGAATGTTAAATCATAATTGATGGTGGTGCGATTGAAATGTCGAACACTACACATAATAGAGGTTCACTCAGGCGACAGCAGCTCTAGTACACGCCAGGTCATGAAACTTGTTGAGATCCTGTTTTGAAAAATGCAAAACAATATTAATCTGACAAATCATCATGATTGTAGACAAAATCTGACATGTTATCGTGAACTTTGAGAGCAAGGAGAGGCGACAGCTGCAAGCGATAAAATTCTGCTGAGCGCGGTGAACTGTAATCGGGGTTTTTGAGTGTGCTGAGTCCTGCGAAATTTGATAAAGCGATAAGCTTGTCTAATCTTGAGCATCTCAGTCCTTGTTCAACCTCTTCTACGATGCTGTAAAAAAATATTCTCTCCCTTCAAATGTAAACAATTTTTGCACATTTTTCACGCTTAAATGTTTCAGATCATCAAACTCGTTTAAATATCAGGCAGAAATAACCCCAGTAAGCACAAAATGCAGCTTAAAATGATGATTTTATTTATTGAAGGAAAAAAATATCCAACCCAATCTGGCTCTTATGGGAAAGTAACTGCTCCCTTGGTAACTAGATCAACCAATTAAACAAATTTTATTGATAATTAGGTTCAATTTATTTCTACAGGCACATCAAGGCATGATTACTGCCAGCCCTGGTGAGATTGAGATCTTGAGATTCCTTAAATATAACCTGTCTGGTAATGTGAAGTAGGCAAAAAGCAGCACATGATGCTGCCGTCTAAATAAATTCAAGAATTGATGAGAAACAACGTCTTTGATATCAATCTGGCTGAAAAGGGTTACAAAGCCATTTCTAAGGCTCTGGGGCTCCAGAGAACTATGGTGAGAGCCACTATGAAGAAATGGAGGAAACTTGGAACTTTGTTGAACTTATTCAGGAATGGCTAGCCTACAAAATTTCACAAAGAGCACATCGACAACTCTTAAGAACAGCAAGCTTCACTTGCTTCAGTTAAAGTCAGTATTCATGATTTCACAATAAGAAAGCGACTGGGCAAAAATGGCATCCAGTGGAGAGCTGCGAGGCAAAAACCACTGCTGTCCAAAATGAACAAAATGGCTGGTCTCATATTTGCCAAAAAACATCACCCCCAAAGAATTTGGTGAGTATTCTGTCAACAGATAGGTCACAAGTAAAACTTCTTGGGAGACATGGGTCTAGTTACATCTGGCATAAAGCTTACGCAGCATTTCACCATAAGAAAATCATAGCCACAGTCCAACACAGCGGTGGTAGTGTGCCGGTTCTGGACCATGGCAACTTTCCATAATTGAATACTGGATGAATGATAAATTCTGCTCTCTACCAGAAAATTCTGAGGGACAATGTCTCGCCATCAGTTTGTGACCTAAAGCTGAAAGGTAGATGGCGTATGCAGCAGAGCAATGATCAAAAACACACAAGAAAATTCACAATGGCTCTTAAGAAGCAAAAAATGAAGGTTTTGGAGAGGCCTTGTCAAAGTCCTAAGTTGAATCCATTTGTTATGCTGTGCCATGGCCTTAAACAGGCTGTTCATGCATGAACACCCTACAGTGCTGCTGAATAAAAACAATTCTACACAGAAAAACGGGCCAAAATTCCTCAACTGCGATGTAAAGGATTCATTGCCAATCACTGTAAATGTTTGAATACAGTTGTTGCTGCAAGGGGTCGCAGAACCAGTTAGGGAGTTTAAGGGCGCAATTTCTTTTTCAATTTGGTGACTTAGGTTTTGAAAAAAAGCTTTATTTGATGTTTGGACACTTTGTCTTTATCTTAAAATTAGTTGAATGATCTGAAATGTATATACTGAATAACAAATAAGCAAAAAGAAGAAATCAGGCTGGAGGCGAATACTTTTTCACAGCAATGTAGTTTCTTATCTCAATAATTTTACTGCACTAAAGCTCTCCTTATAACTTTACTGGGAATTGTATTCAAGCCTATTTAATAAGAGGAGTTGGGAAAAGTTCTGAACTGTCAAGCAGTCTTGACGCTACTATCGGCATGTGGTTACAGATACTGCTATTTCACATAATTGGAAATTGCCATATTATTTATGTTTTTAGAGCAGCAGCCGTACCCCAGCACTTCACAGACAAGTTTTTTAATGAATACCACAATGGTAATTAGGAGTAATTGGCTTGCAAGTATATGTTACACATCTGTAAGGACAATTCCACGGTAACGGTTACTAATCAGAGCGATATTGGCTCTGTTTTTACATGTTTTTGTGTCAGTTTTAAGGCATAAACAATTATTAGGACTATAATACAGCATCATGATACCACCACTATCCTACCAAATTCACCAATTGGGAAGGTCCTCAATGTGGAAGGGTGCAGGACCAAAAGAACGTTGGTTACGAAATTATGTCAGAAAAATAGTTCTTATTGTTTCCTTAAACTTATGAATAATTTCTATTATATCTATAATTGTTGGCTATAAGTTGGCATTCTGTTTTGTAGCATTTGATGTTAACTACACTTTGGTTATAATTGTTGTGGGTTTCCAAGGTACTCTCCACTCAACCTTTCTTCCAAAATTGATACCACCGCCCTGCATTTTGAAACCTTTTCTATCCTGATTTGATAAACTGTGTTAATTTTATATAATTCGAAGGCGGTGGTTTCAAATTTGCCCTAAAAATTTGTGTATCACGCCAGGTTTTTTGACAAATCTGCTTTTCTTCATATTGATATATCTAAGAATACACAATGATAAATGAAAGCAGAATGACACAGATTTTAAGAATTCTGCAAGATGTAATTAAACAAAATGTAGCTTACCTAAGGATTACATTTTCTTTCTTTGATTTACGGGAATAATTGGCACCAACAGAAATCAGCCATCATGCAACAGGCAAAAGACGAAAAGGGGACAGGCATAGGCTACTTGGGGCGTGGTTACTTGGGGTGATGCAATACTTTGTGGTAGTGATTTGTAGTGTTTAATTCATGAGAAATAGCAGGGACTTACTATGCTTGATTCTCGTTATATGCCGGACTCTCATTATACAAAGGGCAGTGAATTGTGACAAAACCTGACATGATAGCCAAAAACTCATGTGATATTTGGATTCAGCGCCCCAAAATTATTTAAAATCAGGTATCAGCTCTTATTCAGCAAATTTCATGCGGGGCGGAGTACTAGCAGTGGAATTACCAAAATAGTAATGGAATTACGTGCTCTGAAATATACCATAAAAAACCAGTTCTTCAACATTAGTCTGAGTGTGTTCAGTCTTCATATTTTACTGCCTTTATAATAACCTATGAAAATTAAATATCTGTTGAATTTAAAACTAGTAAGCAGATAATTGTAATTCCATTTCAATGTAATTCCCTAACCATGTTTTCACAGTAAATGAGTAAAGAAAATCTAAAAGTTATCATTTGTTTTGTTACATAGGCGGATAAAGTAAGAGAATTGACAATTGCCAAAAAAATCAACAAGAAACATGCTCGCAAGAAAGACTTAAGATTTTGACATCAGAATTATGATTAAAAAGGTGAGACTTGCGTATCCTGTCCTAGAAATGCAACATTTAATGAGAGGAAATGCTTTACAAAATAAGATTAGAGTTTGATAAACCTACAAAAATTAGAGTGTTTCAAGACAATTCAGGTTTGGATTGGGGTAATGGTTGACTTTTTAAAGATTCCACTATGGTCACCTTAAGAAAGCCTCCAAACCCTCAAAATTAAAGATCTAATTTTTGATAAAACCGAACAATTTATTCCAGATCGGGTTTCAGTTCCTTACGTGTACACAGGAAATATGACTTCATTAAGGCTTTTGGAATTTCAAATGAGGGCTTTTCTTGCATAGAAGTGCCCTTAACAACTAAACTTTAGGGGCTTTTATATGTTGTTTTTTACTGTCTAGAAGTGGTACCAACATTTTCAGTCATTCTAAATGGCATTCCAAACCAATATGTGGATTTAAGTGTGTTGTTGCGGTCACGATTCAATAGCAGTTTAGACTGTCGTTCTGGTGCATTCTATTTTAAGTACTTTTTTGAATGATTTGCTCCAAGAAACCTAAATAGTGTCATGGCAAATAATTGCATAATATTCAGAAATATGTACAGTTTTACTTTTATTTTGCAGGTTGATTTATGCAGCTGCTCTAATTATAGCCCAAGCACCAAGCAGTTTAACTGAACTGGGTATTTGTTATTATTTTTTACCCCACTGCCCTTATGGGGGTATTCTTGTACCCTGTGGCGTCTGGGCGGGTGGCGCTTCCACAATTTGTCCAAACAATATCTCCGAAAATGTTAGCCACAGCTTTAAATTTGTTATGCAGTTTCTTTGCTAGGGATAGATGTGCAACATGAGGGTCATTAGTGGATTTGACCCTTGACCTTAGCACAGTGACCTTGAACTTAAAATTTTTTTTAATAATTAGTTAAAGGCTGTGGGGTTCTCTCGGTGCTCAGCGTCGGCTTGTTTAACTTGGATTAATATTCCATTAATGTACATTTAGTGCTTTAATAATGTCCTTGTTTTCAATAATTTTACAAAGAGTCCCATTAAAATAAGTAACGATCATCAAAATCATCCAATATGCTTAAATCAAAAGTTGTTGCATGCTTAATCAGCATTGTTGAATGTCCACAACATTTTCAGTGTCCGTAGCCCCTAATCCATTAACTAGAAAGGACAAATAATTGATTATTTGCTAATTGAATAATTTTAGACAATTTCATGCAGAAAATACATGACATATAATATTGCTTGTCCCATAAACACTAGATCCAGTAAATGTCTTTGAAGTACAATGTTAGTGTCCATAATCCCTTTCAGTGTCCGTGGCCCCAACTAGAGTGGTATCATTCAAATTAAAAGAGAAATTCAAGAAAGTACGAAGAATTGGGGTTTTCCATGTGTAAAATTTGCATTATATTTTTAACTTAGTTTTTTGTGAAATATTTTCAAATTAAAGTTATTTCATTTTTGCTCACATATGCTGCACAACTAGCACCCCTGACTGTGATTTACCCTTGGGCAGCAATCAAATTCTGACACATAAAGTTTATGTGTGCATGCGTGTGTGTGTGTCTGGATTCACTATTTTGTCTGTGGCTATAAATGTACTCTCATTCACATAAAGAAGCACAAAAAGCTTCATACAGTGCAATGAAAGTTGTAGGTAATAAATTGCATTGTGGTAACCCATGTAGTATTGTGGGAAGTGGGTGCAATCCTAAAATGGATTGGTCTTTGTTCTGTATCTTTGCGGGAGCTAGCCTTACTTGCATGAGGTGACCAAGAAAATTGCGGAAATACTGATAATTTGAATCTATCCATTTCTATACCATTCATTTCTTATAAAGAAAAGAGTATCAAATGTGAATTACTCAGTCACATCGTCAAAACCAAAATTTAACTCATTTTTAAACTGTATTTAATATAAGCCCAAACTTAAGCTGCAGAAATTCATTTTTTGTCAAACCAATTTCCTGGAATAAATGTAAATGCATTCCTACCTGAATACCTTGCCGCTGCAAGCTTTCTTTGTGGCTAACGCTTAATGATTACTAGCAGAATCTATTGCAGTGCAGAATTCCTTGCAGTGATTGGGCAGCACCAAGGGCACTTTGAGGATTAGCCATGGGCATAATAGTGATTATATTGGAATTAGCTCAGAGAGATAGAGAGAGAGAGAGCAAGAGAGAGATGTAAGAGGATTGTTAAATGAGACCAGCACTCTTCCAGCACAAATCAGATTCATGTGGTACAAAGTTTGTGCATAGCCATGTAGCACACACTATGCTTGTCCCTTTGCCTGTACTGGAGGACTACATTGGGACTGGGACCTAGAAGGTCTCCTGGGACCCAATGCAAATCTTGTGGGAACGATTTCAACTTTGCTGTGGGCGGGAACAAGTGGTCAAAAGGAACTGCGGGATTTTCAAGGGATGAAAATTGTGGAAATTAGTCCCTTTATGTACAGTATATCAGATTAAGCACCAAAAAAAAAACCAAAAAAAAAAAACAATGATTCTGTCTCCAGGTCTTTCAAAATGGATTTAAAGTATTCAAAGAAATCCTATCGTGGAGTTTTAAAACAGTCAGCAATATATTTCAGTCTGAGGGTGCTGCAGATGAACATCAGGTACATCTTGGCGCAGATCATTTATGGAAATGGTAACTAGAAGTGGGCCAAACACAGAGCCCTGTGGCACACCCTTGCACACAGACAGAACATCATAGCAGTGATCGTCATATTTGATGCACTGTGACCAATCAGCAAGGTAGTTTGAGAGCCAACCAACTGTTTGGTCTGAGAGCCCTATGTCACAGAGCCTCTGAATATTGATATTATGGTCAACCATATTGATAGCCTTTGTTAAATCAGTGAAAAGAGATGCCATGGAGTGTCATGGAAATACCCTTTACCACTTTCAAGGCTCATTAATCAAACCTATAAAGAATTTGGACTGTATAAACTATTTTGAAATCAACCCATAGTCATTTATAATCTTGCACACACCCTCCCAAGGGGAGAAAAATGCAGTCAGGGATTTCCTTATTTACCATTGTCAGAATGAAAATATATAAATGAAATTAGCCACCAATTTTAAAAAACAAGGATCAAAAAGACCTGGTCCATTTGCCATCCCTTTGCTGAGAGCTTTCAGCCATTCATATACTTTGTACTTCCTAAATAGTAAAAGGTGCAGGAAAAAGCTAAATTGTAGACCACCATTTGCGGGAAGATCAGGACAGGGTTTTGTAGGTGCAGAGCAGGATGAATCTATTAGGGAACCGGAGGATATAAAATGCTCATTAGAGCAATTTAATATATCTAGTTTATAATGAACATTAGCAATGTCTGTCATAATGCAGGTCGGTAAGGTTTGAGAGTTTTTACTTGCAAAAAGGGATTTAATGGCTTTCCAAAACCTTTTTTGGTCATTTTAATACCAGTGGTGATGGCCATATAAAACTGACTTTGCTTTTTTGACTACAGAACTACCTTTCACTACGTGCTCCCTAGCCCCACTGAACAAAACTGCATCAAGAATGGGATTCTCTTTGCTACCTCTAATGAGACAGTAGCCTCCAGGTGTGTGTGTCTAACAGTGAGAGAGGCAGTGGACAGGGCTTCCCTGAATAAGGAAAGCAGACTGTGCCTTGATAGGCTGAAAGTCTACCCATCACATCTATTCCCCCACCTTGTATCGTCATCCCAATGATAAATGAGATCAAATTGCGCACTATACGTAAAAGCTCTAACGGGGGGGAGGGGCGAACAAAAAAAAAACTGCTGTCACCATACTGCTACAGCCAGGTATTCGGGAATTCACAGCCTTAATTTCCCTTCCTCCAAACTGGTATTGGGAGGTGTTACAGATTGGCATGTTTCCCAGCGGTAGTCCGAATCGTCCTTCTAGGGACTGTAAGGCTGCAGTCACTAGTGAGTTCGTCTTCAATTACCATCAGGGCCTGGAAGGGGACCCTAGAACTTCCAGGCATGGGTGGTGTCTGAGGGGCTGTGGGGGCATCTTGATTAATGGGTTGGTGGGTATGCTTCGAAATGTGGATGGCCCAGAGGACATCATCTTGATCACTGTCATTCCTTGAAACCTGTAGCTGTACCTGGTCAGTTCGCTGGGGCTGTGAGCACAGATTGGCGGGAACAGGTTTCAACCCGCTCCGATGAACCTCCTGCCACTTGGTGATGTTGTGCAAGGGTGCAACTGCATACATTGCCCCACCTGGTGCAGGGGCCTTCATTATCTTATACAAGACAGAACCCCAGACATCTTGAATTTTGGTGCGTCCATGGTGAGAGTGGTCCAAAAGATAGACCAGCTGGTATTCGTCAAGGTCGTTATTTATTATCGATGAGGAACCTATGTAAGAGCTGAGTGGTTCCTGGGGATTCGAACTCCTCGATATTTGGCTTGGTTACACCAGTTTGTGCACCCCTCAATGCAACAACAAGCAACCATATTTCCTTTTGCCCCACATCAGCTCTACTGCGCATGCGTGCGCAACTTCCGGCCTTAAACTGAACTTGTCTATTAGTTCCTCTACTGTTCTTTGGCGCTTTGGCTGTTTAATTGTGTATGCCATATCCGGTGGCGCTGGGATTGTAAGCTTCATCTGTTCTGCTATTACCAACAACAACATACATTTTTCTTCTAAAAATCTTTCTGACTAACAATGCAGATTTAACTCTGCGCGTTCATAAGCAGAGAGAAACGCGTCTTTATGGCATTCTCTCACCTGATTGGATAGAGGCAGTCGGCAACTCCAGAATTTTATATGATGCTTCATTGCAGAAGACAGTGACTGAAAGACCCGTGTTGTCGACCAAATACTCAAAATAAATGATCTCCGTTGGAATGCGGGGCTATCTAATATGTAAAGCACTGTGTGCTACATTCTTTGAATGAAAAGTGCCATGTAAATAAAGTTTGATTTGATGCAATGCAATGACTTTCAGATCACAAGAGCCAGTACGTTACTTACAGTAGAACAATTATAGAATTCAAAATGTTGAAACTGAGACATTTTACATTTTTATCCACAAAATTTGCTTATTTCACATTTTCTGGGGCGACAGGTCTCAAAAAAGTTGGGACACAGACAAAAAAGGGCTGAAAAAGCAATTGATATACAAAAGTATAAGAGAATCAGCTGAAAGAACATTTAACAAGTAATTAAGTTAACTGGCATCAGGTGTGTAATATGATTGGCTTTAAATGGGATTTCTTAGAGAGGCTGAGTCTCTCCGCAGGAAAGATAGCCAGAGGCTCTCCAACCTGTGAAGGCTTGTGTAAAAAAATTGTGGAATACTTCAAGGTAAAATTGCGAAGGCATTGAAGGTTTCATCATCAACAGTGCATAACATCATCAAAAGATTCAGAGAATCTGGAAAAATCTCTGTGCGTAAGCATAGCTCCCAAGTGACCCATTTTAATAACAAAACCCACGGACCCGAAAGTAAATGAAAAAACGCGCAATTTGCGCATTGTGGGATTTACGCATTATTTCTCCACCCACGCGTAACAATGTTTTATGAATCAACAAAATTAAATGCAAATTCTAAAGAATTAAACTGAAATTGTAAATGAAATAATGTTGTTATGGACCAGCAACTTGGGAGGTATGAGTAAGGGGTAAGGCCGAAGACCTTTACTGGATGCCCATGATCTTCGGGCCCCCAGACGCTACTGCTTCACTCACCAACATGATTCAGTCACTGTCATCACTAAATGAGCCCAGGAATACTTCAAGAAACCACTGTCTGTAAACACAGTCCTCCGTGCCATCCACAGATGCCACCTAAAACTCTATCATGCAAAAAGGAAACCATTGTTGAGCATGATCCAGAAGCGCCACCATGTTCTGTGGGCCAAGGCTCACTTAATATGGACTGTAGCAAAGTGGCAAAGTGTCCTGCGGTCAGACGAGTCCACATTCTTGTTGGAAATCATGGGTGTCGTGTCCTCCGGCTGAAGAGAAGACAGACCACCCCTCCTGCTATCAGCATTCAGTTCGGGGATGCATTAGTGCATATGGTGTGGGACATTTGCATGTTTTTTGAGCACCATGAATTATAAAAGGTATATAAAGGTTTTAGAGCAACATATGCTCTCTTCCAGATGACATCTATTCCGGGGAAAGCCTTGTGTATTTCAGCAGGACAATGCAAAACCACATTCTGCAGCTATTACAACAGCATGGCTTCATAGCAGAAGAGTCCTGGTGCTGAATTGGCCTGCCTGCAGTCCTGATCTTTCACCGATTGAGAACATTTGGTGTATAATTAAACGAAAAGTCCGTCAAAGGAGACCCAAAACTCTCCAGCAGCTGGAAGCCTGTATTAAACGAGAGTGGGATCCAATTCCAATGGCTAAACTCAAGAAACTTGTCTCCTCAATGCCCAGACGCCTCCACACTCTGTTAAAAACAAGAGGGGATGATACACCATGATAAACAGGCCCTTGTCCCAACTTTTTTGAGACCTGTAACAGCCATCAAATTTGAAATGACCTCATTTTGTGAATTTCTCAGTTTCAACATTCGCTGTGTTATCTCTGTTCTATTGGGGAAACAAATACTGGCTGGTGTGATTTGAAAGTCATTGCATTTTGATTTTATTCCTAATTTACACTTTGTCCCAACTATTTTTGAATTGGGGTTGTTCTTGTATAAGTAATTGTTGGGGTTTTTGTTCTTTTTATTTACTTATTTTTATTTTATTTTTACCATTTTTTACCTTTTTCATAATTTTATTTATTTGCCTTTTTTTTTTACAATAAATCTGCTCCAGTGGAGTCAAACTTCCTTTTCTTTGATGTATTATCTTTGAATGGGAAATTGTATCTGCTACAGGACTGGCAGAAATAAAAATAATATACTTTTTCTTTTTTAATTCTAAGAATTAAAAAGTTGTTGTATTTGGATGGAAGGTATGTCTGTAGTGACTTTTAAGTGAAATTAAATAAGTTTTACGGTTTGGTATCTGAGAAATATGAAACGGCACACAGTGTCAGCTTGGAGAGGCCACCTAGACATTCCCAAACTAAAACCTCTCTAATTTTGCTCTGATTTACTTTTGGCAGAGATAATGGTGAGATTCTGTGCTGTAATTTTTTAGGGGTTTGAGATTGCAACTGAATAATTTTAAGACTGATAAAAGTAAAACTTTGTTTGGTGCAAAAAAAGATGTTTCATTTATGCAGTGTTTCATCTTTATTTACTCTCAGTGACATATTCACTGATTTTTGCACAATGACAAAAATCCCCAAGGTGTTACTGTGATTGTGAGACCAAGATTATTCAAATCAACCTATTTGTTGCAGAGATATTGTCATTTCATTTTGGGCATGTCATTTTCAAGCCGGAGGCACAGGGCTTAAGAGGTGTTTTAAGTGAGGCATCTGCCCTTCTGCCATTCTATAATGTGTCTTTGTGACATTTCCTCAGTAAAAATTGCTGTTCAAATAAAACTGAACTTAATGGAACTGAACAAAAACCGCAGCTGCATTCCTCAGCCCCATAAGATACCTTCATGTGCATTAAAAACACACAAGAAGGTTTCATTAACTGCGATGCTCCCAGGCTCATCTTTCATCACATCGTCTTGATTCTCAGGCAATACCATGAGGAAGCTGTAAAGACATGAGAACTGACATGTTCAACCATTGGGTGGAACTGCAAATGCCTCAGATGTGCAAGTATCAGCTTCCTCCTCCTGTTTCCTTTAACAATGTTCGCTGAGTCCTACTTGCAATTGCCTCTCTGTTCATGAACAAATAATTATATTATCTAGCAGCTGTACTTTAGAAGTAGCTACATGCCACCGAGGTTCTCTCACTCTCTCTTTTGTTGTATGTTTATCATGTTTTTACAACCCCAATTCCAAAAAGTTGGAAGCTTTGTAAAATGGAAATAAAAACAAAATGCAATGATAAATGCAAATATCATAAACGCGCATTTATAATAATTATTATTAGTAGTAGTAGTATTATTATCATCATACATTTAATGACCATAGACAACATATCAGATAATGAAAGGGAGACATTTTACCATTTCTTGAAAAATATTAGCTCATTTTGAATTTGATGGCAGCAACACATCTCAAAAAAGCACTAATAAAAAAACTGCTGGAGGAGCATTTTGCAACTACCTAGTACAAAACCCAAAACCAGTGAAGTTGGCACGTTGTGTAAATCGTAAATAAAAACAGAATACAATAATTTGAAAATCCTTTTCAACCTATATTTAATTGAATACACTGCAAAGACAAGTTACTTAATGTTCGAACCGGTACACTTTGTAATTTTTTGCAAATACCTGTATTAGCTCATTTGGAATTTGATGCCTGCAACATGTTTCAAAAAAGCTGGCACAAGTGGCAAAAAAGACTGAGAGAGTTGAGGAATGCTCATCAAACACTTATTTGGAACATCCCACAGGTGAACAGGCTAATTGGGAACAGGTGGGTGCCATGATTGGGTATAAAAGCAGCTTCCCTGAAATGCTCAGTCATTCACAAACTAGGATGGGGCGAGGGTCACCACTTAGTGAACAAATGTGTGAGCTGATTGTCGAACAGTTTAAAAACAACATTCCTCAACGAGCTATTGGAAGAAATTTAGGGATTTCATCATCTACGGTCCGGAATATCGTCAAAAGGCTCAGACAATCTGGAGAAATCACTGCACGTAAGCGACAAGCCCGAAAACCAACATTAAATGCCCGTGACCTTCGATCCCTCAGGCGGCACTGGATCAAAAACCGACAACAGTGCGTAAAGGACATCACCACATGGGCTCAGGAACACTTCAGAAAACCACTGTCAGTAACTACAGTTCGTCGCTACAGCTGCAAGTGCAAGTTAAAACTCTACAATGCAAAGCGAAAGCCATTTATCAACAGCACCCAGAAACGCCGCCGGCTTCGCTGGGCCCAAGCTCATCTAAGATGGACTGATGCAAAGTGGAAAAGTGTTCTGTGGTCTGACAAGTTCACATTTTTTTGGAAACTGTGGACGTCGTGTCCTCCGGACTGTTATAGGCGCAAAGTTCAAAAGCCAGCATCTGTGATGGTATGGGGGTGTATTAGTGCCCAAGGCATGGGCAACTTACAAATATGTGATGGCATCATTAATGCTGAAAGGTACATACAGGTTTTGGAGCAACATATGTTGCCATCCAAGCAACGTAATTTTCATGGACGCCCCTGCTTATTTCAGCACGACAATGCCAAGCCACATTCTGCACGTGTTACAACAGCATGGCTCTGTAGTAAAAGAGTGCGGGTACTAGACTGGCCTGCCTGTAGTCCAGACCTGTCTCCCATTGAAAATGTGTGGCGCATTATGAAGCGTAAAATACGACAACGGAGACCCTGGACTGTTGAACAACTTAAGCTGTACATCAGGCAACAATGGGAAAGAGTTCCACCTGAAAAGCTTCAAAAATTGGTCTCCTCAGTTCCCAAACGTTTACTGAGTGTCGTTAAAAGGAAAGGCGATGTAACACAGTGGTAAAAAGGTCCCTGTGCCAACTTTTTTGCAATGTGTTGCTGCCTTTGAATTCTAAGTTAATGATTATTTGCAAAAAAAAATAAAGTTTCTCAGTTTGAACATTAAACATCTTGTCTTTGCAGTGTATTCAATTGAATATAAGTTGAAAAGGATTTGCAAATCATTGTATTCTGTTTATATCTATGATTTACATAACGTGCCAACTTCACTGGTTTTGAGTTTTGTAATTAGGTTCATTGGCAAAAGCTCAGTAACATGACTGGGCGTAAAAAGAGCATTTTAGAGAGACAAAGTCTCTCAGAAGTAAAAATGGGCAGAGGTTCAACAATCTGTGAAAAACTAGAGTGTTCAGGTGAAGACATGTCGCCTGCGAAGCTTATGTGAAAGTGTGACTACCAACTGAAAGTGTGACTACCGGACAGACAGACAGGCGGGCGGACAGACACACGCCGGACAAAGTGATCCCTATGTGCCGCTATGCTTCGCAGGCGACACAACTATGTCTAAAAATTGTGGAACAATTTTAGAAAAATTTTCCTCAATGTAAAATTGCTAAGAATTTGAATATCCCAACATCTACAGTATATAATATCATCAAATGATTAAGAGAGTCTGGAGAAATCTCTGTGCACAAGGGACAAAGCTAAAGGCCAACATTGGATGCTTGTGACTTTTGAGCCCTCAGGCACCACTGAATTAAAAACAGATATGATTCTGGACTAGAATTCACTGCATGGGCTCAGGAACACTTCCAGAAATCACTGTCTGTGAACATGGTTCACCGTGCAATCCACAAATGAAAGTTGTATCATGCACAGAAGAAGCCATATGTGAACACGATCCAGAAACAGCGTCGTCTTCTCTGGGCGAAAGATCATTTAAAATGGACTGATGTGAAATAGAAAACTGTTCTGGAATCCAGTAAAGAAGACCCAGGACTATTGAGCAGCTAGAATCCTACATCAGACAAGAGTGGGTCAATATTCCTTTCTCAAAACTCCAGCAACTGGTCTCCTTATTTCCCAGACATTCACAGACTGCTGTTAAAAGAAAAGGGGATGCTACACAATGGTAAACATAGCCCTGTCCAAACTTTTTTGAGATGGGTTGCTGCCATCAAATTCAAAATGAGCTAATATTTTCCATGAAATGGTAAAATGTCTCTCCTTCAACATCTGATATTTTTCCATGTTCTAGTGTGAATAAAATATGGGTTTAGGAGATTTGCACATCATTGAGCTCTGTTTTTATTTTATTTCTAAATGGCATCCCAACTTTTTTGGAAGTGGGGTTGTACAACAAGTACAATAGTCTTCCAAAATTGTAAATCCAGTAACCCAGCAATATTCGTAACCAGAAAATCAATCAAAGGGACAAGGTTGAATTGTAGACCGTGGACGAAAGAATAGACCATGACCATGAATTTCTAAAGGGGCACATAATGCTAATAAGTAGGCAGTGAAACAAACACACAAACAAACAAACTCACAAAGTTACATGGGAAAGACTGGGGTTTGTAAGGGAACAGGGACCTAATGGCAAGTGGTGAGTGTGAGAGAATGCTGGAGGAGAACATGACAGGAGAAGTGGTTGTAAACAAGGGGAATGAGGCATGCAAATAGAACAAGAGCAACGCAAGGCGTTGCCCCCGACTGAAACAGTTGAAGAACATGTACAGAGAGGAAGTGTTTGGCATCATGTGCTATGCATGACCATTTAGGTCACTAAAAACCAAAAACCTCCAGTGAGTACGCTAAAGGATTTCAAGATGGCTGTCATGGCAGCCGTATTGGTTGGCGTAGTGAGCTGAGAATTGATAGGCATCATCCCCTATGTATGACTATTCACCCCACCAGAAATCATTAACCTCCGCTGAGCGGTGTTCACGTTAGAGCGCAACAAATGAAAAGTTTACGACAGGGTGCCCAGACGGACGGAAGGGGTGAAAACATCATGCCCCCAACCGACTCTTTCGAGGTCGGGGGAATACTTAAAACAGAAAGTGAGGAGTCATGGGAGAAAACAAAAAAGAATGTGGCTGTGACAGAAAGTCATAAATGAAATACCACCAGTACAAATAACTATAGGGAAACACAATAAACACATAAACAACAGTAAATAATAAAAACTCAGAATATAACTGGAAAATAATAAACACAGATATTCAGGTTCTGACACAGCACATGTCCTAATAGTGTTCCTTTAAAGAGTCCTCAGCAGCATACTGTCTTTTTACAACTCAGATATGGAATATATAGCACAACAAATGAAGCAAAATAGCATGTTTTTTTTTCTTTTTGTATGATTGAAGATTGCAATAGACTAGACAATGACAGTTTTCTGTTTAACTGGATGTCCTTCCTCAGACCACATTCTCTGTGGAACATTGTATGGGAAAATTAGTGGATGTATTACCACAGAGCAAGGGATCACCAAATCTGGACCTCCAATCCTAGGCCATGCCTAATTTTCTTTGCTTCCAGGTAATTGACTGAACAATTAGTTCTTCTGACTGGCCTAGCTGTCTTTATGCCCGACTCCAAGTGAAGGTCAAAGTCGAGGTAACTTTAATTATTCGCAAGTGTAGATTTGATTTACAGTGAAGTGAGTGCGCTTCCTAGCCACACACACACACACAAACTTAAACTTAACAAACTTAAAACAAGATAAAGTGATAAAAGTGATTACAGTGCTTTATACTAAAAGACAGGGATAAAACTACAAAACCCTACTATCAAAAAAAAAGAAAAACAGTGCAAATAAAAAGATATTACAGATGAGAATCACCATGGCAGGTAAAAATGGGAAACAGGATAAGAATAAATAAATAAGTAAATAAATTAATAAATCAACTAATAAATAAATAAAAGGGAAGGCGGAAAACCAGCAGTACGTGGGCCACGGGAGCCGTGTTGGGATGATACCTGCCGTAGACAAAAGCGGAATTGTGACCAGGCCGTCGTAAGAGGCTCCAGCAGATTTATCATCTGTCATCAGGACAAGACATCCCAAGGAGAAAGTGACCCTGGGCCAGATCAGTGTAAATTTCCTTGCAAAGCATGACAACAAAAAGAAGTCATCATCCATAGGTGCAAAATATTTGTGAAATCAAATTAGAAAGTATAATTTGCATACTTCTGTGTCCTTTTTACCTGAGTTTACAGTTTAGTTATATGAAGGTTATTTTTCTTTGAAATTGCGTCTTTTTTTTTTTGGAAACCTGTGAATTATTTCTATGCAGTTCTAGTGTGAAATGATGCGGAAAAAGCCAGTTAAGTCTGAAGTAACATCAAAATCCTTTTCCTCAAAAATGCGACTCACTAGCTTTTTCCATTAAACTCTAGAATTGTACTTAATAGACGCGCAAGTTGCTGAATTATGAAAAGAGACACAAGAGATTCACACGAGGGTCATGACAAAATACATGGCATAAAATTGCTGAAGTGTGCTGCATTGTAATAATTACAAGCCTTTTAAACATAGAGACAAAAGTTCACTGGCTGCTTAACTCATTCCCTATGGCAAACCGCTACCAACGGCTCGGTGAATTCTACCATTCCCTACGGTAAGCCAGTGCCAGCGGCATGGATGACGTCATTCGAAGTTCTGTTGAAAACATGCATAATGCATGAGTATTGCGTCAATCTGACCAATCTGACAGCAGTAATAGTGACTTGACCATTCACAGTCCGATGAAAATACGAAATCAGTTGAGGATCGCAGTGATGGGCCACCTGTACTTCAACCACAGGAGGGGAGGAGCCGTGGTCCAGCCAGGACAGGTCCTGATCGAGGAGCACGTAGTCGAGCACGCAGTCAAAGAGCTGCTCAGTGTCACATAGCACGCAACCAAAATGACAATCGTAATGATGTTACAAATACCCAAAATGACACTGCTAGTTTGACATTTGCATTTGAACCTGCTAAAAACCTTTAATTTGAAAATACAGACGTTTAAACAAAGGTGTGTTTACATTGTGTGATACTTTTCGGGAAAAGTATTCCGTTCAAACGTGACATTTTATTTAAAGTATTCCGTAGGGCAGGGGTCCTCAATCTTTCCCAGAATGGGCCGGTGTGGGTGCAGGCTTTCATTGCAACCAAGCAGCTACACACCTGATGCTACTAATTAAGCTTATTAGCAATGAGTCTAGAGGTTGATTACTAGTATCAGTTGTGTAACTGCTTGGTTGCAATGAAAGCCTGCACCCACACTGGCCCTTTCTGGGAAAGATTGGGGACCCCTGCCGTAGGGAATAAGTTAAAGAATGTACTTAGACTCACGTTTAGTTTAAGATAAACTTTGTTTTAATTCACTACTAGTCAAGACAATGGATAACGTAAAGTTTAGCATTTGTAGCATATGAAATTGAGTTCAATATCTAAAACTTGCCATGACAAGTGGAGTTAAATAGAAAAAAATTGTTCAAATAACTCAGTGAGGCTGTCTTTTTTTTATTGTTGACATTAGGGTATATTGGGAAACTTTAACTATAATTGTAGGGTCCCAGGGAGAGACCCTAGGTGGTACTGGCCAACCCTGAAATTGCACAGGTCGCTCGGGTGGACCCTGGAATTCTGAACTGTCATTTGTCATTAGCAGGATAGATGCGGGACGTTATCAAGCTTCCACGCTGTAGCATTAATGATCTTGGTATAGACCAGAACCTGAGTGCACATTATGAACTTATCCCTGCTCTGACCTTTCCTTAATGTTGAGCCAAACAAACTAAATCTTAATGTCTCTTGCTCATGAGCTGTGCTGTGACTTGGGCACATGTTTCCATCTGCACGCTGCACAACGAACATCAGCGTGACAGCTGACAGGTCTGTGGTGAGGAGCTAACAACACACTTAAGACGTTTAAGACGTTTGCAAATGGCAGGGAGCTGCGAGGTTTGATTGGTGCCACCGACATTTACTCCCCATTTGGACCACCCGAGTCGGAAAAGTGGGGACACGCCACTGATAAGTTTGTATTTTCAATTTCCTGTTACCCATAATTAGACTACAGTGTGTCATTAAAGGCGGAACATCTCAGAAATACCTTGTAACATGATGATATCACTGAGGTAAAAAAGACCGGGAAATAATAATTCGACTAAATCACAATTGCATTCCTGAGTGCTGACACTGTGTTTTGCGCAATATGTGTCAATACTCCTGACTGGAGCCAGGAAATCTCCATACTTCTATGTGCTACAGCCAATAAAAATGGAGGCTTTTTACAACATCCGCCTTTCCAGACACACCCAAGAGTCTGGAAGAGAACAATCCAATGGCATGACTATTGCTGTATGGCAGTCCAGTCAGCAACAGAGTCAAAGGATTATTATATGATTACGAAATCACGAAAATTCTATAATGAGCAAGTTAAAGTTGTAGTAATATAATGTAATAGACTGAGAGCTGGCTCATTTTATTTATGTGAAAAGGGTAAAAAGGTTTGACCCCGACAATTCAAGGTATCCTACGTGATGTAGATAAATCACCGTTACTGGCTGCTGGACTCCTGTACGTTTGACCCTGGCACGGTTTTTAAAGGGTTCCAAGAGAGGTTTTATTTATGTAAATGCCGACAATTAAGTCAACTACATGGGCTTGTGGGGTGATGATGTGGCATCATAAATTTGTGAATGGCAGCAACTTCAGCTTGAACCCTTGCAGGGACAGTGAGCCTTTAAAGGGTAAAAAAAAACCAAAAAAAAAAACCCAAATATTTATGTGACGGCCGACAAACACGTGGTTGACCTTTTCTTGAAGCTAGAAGAGCCGGCTACTTGAAAACCGAAGAGCCAGCAAGTTTTGACTGTACCAAACCCTTGCTAGCAAGACCCTGCTTTTTAAAAGGGTAACCGATTTCAACTCGGTCATCGCATAAAAGTAACAATATCCAAATTAAAATGCTTTTATTTTTATATTAATGACATTACAGAGATGGAAAAATAAGAGCAAATAAATCATAATAGGGAGCCATACAACATTGGAACATCAAGAAACATAAATTTTATGTCTGATATACACGGTTGTCGGTGATTGTACCTTGTGACTGACTTCCGATAGAGAAAAGAACAGATGACACACACTGGTCTCAGAATAGTTAAGTGGCATGACTGGCCATTCAAGTACCTTACTTACATGTAACAGGACAGTCACTAAAATAATAGTTGCTCCTGACAGGGCCTGCCTATGATTATGGCATTCATTTACATGTTCTCATCAGTCTCGCTGTCATCACTGTCCCCAGAACAGAGTGCTCACCAACAGTGGGGTGGGAGTTAGGTAATGCTCACTCAGAGTGGGGTGGGTGTTGGGTAATGCTCACTCAGAGTGGGGTGGGTGTTGGGTAATGCTCACTAACAGTAGGGCGGGTGTTGGGTAATGCTCACTCAGAGTGGGTAAGCACATTCTCTGATGCAGAAATAATAAAAGACTGTGTGACTGAAGTGGAGGATTTCCTCCTTTCTTGTGTCCTTTGTGGTCTGTATTTAAAGAGAAAAGTGTTATTTACCCCCCTCCCTTTTGTATATCTGTTTTGGATTCTTTGCAGGGATGTGTTTTGTTTTATGTTTAAGTATTTATTTACAACCCCCATTCCGAAATAGTTGGGACAAAGTTTAAATTGTGAATGAATCAAAACGCAATGACTTTCAAATCACACCAGCCAGTATTTGTTTCCCCAATAGAACAGAGATAACAGTTGGGACAGGGGCCTGTTTATCATGGTGTAGCATCCCGTCTTCTTTTTAACACAAAGTGGAGGCATCTGGGAATTGAAGAGACAAGTTTTTTGAGTTTAGCCATTGGAATTTGATCCCACTCTTGTCTAATACAGGCTTCCAGCTGCTGGAGAGTTTTGGGTCTTCTTTGACGGACTTTTCGTTTAAATATGCCCCAAATGTTCACAATCGGTGAAAGATCAGGACTGCAGTCAGGCCAGTTCAGCACACGAACTCTTCTACTGTGAAGCCATTCTGTTGTAATAGCTGCAGTATGTGGTTTTGCATTGTCCTGCTGATATACACAAGGCCTTCCCTGAAATAGAGGTCATCTGGAGGGGAGCATATGTTGCTCTAAAACCATTATATACCTTTCAGCATTCATGGTGCTTAAAAAACAAAAACTGTACCACACCATATGCACTAATGCATCCCCATACAATCAGAGTTACTGGCATTTGAACTGAACACTGATAACAGGAGGGGTGGTCTTTCTTCTCTTTAGCCTGGAGGACACGACGCCCATGATTTCCAAAAAGGATGTCTAATTTGGACTCGTCTGACCACAGGACACTTCGCCACTTTGCTACAGTCCATTTTAAATGAGCCTTGGCCCACAGAACACAGCGGCATTTCTGGATAATGCATTACAATCACATCCTTTTTGCATGAAAGAGTTTTAGGTGACATCTGTGGACGGCACGGCAGACTGTTTTCACGGACAGTAGTTTCTTGAAATATTCCTGGGCCCATTTAGTAATGTCAATGACATAATCATGCCGGTGAGTGAAGCAGTGCCGTCTGAGGGCCCGAAGATCACAGGCATCCAGTAAAGGTCGTCGGCCTTTTCCCTTACGCACAGAGATTTTTCCAGTTTCTCTGAATGTTTTGATGATGTTATGCGCTGCTGATGATGAGACTTTCAAAGCCTTTGCAATTTGACTTTGAGGTACAAAACCCAAAACCAGTGAAATTGGCACGTTATGTAAATCGTAGATAAAAACAGAATACAATTATTTGCAAATCCTTTTCAACTTAGATTCATTTGAATACATTGCAAAGACAAGATGTTTAATGTTCAAACTGAGAAACTTTTTTTTTTTTTTTGCAAATAATCATTAACTTAGAATTCAAAGGCAGCATCACATTGCAAAAAAGTTGGCACAGGGGCCTTTTTACCACTGTGTTACATCGCCTTTCCTTTTAACGACACTCAGTAAACGTTTGGGAACTGAGGAGACCAATTTTTAAGCTTTTCAGGTGGAACTCTTTCCCATTGTTGCCTGATGTACAGCTTAAGTTGTTCAACAGTCCAGGGTCTCCGTTGTCGTATTTTACGCTTCATAATGCGCCACACATTTTCAATGGGAGACAGGTCTGGACTACAGGCAGGCCAGTCTAGTACCAGCACTCTTTTACTACGGAGCCATGCTGTTGTGACACGTGCAGAATGTGGCTTGGCATTGTCTTGCTGAAATAAGCAGGGGCGTCCATAAAAAAGACGTTGCTTCAATGGCAATATATGTTGCTCCAAAACCTGTATGTACCTTTCAGCATTAATGGTGCCTTCACATATGTGTAAGTTGCCTATGCCTTGGGGACTAATACACCCCCATACCATCACAGATGCTGGCTTTTGAACTTTGCGCCTATAACAGTCCGGATGGTTCTTTTCCTCTTTGGTCCGGAGGACACGGCGCCCACAGTTTCCAAAAACAATTTGAAATGTGGACTCGTCAGACCACAGAACACTTTTCCACTTTGCATCAGTCAGCTCATCTTAGATGAGCTTGGGCCCAGCGAAGCCGGCGGCGTTTCTGGTTGCTGTTGATAAATGGCTTTCGCGTGCCTTGTAAAGTTTTAACTTGCACTTGCAGATGTAGCAACGAACTGTAGTTACTCACGGTGGTTTTCTGAAGTGTTCCTGAGCCCATGTGGTGATGTCCTTTACACACTGATGTCAGTTTTTTGATGCAGTACCGCCTGAGGGATCGAAGTGTCACGGGCATTCAATGTTGGTTTTCCTCGCTTATGTGCAGTGATTTCTCCAGATTCTCTGGACCTTTTGACGATATTACGGACCGTAGATGATGAAATCCCTAAATTTCTTCCAATAGCTCATTGAGGAATGTTGTTTTTAAACTGTTCGACAATCAGCTTATGTATTTGTTCACTAAGTGGTGACCCTCGCCCCATCCTTGTTTGTGAATGACTGAGCATTTCAGGGAAGCTGCTTTTATACCCAATCATGGCGCCCACCTGTTCCCAATTAGCCCGTTCACCTGTGGGATGTTCCAAATAAGTGTTTGATGAGCATTCCTCAACTCTCTCAGTCTTTTTTGCCACTTGTGCCAGCTTTTTTGAAACATGTTGCAGGCATCAAATTCCAAATGAGCTAATATTTGCAAAAAATTACAAAGTTTACCTGTTCGAACATTAAGTAACTTGTCTTTGCAGTGTATTCAATTGAATATAGGTTGAAAAGGATTTGCAAATCATTGTATTCTGTTTTTATTTACGATTTACACAATGTGCCAACTTCACTGGTTTTTGTAGCATAGCTTGACTTGTAGGGGTCAAACCTTTCTTCTCTTTTCACATAAATAAAATGAGCCAGCTCCCGGCTTATAATATAGTTGTTGAAGTAATATAATAACATAACATAACATAAAATGAATGGCAAGAACAGGCCTTTCAGCCCAACTAAGCTCACCAGGTTCTTTATACTATTGTATATACTATTGGTGGCTCTTCTCTGAACTTTCTCTAGAGCCTCTATATCTTTCTTAAAGCATGGTCCCCAGAACTGTACACAATACTCCAGGTGTGGTCTAACGAACGTGTTGTACAAAAGAAGCATTACCTCCTTAGATTTGTACTCAATACTTTTGGCAATGTATCCTAGCATCCGATAAGCTTTTTTAACTGCTAGGGCACAATGGCTAGAACCTGTGAGGGTTTGGTTAACAATCCCTCCCAAATCTTTCTCTTGTGCAGCACATTCCAGTTTTAAACCTCACATGAAGTAATCCTGTCTAATGTTTGTATTACCTACATGTACAACTTTACATTTTGCTAGATTAAATTTCATTTGCCACATTTCTGCCCAATTCTGGATTCTATCCAAATCGTCCTGAATCACTTTCGTGGACCCTATACTATTTGCCAAACCCCCCAAGTTAGTATCATCTGCAAATGTAATCAATCTGCTCTCAATATTCCTATCAAAGTCATTAATGTAAATGAGGAACAGCAGGGGTCCCAACACCGATCCCTGGGGGACGCCACTCCCCACCATACCCAGCTCAGATGAGATATCACTGACCACTACTCTTTGTGTTCTGTCCTGTAGCCAGTTTTGAATCCACTTCAGAATACCTCCTGTAACTCCAATGGAGCTCATTTTAAAAATCCAAGTATATGATGTCATAAGCCCTGCTCTGGTCGTAAGTCCTGGTGGCCTCTTCAAAAAATTCCAGAGGGTTTGTTAGGCATGACCTTCCCTTCCAAAAACCATGTTGGCTACCCCTCAAGATACAGTTACGTTCAAGAAATAAGTCCAGCTCATGTTTTATGATAGATTCCAATATTTTGCACGAAATGCATGTTAAACTCACTGGCCTGTAGTTTCCTGGCTCAGCACAGTCCCCTTTCTTATATATTCGTATTATATTGCCCTGTTTCCAATCATTTGGTATTTCTCCAGTTTCTAAAGACTGTCTGAAGATGTCAAGCTTCCACGCTGTAGCATTAATGATCTTGGTATAGACCAGAACCTGAGTACACATTATGAACTTATCCCTGCTCTGACCTTTCCTTAATGTTGAGCCAAACAAACTAAATCTTAATGTCTCTTGCTCATGAGCTGTGCTGTGACTTGGGCACATGTTTCCATCTGCACGCTGCACAACGAACATCAGCGTGACAGCTGACAGGTCTGTGGTGAGGAGCTAACAACACACTTAAGACGTTTAAGACGTTTGCAAATGGCAGGGAGCCGCGAGGTTTGATTGGTGCCACCGACATTTGACTTTACTCCCCATTTGGACCACCCGAGTCGGAAAAGTGGGGACACGCCACTGATAAGTTTGTATTTTCAATTTCCTGTTACCCATAATTAGACTACAGTGTGTCATTAAAGGCGGAACATCTCAGAAATACCTAGTAACATGATGATATCACTGAGGTAAAAAAGACCGGGAAATAATAATTCGACTAAATCACAATTGCATTCCTGAGTGCTGACACTGTGTTTTGCGCAATATGTGTCAATACTCCTGACTGGAGCCAGGAAATCTCCATACTTCTATGTGCTACAGCCAATAAAAATGGAGGCTTTTTACAACATCCGCCTTTCCAGACACACCCAAGAGTCTGGAAGAGAACAATCCAATGGCATGACTATTGCTGTATGGCAGTCCAGTCAGCAACAGAGTCAAAGGATTATTCTATGATTACGAAATCATGAAAATTCTATAATGAGCAAGTTAAAGTTGTAGTAATATAATGTAATAGACCGAGAGCTGGCTCATTTTATTTATGTGAAAAGGGTAAAAAGGTTTGACCCCGACAATTCAAGCTATCCTACGTGATGTAGATAAATCACCGTTACTGGCTGCTGGACTCCTGTACGTTTGACCCTGGCACGGTTTTTAAAGGGTTCGAAGAGAGGTTTTATTTATGTAAATGCCGACAATTAAGTCAACTACATGGGCTTGTGGGGTGATGATGTGGCATCATAAATTTGTGAATGGCAGCAACTTCAGCTTGAACCCTTGCAGGGACAGTGAGCCTTTAAGGGGTAAAAAAAAACAAAAAAAAACCCCCAAATATTTATGTGACGGCCGACAAACACGTGGTTGACCTTTTCTTGAAGCTAGAAGAGCCGGCTACTTCAAAACCGAAGTGCCAACAAGTTTTGACTGTACCAAACCCTTGCTAGCAAGACCCTGCTTTTTAAAAGGGTAACCGATTTCAACTCGGTCATCGCAAAAAAGTAACAATATCCAAATTAAAATTCTTTTATTTTTATATTAATGACATTACAGAGATGGAAAAATAAGAGCAAATAAATCATAATAGGGAGCCATACAACATTGGAACATCAAGAAACATAAATTTTATGTCTGATATACACGGTTGTCGGTGATTGTACCTTGTGACTGACTGCCGATAGAGAAAAGAACAGATGACACACACTGGTCTCAGAATAGTTAAGTGGCATGACTGGCCATTCAAGTACCTTACTTACATGTAACAGGACAGTCACTAAAATAATAGTTGCTCCTGACAGGGCTTGCCTATGATTATGGCATTCATTTACATGTTCTCATCAGTCTCGCTGTCATCACTGTCCCCAGAACAGAGTGCTCACTAACAGTGGGGTGGGAGTTAGGTAATGCTCACTCAGAGTGGGGTGGGTGTTGGGTAATGCTCACTCAGAGTGGGGTGGGTGTTGGGTAATGCTCACTAACAGTAGGGCGGGTGTTGGGTAATGCTCACTCAGAGTGGGTAAGCACATTCTCTGATGCAGAAATAATAAAAGACTGTGTGACTGAAGTGGAGGATTTCCTCCTTTCTTGTGTCCTTTGTGGTCTGTATTTAAAGAGAAAAGTGTTATTTACCCCCCTCCCTTTTGTATATCTGTTTTGGATTCTTTGCAGTGATGTGTTTTGTTTTATGTTTAAGTATTTATTTACAACCCCCATTCCGAAATAGTTGGGACAAAGTTTAAATTGTGAATGAATCAAAACGCAATGACTTTCAAATCACACCAGCCAGTATTTGTCTCCCCAATAGAACGGAGATAACAGTTGGGACAGGGGCCTGTTTATCATGGTGTAGCATCCCGTCTTCTTTTTAACACAAAGTGGAGGCATCTGGGAATTGAAGAGACAAGTTTTTTGAGTTTAGCCATTGGAATTTGATCCCACTCTTGTCTAATACAGGCTTCCAGCTGCTGGAGAGTTTTGGGTCTTCTTTGACGGACTTTTCGTTTAAATATGCCCCAAATGTTCACAATCGGTGAAAGATCAGGACTGCAGTCAGGCCAGTTCAGCACACAAACTCTTCTACTGTGAAGCCATTCTGTTGTAATAGCTGCAGTATGTGGTTTTGCATTGTCCTGCTGATATACAGAAGGCCTTCCCTGAAATAGAGGTCATCTGGAGGGGAGCATATGTTGCTCTAAAACCATTATATACCTTTCAGCATTCATGGTGCTTAAAAAACAAAAACTGTACCACACCATATGCACTAATGCATCCCCATACAATCAGAGATACTGGCATTTGAACTGAACACTGATAACAGGAGGGGTGGTCTTTCTTCTCTTTAGCCTGGAGGACACGACGCCCATGATTTCCAAAAAGAATGTCTAATTTGGACTCGTCTGACCACAGGACACTTCGCCACTTTGCTACAGTCCATTTTAAATGAGCCTTGGCCCACAGAACACAGCGGCATTTCTGGATAACGCATTACAATGGCATCCTTTTTGCATGAAAGAGTTTTAGGTGACATCTGTGGACGGCACGGCAGACTGTTTTCACGGACAGTAGTTTCTTGAAATATTCCTGGGCCCATTTAGTAATGTCAATGACATAATCATGCCGGTGAGTGAAGCAGTGCCGTCTGAGGGCCCGAAGATCACAGGCATCCAGTAAAGGTCGTCGGCCTTTTCCCTTACGCACAGAGATTTTTCCAGTTTCTCTGAATGTTTTGATGATGTTATGCGCTGCTGATGATGAGACTTTCAAAGCCTTTGCAATTTGACGTTGAGGTGCAAAACCCAAAACCAGTGAAATTGGCACGTTATGTAAATCGTAGATAAAAACAGAATACAATGATTTGCAAATCCTTTTCAACTTAGATTCATTTGAATACATTGCAAAGACAAGATGTTTAATGTTCAAACTGAGAAACTTTTTTTTTTTTTTTGCAAATAATCATTAACTTAGAATTCAAAGGCAGCATCACATTGCAAAAAAGTTGGCACAGGGGCCTTTTTACCACTGTGTTACATCGCCTTTCCTTTTAACGACACTCAGTAAACGTTTGGGAACTGAGGAGACCAATTTTTAAGCTTTTCAGGTGGAACTCTTTCCCATTGTTGCCTGATGTACAGCTTAAGTTGTTCAACAGTCCAGGGTCTCCGTTGTCGTATTTTACGCTTCATAATGCGCCACACATTTTCAATGGGAGACAGGTCTGGACTACAGGCAGGCCAGTCTAGTACCAGCACTCTTTTACTACGGAGCCATGCTGTTGTGACACGTGCAGAATGTGGCTTGGCATTGTCTTGCTGAAATAAGCAGGGGCGTCCATAAAAAAGACGTTGCTTCAATGGCAATATATGTTGCTCCAAAACCTGTATGTACCTTTCAGCATTAATGGTGCCTTCACATATGTGTAAGTTGCCCATGCCTTGGGGACTAATACACCCCCATACCATCACAGATGCTGGCTTTTGAACTTTGCGCTTATAACAGTCCGGATGGTTCTTTTCCTCTTTGGTCCGGAGGACACGGCGCCCACAGTTTCCAAAAACAATTTGAAATGTGGACTCGTCAGACCACAGAACACTTTTCCACTTTGCATCAGTCAGCTCATCTTAGATGAGCTTGGGCCCAGCGAAGCCGGCGGCGTTTCTGGTAGCTGTTGATAAATGGCTTTCGCGTGCCTTGTAAAGTTTTAACTTGCACTTGCAGATGTAGCAACGAACTGTAGTTACTGACGGTGGTTTTCTGAAGTGTTCCTGAGCCCATGTAGTGATGTCCTTTACACACTGATGTCAGTTTTTTGATGCAGTACCGCCTGAGGGATCGAAGGTCACGGGCATTCAATGTTGGTTTTCCTCGCTTATGTGCAGTGATTTCTCCAGATTCTCTGGACCTTTTGACGATATTACGGACCGTAGATGATGAAATCCCTAAATTTCTTCCAATAGCTCATTGAGGAATGTTGTTTTTAAACTGTTCGACAATCAGCTCACACATTTGTTCACTAAGTGGTGACCCTCGCCCCATCCTTGTTTGTGAATGACTGAGCATTTCAGGGAAGCTGCTTTTATACCCAATCATGGCGCCCACCTGTTCCCAATTAGCCCGTTCACCTGTGGGATGTTCCAAATAAGTGTTTGATGAGCATTCCTCAACTCTCTCAGTCTTTTTTGCCACTTGTGCCAGCTTTTTTGAAACATGTTGCAGGCATCAAATTCCAAATGAGCTAATATTTGCAAAAAATTACAAAGTTTACCTGTTCGAACATTAAGTAACTTGTCTTTGCAGTGTATTCAATTGAATATAGGTTGAAAAGGATTTGCAAATCATTGTATTCTGTTTTTATTTACGATTTACACAATGTGCCAACTTCACTGGTTTTTGTAGCATAGCTTGACTTGTAGGGGTCAAACCTTTCTTCTCTTTTCACATAAATAAAATGAGCCAGCTCCCGGCTTATAATATAGTTGTTGAAGTAATATAATAACATAACATAACATAACATAACATAACATAACATAACATAACATAACATAACATAAAATGAATGGCAAGAACAGGCCTTTCAGCCCAACTAAGCTCACCAGGTTCTTTATACTATTGTATATACTATTGGTGGCTCTTCTCTGAACTTTCTCTAGAGCCTCTATATCTTTCTTAAAGCATGGTCCCCAGAACTGTACACAATACTCCAGGTGTGGTCTAACGAACGTGTTGTACAAAAGAAGCATTACCTCCTTAGATTTGTACTCAATACTTTTGGCAATGTATCCTAGCATCCGATAAGCTTTTTTAACTGCTATGGCACAATGGCTAGAACCTGTGAGGGTTTGGTTAACAATCCCTCCCAAATCTTTCTCTTGTGCAGCACATTCCAGTTTTAAACCTCACATGAAGTAATCCTGTCTAATGTTTTTATTACCTACATGTACAACTTTACATTTTGCTAGATTAAATTTCATTTGCCACATTTCTGCCCAATTCTGTATTCTATCCAAATCGTCCTGAATCACTTTAGTGGACCCTATACTATTTGCCAAACCCCCCAAGTTAGTATCATCTGCAAATGTAATCAATCTGCTCTCAATATTCCTATCAAAGTCATTAATGTAAATGAGGAACAGCAGGGGTCCCAACACCGATCCCTGGGGGACGCCACTCCCCACCATACCCAGCTCAGATGAGATATCACTGACCACTACTCTTTGTGTTCTGTCCTGTAACCAGTTTTGAATCCACTTCAGAATACCTCCTGTAACTCCAATGGAGCTCATTTTAAAAATCCAAGTATATGATGTCATAAGCCCTGCTCTGGTCGTAAGTCCTGGTGGCCTCTTCAAAAAATTCCAGAGGGTTTGTTAGGCATGACCTTCCCTTCCAAAAACCATGTTGGCTACCCCTCAAGATACAGTTACGTTCAAGAAATAAGTCCAGCTCATGTTTTATGATAGATTCCAATATTTTGCACGAAATGCATGTTAAACTCACTGGCCTGTAGTTTCCTGGCTCAGCACAGTCCCCTTTCTTATATATTCGTATTATATTGCCCTGTTTCCAATCATTTGGTATTTCTCCAGTTTCTAAAGACTGTCTGAAGATGGCGGATAGTGGCTTAAAGATGAACTCATCAGCTTCCGTGAGCACTCTAGGATATAAGCCATCAGGACCCGCCACCTTATCTGCTTTTAGTTTATGCAACTTGTCTAATACTTCGTTATCCCAAACCTCAATTTCCACTAAATAATCTTGAGCATTTGACATGCCCTCTGGCCAAATAAAGACCCCCTCTGAGGTAAAATTCTCAACAAAGTAACTGTTTAATGTTTAATGTTTCACATTAAAAAAGTTGTTGTTTTTTTTTTGTTTGTTTGTTTTTTACTGTATAACTTTCATGCAATGGACAAATCAAAAGCTGCAACAGTGTTTTCGGAAAACTCAAGTAAATATAATTTTAATGAGAAAACTATAAATTGAGTGTAAGTGTCATTGTAAGAGTGAGCAACATTCAAGCTACTCTTTGCCACACACAGGGGCTGTATATTTCCCCTTGGCCTGTGCTGTTCAAATTAATGAACAGGTTAAATTCGTGAAAAGTCAATAGCTGGCCAATTGCTGTAATATGACCATATTGCTGTTTAAGTTGATGCATTTCATGAAGTATTGTTTCTCTCTAGAAGAGTGGAATAATTCTTACACAAGTTCAAATGCTCAGGCTTTCCTGAGTGAAGGTAGGCTCAGTATAGATTCACACGTTCAGCTCTAATTATCTCTGTGAGCCCATCTTTTGTACCGAAAAATTGGTTGCTCTTTCGTTGGAATAAGTCTGAGGTTACCCAGAGTGTCTCTTCCTCTTTTTATTTCCTTCCCTATTTCCCTCCTCTTCTCTATTCTGGAAAGGGAGGCCCACACAGTGGTCTGCTCAAACCATGGCTGAGCCCTTTAATACGATCTGTCACATGTAAATACCGCACCGCTGCAATATGTCACTTGCATGGCGTTGCATGTATGTAAGGTCTTTCCATGTCCCAGAATGACGTGCTCTGAAATGTGTTTTGGAGTCAGTCAACAAACCATAAAAATGACAAGGCAAATTAAAATCATTTTGTCTCCAGATTTTGCTTTTTCATCATTCTTGAAGGTCCAGTTTGTGTTGCATCAGACTCTAAACTTTTGGAGAACATCGGTATGGTGCCTCTGTACAATAACATTCTGCCATTCACTTTATTCTAAGCAGATTGCGGTTTGGCGTGGTCCTGCTGGGTTCCCCCTGAAACAGATGACGCCAACCCAGCAAAAATGAAAGAAATACAAGGTTGACTAAACTTAAAAAAGGAAACCAGCAGCAAAGATTAGAATTTGCTTAACTTCAAGTCACAGCAGTTTTTGAAAATACTTGGAACTTGAGGTTGTGCAAACTCTAAATTTTTCTTCATTTGGATACATTAGTTTTTAAGTTTAGTTAGTTTCTTATTTTTATTTAGTAAACGGAAGAATAAATTGCTCCAAAAGTTATACATATCTTTTGGCATTAATCGTGCCCTTGCAAATGTGTGAGTTACTCATGGGCACTGACACACTTCATTACAAATGCTAGCTTATGGATCTGACTAAAATTAAAGCTTGGGTTGTCTTTATCGTCTTAGGTCCAGAAAACTCGGCGGCTGTTTTGTTTTGTTTTGTTTAGTTTTTCAAAAATTACTTGAAATAATGACTCATCAGGCCCAACACAGTCCCACAATTGGAGCAGGTTTTATCTTAGATGACACTTGCAGTGCTTCTGGACAGTGCTGATGCATGGCTTTCTGCTTTGCAAAGTAAAACTTCAGCATGCATCAGTGGAATGGTGTTGACTGACAAAGGTTCACCTAAAAATGTATTTGTTGTGGTATCCATTACAGTTGTATGAGCATTCTTGAGAATGTGTCTTCACATCTGAGTGATCAGAGATCATGCGCATTCCGAAGAGGCTTTCGGCCATTTCTCTTTTGTCCCAAGATCCAACCAGGTTGTTTTGATCTTTTTATTGCATTTCTCACTGTAGAGGCTGAAATGTCTAAAAATGTACCCAATTTTCTCTGGGGGATGTAGTTTTCAACGTGATGGATTATAGGCATATGCATCTATTGGCAAATTGGTGAACCTTGACCCATCTTTGCCCTTGAGGGATGAGGCCATTTTTGGAGGCTGCTTTTACACAGTAACACAATGAGTTCACCTGTTAAACATCACCCATTTCACATCACCTAACTATTGCAGCCTGTCACATCATTATTAGTCCTAAACTGCTCCTGCACACCTGTTTGTGGAGTATACTGCAGTCATTAGATTTCCAAAAAGGGCGTATTTTCAATAAAAAATTGAATTCACACATTCAAAGCGTTTTTGTTGCACTTTCAATGTATCAGAGGGTAAATTGACTTTTCAAATCGCAAATTTTTGATTTTGTTGGCATTCTCCGTAATGTCTCAAACTTTTTTAGAACTGGTGTTGTACATGCTGGAATTAAAATAAATACTTAAAAGCAAATAAAAAGCACTTTTTTTGCACATGCTCATTCTTCACTTCAGCATTTCTGAACATATATCGATTCTCTGTTTGGTGAAATTTCAGTACTGCAGGCCCAGCTTGAATGGGTATGTTTTGGAACAGCCCCACAGTTATGAGTTTCGCCTCTGAACACAGTCGCAAAATCTCAAATCTGGTGAAATAGACCAAGATGTTATTTATGGAGCATCACATTGTGCATGCTTCAAATGGGCAGACACGCAGGGAAAAATACTGGTCAATTTCAACTTATTGACAGCTCGTTTCATGCTTACTCATGTAAATACTTTCAAACACGTTTCAAGTGCAACTGCTGATCTGTATTTTGCAAACATCCTTCTTTTTTAAATACATGAAGAATTTTCTCCAGAGACATGGCGCACAGAATAGCACACAGTACTTCTCTGAGGTTCACGGAGGCACCAGGTTGCCTCCGAGGTTTGCGTGTAACTTGAGAATTTCTAGATTGGCGTGAAGCCCTCACGTTTTGTGATCCTTGCTTCTCCCAGGTAACACTCAAACAAAAAGACAGATTCCATCCCCCAGGCCTTTTTCCAAATGCCTGTGAAGCTTGACATAATAAATTATCTTTTCTGTTCAGACATAGTGCCTCCACCAGACAGTGACTTATTCATTTTGGGCACTCTGTGAGGTGGAGCCCTGGAGGAGACCACTGTGGATCAGTTCAGTGAATACACTGTCCCCCATTTTTCCTGTGGCTGAGGCTTTGGCCAACTATCACTGGTGCACATGACGTGTGAAAATTTTGTCTGGAAAACGGGGTACATCATAATTTTCCACTTATTATACATAAACTGACAATACAAAAAGTCAGACAATAAACAGTGTGCTGCAGTTATTTTACGTGAATTGCCAGTGATTAGTCTGAGAGTCACAGAAAGAAATACAAATTGTAATTCAGTCAAGTTTCCACCCGAGTCAGTCCGTCCGGAGCCCAAACACTTTTGCTAAGTTGTAATCTGGGAATTTCACTGCTTTGTCATTTCCTTTCCTTCCCGCAGTGAAAAAATGGCTTAAGTTGATGATGCAAGATGGCCTTTTTTAAGGCATACTGCCAGGAAGCAGTGTTTTTTTTTACTTTTGTAATGCTCTAACATCGTCTGTGCTTGTGGAGGCGCGTCTATAGGCGGGGTTTGGTGGAATAAATTTCAAAGGAAACTGCTTTAACCCCTTAAGCCCTGAGCCTCTTTTTCGAAAATGGCAAGCCCAAAACATTCCTCTTTCATTTGAGGTATCGTTTTTATGCATAATACAAATTCTGGAGGAATTCTAGCGATTCAGCGCTGATATGATTTTATTCTTTATTTTGCTGCATGCTTATTTACCTGCTTGGTGCTTGAATTGTGTTCGGTTGAGGTAAAAATGGACTAAATGAGCTTTTTGCCTAGTTTCTTCGCAAAGTGTGGACAAGCCGCATGACAATGTTGTGATTTGGAAACATGGTGTATTTATTGTGCGTAACAACTGGCCCCTGGTATCGGTGCGTAGAGCTTAATAAGGGGTTAAGCTTTCAGCACAAATTAGTAGCTCAAGAGCTCAAGCAAAAATAAAAAAAGCAGATGAGTAAAATAAATATTAAGCTCTGCTAGCTTTCCTTTCGCTACCTTTCCAAAAAAAAAAAACGGAATATCTTTCTCTGATCCATGAGTAAGATTTTTCTGACAGCACTTTGGCAATAGCCCTCTAAACACTGTAAGCATTGTTGCCAGGCATTTTGTTTTTAATGAGAGGAGGCTAAGGGGAAGATCCACACGAAAGCCGAAGTTTTTGTAAGAAAAGAAAGTTTGAAGTTACCGGATATGTTGCATCAGAAGAAACCACTGTGAGCTGTTCAAAAATATCCTTGATGATTGTGAGAGAAAGTGATACAGCAATAGATATTACACCACAGCCCACCAACTAACATTTTTGAGGATGACGTGTATGTGTGTGCGTGTGTGCATGCTTGGGGGGGCATAGAAGAGGATGACGTTTTTTTTTTTTCCTGACGTGGTTACTTTACATCATTTAACCAGATTCAGATCTCAGGAATATACCCCCTTTCCCAGGAGACTCACGGAGAAAATAGAAATGGAGGTCAGTAATTTTCCTTTCCAACCCATAAAAGAGGTTTTAAACACCACCAGGGGGCAATGTAGGAGTGGGAAGCGAAACAAAAAGAAAATTTTTTCTCATTAAAGTTGTGCGACCACGTTCCTGAGCCTCCACCTTTGACTTTACCATGTTAAAATTTTGCATTGGGCTATATGGCTGAATAATTGCAGTGTGTTTTGACAGGATGGTCAAATTTGTATGTCTATTATATTACTCTGTGTATACTCTGTTGTGAAATTATTTTTCATTTCTATCCTCTGTATTTTTGAAAGACTATTCTGCCATAAAACCATACATTTTGGTTCTAATAATTTCTTCCCTGTCCCATTATTCCAGGTTATAATTGAATTATTATTTGGAGAGTCTAAAATGCCCATCGATCTGACTGTTTGAGTGCACAGTATCTGATCCTTTTCTTATGAGTATGATAAGGGGCACAATACTACCTTCATGAAAAGTGTTAAAAGTGCAGTTAAAATAAAATCTGTCAAGCAACATTGAGTGTTTGTTCTCTGACCTGACAATCCAATGAACAGTTTCATCTGCATTTATGCTGCATGTATACATGAGAGAGAATGGGTGAAAGAGAGTTATTGAATAACTGGGATATCTGCCTTCAGGCTTAATTCCCCAGGGATTAGAGCATTACTTCCCCATTCGTGCACAGGCACAGTGAAAAATAGCGCCACTCCTCTGTATTTGCATGTTATCCAGTTGAATCTTCCAGACTCAAACAATCCATTCATTTTGTTGGCAGCCTTATATAATCAGTTTAAACCCAGCAGTAAACAAATGTTTTCCAAGAGCAGGGCCAGCAGCTGGCTCTTCTCCTGCGCAACCTAATAACTTCTCAGATCTACTGACGGAAGAAGCAGAGAAATTTGAATTGTTTATGAGGTAAATCCTCATCGTTCAAGATGTTCAAAAATATTAATGTTCTTGAAATCATATTGCAATATTATTTCACGACAGACAGTTATCATCAATCTTCAGTTAAATAACTGCAAAGTTGAGGCATTTATTTTATTTCGGTTCTGCGCACCAGCGCTCTTGAAAGGGTACAATGAGAATGTGGTTGAACTGCAGACTCTCAGCTGCAATAAGCTTTAATACAAATGTGTTTTAATCCATAATGGATCTATGGCTTAGATATAACAGCACCTTTTGTTCATACCCCCCCCACCTCCATACATCCATTTATTGCACAGATAAGCACCTGAGAATGAGGTAATGATTTCTAATATTTGGTCACACATCCTTTGTCAGAAATGACCACTTGAAGTCTGTGACTCGCAGCAATCACCAGATGCTGGGTATTTACCTGGTGATGCTCTGCCAGGCCTATGCTGCAGGAATTATCATGTCCTGTTCCTTCTATGGAATTTTTGCCTTCTGTCTCCGCATCAGGATGCAAAATGAATGTTCAATTAGATTCAGACTGGCCATCAGAACCAAAATAATAAAAAATGTGTCGCTGTCCAATGAATTTTGGCACTCACTGTATATACACCACTCAGAAATACAGGTTGCGTAGTTTTACCATCAGAGTGATGGTATTTCTTCAGGCAATTTCTTTACATGATCATTCCATTGCTTATTAGCAACTCTTCTTCCCGGGGAAGCTCATGTAATTCACCAGGTCCCAGGCACATCTCACAACCTCATTACAGCATTACGATAACACAGTAACACAGTCACTAACACAGTGCCCAGTAAGTCAGAGGAGAAGTGGGCGCTAATGGCAAAAGCATAGGAGGTTTCCTTGAATGATACCCTTTGGGCTGTCTAATCACTGTCAAAAGAGTCACTTTATGTGTTATGTTATGTTTTAATCGGCGCAGTAAAAGAAAACGCTCTTAAGTCGGCTCCAAACATCCGACTGTCCCACTCTTATTGCGCTTCGTTGCCTTAGTACACTTCGGAGGTCTTAGAATAACACTGAATCACTTCAAACACTAAAAATCTTAATGTCGCAACGGCACATCCATTGGTATGGTTTAGCCACATACCAGTTGTACTTGAACATGGGAAATGGAAAATAAATCCAAAATTCTTATCAATACTCCAATCCAAAGTTCTGCCAATTGAAAATACTCTGAGTATACTTCCTTACCAATTCTTTCCTCGAGTCATGAAAAATCTGTTTTAATTCATGATGATAAGATTATTTGAATAATAATTTAAAAAACTTAAAAATTTGAATTGAAGGTTAGGTTTGACATTCAACTTGATGATGTTCCCCTGGTACATGGACCAACCCTTGTATGGTGAATCACTGTCTATCTACTCAATGAAAACAAACCACTGATTAAAAGTATAAACAAGACAAGAAACAGAGAAACCCACAACTAAGCAAGTCAATAGATGGCATATGAATCACAAGAGAGAGGTAGAAGAAGTGACTGCTCATGGTGACTGCCTTATTTTGCCTGAATTCCGATAGGGTGATGATGAGTTTAGCGGTGACATTTATTTCTTGAGAAACAAAGTTGATGGTAATCAAAAACATTGTCCTCAACATTTTTAAGGGAGAATGAAAATTAAGATGTACAGATAAGGCCGTTTTGCAGGTGCCCTTGAGTGTTCTGAACAATTTTCACTATCAGTCCGACAATTTCTGGAGGGAAATGTAAATCCTCTCTGAAACGTCCAAAATAAGTCTCCATTTGCCCTCAACCTTCACCGAAAATAAAAATTAGTGTTATCAAACTCAGTTACTGTGAACATCTAATTATCTAGGGAAACTTTGAAAAATACAATCATCTTAGTTATTCAGGAAGACCAATTCAGATCAAGTCTGGATCAATATTTTTTGTGCATGAGCTCTTTGGCTCAAGTCCGTGACCTCAAACATCAGTGTGCATCTTGCAAAATACAGTACTATTGGCATATACTCCAATTAACCGGTAGGCACCTGATAGCAGTTCTTTATGTTGTGACTCTTCTTCAAGGATGAAAAATTATTGGAAATTTGCTTTCCTGAAAAGATTGAGGCCAGTCGGGGGCATATTTCCTGTCGTCATAACGGTAAACACAGTTGTGATAAAAATTGGCTGAAATAACCATTTTCCTTAGGAAATTGTGTGGCTTTGCATTCTTTTTCAATTGAATAATTTCTAAGTTGACAAAGATTATCACAGTTGCCTCATAAAATGCGCATGATATATTCATTATTTACATTATAATTATTCAAAAAGACTAGTGTACCGGTCATAATGTAATCGAGTGTAAAACTACTTGCGTGATGGAAGCTTATACAATGACATCATGCATATCTGTGGTTTCATTGCTGTATAGACTTGTAGCCAGCTTTTTTCAATAGCTGGATGTCCTCTGATTGACTCCCTGCCTAGTGAATTGAAAAAAAAAAACATATTTAAAACACTTGTAAGGGGCCCGCAGAGCCTGCTTCCAGCACCCAGCGTCTACTGTGTTTTATTCCCCTTACAGGCATCCACTAACCACAAGGACATCAAGACAAGGTAGTAACAAATTCGGTAAATTCTCCATTCTTACATTTCTAAAATGGCAAGTTTGCAAAATCATGAGACAGTCACTCAGCTCAATCATAGTTCTTTTTAACCTTTCCACCTTGAACCATTCATGGAGTACCGGTACCAAAATAACTGAAATAACATCAAGGTCTCCTTTTATGACTCTATTTCTACCCAAGTTAAAATTTCTCAAAATTACAATATTGCAGTGCTCTGTCAGAGACGACAACCAATTTGCAAACAAAAACACCTGCGTTCAATAGGTTTCCCAGATGTTTAACAGCAAGAGAGTGATAGCTAGTAAGCCAACTTGTGATCTTAGTAACTATGCTTGAACATTAACTATCCAGTTAAATCAAACTGGTGATCAAGCCACTGGTATTTTGGCATAAAAAAAAGTTGATCACCAATTCCGAAGTAAGTTTATCTATAGTGCGTCGAAATCTTGGTCACCTGTGACCAACAATGGCAAAACTTAGACATCTTTGGGGGCTTGTTTAACTGGTCTTTTTCTTGGTATTTACAGCACCTAGTTGCCAATGTATACCGCTTTTCTTGTTTTCAATTAAATCGTTCCATTCTATAGCTCAGTTCCTTTAATTAAATATATAAGTCCCATTTGTTGGTCCACCGTAAAATAGTTATTTTGTTTATTTTCGGACAGTTATTTTTCGTGCATTCTCCGAGACAGTTCCATGCTGGCGAAGGCTTTCATCACAACCAAGCACTTACACAGTTGATACTACTAATCAAGCTCTTTATCAAAGACCTTGGGGTTGATTGGTGATGTCAGGTGTGCAGCAGGCTAAAATATACCCCCCCCCAGGCCAGATAAAAATCAGTAGTCAAGAAATACTGTGGGAGTGAATTTCTCTGCCGATATCTCCCTGCAGCATGGATGAAAAGACTTGCAACTTCCCGGGCACGTGTATTATGGTACTCGTCACATGCTGACATGATGACATCACGACCGCATTGACCAATCAAGAGAAAACTAGCATGTTACAACCATGAGGCGTTACTTTCAAGGCGGCTCTCCCTTACATTAGACAGTTGTTTGTATTTACCACCATTAATACTACAAACTTCGTGCCCAAATCCTTCCTCAGCAGGGAGAAAATTCAAAAACCATAATGTGTCAGTGTTACACAGTGTATCACTTGCAAATTACCTAGTCTTTTTGTCTACTTGAAAATGTAAACTCCTCGACAACAGTCTTAGGAATACTTTAGCAAAATGTGAGTTGACCCTTACAATGTACTTCAACATAGCATCTTCAGCACAAGTGAAGCAAGTCTAGCCATGAATTGAAAAAACATATTGTAATGTAAATTCAAGTTAACCAAATAACTTGCCCTAGACCATAATCTAGACTAAGGAGTCTGGCTCAGGGGGTATATTTGGCCCAGGCTATAATCAGGCCTAAAATAGAATTTACCCCCGGGGGATAATCTGGCCTGAGGGGGGGGTTATATTTTGGCCTAGGCTGGAATATACCCACTATATTATGGCCAGGGGTATATTCCGGCCTGCTTCATCGGCCCTTTCTGGATAAGGTTGAATAGCCCTGGCCTACACTGATGCTGAGATGACCGTGTGCCATTACAGGTCAAGTACTTGCTCAGAACAATAACTCGTAGATTGGCTCACAAAATAATCTACGGCCACGCAACGAGTTACAGGCAGACCACTAATCGTGTGATGATCCTCAGTCATAATATGTGATTATCATGGGTGTTTAGCTGTGCGTGTATAAGCCATGTTTAGTCAGCTTTTTAAGCTCAGTTAATGACTTGAAAAATGTTGGCTAAACACCTTTTTTAAAATTCGGCCGAAAGTTTATTAATATCAGTAAAAAAATTACCACAATGTAACTTTGAGTTGACTGCAGTGAAGAAAAATAATATGTATTGTTTCTTTGGGCTGAAATGCAAAATCTTGATATTGATGCAGTGGTGGCTGGTGAACTGGCGATAGGGGACGCTCACACCCATCCCTTAAAAATAATGATTGGTTATAACTTGTCTTAAATCATTAATTTAAATTACCAGTCCAGAAACTCCAAAACCTCTCAACATTATCAGCTGTGGTCAGTTTTCATTAATGACCAACAATTAAAAGTAGTACCATAAGGAAAAACCCCACAGTTTGAGTTCTGAATGAGGTAGGAACTTGCTTTTTGGTAAGTGGCTACACATAGCCAATTTCAAAATTGTGATAGAACATATATATCATATCATATTTAGGGGTCAAACTTTTTGATTTTTGGAAAAAAATGTCATGGTTTGTGTGTATTTGCTTTTGGTGATTCTCATCCCTGACGACATTGAATCCTTCCTCCATCGGATTTTTAACCGAGCTGGCTGATTATATCTGGGCGGCGCTTCCCCGGAGTCTATATAAGCTGGAGGTCCGCCATGCCCCCTTTGCTGGAGTGTCAGCTTTGTGGTTACTCATTACGGCTTGAGATATCTGTAGTCAGGGTTCGTTGGACTATATCTTATCTTTATTTCTGGGAAGCTCTGCTTCTTTTGGGATTTTCTAGCACAGTTGTTTGGTGCCTTGTTATTTTCTTGTTTATTGAGATTCCTTTTCCTCTGTTGTTGCTCGCCTTGTTTCTGGTACTTAAGTCTTTTGTACATTCAGAGACGCGAGCTTTTTTCCCTTCCATTCTCTCTATCACTTTCAGCTGTGCCGACTTTAAGCAGCCTTTACAAAAAACTCAAACACAACACAAAAATAAGTTACCAAGATACCAAGCATTTGATTCAACATACAGATCGTCAGATACAGCCTGTTAAGATACTATTTTTAGTTGGTGGTCAAATATGATAACAGATTTTTTCAAATTTCCTATGAAATGCCGTGGAAATATAAGGTCCGATTTTGACATGGTCAAAAGATATAAGGCATTTTTGTTCCACCCACAGACAAGAATCAGTTGGAGTAAGGTTTGAGTTGCTGTTTTGGGGTGTGGCATGATGGGAGACATGTCTCCATGACCAGTGATTTCAATGCATTTCACTGAGGTTTACAAACAAATGCATTCAAGTGAACTAATGACCTCTCTCTCTCTCTCTCTCTCTCTCTCTCTCACACACACACACCCTTACATGACATTACATTGACTTCTATTCATTCTTCCTGTGTCTCTACAGCCTTTCCCTAATCATAACAATGAGCAATGTACGCCTAACCCAAACCCTTACCTTAACCTTAACCTATCCCTAATATTCCAAAAAAGACTTCACGTTGTTGGTTAAAAACTCACGCTATTCCTCCGTACATAGCAAGTACAAGAACACACACACGCACACATACCTCTTTCTCTCTGTATCTTTCAAACAGACATGCACAGAGAGTGAGTGTGAGGTTTTACAAAATGAGCCAATGGCAACAACCAGTAAAATACAAAAAGGAGGCTTTATTTCTGAAGGGGGAAACCCCCCAACAAAGCGGGCGACAGTACAATGTCCGCAATCCAAAGTCAGAATCCAAAGGGCGGAATCCAGGTATGTAAACAGGGCACCAATCACAAAAATCGTCGTCAGACAAAAATGGGTCAATAAACAAGATTGTGGCAAAGTACAGGGAGAAGGCAAAGCTCGAGGTCTAGGAGGGTCCAGTCAGAAAGATAATCACAATGATACAAGGTGAGAGAAGCGTGGCACAGGTAAGCAATGGAAGACGATCTGACAAGGAAGTGCTACAAACAGACATCTAATATACATTTCCGGGAGGTCACATGGCAATGGCACACAGGTGCAATCAATGGGAATGACAATAAGGGAGAAACACATTGGGAGGAAACTAATCACATGAAATTGGCCGTAGCCAAAACGCAGACAAGGATCACAGGACAAACCTATAGACAGATAAACAGCTCCAGTCAAGGAGTTCTACAGTGCACAGATAATGAGAGAGAAAGAACAGCACTGAGCAGTTGTAAAGACCCACAGAAACGCAGCAGAGATGATTAGGGAAAAACAAGAGGCGGAGACTAGAATAGGGCGAATGCCGAGAGATCGTTAGTCAATAAGTAAGTACAGCTATACAGTCCCGAGTGCTGGTTAGTGAGTTAGTCAAATATACAGTGTTAGTGTTGGTTAGTTATTATCAAAAAATAACAAACTGTTAGTCTGTGTTAGTGAAACAGCAAAAGCAGGAGGAGGGAAGAACACAAGATAATGAAGGAGGATGGAGACCCAGAAACCAATAAATCACCTGAAGGAGGGGCACAGTATACAGGGGACTGTGGGCAAAGACACACTCATCACAAGACAGGGGGAGACGAAGTGCAATGCATGGGACTGGAAACATGGCATCGTCTAAACTGAACTAAAACGTGGAAAATAGTAAAACAAGAAATCTAATTACCAAAACACAATACAGGATCCTAAGAATGGTCAGACATGAGCAATGAATCAAAAACACAGAGGTCAGTCAGAACATGACACAAGGCCAGGCAGAAAACATGATACATGGCATGGCAAATGCAGAATCACAACAGTGAGAGAGAGAGAGAGAGAGAGAGAGAAGGTGCCGCAAAGCATAACAACGTACTATTTTGGTGGTAAATGCAACAATTGACATTACTAACATTACTAAAGGAAAGGAGGGCCAGATGAAAGTGTCACAAAGTAGAATATTGCCATGTTCTGGTTGAAAACCAACATTACTAAGTTTTTATCATAACGGAAACTACTAATATGAATGGTCTATTTAAATATAGCCCTCAATTACAATTTCAATGCATTGCTGTTAAATACTGCCATAATTTAAAACTTTTAAAAACTTGACTATGTAGGCCTATTTTGAGATGCTGTTATACATACATGCATAAACTACATTCTACATTAGTAATTTTATGATGCTGTTGCACACAATGCATTTTTACTCCTATTGAAACTCCCGTAGGAATACAATGGAAAATATGTCAGGGCTGAGAAGGTGTAATATTGAGCCAAGAGGAAGTAACATATGGTATTTGTTTCTTCAGAAAATGCACCATAGGAGTGGGTGAAAAGTGTGTGTAAAGTTTTGTGATGATCTGAAATTCCTAACCTGTTCATCTAGAACTGTTTTCATGAAAATTGAAAAAAAAAAACCGCTCTCATATTTGACCAACTGCTAAAAATAGTACTTTAACCCCTTTGTGCAGAAGCCAAATTTGGCTATTTATGGGTTACCCACTTTAATGCTGTATAATTCAAGATTTAAGCTTCACAAAGAGGAAAAATGTGGCTCAATTCAGGAAAGACACTTACAGCATTTAGAATTACATTGTATTTCAGTTTATTTTCATGATTTTGGTAGAGAAAATGAGCAGCAAACATAAAAAATCTTCATGAGAATTCACCATTGAAATTGCAAAAAAAATAATTCTGACGATTGAAAAACTGCTGGGGCTTAAAACTATACATTTATGGTATCATAAACTCCTTGAGCACAAGTAGAATTCATCTTCAAAATTACATTCTAGATTACCTACATGCTATTAGCCAAATTATACAGCTACCCAAGTGTCTCCCCAAAGTCTCAAAATGATTTGCTGTCAAATCATTAAAAAAATCATGTATTTAACACAATTAAAGCTTTAAGGCATGAAATTTAATATGAACGAATGATTTTCTGGTTGAGTTTAGAATGAATTTATCAATATCAGTGCAGTTGAATACCAATGGTCACCAGTAACCTCTCCAAATATGAACGTGCCTTTTCTCCATAATAAAGTTTAGAGTTTTGGCCATTTTTCTTGGCCAAGCACAAACACGCATTAAATAAACTGCTAATTAAACGGTCAGAACATTCACCCTGTAATGAAAGCTACCAGTCCCCTCTTCAAAGCTCACGAACCCATTTCAACACTTATAAGGAGCAAGTACACCTCACTAACACAGTAATATCTGAATTCTGAAATATACCTTATTTTAACTGAACAGACACTCCACTTTCAGGGAATATCAAATCCATTGCGTCTCCCGATTCAAAAGAAACGTGCAATGAACGTACCGGGGGTCCACACCAAAATGCACGGGCAGTTCGCGTTTTAAACAGGAAAAAAACCTCGACATTCGACTTAGTTGAGTACATATACATTCCGAAACAGAAAAAAAAAAACAAACAAAAATAGCAGCCTGACCTTTTTCGTGAATCCCTCCTCCAGAGACATTGACTGTATAAAATAGAGAGCGATGTATCCAGTAACAAGAACCCTCCGGTCCTGTTTCATTCGAAATAATTCCAATAGAGCATATCGTTCTCATTTAAATCCTGTAATGTAACTGAACACTTCAAGGCCAGTTTTGCGAACCGATTTTCTATAAATCCCGTCTATTTTAGCCGCGTAATGTGCATCACGTAGACAGGATACAACCGAGCCTGCTGATACGCATAGGTTTGTATGCTCTGTGTTTGTCCAATCAATGTGTTTCACTTACTCTAAAATGTTTAAACACTCGGGAATTGGATAAGAAACGAGCCATTCAATACATTGTTATCAGGGAAACTTCAGGAGGCCATGAAGTGTAACTCTACAATTACGCAGAAAACCCTGAGTGTATGGTTGAGTGATTGGCTATCAACGCCAGTACTCGGGTGGATATAAGGAAGCGCTGGATTTGGCAATGAAGGAATCTTCGCGTAAATCCACGGTAGGGAACTACAATGTTTTTTGTATGGGACAACTGTAATAGGCAATAGAATGTGAGAGAATTAATACCATTTCGATTTTTTTGCCTCAGAAAACTGATTTTTATGAACTACTAATTGGAATACTGTTAGCTCACTGTGGCTAAATTGGTTGCTACAAAGGATAACGATTTTTTCTGTGTCAAGATATCGTTTTTTCAAGCTGCTGAATCGACACTATGGGCAAGGATACTGACCAGTTTGCACATCAGGCTTAGCTGAGGAGTTTAATTCATGCAGCTCTCGAAAAACAGGGAGTGGAGTGAACTTCACCGTATTCAGAACCGCGTTCGAGGTCTGCTTGCTTGTGAACATTCAATAACTGATCCGGGGGTGCTATCTAGTGATCGAGTACAGTAACAGCGTACTTCCAATTTGCAGGTCTATAGACGCGGGCATCTACATCTGCAGAAAGGGGTTAAGGAAAATGGGTGCTGTAGCCACATACTTGGACCGATTTGAAAAATTTCAACTGATTTGTGCTATGCTCAGCTAGTACCTTCAGTGCTGTAAAGGAAATTCAAAATTTCCACTATAGTCATGCATACCTGTCAACTCTCATGCATTCGGCGTGAGTTTTAGTGGCAAATTTATGTTCCCTTGCTGTAGTATTGGAAATGAAGCTTAGCGAAAGTTCAGTCAGGAAGACTCTCTCTCTTTCGGGTTCGTCAACCCTGTCTATTTTGTTCATGTATGTTCATGTATGTGATTCTCTGTAGACAATATCCGGGGCTCTCAATGAGCAGTCAGCTGGCATAGCAGCTGATCGCTTCTTTCCAACTAGGGCACACCTCAGTCAAGTCACTAGCCAATCATTCTGCTGCCGTCTTTTTTAAATATGTTATTTTCTCCACCCTAGTTCACGCATGCTGCCGCTCGCTGACCCTCCTCCGCCCCAACGCCACCCTAGTCATCAGACCTCCCGTTCCGCCGCTCCAGCTTCACCAGTCTTCAGCCACCACCGCCACCAGTGTCTGGACTCTTCGAGGGATTTCCCGCGGCTGCTCCGAGCAGTGCTCCTGATCTTCATGTCTTCCCAAAGAGTCCAAGCGCCAAAGACTTGTTTCGATTATAAGCATGTTACCCCTTTATGCTCAAAGGATAATAAATATTTTCTTGATTTCACTTGAGTCTCTCCTGGTTGAACTGTCTTTATGCAATTCCATTGCTTCCAATGATCTTTTTTCATTCAAACTATTTAAATGATTATGAACCACATGATTATGAACCAACTCTTGAGTAAACAAAAGCATGAGAAGTCCAGAGTCATAATGCAAATGAAACTGATAAACCTTCATGCATTCCGCGTGAGAATCTCTTACATATGCATTGATTGAATAAGACTACCGCAGGGTAACGTAAATATGCCACTAAAACTCACACTGAATGCGTAAAAGTTGACAGGTATGCATTCTTGACGAAAACTGACCGCACCTGATAATGTGAGAGTTTTTGGATTTTCTGTAATGGTAATTTAAATGAATTTTTGAAAACAGGTGATGGCCGATCATTATTCTTAAGGGATGGTTTGAGCTTCTCTTATCGCCAGTTCACCAGCCGCCACTGAATTGATGGAGACCTAAAATTAGCTGGATTTTTTTTTTTCCTGAAACACAGCGTGTGTCACCTTTGAACTCATTCGGCCTGATCCCCTTCAGGTGTAAAGCCAAATGAACAACTACGCAATGCTTCAGCCTGAGTAACCATTTTAACCACATTTGAAAAGAATAATTATCCTTTATCCTATAATAGGTGAATGGGAAAACTACATGTACCACTGGTCTCGGTGATCAGATTTTAGCTTGAACCTGCCCTTTTTTATTGGCTTGTTACATGGCATTTCTCATTTTGTGGCATGGCCTACACATAGTTGCTTGAAAAGCAATAACGAAATGGAAGTGAATGGCAAGTTTGCCCATCAACATCTCTGACAGGCATCAATAGGCATCAGCAATGTGAGTATAAAACTTTTACATCCTCTGACAAACCATAAAACCATGTTTGACACATCATAATAAGAATGTTCACTATGTTGAAAAGAGGAAGCAACTTCCATGAGGGGAGCAGTTCGTTGCAGTCTGACGATACCTGTGTCTGTTGACTGTGGGAACAGACGGTGACCGTGGTTCAGACAGTAAAATCGTCATCTCTGCACCCTATGGGCTATGGGAGGGGATAACTGCTTGCACCGAAACTCATGATCTGACTTCCGCAATCCTCAGTGATACACTGTCAGTCAGTGCCTCTGCGTTACTGTTATTTATGGATGCTGCTTTTGCACGAACTTGCCAAAGACAAAGGGTGGCACTGTCTTACAGTGGGTAACAATGTTGCTCATGACCATCAGCCTGTGAGTTCATGGTGTGTGATTTCTCTGATTAAGTGGCAAACTGCCCAGGATGTATTTCTGCCTCTTTGCCATTGGATGCAAAGATAGGAGCGATGGCCGTCCCCAGCACTTCACACCCCGTGACCCTAACCAGGAATTAGTGGGTCTTGAAATGATTGGATGGATGGCAAAAAATAAGCATGCGCGCATTTAGCCTACTGTTTGAGTGGGTGAAGGGTTGAGGCATTGCTGTGGAAATGAGCCAAAATTCAAAAAACCTTATTGATCCAAAACGGCTTGATATTGTTTAGCTGTAGCACTGTGGGCGAGCGGTGATCAGCGAGAATGTTTACATCTTGCCCTCACACAGAACATAGTTTTGAGTCCTCCGTAATATGGACCTTTTAGACATAAGTGTGCTTTGGATGTTGCAATAAACGAGTTTAGGGAGGGTATTTACTCAAATATCTCAGGGAAGGGCTGAACCACTGTCCCCTTGAAGAGAGTGATTCATATTTGTTGCTTAAAATATGATGCAATGGTATAAATGATTAGCAAGTGTAATGTTTGTTGGCACCAAATCAAGAAAAAATGCAGTCACCCAAGGGATGTTTATGGTATGGAGACACGCAGCATATCATATAGCTTTATAGTACAGGCAAATTCTTAATCTTAGATGTATGGCAATACAGTTTGCCATTCACTCGAACATGTAAATGTATTATAAAGCTGTACATACATTTTCTTGCGTTAAGCGCCTCCTGAATGACATTTAAAGAAATATTTATTAATGGCCTGAAGCTATAAGCTCTCACTCTGTACATCGCGCAGGAGCAGTTATGTGAACTTGTCATGTGAGTTATTGTCTGTTTGGTGTTGCTATGGCATCCAAGGAGTGTTTCAAGTGAACGGAATGAAAAGACCCAAATATGGCAGCCCCGGAAACATCTGATAAGCAAACCTGTTTTTTCTTTTTTTGACAGCGATGTTAATCTTTATCTCAGGCATCGAGATGCCGTGGCCGCAAAGTAAACCCGCGTGCACTCATACACGTCACAGCTCTCGACTCAGAAAGCAGCTGTGTGGCTGTTAAAAAACTGAGTCACGTGTGAGTACTGCTTGAGTGCTAAGGGAGGAACTGGCATAAGGACTCTCCTTTTCCCCAATAAAGTATCTTCCATTCACAGCCTGACCTCTTCGTGAATCTCAACTTGGATTTCAGTAGGGGGCCAAGAGAGGGTGTGCTTGGCCGTGGTCATTATGGGGTCAATATTTTTTTTTAATGACAACCCCACCTTTATAGGCTCCTCTTTATGTAATATGAGGTTGATTGGTGTGGGAGTGGAATTTATGAATGGATTTAACTCGGTCTGCTGACCCTTTTATCCCTGAGTGATTCATTGCGACAGGGACACAAAAACCTATTATATAACTCTCCCCCCTTAACAATCCCTTATGTATATCGTACATACAAATACATGAATTACTACACATTTTGAAGAAGCATGCACAGTATATATGCGGTGCCTGTCTGGGGGAGACTTAGTCATACATTGTGGTTGTATAGGTGCAATGATATAGCTTTTAGTCACCCAATGTCAACATTCTCTACACATTCGTTAACGATTTTACCTTCATGTAGTAGGATTGTGCCTTTTCCAAATTTGGTCTCACCTCAATTGCCTCCTCCTTTGCCAAATATTGATAATGAATGTGATAAACACAAATGCAGACAGTGTGCATTATGTTAGCCACGTGTGTCACTCAAAAAATTTTTCACATCTGTATCTACAGAATTCAGCACACAGAAGACTGATTAAATTGTCTGCTGAAAGCAGAAAAAGCACAACTTTCATATGACCGTAATACAAAGCTGCTCCATTCCCTCTTATCCTCCTTTCTTTTTCCTCTCTCACTCTTGAGCTCTCTCTCCTCTGATCTCTTTCTCTCTTAACCCTTTGAAGAGTAGAATAGCTCTTCAGAATGTTTTTTTCTTTGCAGAGCACTAAGTCAGTGTTGTAGAACTCCATTGATATCAGGGATACACTTGACCTGAAGCTACCGTCATAAGAGTGACATGACACTGTCATAACTGTTACATGCGCCATTGTAACAGTTATGACAGTGTCATGTCACTCTTATGACAAAGCTGTCATAATCAAGACAACCCAAACAATGTCAACTTGTTATCTCAAAAACCAAATGACACTTAATGACAACGTTTGTGACATTTACCTAATGTTTATGACATGTTCATGACTGTTTCATGTCACTCGTATGACAATACCTTCAAGTAAAGTTGGTTACTTCAGCATTACAATTATTTTTATCATTTGATCCTTAATTAAACATTTTAGTCAGGTTTTAGAATCTTAAGATAATTTAATTTTCAAAAAGCGTGTTTCAATCGCACATTTATGGTCGTAATACTTTAGGCTTGCCATCAGCACTTACTCTCGGGAGACAGAGCAGGACTGGTGATTGGAGGACCAGTGCTCACCACTTGTAATAAAGGCAAAGAGAGGGAACAGAAAGTTTGATATAATGGCACTTGTAGTCTGTTACAAGCCTGTATCGTCCTCCAGTCTGAGAGCTCCACGCAAGCCCTTCTGGCAACGCTGCTCCGATCGTGGAGTTTGCTGATTTCTGACTGGCTTTTGACAGTAATGGGGTTCTTGTAACAGAAAATATTTGGCACTAGTGTTGAAAAGAATGCTAAATATGTGTGTCAGACATACTTGTGCGCACATCTGTTGACACAGCTTTCCCCACTCGTTTTATGTTTTAACCTGTTCGGGGGGGGTGAAGAGTTTAAAACAGCCCGCAAGTGAATGTGGATATAGAGAAGAAGAAGAAGAAAAAAAGAAACCTTCTATCAAATATTTCCCTGACCCAATCAACATTTGTTTGTGGCTATTAAAGCTATTCACTGTTGTTGTTGTTATTATTATTGATTTTTCATGAAAAAAAAAAATCATGTGATTATATCTACTTTTCCTCTTGTGCTAAAGTGATTGCTTCCTTTAGATCAGCTCCTTGCTTGAATAGTTGATATATCAACCAAAATTCAAAATGAAGAATCGTAGGAGGACATTAACACATGGGTACATGCAAAAGTATAATAGTTGAATACAAGCAGTAACACATTTTTACATAGAGTAGTAGCAGCATGACTGCCAAAATCTTCAATGTCTTGGCCTGTATCCTGGGGCATATAAAACAACGCTGCCATGCTGGTGTAGAGAAATTGATTCTGGCTCAGTATACAATATAAACTGTTATTCATTTTCATTCAAACTAACTGACTGTCTTTTTTCAAACTGTACACCTGCACACACACACACACACACACACGCACACGCACACGCACACACACACACACACACACACACACACACACTCATTCATTGGTTAATTTATAACCAGTTGTACTTGAATAAAACAAAATAATATAATTTATAATAAAAAAATAAATAATAATTAAAATGCTTAATAATCTTTGCAATCAACAATAATGCAAGCTGCAGGGAGTTGGACAGCAATTCTACTTAGTGATCCTCTTTACTGAACCAATGAACATTTAGGTGATAACTAGGAGATGTGACTGGAAACAAGTTTGGAGAAGTGATTAGCTTTAAAGCATGAGAAAATCCACATAGAGCAGGGCGATGATCCCGGATGGAAGAGGTTAATCTTAAGCAGTCATGTAATAATAATAATAATAATAATAATAATAATAATAATAGTAATAATAAATTTTATTTTGAAGTGCCTTTCAAGTCACCCAAGGTCACCTTACAGAAAATAAAAGCATAGATCAAAAACATCATTAAAGCAAAACATCGACATAAAAACAAGTGAAGTGCACAGTGTCCAGTTAGAGAGACTATGCCAGTTTGAACAGGTTGAGTTTTGAGTTGGGATTTGAGGTGAGGAGGGCGTTGCAGTAGTCAATGCGGGATGTGAAAAATGAGTGAACCAGGGTTTCAATGCTGGATTGGCACAGAGATGGGGGGAGTCTGGAGATAGCGGAGGTGGAAGAATGCAGTCCGGGTGATGTTTTGAATATGAGGCGCAAATGAGAGGGTGCTGTCCTGAATGACACCAAGGTTCATGACTTGGGGAGAGAAGGGTACAGGGAATCTGTCAATGGTGGTGTGTGAAGCTGGGTTGTGTAGTGATTTGGTGAGGGTGGATTTGGAGCCGATAAGCACAGACTTAGTTTTATTGCCATTAAGCTTCAGGAAGTTCCTGCTCATCCAGCTCCAGATGCCTTCAAGGCAGGTGATGAGGGAGGTTGGAGGGATGGCAGCGGTGGGTTTGGAGGAGATTTAGATCAGTGTATAATCGGCGTAGCAGTGAAAATGGATCCCATGGTGATGGAGGAGTGTGCCCAGGGGGAGAAGGTAAATGATGAAAAGAAGTGGACTCAAGACTGACCCCTGGGGGACACCCAATGAAACACCCGAACACCCAGACTTGTGGTTCCTTATTTGTACGAATTGTTGGCGGTTAGTGAGGTATAATGTGAATCAGGAGAGTGTAGTACCAGTGATCCCAATGCCAACAAGGTGGTCCAGGAGCAGTGGATGGGAGATGGTGTCGAATGCTGCGCTGAAGTTGAAGAGGATAAGAATGGTTAGTAGTCTGGAGTCAGCTGCATGGAGGAGGTTGTTGGTGATTTTGACCAGGGCTGTTTCAGTGCTATATTTTGGATGGAAACCAGATCGGAAGGGTTCATAGCGATTGTTTGTGTCGAGGTGGGACTGTAGTTGTGCGGCAACCACCCTTTCAAGTGTTTTGGAGATGAAAGGGAGGTTGGAGATGGGCTGGTAAAGATTAAGGTCAGCTGGGTCAGCACCTGGTATTTTAAGGATGGGTGTGATAGCAGCCAGTTTGAGAGTGGGGGGTACAGTACCAGTAGTGAGGGAGGAATTAATTATGTTGGTGATCATAGGAGAAATGGACGGCAGACAGGCTTTGAAAAGGGAGGTGGGAAGAGGATCAAGCTGACAGGTGGTGGTTTTGGCTTTATGGATGAGTTCAGAGATGGTGTGTTCTGTTACTGGGGTGAAATTGGAGAGGGAGCTTATCAGAGGTTTGCCTGCGGTGATTATCCTGGATGGATTGTTTGAGGAGGTGCAAAATGAGGCTAGTTGTTGGTGAATGGTGTTGAATTTAGAGCTGAAGAAGTCCAGGAAGGCAATGCACTGATCAGTAGAAATGTCAGGAGGGAGGGTTTTAGGAGGCTGAAATAGGTGGCTGACTGTTGAGAAGAGGACTCTGTTGTTACCTGTACCAGTGTTGATGAGGTTGGAGAATTATGAAGATTTCGCAATGGTGAGGGCGTTCTTGTCGTGATGAAGATGGCCCATGTACATTTGGCTGGTGTACAGTGAGTCTGGTCCTTTCGTACAGTCGTTCCAGTCGACCGCCAGTGGTTTTGAGCTGGCGAAGGTCAGGGGTGAACCAGGGAGCAGTGTGAGTGAATGAGACTGAGCGGGTTTTCAGGGGAGCCAGAGTAGTGAGGGAAGAGGAGAGACCGTTATTATAATGACTCACCAGGTCAGCAGGGGAGGAGCTAATCACGGTGGAAAGATCTGTGGTGTTGATATGTTTGATGTTTCTGAAGAAGATGATCCGTTGTTCTTTGGCTTTGAGGAGTTGGGTGTGAAAATCAAAAAGTACAGCTTTGTGGTCAGAAATGGGAAAATCAGTGACATCAAGGTTAGCAACGTCAGTGCAGCAGATTAAGTCCAGCATGTGACCTTTGTTATGAGTTGGGAGGTTGACATGTTGTGTGATACCGAGACAGTCCAGGAGTGATGTGAAGTCGCCGGCAAAAGTACTGGATAGGTTGTCAGTGTGGATGTTGAAATCGCTGAGGATGATAACTGTAAGCAGGCAGTGCTGTCTTTTCAGCAGAGCAACAGTATTCACAGTTTTTTGAGGATAACAGATTTATTCTGGTGTCGTGTTCTCTGGGTCTCCGTGCGTTTGGTTAGTCAATTTTAGGTTTTTATTATTTTTGTGATGTCGGTTTTGTGGTCTGATGTCTTAGGGTTTCATATTTCGTATCTATCCTGTGTTATTCCAGTCCACGTCTTGCCCATGTACGGTCTTTGCTTTTTCCCCGGTCGCTTCATCAGTTCGTTGCACTTTTTGTCTTAATTGATTGTGACACTATTTCAGGTGAATTAATGGATTCTGGGTTTCAGTCTTCCTTCCGTTCTCGTTTGCTTGCTTCTCCTTGCTTTTGCTATCTTACTAACCCGTACTAACAGTTTGTTATTTTCTAGAATTTACTAACCAAAACTAACATTGTATATTAGACTAACGTACTAACGAGCACCTGGGATAGATAGATAGATAGATAATACTTTATTATCCCGAAGGAAATTTTGGCTACACCGTGAACAATGAACATGATATACAGTATAAATAGAAGACAATATTTACAACAGTAAAATACACAATAGAGACAACAGATACCAGAATAAAGATTAAAACATATGCATATAAAAAAACAGACTGCGTGGTTACAACTGTACATGGAGAAAAACACTGGTCACCTTAAAAAGTAAACGACGTGTATATATTAAGATGGGATAAATTTCTTACAAAAACTAATGAATTTGGTTAAAAGCTTGGATACTGGCTGGGATAAAAGAATGGCGAGACCTGTTCGTTCTTAAAAACGGCAATCGCAGGCGCCGTCCAGATGGTAATATCTCAAATTCCGAGAAAAGGGCATGTGAGCTGTCATTTAAAATTTTCCTTACTTTTTTGACAATTTGCCACTCATAAAACGTGCCAATTGATTTTGTTGGGATGCCAATTATTTTGCGAGCTGTGTTTACAATTTTATTTAGCTTATTTTTGTACAGCTGCGCTTACTAATTGACTAATGACCTCTTTGCATTCGCCCTGCTCTAGTCTCTGCATCTTGCTTTTCTTTAACTGGCTTTGCTGTGTCTTCTGCAGACTCTCTGCATTTATCTCATCTGTCCTGCTTCTCACTCTATGCACTGTGAAATATTTATTCAGTTTATTTATCCCTTCTTTGGGAAGTGTCCTGTGATCCTCGTCTGTGTGTTAATGTTTTTCTGTTTCATGTAATTAGGTTTCCCTCGTGTTCCACCCCTTGTTAATTATATTAAGTTTCAGCACCTGTTTGTCCGTGCCCCTGCCCTATATACAGTATGTTCCCTGCAAGCAAGCCAGATCAGATCAGATCTAATTAGTTCATTATCTTAATTGACCAAAATGTTTATGAGGCCTGACTTTTCTGTTGCACTTCTTTAAATAGTGATTAATGACCAACAAAGACTATTCTTGTCTCCCCACATAAAACATTTTTCTATGAGCTAATCTATGCGCAAATCTGTGTTTTTATATGCAACCAATTAGCTCAATTAGTCTGGGTAATTGATAGAAATAAAAACCTACATACACACGGGGTCTCTAGGACCGGAACCACCCACCTCTGATTTCCAGGAATTGCATGAAACTTGTGTGCATTCCTGTCCATAGAGGACAAACCCTATTGATTTGTGTCACCCTTCTACCTTTCCTGATGTGCCACCACCAGGTCTAACTTAACATTTCCAAATGCTATTACTCAACCTCTTAAACCAGAACACCCCCTAATGGTACTGCTAGCACCACAGGATTTTCATAAGTGAGACAATGTAATAATTTACTTGCATATACATAATTAGCAGAAGACATCAATGTCATCATTCTGTATCCTTTAGAAGCATTCATTCCTGAAGGCAAAGTTGTTGATCTGGTCAAAATATCAATTATAGCCTTTATCAAAACATTTTAACAGTGTTACTCACCAATTATCATTGCAAGTCATTACCTTTGCCTAATACACGCACTGGCAAATGGCCCAGGATCATAAATTCCAGGAGACATGGTTCCAAAAGAATTTTAAGCAAGTGGCTAACAAGTTAAACCATTTGGATTTTTTTATTTATTCACCATTTATTTTTATAGGATTTTCCAAATGCAACCAGCAGACACAAGGTAAATCACACTGAGAATTATGCATTTACTCTCCACAATGCATAAACCCACTAACCCACAATCTAGAGTTTTCTTAGTTCATACTTTGTCACTTTAAAGGTCGCTGAATGCAACTAATGATTTTCATGAGGGGCCATAGCTTTTTTCCTGCACTTGCCTGAGACATAAGGACTCTAGCCAATCCCATTATATACACAGTAGTGCAAGTGTCTTTACATCTGCATCGTCACCTGGTACTGTATGTGTGAGTCCTTTTAATCATTTTACACATCCAAATCACAGCCAGATTGCTCCCAGAGCAATCAATGTTTGCATCTGGGTTTGTTTTTCGAGAAACCATAGTGAATTTACATATCTTGGAGTTGTCTTCAGAATTTACTGTTATTCTGTGCAATAGTGTCTTTATTTCAAATGTTTTTCAATTTTTAGGCCTGAAATATTTGCTTTTACTTTAGTAAGGACAATGTGCTGTCATAACCCTTCATGGGTGTTCTTTTGATGCCTTAAATAAAACACCAGGGACCATAACAAAAAGCATTCCTATATCAGCTGGTTAGATGCCGTATTACATGACTGATTGGCCATTTCAAATGTAAGTTACATTACCCTATGGGTCATTATAATAATGCACTTGATTTATGCCTAATTAATTGCGCATGAGCTTGAATGTCATTTGGAATCCAGCGCAATGCTGGATGCAACTAGGACACTTAAAAATGGTATTGAGAATAGTGTAATTTCCTCCATACCTGCTGTTGCTCATCATCAAAAAAAAAACTCCAAATGATTGAGACATTCTCTTTACACAAGTAGATGAAAATAAGTTTTAGAAACTGGAATTATGGGGGGAAATGACAGTTTAGTCAAAAGGCTGATATTCTCTGATTAAAAAAAGCTAGAACCAAATCCTTGACAATTTTTTGACAAAATAGCGTTTTGTAAAAGTAGTCAAACAGTTGGAATGTCACCTATTTTCCCCTTCAAGCAGTTAAACAGTTTTTGATGGGAATTAGGTCATACTTCTTGTGATCATTTTTGGTGAATGAAGAAAGGCTGTCCATGATCTTGTTCACCCTATGACCTTTGCTGTCGCACCATCACTAGGCGGTGTTGCCAGATCAGATGGTTTCCCACCCTATTGGGCTGTTTTCGCTTAGATTATGCATGTAGGAATAACCTTGGGTGCGTGGAAGCATTTTGGGCTAGTTCAGGATGAACTGGGTGATTTTAAATGCCATTATTTGCATTTTTTCTGCAGGAAGCCATCTCTACAAAGAAGTAGCCTTGTCTGTGTATTCAGTAAAACATTTATTGATTTAAGCCCTGAGCCTCTGGTTCGAAAATGTCATGCCCACAATGAATTGAGTATATCTCTGCGACTACTTGGTCTATTTGAATAATCTTGGTATTATAATAAAGGTAACACCTTGGGGATTTTTGTTGTGTAAGAATCAGTGTATATGTCATTGAGTCAGAATAAATGAAAATGGAACACAGCATAAATGTAACATGTCATGTGTGCCTAGCAAAGTTTTACTTCCATCCTTTTTGAAATTATTCAGTTGCAATCTGAAACCTCTAAAAATTACAGCACTGAATCTCACCATTATCTGTGTCAAAGTTTATTCTAACCAAGTTAATCAGAGCAAAATTAGAGAGGTTTTAGTTCGGGAATGGCTAGGTGGCCTCTCCAAAATATCATATTTCTCAGGTACCAAACTGTAAAACTCAATTAATTTCACATTTGTCACCATAGGCATATATTCAATCCAAATACAACCACTTTATAATTTTTAGGATTTTTAAAAATATTTTAAAAATAATTTCTGCCAGTCCTGTATACATTTTTCCAGTCAAAGATAATGTACAATGAAAATTAAGTTTGACTCCACTGGAGCAGATTAATTTTTTTAAAAGCAAATAAACGAAATGATAAATACAAAGAAGCAGTAAAAATTGTCAAAAGAACAAAAACCCCAGCAATATATAGATTATATATATAGAGGAAAAATGCTATAACTGTCTAAATTAATGCTTGCCTGCACAGGGGTTTGAACTCTGGTTGCCTCCGGTGAAGTTTATCACTCTAACCACTGGGCTACATCAGCTGACCAATCTATCATTGTCAAATTGCAAATATAAAGAGTTAGTCAAGAAAACAAGTCAGGGAATCGCACAGCTCGCTTGTATTTTTGCACTTTCAGGACTCACACGGAGTGACACAAGGATTCCCAGTCATAAAATGACTTTGAAAACGACTATTTAATATTTAACGGATAAATATGCCTAAAATAATTGTTTGTATGCCTAGCACAAATTTAGTGGAAATGCCAGCGAGTGAGTTCTGATATTATTCTATCCTATGTTTTGATACATGCTTATTTACTTGCTTGGTGCTTAAATTGTGTTCGGTTGAGGTAAAAATGTCCAACACAAGCTTTTTGCCGAGTGTCTTCCTATAAAGTGGATGTACCGCATGACGATGTTGCTGTTAGGTAACATGCCGTATTTATGATGCGTAATGATCGCCCGCAGTACTGGGGGCGTTCAGGTTTAATAGGTTAAAACATTGAATGACATACATTTCAGCCACTCTTGTTGAGAGGAGGTAGCCAAGGCCATGTTGTAATGTCTATTGCTAGTATAGAAATATCCCTTCCCCCTCTTCATCCCAATGGCATTAGTGCATATAGTTATCCCAGATTTGAGCACCTGTGTAGTAGCTCGCTCTGCCATAAAGGCTATTAGTGTATTCTATTAGCATAATCATACAAATAGACAACAAAAGAAACGTAATGTTACTGTAAAGACTGGAAAAATGACGTTGATCCTAAAGAATTGGTTAGCTGCTGTTCATCAAAACAGATGAGTATCAGACCCATTGCCAAAACTGGAGCACCTATATTAGCTGAACCCCTTTACAATAAGCTAAAGGATCATGTTGTAAGTAAAAAATGCAAATCTCAGATCTTGCTTACTTACTGTACAGATGTTGAAGTTTGTTGCAGACATCAAACAAGAGAGTCAATAAATGCTGATGATCTATTGAAAATAGCTAACTCTGAAACCAGAGCATTTAAAGTGTACAGAATCAAGTGCACATTATTCTTAAATTCGTTCTGGCACCATATTTCAGTAGAGTTTCCATTACAGTTTTGCGCAAAATAAAATCGATATTTCTCAAGTTTAGATTAAGTACAATTGCGACTTGCTTCTGTTTCCACAGAAAGGTATTTTGCGAGATATACGGAAATTCTCGTAATTCTCCTGCGGCACAGCACACAGCATGGACGGCCGAAACATTGTGCACGTGGTACAGTAATGGTTGCTGCTACTGCTGTTGCCGTGGTTATTTTTAACGGAAGGAGAAAGCTGCATTCACACCGGGCGCGAAACAAATTTTTTGCACAACAGACTACATTCAAAGTCAATGCAAAGACGCGTTTTGAGTGTATTTGCGTCTCTGTATTGACTATGAATGTAATCTATGGTGCGAAAAATTCATTTTACGTCCGGCGTGAAAGCGGCATCGGGTTTTTTCAGCGGCAGAGTCCTTCTGTGTGACAGCGGCCACGAGTTAGGGATTTCTGGGAGGTGACCGTGACCGTAAAATGAATTCACATATGAATGTGAATGTCATGTCCGGTGACATCACGTTAAGCAAATAAGCGTTTCCATTACACTTTTGCGATAAAGTTCTTTATCGACACGTCTGAAAAACCACCTCATGAAAGCGCAAAACTTTTTATCAATATTTGAGTTTTTCTCAAAAATTGGGTATTTCCATTACCAGTTTTTTGTTGTGATATTTTGGTTTTGCACATTTTTTAGTGGTAATGGAAATGCAGCTTGTGTGAAGCACTGCTTTAAAAACATGACACTTGTTTTGTATGCAAGTTAAATGGAGCAAGCTAGTTTGATTTTAATCGCTGTTTTTTTCTCCTTAAGCGTCATCATTTAACTTAGCAACTTCTGGTATTCTAAAGTGAACCAGGCTATATACAGTCAATGTTCTGAATAGCACTTGCTAATTATCTTGCTTTTGACAGGCAAACATTGGTGGGGTTCCCTCTCTCCCTCTGTGTATGAATTTTTGCTTGTGTGAATGGATGTAGCTAGCGAGGCTATACGTGTCAGCTCAGCCATTTCATGGGCTTCAGGCGTATTGTTTACTACCAAAGAAACACAATAGATTATTGCATGCATTCGCCAATATGACCTCAAGGTTAACTGTTAAAGGTTAGTATAAAGTGCTTAAATACTTAAGTTATAAATTGATAAATAGCATAAGACTTTATACGTGTCATTTTTTGTAGGTTTTTTTATATATAGTTGGGCGGACTTTGACAGTGTTTTGAGCTGGAAATTATACAACGAATCTGGCAACCCTGTCACCTGACCAAAATTAAATTTTTGAAAATTACAATAACTCAAACTGCTTTAATGGGGAAAATCTGCTTAATGTCTTCTTTAATGTCAAATCTGCTGTCAACATTGCTGGAGCATAGAGGATGATCCCTGTTGTTTTGTGTGACCCTATGAACTTTTCTGCAGCACCACCAACAGGTCAAACTATACATTTCCAAATGCAGTGGCTAATTTTTTTTTTAATGTGAATCATGTCACAGTTCCTGTGATTGTTTTGGGTGCAAAGAGAAGAGCTATTAATGATGCTGGTCACCCTTTAGCTTTTGCTGTTGTGCCACCTCCAGCTCAAACGTGATCATTTTAAAAGTTCCAATAACTAGAACAGCTTTAATTGGAATCGTGTCAAATTTACAATCAAAATTCCTGGTGCAGTGTCCTGAAGCCTCCACCACTAGGCTAAATCTAACATTTCCAAATGCAATAATTCAAACAGTTTAGATGAGGATTATGTCATATTTCTAGTGATCACTTCTTGCATATAAAGAAGGATTCTTATTGATGTTGGTCACCGTATAAATTTTGCTGTGGCACTACCACCAGGCCAAACTTTTCATTTTTAAGATTGCAATAGCTGAATCATGGAAATCCTGTTAAATCTGCGGTGATTATTCTTGGCACAAAGAGGAGTAACTTCATTGACTTTTTTTCTTTTACTTTTGGAGTACCTCCAGTAAGTGAAATTACATTTGCAAGTATATGTCAAACTGTTCTACTGCAATTCAGATCTATATTGCTGTGAATGTCTTAATGCATTAACAAGTACTCTTACTATTCTGGTGATACTATGACCATTCCTGTGGCACCATCTTTGGGCTAAACTTAACTTTTCCAAAAATGCCAGAAGTCAAACAGTTCTTATGGGAACTGGATATAATTCAATGTGAACATTCCTGGAGCTGAGAGTACTTCCCCTTTTAATTTTCTGGACCCTATGCCCTTCCCTGAAGCACAGTCACTGGACAAAACTATGGAGAGAATGCTGCAGTTTTGGGGATATACTGTTGTGATTTGCATTTCTGTCTTGCCATGTTTAAGTTCTGTGCCTGGCTTTGCCATGTCTTTTGATTTCTGTGTTTAGTGACCACTTATATGTCTGACTATTCTTAGGATCATGTATTGTGTTTTTGGTGACTTAGGATTTCATGTTTTATTATTTTTTCATGCTTTAGTTTATTGCTATCATGCCATGTTTTCATTTCCTTGCATCGCACTTTGTCTACCCTGTCTTGTCTTATGTAGGTTTTTGCCCACGGTCCCTAGTCTTGTGTGCCACTCATTCGAGTGATTTATTGGTTTCTGGGTTTTCAATCTTCCTTCATTATCTCGTGCGCTTCCTTCCTCTCTCTTTTACTATCTACTAATCCATACTAACAGTTTATTGTTTTCGATAATTACTAACACAAATTAACATTGTATATTTTAACAAACTTACTAACATGCACTCGGGATTGTATAGCTGCACATACTAATTGACTAACGATCTCTCAGCAGTCGCCCAATTCTAGTCTCCGCCTCCTTGCCTATCCCTGATTATCTCTGCTGCAGCTTCTGTGGATCTCCACTTCTACTTTGTGCTTTCCTTTTCTTTAATCTATGCACTTTAGTACTCCTTAATCGGAGCTGTTGTTCTGTTCATAGGATTGTCTTGTGATCCCTGTCTGCGTTTTGGTATTTGCCAAATTCATGTAATTAAGTTATTCCTCATGTATCACTCCTAATTCTTGTATCATTGATCGCATCTGTTCTCTCTTGTCATGTGTTCACCCCGGATGTGTATTTAAGATGTCTTTTCAGGCACTTCCAGTGTCAGATCGTTCTTCCTATGCCACGTTTGTTCTTGCCTTGATTCTTAGTGATTTATCTTTCTGACTGGATTGCCCGACCTTCGATTTTTGCCTTTGTGATTTTGGATTATTGTTGCATCTGTGTGTTTTGACCATTTTCTGCCCGACTACGAGATCTGTTTGCTGCCCTGGTAACGATTCGGATTACATCCTGTGGATTCTGGCTTGCTTCTCTGATAGTACTATTCTTGTGTACCAGACCCATTTCTGTCCGACTACGATTACTGTGATTGCTGCCCTGGTTTTTGATTCTATTTTTGCCCAACTGCATTTTGACTTTTGCATTGTGGACTCTGTACTGTTGCTTTCTGCCCTGCAGGGGTTCTCCCCCTAGCAATAAACCAAGTTCTACTGCATTTCCTGGTTCTCGCGACTGGTTCCTGATCTGTACATTACATATACCCTGCTATCATCTACCGATGTCACTGCATTCAAAACCCCTTGTCACTCCGACAGCCCGTCCACATCAGGGAAGTTAAAAACAAACTACGTCATTTACACAGTTTGTATGTTACGTGAGATACTCATGCCACATATCTTCAGAAAGCTAAGATTCTTGTGATTCAGTTGATGCCACCCATTTCAAAATATTATGACAGCAGCTTTAATCAACGCCTGTGTCTCAGCTTCATGCTGTGGTCCCATTGTGTTTTTTCAGCTAATAGGTCCCAGCTACCGTACAGGCCAACAGACAGTGCCATTTCTACGCGAGATCATTGGGAGAAATACACGAGACATACACAAGAATATCGCGATGCAGTGTAACGGTATGAGTCGCATATATAGCGCGTAAGAAATGTAATAGGCCTGGCGCCGGTGACAAGTATATCATGTGTATCGCGATAAGTCTCGCATGAAACTGGTGTCGGTAAACAGCATTGTTGGTGAACAAGATTCCGAATGTGTAACATCCAGTTTTGAGGTCTACTGTCTCACACGCGTTTAAAATATGGCTGCTGGACAGTCTAATTTATGTTTTTGATTTTCTTATGTATTGATACTACACTCAAAATATTATTTTTTTTAACATTTATGAAAAACATTTGTTACGCCTTTGTAACAAATTAATTTGTTGATGCAACAGAATCTGATTTGTTATTCTAACAAAAATCTTAACAAATAAGATTTTGTCCAGTCGTCTTAACAAAATAGATTAGTTACTTTTCCGCACGGCCCCAGCAAATTTTCTGCTGTCACTTTTCTTTGGCAAGAATCGATTACTAGCACCAATTTCAGGGTTGTCGGATTGCGAAGGATCGTGAAATGAGCAGGAACGCAACGGGAAGGTGAGTTTTAACCTAGGCTATGCCATCTTTTCTCTGTAAACTATATGCCGTCGTTCTTTAAGTTTTAATAGTTAGTGACATACACAAACAGCATTATTCTATCTTTATTTTTGTGTCACAATCTAGATTGTGTGTGCAGATGATATTCCTATCCCACCATATTTTATCTTCCGCAAACCAGGTCACTGAGCATGAGGAGACTGCCTCTGATGCCTGTTTTTGTTCCTTTTATAGCTGATTGATTTGTCAACAACTTATTGGCATTGGTCAAAAACTTGCCTCACCATTCACTTCTTGCATTACCACTTCACTGTGAAGCAATAAAAGTAGGCTACACACTTATTTCATCTACATGTACTTCGGGCGCATAATCGGTTTGTGCAGATTTATTTTAACAAAAATCCTAACAAAAGAATTTATATTCCAATCGTATTAGCAAAACACATTTGTTACTTAATATTAGTCGAACACAATATTTTGTTAATACAGCAAGAATTTTACTTTTTTAATAAAACAAACTAATTTGTTACTTCCGGGAAAAATTCATTTTACTGGATTGATTTTATCAAATTAATTTGTCATCTCTCATGGAACAAATTAATTTGTGAAACATTTTGTTCAAAGTAACAAATTCATATTTTTAGTGTATCAGGCATCGGATTATTATTAAACTGGTCAAAAAAGATTTATTAGTCTGTGATTATTGTATTTATCCAATTGAGAGGTTTACCGGCTCTGCTAAGTTTAGAGTTTTGGTCCGATCGATTGTGATGTGGGGTGTTTAAGGATAGCTATATAATCACAAATACAGAAAGGAAAAACCAAATTCTTCTGTTAACAATGCAGCTCGAGTGACATTATTTTTTTATAATCCTATACTTGATTAATGACTAGATGTCCCTTTGCACTCAAGTGTTTCATGCCACCTTTAAAAGAAGACACAGCTTAGATGATACAAAGGCCGCAAGTTTCAAGTGTCAAAATGGAAAAGGAGTAGTTGTCTTAATCCACAGCTTGAGGCCCGTTCATCAGTCCTTTAAATTCATACGTAATGAGCAAAATTATAATTCAGTTATTAAGATGTCAGTAGAGAAGATGCGTCGAATATCCCCTTATTTAGGAGCATGTATAATGTCTCTCTATGAAAATCAAGAAACACCGTCGCACATAAGAGACTGTCTGATCGCAGAAGAAGCCATTCAAACTTAATCCATCTAAGTGCACATATAAAGGCGAAATCTATTCGCTAAACAAATATCAAACTAATAATTACTGAACACTTAACCAATTCCATTTGAAGGAAAAAAGACATGGAATGCGAGCTCTGTCGTTTTCAGGATACTGCAACAAGGCGTCGCTTTAAATATAATTTGACATGTGAATCGATAGATTTGTTGCTTTATTTTATTTGTTGCTATATTTATGACACAGTGTGATGTGCTGCATTCTGCGTGCATTTACAGTATAAATGTTAAAGAATAAACCAACATCGTCAAACAGAAAGCTATTAAACAGCAAACATCATAATATGAGTTATCTCCCTCTACCACATGACCTGATGAAATGAAGAAACAGTAAACAGGCTGAAATAAATGCAGAATTACAATCTACATGTATGTAGGACATTATGTTTTATTCAGACCTGCGGTAGGCCTACATGTAGGGGAGACTGAGGTTACTTCGGTCATAGGGTTAGGTTTGTCACCCGAGTTTTTTTCATCGCAAACGCGCTGATGGGAAAACGAAAATGTCCAAATTGTACAGGATCCTGCAGCTATCGTATGGTTTGGAGGGCTTATCGCGCAACTTTGGCAAGATTCTTGCGTAATCTTTCGGGAATATCGCGCAGCCGACTTACTTGCAGACGCGCTCGAACACACCCTTGGCTGCCTTCCAATTAGAAATAAGATACTCCCTTCACTTCTTCCATCCACTCGAGTGAGCCCTCCGAATGACGTGGCAGGTGAGTAAGCCCTTCCCGAGCGAGGGAGGGCAATAGAGGGGACATCGGGGGAGGGTTGTGGGAAATCGGATTGAAACAACCCTCGCTGCGTTTCTTCCGCACTTCGATGTTTGTTAACAAGCCAACGGGAAGTTTGTGTTACCATGGAGCCGACTGAGTTTTACCTTTTACAGTTCACGCGGAAGCATATCGCATGTTTATGGAAGTAGAGGACGGCGTGCTCGTTTGATTGCTGCGGCACTTGTGACTGTTGTTTGGGAAAATAAAGCTGCTTTCATCCCAGACGTGAAACAAGTTTTTTCTCGATGTATTGCATTCTAAGTCAATGCAAAGACACGAATTCGCGTGCGTTCGCATCTTTGCGTTGACTTTGAATGTAATCTGTCACGCAAAAAATTCGATTCGCATATGGTATGGAAGCGGCATTTAGCTCTGCAACAATCCTTGCGGATGCTATCGGCTAGCCACAGCAAAAATGAACATAAAGTCAAAGGCTTAAAAAATAATGTGAAACCGATGCCCCTCACCCCCAAACTTCGCAATTTGCATATAACTGTAATAAATTAAACGCTACTCGCACACAATTCTTACATTTGTATGGTACTTTTCCTGCCACAATTCCCCCTTTTGCCAGCAGAAAAAAATTGTGGACGTGAAATTTTGACCAAGGGAGAATGAGCAAAGCATTCTTGGCAATATCAAAGCTGGGAGGGATGTTCGTTATTGGCTTCGTTTGAGGGAGGATAATCGAGGGCTTCAGCAAATGAAAACACGCCCTTCCCTCCGCAAAACTGGATTGGAACAACCCTACAAGTGGCAGCCATCTTACATCCGGGATTTTTTGGGGATTCCCCCCTCGATTGGAGGGCGAGTGAACCCGAGGAAGCAAGCATTTTTTCGTATTGGAACGCAGCCTTGTTCTCCTCTGGCTGTGGAAAAATGGATACGCCTCTGTGACGACGGAAATAGATCGTAATTGGTTTCTGTTTTGGATGACGCGTTTCACGTCTGTTACAGTTAAATTTGACAAACATGAATTCGACTTTACTTACTTTACTTCAACCTATAGATTTTTTATTTGGAATAACAAAGACATTCTCTACAAAAATAAATCAGTTATTTTTTTTTCCAAAAAAGCAAAAGCCGTGAGAATGGCCATGTTTCCGACGCTACAGGAAAGTGTTCGACATGACAGCAGACATTTTATACTCCACCGCTGAGGTCAGCGGCAGTTCTCGTTGGCTACGCATCCACAGCCAGCCGGCAGTTCAATCCGAACAAGCCTAATAGCCAATGGCACGCTGCATAAAGAGGAGATTATCGCGAGAAATCCACGAGAGATACATGTGACGTCTCATGGGAATTAGGCAGTATCTGCTGGTCTGTATGGTACACTCATCTGCAAGCATCTGTTTGCAAAAAAAAATTAAGGCGAGAATAAAAACCTTCTACTTCAGTGTGTTCCAACCTAGATTACTCAATGACAGTAGTACTTTCAGTGATTTTTTCAGTTGGGGGGAAAACTTCAGAGTGTTTCCTTTCAAAAGAGACCAAAACCATCCATATTCTCCAAACAGTTCAAGGACAGCTTTCAATTTACTTTGGGTATGCCTTGGATTGGCATTTTAGGCAAATTTTACAGGAGTGTTAAGGGTTAAACAATAGCTGTGAAGCTGAGTGCAGTTCCACTATCACAAGAGAAAATGGAGGAAGTCCTGTCTGCCTGCACTATACAATGCACTCTTTCTGATTGCTAATTGCAACATGAAAGGGAAGAGGCATGATTTGAGAAAAGCCAAAAGACTGACATAAATGATAAACTGTCGTAAATCAAGTGTAATTGAAAACATCTTTCAACCCAAAATTTGCATCTCCACCCACAATTTACGCAAATTGAGTGCGCAAGTGTGATTAGCCCCCCGTGACCTCAGTGCAATCATTGCGCTCATCAGTTCCCTCTTTATTTTGCACTGCTGCCACAATTTCAACATGCTGAGAACTAGGATGGAGGAAACCCAAACAAACTTTGTCGACACAGCTTGTGAGTGCCCAGATGATCAGTAGGAAGTGCCGAGGCAATGAATAATTCTGGCCCAAACCCACCTTTTCCCTCCTGAGCACAAAATTACCCTGATGAGTTTCATAATTTTTCATATACTTGAGTCACAGTAAAGCTAATTTGTGAATTAGGATGATGACAACAGGCAAAATTTTTGGGTCCAGCTTTGACGTTAACTCAGGGATAGCTTTGCGGGAAAGGCTGTCATTGCTCATTTACTCGAACATGCCACCTGGCACGCAAGCACTGCGTGGAGTCAATTAGGAATTTTCCTTTCCCACCAAGTCCAAAAGAGTAGGGTGAACTGAACCATGGCTGTATGGAGCTTGGAAACATTTCCACATTCCTTTAATGGCCCCTGGAGCTTTGCTGTTTTCCTTGGATCAGAGAAGCAAGTGCTGATCTAAAATCCCGCAACTCTGGGCCTCTCATAAAATGCAGGCTGATATTACGTCAATGGTGATTTTCTGAGATGTGATCATGTCTGTACCCCACAACTGTTTGCTTTGCCATTATGCCATTAGTGCATAAAATCACTTTCAGGAATTTATCTTTAATTTGTGTACATGAAAGAGAACCAGTAAGTAAAGTATCTGGGATGTAACATTGCAAGATCAGAGCATAGTAATATTTTATGTCAGTTTATAATCCAATAAGCAAGTGGTTTAGTCATTTAGGTTGTAGTTTATATCCCCTTTGTATTTGGTGGTCTTTTAATGATGCACTCTGACACATACAGCACACAAGCAAATGCTCAAAAATTCATACACACGCAATCTTTGAAATTGCTGCCCTTTCTGGGGATTTTCTATTCCATACTGCTTGGCATTAGAAATAATATTTTGGACACAAAACTGAGACTAGCTGTCACCCAAAGAAAAGAGGAAGACCCAGATATAGGTATGTGCACAGGTTCACAAGTACATCGAAGTTTCTGCTTTGAGCAACATATGTCGAACTGGTTCCCCAGTGGTTTCTTCTCTGAATAATACCCACTAGACTGCATTATAGGCTCCATTTGCAGTAAAGAGTTGACATTGGAATCCTATTTCTATATTCACTGCACACTTTCTTAGAAACACATGTGTACCTGCATATTCATGCAGTTATCCTGTCAAGCCAATCATGTGGCAGTAGAGTAATGCCTAAGATCATGCCGATACCAATCAGGTGCTTTAGGTAGTGCTCATATCAAATATCAGAATGAAGAAATGTTGTAATAGTGTGGGAATGATATTCTTAAGATTTTTTAGGCCCCTTAATACAACCCCAATTCCAAAATAGTTAGGACAAAGTGTTAATTGCGAATAAAATCAAAACACAATGACTTTCAAATCACACCAGCCAGTATTTGTTGTGTTCCGGGGTTCTGGCCAGCATTTATGGTTTTAACAGTTTCATGTTCCAAGTTTCATAGTTTCATAGTTTCATAGTTCATGTCAGTTTTAACAGTTTCTTGTTTCAGGATTTTACATTTCATAGTTCATAGTTATTGTTCATGTCTTTACTTTTCCATGTTTTTGTTCTTGCCAGGTCTGCCATGCCACTCCACCGCTTGTCTGCGTTCCGCCCCGTGCCTTCGTTGTTGCACATTTCAGAGCTCTGGTTGGCTTTGGTATTTCTCCCCTCCTTCTCTGCTGTGCTGGATTCGAGGCTGTCTAAGCTTAATTGACAATTAACTGTTTTTAAGTACTAACATTTACTAACATTCACTGGGTGGTGTAATCCTTAGACAGGCACATTACTAATTCTACTAAATTAGACAGGGAGTTTATTGTCATGATTCCTGCTTTACTATTTCAAGATCTTGCTGTGTTTTTCTGTTCTTAACATTCATGCTTGCTTCCAAACTGCATTCTTAATTGGTACTTAAGCTGAGCACGCTCATTCTCTTAATGAGCAAGTCTTGTCAACCAATCTTAGTCCATGTCATGATCTTGCCCTGCCTCTTGTTTCTCCTCCTCCAGGTGTTGCCCCTCATGTCTTGATTTCTTAGCCTTTATCTGGATGCGGTGGAAGTTGGCTGGCAGACAGTGTCTCTAGTTTTGTTGTCAAGTGTCTGCTCAAGTTCTTGTTTCCTTGTATATAGCGTTTTGTTTTCCAAGCCAAGTCTTGTCTTTGACATCATTAGTCTTATTTCTGTTCATGGTTATCTCCCTGAAGTTTCCAGTGGCTTTTGTTTTTGTCGTTTTAGATCCTTTTGTTATTAGCTCTGTGAAGCTCTCCTTTGTTTGTCTTTTGCGACCCTTTGGGCCAAGATTTTTGTTGGCCCTCGTGCCAGTTTTGTTTAATTTCAATAAATTCCCTTTTCCCTTCCATCTCGCATTTGGTGTCTTCCTGATCTCACATCAGTATTTTATTCACAATAGAATAGAGATAACATCGCAAATATTGAAACTGAAATTTTACAATTTTACCCACAAAATGAGCTCAATTCAAACTTGATGGCTGCTACAGGTCTCAACACAGTTGGGACAGGGGCCTGTTTACCATAGTGTAGCATACCCACTTCTTTCTAACACCAGAGTGGAGAGGTCTGGGCATTGAGGAGACAAGTGTCTTGAGTTTTGCCATTGGAATTTGATCCCACTCTGGTTTAATACAGACCTCAAGCTGCTGGAGAGTTTTGGGTCTCCTTTGACGGACTTTTTGTTTAATTATGAGCCAAATGTTCTCAATTGGTTGAGAGATCAGGACTGCAGGCCAGTTCAGCACACGGAATCTTCTACTACGAAGCCACGCTGTTGTAATAGCTGCAGTATGTGGTTTTGCATTGTCCTGCTGAAATACACAAGGCCTTGCCTGGAATAGATGACGTCTAGAGGGGAGCATATGTTGCTCTAAAACCTTTATATACCTTTCAGCATTCATGGTGCTTTTTAAAACATACAAGTGTCCCTAACCATATGCACTAACGCATCCCCATACCATCAGAGATGCTGGCTTTTGAACTGAACGCTGATATCAGGAGGGGTGGTCTTTCTCCACTTCCTCCTCTTTTGCCTGGAAGACAAGACGCCCATGATTTCCAACTAGAATGTTAAATTTGGACTCGTCTGACCACAGGACACTTTGCCTCTTTGCTACAGTCCATTTTAAATGAGCCTTGGCCTGCAGAACACGGCGGCGTTTCTGGATCATGTTCAACAGTGGCTTCTTTTTGCATGTTTTAGGTGGCATCTGTGGATGGCAAGGCGGACTGTGTTTACAGACAGCTGTTTTTTAAAGCCCATTCCTGGGCCTATTTAGTAATGTCAATGACAGAATCATGCCAGTGAGTGATGCAGTGGCGTCAAAGGGCCCGAAGATCACGTGCATTCAGTAAAAGTTTTCGGCCTTGTCCCTTACGCACAGAGATTTTTCCAGTTTCTCTGAATCTTTTGATGATGTTATGTTCTGTCGATCATGAGACCTTCAAAGCCTTTGCAGTTTGACATTGAGGAACATTGTTTTTTTTTTTTTTTTTTCATAAATTTGGCATCTCCAATCCCACCCGAATCTGGAATGCCCAACTGGTGAACTATGTACAAGGCTTGCTCGTATGCGACCCCTTGCTGCCAACTCAGGATAGTGAAGACAGTTCACGACTCTCCTACGAAGCACGTGCCCGTCAGCCACTGATTCTTATACACTCATTGGTTGAATCCTCGTAAGTTCAGAACGAGGGCGGGGGATACCCGGACATGAACAAACCCAGAGTCTTCCTGACGAGTGCCCCTCTGGCCAGCAGGAGGCGCTGGAGCAACGAATAAAGCTACTATTGTATCCCCAAATCTGGCAGTCCCTTCCCAATTTGGAACCCTGTAGCGCGATGGCCAATTGTGCGCTACTCTGCCGACCCCTGCCGGTGGGTACGCCGGGGCTCGAACCCACAACGTGATAGTCACCTCTGCACTGCAGCGCAGTGCCTTAACCGAGAGCCTCTGGCCATCTTTACTTAAGTGAACTTAATTACTTGCTAAATGTTCCTTTAGCTGATTCTCTTACATATTAATTACTTTTTCAGCCCTTTTTTGCCTGTTTCCCAACTTTTTTGAGGCCTGTTGCAGCCATAAAATTTAAAATATGCTCATTTTGTGACTAAAAATGTAAAATGTCTCAGTTTCAGCATTTGAAATGTTATCGATGTTCTATTGTAAATAACATATTGGGCTCTAATTCCTTGGCGCAGCGCAGGTGGTGGAGCGTGGCACAGCCCACGCAGTGGTAATTTCGTGCGGTGCAACACCGTGCGCAGCCACTTCGGCAATTTGGTTGACAGATGTGCGCCGAGATGGGTGTGGCGCCGTAGTAGAGGGAGGTGTCACATATTCATCAAGACGCAGTGACAATTTCGTAGAAAAGTGGTTGTGGTAATTTGGCTGACTGGTGCTCAGTGCGCACACGTCACTGAAATCTCACAGGCAGGTTTCCAGAATGTCCGGCACATTTCAATGCAATAATTAATTACAGGAAGCTCTATTTAATGTAACTATCTGAATAAGGACATAAATTATAGCGTCTATATCGATTGTCCTGATGTCAGATTAAAGGTGGTTGGTACGCGTGATGGAAACTCGACCTGGCTTTATCAACACAGCTGAATCTGTGATTCAAACTAAGCACTTCACGTCTTTCTCAGCCAACCACAAACTGGATATATATATATATATATAATGCTTGCGTTCTATGCTCATTAAAGCTGCTTGCGCACTGGACACGAAAGAAATTTTTTTCACGACTGATTACGGACAAAGTCAACGTAGAGACACGATAGTCTTTGCATTGACTAGATCAGACGTGCAAACTTGGCCATTTTTGTGTTCGACCATCACAAAATGCAAATTGATAGCTATTGACTTTTCTTGGTATTTTTAGCCTATTTGTTTTCTTCCGTTGAAGATAGACAATAGTCTTTATTCGGTCTTTCTTTTGAAAATTAGTCAGATGGATTGAACAGATTTGAACAGATTGACGCTTTATTTCCACAGCAGAGATAAAATAGTGCGTGAGCAAATCAATTCCATGACCGTTGACAGTGTGAATAAATTATCGCATGCACGTTCAAGACTGTCCGACGCAAAATGCAAAACACTCCATGTCCAGCAGCCAGCAAAAAGTAAAAGTATTGATATGAGAACAGATTTATAACGAAATAAAGAATAAAAATATATCACCAACAAACGGAACATCCAAAAAAGATGACCCGCAAATAAATACATAGCTGTGTTCATTGGATGTTCTGTTGTTAAAATGTTTCTTTTTTTTTCTTTATTTCGTTATCAATCTGTTCTAATCATCCTCTTTTTTTTGTTGTCAGAGTTGGAGGCATTGTACATTGTCTCGCACCAAATGTCGACTCGCTTTATTGAGCAGAGCTTAAACAGAAACATTGATTGAAATTCTCGGTACTCATCTTGAAGAACTGAGCCCCCTTATCAGCACATTCAGGTTTAATATCTAAAAGATTCAGTAGATTTGAAGAAATTAAAAACAATAATCGACTGTCGGACTCGGAGATATATTAAAACCCTGTCAGGCTTTCGGACACGAGACACTGTGTTCAACGCAATCTGTCGAGCGAAAAAATCATTACGCGTCCAGTGTGCAAGCAGCTTAATACTCTACTATTATTGTCACTTAGGTTTTATCGTTTTTAGTGGGGGAAAGGAATACAGCCTGATTGCTACGATGTCGTACTGAGTTATGATCACATATTGAAAATAAATGTGTAACGTATCTTGCATTGTTGTCCATGCATGTTAATCCCAAAATTTTAAGCAGCAACAGGGTGTAATAATAGGAACACCCTATTCATCGTTTCTCTTCCCAATGAGCAACCGTCGTATTTCATTCTAACTTCATAAGTTTGAATGATCTGACGTAGTTTTGTTTTGAAATTCCATTCAAGTTTGCGAATGGTAATAATTCGCGAATTCCCTAGCTAGCCAGCTAACTCATTTTCGTAATGCTTAATATAGAATTGGGGTTGTACCAACCAATCATTATTCCAATGCCATAGTCTATCTGACTATTTTTAGTAACCATTTTCAAAAGGTGGCTTCCAGCATGAAAATACACCAAGTCACAAGGCAAAAGTCAGCTCAAACTGGTTTCATGAACATGATAATGAGTTTAGTGTGCTTCAGTGGTCTCCCAAGGCACAGGGAGAATCACAGCATGAATGATTAGCTGACAAATCTGGAAAAAATAATGTAGTCCAATCAGGTTTAAAAGGACCGAAATCGCAAAGGAATGGATCGCACATCTTGTGGAGTCAAAGGCATGAGACATTCAGAGTGTCTGAGAGTGGGCAGAGGCCCCACCCAATATTAGAATTCATAAAAGCTATAAGTGCTTGATAAGGTAGTAAATGAAAAAGCCACTTCTGAAACAAGCAAAGAAGACAAAAAGGATGATTGGCTAAATTACTTGAACATTGTATGCTCTATGGCAAACAAGGCTAATGTCCTCAGGCCACTTCTCCATTGCAGATCAAACTGATGTGATGTTGTTCAATGGAGCTGCCCTCTGAGTCTGTGCAATTTTGTTTGAAAACTCAAGTTTCTTGCCAATCATACACGTTGAATGGCCTTAACTCCTCAAAGACTGATTGACTCAACAGTCAACTGATCGGAAGTTGGGGAAACAAAGCGACTGAATGAGTGAACCCGAAAGAGAAAGCGGTTCCTTATCAGCCACTGGAAATACAAAATAGCACTTTATTAATGCAAGTGAGGAAGATAGTGTTACAGCTGACTTCTGCTGACCTTAAAGGGCTCACATTATAGCCAGAAATTATGCTACTTTTACCCAGTTAAGTGTACGACCATTGCTCTCTACAATATCTGGCCAACAGCCTGAGTAACATTGACTTTGAGGACAATCCAGTTTAGCCATTAGACCACCACCCACACATTTTTACAATTCAGTGTTTGAAAAATGTGGTTTGCTATTCTTGCAGTTTTCTATGTCACAAACAAACCTGCTGTGCATAGTTCATGATTACCAGTCTTTTCTGTGCCCTACTCCCTCCCACAGCCTTGTGTATCTTCCCCAACTGTCTCTCTCTCGTAGCAGAAACATTAGTTTCTCTTTAGCTCTGTTTGCTGGCCAATCAAAGCAGAAATCGCTATCATAGAGGGGGCAGCCCACTCGACACAGTACATTCACCAGAGGGCAAAGAACGGTGTTGAAATGATGAATTTGGGAATCCATGGGTCCATCAGGCAGCCGTGCTACATGCCATCTCTCCGATTTCAAAGAAAGTTTGCCAGTTTGAGGGGTCTGTTCCAAAACTCAAAAGGCCATATTGGTTTCAGATTTGGGTGTTTCAGTGGGGAGATAGACCCCCCCCACCCCCACCCCCCCGGTTTTATGGAAATTTGCCAAGAAAAGAGCCTCAATATCAGGCAGAAGTAGGAGGCTGTCAGAACCACTGTATTAAACCTACCCTTATGAGAGCTTGTATATATATTAGTACATCTTAAGTGAGTGCAAGGAAGAAGTGTGAGTCAATTTGAATGTATTTACAATACAGTCAATTTTAAATGTATTTACTCCAATCATGTGTAATCACATTGGAGGCTTGACACTCGAATAGTTGACTAAATCTTGTAAAGACAAAATTACTCTTTCTGAAGTTCGACGGGTAATTAGTAACTTATCTGACGATAAATGAATACAATATCTTTGCTGAATTTTTATATAAATGTGCAGCTACCTCATTACCTAAAACTATCAATTTTTTCCCCCCGAATAGATCAAAATGTAGTGGAGATTCAACATTTTTGGAAGGTATGATATATTGAAATTCATATTACTGAGCTCTTAGGAGGCTGTCAGAGACCCCTAAATAACTCAGAGCAGTGATGTGTCCAGACTCTCTTCCAGTATATCTAAAATGCTGGTGTTATGGACGAGACCAGGAATCAAGTGTGGAGCCAGGTGCAGCTTATTGATAGCAACACGGTACAGATTGCGAAGGGAACCCCTTATGATTACGTAAGGGCAGAACCCCAGACTAGGATAGCACAGTTCAGTACAGATTTAGCAGGCAAGGCTGAGCTGCCAATCGTGATGACTGTAGAGGGATTGGTAGCTTGTTCATAAGAAACTGGGCAAGACAAACAAACTTGGAACAGTTAACCACAACGTGGTCTTAGTCCTGGACCCTGAATAGGATTGGAAGCTTGCTCTTGATAATTCGAATAGATGAACAAGCTTGAGTTGGCTTGAACTTAGTCCCAATCCTGGACCCTGATTATAATTGAAAACTTGTTCAAATTAACTGAATGACAATAAAGGCTTAGAGAAGCTGCTGTCACTAAAGTACTAGTTGCATTAGACAAAGACAAAGAATTTCAACAAAATCAAGATTTCATAATTATAGGCTCTCTGCATTTAGTACTTAGTGCAATCACCTCTAGCGAGGATAACAGCATGGAATCTTTTCCTGTAATTTTTGACTGGGCTGAGGCACACATTTTGGGGGATTTTGCATTCCCCAAAACAGATCCTTCACATTCTTCGATTCGTGTTTCTCAACTGCCCTTTTCAACTCAGCCTACAGATTTTCAGTTGGATTGAGGTCTGGTGACTGAGATGACCACTGCAGAAAATTGATTTTTTTTATTGTAGAACCATTTCTGTGTAGATCTTGAAGTATGCTTCAGGTCATTATCTAGTTGAAAAGTCCACCTATGGTCAACCCACAACCTTCTGGTAGAGGCAACCAGATTGCCAACCAAAATATCCTGATCCTTGGTGGGATTCATTATGCCATTAATCTTAACCAGTGCCCCTTGTCCACTTGACTTAATACAGCCCCAAAACATGACTGACCCACCATCATACTTCACCAGTAGTATGAGATGCTTCTCCTTGTATGCATTGCTGTTTCAACCCCAAATATGCTGATGCTGTACCTGACCAAAACATGCATTTTTGGTCTCATCTGACCAATGTACCTTGTTCCAGTCATAATTTGAATGATGTTTGGCAATTTCTAATCACTTCTTCTGTGTCTTCTGGTCAGAAAAGGCTTTCTTCTGGCAACTCTTCTAAAGAGCCTGCGGTTGTTGAGGTGATGCACCTGATGGAACTTTTTGAAACCTTCTGACTCCAAGAAGCCATCAAAGCCAGCAATTCACAGTGACTCTTGGAGATTTTGTTGACTCTCTCACCATCCTCCTCAGTATCCTGGGTGGCAAAGTGCAGTTTGCCTGTGAAGCTTTCAAGAACAATTCATGAAGAATTGATGATCAGTTAATAACTGCTCACACATTCTTCATGAATTGTTATTGGAAGCTTCGCAGGGGCTGCACCCTCTACCCTTGAGGTTTTCAGCAGTACCATATCTTTGGAATTTTTTAATAATTTCCCTGACAGTGCTCAGCGGCATATTCAATTGTTTGTGAATCTTCTTGTAGCCATTACCAGATTCATGAAGGTCTCAGATTATCTGCCTCTCATGAACTGGCAGTTGTTGTGTAAAGGGATATTGCAAGTGTGTTACCTCATTTTTACACCCTAGTAAAACAAGAAGTTATGTAACGGCTAAATATAGTTCCTTAAAACTTGGGGGTGTAAAAAAACTGAAATAAGTGGATATTAATACCTGACTGATCTTTAAGAGTGTCATTAATTGTGAAATCTTGATTTGGAGGAAACTGAGTTATAATTAAATCAGTGTTTGATTTTGGTTGGTTCAATTGGAACATTATCGCATGGTATGTCTCACATGTTGGCATTTATAGTTTCTCCATAATCAGAATTCTTTAATGCATTGTTTGTGCACTGCCAGTCAGGGGTGCCAGTACTTTTAGAGCCCACTGTAGATATCACCAGATAATGGGTATCTTCCCTCTAATGCTCTGCCAGGGCCGAACTGCAGCCATGTGCAGGTTCTGCTTATTTCAGAGACTTTATTCTTTCAGTCCCCTCTTCAGCTTGTAAAATGGCATATTTAACTGGATACAAAGCTGGTGATTGACTCCGCTAATGGAATAAAAAAAAAAAAACTCAATTGTCACTTTCTTCAAAGTAAATCTCAAAATATTGAGCGGCTTGTTCAATTACCTGATTTCAAACCTCATAAGGCTGTTGTCGGGTGTCAGATCACCTGATTTGTAAAGTTTGTGAAGCGTGGTCAGTTTTAAAAGACGCACCAAAGCGAAAGACTGCAGTACATGTAAAAATCCATTGAGAATGATACCATAGTAAAATCAACATTGCAATGCCTAAAATTTGCAAAGCAGTGATTAAATCAGCAAAAAATTTTAAAATACATGTGGATTTCATTTCATGTAATTTACTACGTACTATGCAAACACTTTCATTAAGTATCAAGAACTGCTTAAATGACGAGTGATTCCAAAATTCTGAGTGGCAATGTATGTACTCTGCATGAAATAGCTGAGTGCTTATGAATTACAGAATTTTAAAGTTTCCAAAAAAGTGGGGCTATTCGAGTAGTCAAAACAGGTCTTATGCAAGTAACAAAACAACATTCTCTATTGCTTTATCTCAGTAATGATCTCAGTTATGCATGGCTGCCTCTGCTATATCTGTCCAATTTTACGGCACATTCCACTTGCTCATACAGTGTAGGAACATGCACAAAATTAAGATAAAAAAATCTAACAGAACTTATCCCTTTGGGGTTTTTCTTTCATTTGCATTGTATGCCAATATCCGTCATATCAAATAGCTTGTTTTTGCTGACTAAAACTGCGAAATAAAAAAGAAAAAAGATGTCTTAAAACACCAAGGAGTGCTACACACAGCTTGGCACAATGTGGATCCTCAAAAACTAAATCTTGTCGTACGAGGAGGACCTTAACTAAGAACTAGAGGAAGGCTATTTCGGCCAATGAGTTGATGTGAGAACATGGCAGACAGAGGGCAACATCACGTGGACTGGTGCATTAGTGGTATAGTCCGCATGTACAGTTGAGCTGACATGTCAAACAATAGGTGAAGGGAGTAAGTGGTAGCAGAATGTCAGAAAGTGACGATGTAAAATATACAGGTGAGAAGAGTGTCTTCATGACTTTCATGGTTCGGTGGAATATTTCAACGAAATGTCAGAGTTCTCCATTTTGATTAAAGTATTCCTGCTCGTGGACTTTAGCTTAGCTTTGTTATTTAGACATACTTTCAATTCTCAGTACCATTTAAATGCAAAAAAGTCTTTTATTTTTGTACTCCATAACATTTACAATCCATTCTTTAATAAGTTAAAGTAACAAAATACTGGCCCAACAATGCTCAGTACATAATAAAACAAGACGACAAGAAGATAATCACTCACGCAAACATTTTCTCAATTTCCAAACATATCAAACATCTCAAGTAAGAGTCAGCCACACTAGAAAACGTAATAGCAAATAAACAAAACAATAAAAAAAACTGACTGTTTGAAACATAGCTTTGAGGCCAGTGGCAAATTTCCACAACAAAGGCAGAATATGAGAACGGTGTAGAGGTGCATTGAACTTCATTTTCACTTTTTATTCAAGTTACAGCCTTCCACTGTTTTAAATAAATATCATCTGCAATATAAAATCAAAAAAACTATAAATAGGAAATAAAGAACAAATAAATACAAAATAAATAAAAGGCAAATAAATAATCACAACCTCTATAATTGAGGTTAAAATTCAGAAGTCCTTTGTTTCCAAAGCACGGTGGGGTTCAGCTTGGTTGCGTCTGCTGTGCTCACATTGATATTGGTCTGCCCCCGACCATTTAAGTTGGGCACCTGAAAGGACACCATTGGGCAGGTGCCTTTGACATTACGGCACACCAAATTGTGTAGGGAGGCAGTGTTGACAATTTCGAATCCGACTTTTCCGCCAAAGGTACTCGGCATCCAGTATTCTGGGGAGCAGATGGGGTTCCCCAACAGTCCTTTCAGGGAGTAAGGAGCTCCCATCTCCACCATGGTCTCTCCAAACACAGAGTTAGGTCTGGGTTTTTCCACCATGAGCCCAGGGTACAGCTCCACTGCATCAACATCTCCATACAGCTCCTCCAAAACAGCTGCCAGTTCTGTCTCACCTACAGCAGAATTGCAGGGAAAGGCATTTAGTGAGAGCCATTTGAAAGTGTGGAAAATGTAATAAAGCAAAATCAGTGTAAATGAGAAAGAACAATCTTCTTTTTGACCATATTCAATACATTTTTTTCTTTTTTTTTCAGAATTCCAATCTTGATCCCAAAGCACTGCCTTTTGCCAGTACTGGACATGTTTTTCAGGAGTGGTCCCCAAAGAAATTATTTCTGTTGCTGAATTAATCCTTGATGACTTTTAAAACATCCATAGCAAGAACATTTGTAGAACTGCATAGCATTTAATTTAAAATGATCTAAAGTTTATGTTTGAAAGGCAGAGGGTATTCACAGTTAAAATGGAGTAGGTGTATCTCACCAGTTAAATCCTGGAAAGAGCTGTAGGGCTTCATTAAGAAGCGTTTCCTGTAGGCATTCAGGGACTGGTAGCGCATCTGCCGCGTGTGTTCTATGGAGTTTGTAGCCACCTTTGTCACCGCAGCTGGAAGGTTCCGACCTCCGGCAACCTGTAAGTAAGAGAAAACATGATCAAACCCTCAATTCTAGAACATTCTTTTCTCTCCCAATCATAAGCAGTAAAATAAAGAAGATTTTAATGAAGCTAATGGGGGACACTCACTCTGCCAGCAATCTGCTTGGTGAAGGACTCCACCAATTTGCCAATGCCATGTTCCAGGACCACAGAGTTGTTGAACATAAACTGTGGGTAAGTGTATTCCTGACCCTGGATGTGGAAGCTGTCAGGCATTAGCGGGTGCCAGTGGTAAAGGGCGTTGAACTCGGAGGCGATGCGATTCTGGTACTGGAAACGCTCACTGAACAGCAGCTCTGGGTCAAACTTCAGCTTGAAATGATAGCCACTCAGGTGTTGCACATAATCTTCAATAACAATTTTAATAGTCTCGCCTGCAGGGTAAAACCAAAGTCGATACATGCAAGTTGTTATCATTTTCGTCCTATGAGTTATGTGCAATATTGCGCAGAGTAATTGTTTGCACTATCATTTTTCCAATACATTACACAGCATATTGTATGAACCTTTCAGAAACTCAGGCTCGTTAGCAGGACACCTCACATACTTGATGGAATTGTCTACAACCATAAAACAGAGAGGACAGATTGGCATCTCACCAATGAGAATGAGACGGGTGGTCTGAAAGAGGCGCTCATCATCCCAGTCAGGATGCTCAATCTTCAAGACATCACAGACACGGTTATGCTCCCGCAGCCAGATGGTGGCGTACATCATCAGGCCAGGGACCAGGCCAAAGGCCTCATGACCCACGGCAAACTTGTGCTCCTCCGGGACATGGGGTGGGTAGTGCATTGCCACCTGCACTTGCTGCACTGTGGGAGGGTAGACTTCCCCATCCAACACCTGACGAAAAAGTGGTGTCCTCCATTAGTATGAGATGAAACACAGACATCCTCATGCAATTTACTTTAAAATGTCTCTCAAATTGGCCCTTTGCCCTGTGCTGCCAATTTCAGAGCAGAGGGCTGGTCTACACTGAACATAGCTGAATTCCACATGTAAGAAGTATAGCTGTGTAATTTCAAAAAGGATTATGTTCTGTAGAGATGTATGAAAGAATGAAATAATAGACAATTATTATTCACAATTGCATCAGATTTCTAGTATCTGTACCTGGTACTTCAGTTTTCCATCTTTGAAGAGCCTGAGTTTGTGCTGTTTCTCAAGAGTTTCTCCGTAGATGTGAGTAAGGTCAACCTGAAAAACCATACAGAAAAAGGTCAAACATGCATTAAAAACAACAGGTCACGCAAACTTGAAAGGGAGCAGACTACTCCCACAGACTGGGCCCACATCTTGCCTCAAGGATTTTCATGAAAGCAATTAGTATTTAGTGAAATAAATAATAGGCAGCACAAATAATATTTTACTTTGGTAAAAATGAAAGACTGACTGTTTTCACTTTTTTGTCCCCAAAGCACTGAATGGTTACCAATGATTTCTTTACAAGCCTCAGTTGAGCATTTTTCCCTAAAATGTTCCACTTACTCCATGCCCCAGGGCTTTGGTGAAGCCTGGCCCCTTCTTGAAGTCTGATTTGAAAAACTGATGGGTAAAGTGTTGAGCAAAGAAAGCAAACATCATATTGCTTCCTTGAGGATCAGGGATGAAGTGTCTCCTCAATAGCACTTTCTCCACAATCTCCTTAGGGTCAGGAAGAGTCATCTTTCCTATGAAGCAATGCATGAGCAACAGCTAAGACCAATTGCTTAAGCTCCGAAAAACACAAAAACATATTTTCCCCTAAAAATGACTGAGCAACATTTCCAATAAAACAACCTGATGAAGCAGATATGCAGAACAAGAGGGTAATGTACACGCAATTCAAAGACAATACTGCCATTGCTGATTTTTTTACTGTTTGGAATACACTCAGAATAATTGCTTTGGAATGCACTCACCTGCCACTCCCATAGGTGTTGGGCAATTCTTGGATACTGCTGGAAGAGTCCTTGTGTAATACGACAGGTTGGAGTACGCCTCCCAGCTCTTGTAGCTGTAATCAGCATTGTAGGTTGGTGGGCTATCGATTAAATGGGACCGAGCTGTAAAATTACAAGTTAGTCTCAGTTAGTTGTGCAGGTGCTACAAAATTAGCTTGCAGGTACAGTCTCCACACCAGAGGGGAACATTGTATTGTTTCCGAAAACTGATTTGTAAATAAGGTTAAAAAGATGAAATAGAAGTTTTATTATGAGAGAAAACAAATACGAGCGAACATCAATAGGTGCAGTAATATTAGATATCATAATTTATAGCCTACTTACATGTCAAGACATAACGCATGATGGCGTTCCTTAAAAAAGAGATATTGTTTATAATGTCCCAAAATCCTGCAAAATGTGTCAGCAGGTGATGAATGGTATTTGGATGTGGTTTCAATGAAATTTTGAGCCAAGTGAAGAATTCGGCTGTGAAGAAGAAAGAGACGTAAAAGAAGGAAGGTTATTCACGCAGAATACATATATCTCATGAATAATTTTAAGTGGAAGCTTTTTCATTTTTACTGGATTAATTGTTTTGTAGACTTACGTGTGGTGCAGTTCTCCCCGTAGTATCCCGTCCTCGTGCAGTCGCACTCATAAGAAAACGCACCTCTGGAAGTGCACACGCCTCTGTTTTGGCATGGCTGTGCACAGCATGGGTCACCTGCTAGTGATGAAAAAATTGCGATTCAATCAGAGTGAATAAAACAACACGTAATTAAATTAACGTAAAACATCCGGATATAAGAGAATTAAAACGTTTACAACTACAGAGTGATGCAGTAATTATTTTACGACTACTGAATGAATAAGCATAAGTACAAGCTGGTACAAATATCAGCTAGAAGTTTAAATACACCGATTTTCACGAGGTCAATAAATAGAGAATTTGCGCGAATGCATGGTGTAATGATAGTGCAACGCAACAATCTAAGCAAGTCGAAATTATTATCGAAGCTATAAAAATATATTTAAAAAATAAGAAAAATATCGAACCTGCTTCGCAGAGAAACGCCACCACTTGCAGAAGTAATATCAAAGACAATATTTTATTCATTCCAGACTTTCGTCTTCTATTTCCGTTGTTCAGATGTACTACAAGTCTGATCTCCTCCGAACAATATTACCACTTCTGCCGTTATGAATAGGTTGGCTCTAAACCACTCGGCTTTATAGAGCTCTCCTGCCGGAAGGGAACTCTGGGCCAATCACGAGCTGACGTAGGAATCTCAGTAATTTGGAAACTCACACACACACACACACACACACACACAAAAAAGGGAGTAAGCGAGAGTGAAGCATACGCGCTAGATGACCGTCGTAAGCAGACATTACGAAATAGAAAAAAGATAATTCACTGAGTCATCCAATAATACCGTCCGTCAATAGGCTACCTAATATGTGAAGTTACTGAATTACAATTAGTCCAATAAAAATATGCGCAGCCAAGCGACAAATGGCGAGCATATTATCATCATTATTATTATTATTATTATTATTATTATTATTATTGTTGTTGTTGTTGTTGTTATGTCCTAATCATTCATAAGCTCGAAACACGATGTTATATTCATTTGATCGATATGAAAAATATTAATAATAACAATATATTCAGTCTTTATCTACCCGCTAATTCCACAGTGGGTGAGAGGCAGGAACTCATTCTGGACAGATGAATGATAATAATAATAATAATAATAATAATAAAATTATTGTTATTATTATTATTATTATTAGTGCGGTGGCATAGTGTGGTGTCTGATTAAGCCGAGGGCCTAATTGTGTAAATTGTAGCTATTGCAAGACAATCCAAGGATAAACTTCATGTGGGCGTACATGATCGGCCTACACACACACACACGCACACACGCACACACACACACACACACACACAAATAAGGATAAAAAATACACTTATGGAAGTATCCACATGTGTAGGTGATGTAGCCAACTTTATTCAACTATATGACGCACCCATGGTAATATAGGGGATGGGGGCTGGCTGCGCGATATAGAAACATATAATCCTCTTTATGGACCGCAACCTGTTTGAGAGAAAAACAAAAACTACTAATCACAAAAAGTGTTTTATTATTATTATTATTATTATTGCTATTGTTATTGTCCCTTTGATGTTTAACGATATTACAATTTCCAAAATGGTACAAAAGAAAGGGAGAAAGAAAGAAATTTTCAGGTAATAACAGTATTTTACAAACATTTTTGCGAGAAAGTTTTATAATAATGATGGGTCTAATTATATTAATTGGCCCGGGTGGTAAATAAGGCTCCCAGGATAATACATTCCTGTTGGCAGCATGAAGTGGATCAGTTTCGGCCATTCTCACAGATATTCCGCCAGCGTTTTCATCAGGAAAGATTAAAGAACAATTCAATTAATTTTATTCATTTCAAATTCAAAATAAAATCGATATTATTGTAAAAAAAAAAAAAAAAAATTACTCGTGCACTGGAGTTACAACGTTGGTAAAGTAGTCTCTTTGCCCCCTCTGTCGGCCCTCTGTTGGACATATCTTAAATGATCTTCACCTCTAGAGGATCGGGCAGGAAGGTTAAACACGACAGCCACCACTAACGACACTTAAACACACTACCTTCCGATCCAATAAAAAAAAGCTGCAGCAATAGGCTTGCTCCTCATTAATAATACAGGACCAACAGTGGCAGGGGACATTGACAAGGATCAATCACACTCAAGCAATTTACAGTCTGCTGCCGTTCAGTTGTCGTAATTCGGGGAACTCACTCACTGTTAAGTCAGTCCTTTGCTGTCATTACTCAGACATAAGATTCTCAAAAAGCCACCAGACCACTCGATGTACCAGCGTTTCAGATTATGATCTGTCTTGAAAGCAATGTAGTCTTTCAACGTTCAGTGTTTGTCCATTTTGACAATGGACTTCCTATTGCTCTCGGCTTGAAGCGAGGGTGTGCTGTCAAGGAAGACACACTAGCACCTCCTTTCATTTCTCCAGTGTGTCGTGCCAAGTTCTGTTCTGAAGGAAAGCGAGTTATGCTACATTTATGACCTGAATAAGCAAGAAAGGTATGTTTATGGGATTTATTCATCCTAACAAATATTATCCTTTAAAACGCATTTTCTACTTTTGGGTAGCTACAAGTGTAATGATCCGTTTAGAGGTGGAATAACTTTCCACAGTGGATATCCTGTATGGTCGATCCATTGCAGGTGGTCGAGATTGAATGAAGCGGTATGAACTGTTGAGACGTTGTAACAAGATTACAAACCTTGGGAGATTCAAAAACACTGAATTTAGTGTACAAATAATTCTCACAAAATCAGACAGCTACGCGACTAAGCAATTTCACCTTGCCTAACTTTTGTAATATTGGACGAAATGGTGACATGAAGTCTATTTTTAAAATTTAGGTTTGACTAACTTTTGATCAATGTTGTTTGTCGCAACGCACTAAGACGACAAGTTCGATAAGAGCGAAGATTTTTTTCTGAACCTTTCGTTCGCGTCTCTGTCAAATGGTCGGCAGCAACGACACTAGTTAAGGTTGCACATGCAATAGACCGAGTTGTCCAGTGCTGATTTTACTTTTTTCGATCTTTCTTGGAGGTAATTCTCCATTTCGCTAAATGTAAAATTGCATCACGCATCTGAGGTAAAACAAGCTTCGACTGAACATTTATTTATATACGGACGCGTACGTTGCTGTCAAGAAGCTTGGCTAATTGGACCAGTTGTCTTCGCTCGAAGGAAAAACGGAAGTTTGCTCCTGAGAAGTATTGTAATGGCATCTTGTCGTTCAGTGATCTGTAAAGTGTAGGCTTGGGCTAATCATTGGGATTTTATGAACTGAGAGCGTATTTTGTACTTCTTTTCGCGCTTGAATCTTAAAACGTTTTAGGTTGTTTGTTGCATATGGATTTTTGCTTTTTTGCGATGAACTGTATAGAGAATGCTGTAAGCTGTGTTCGGAGTTCCAGGCATATTGCATCAATGAAAAAAATCTGACTTAAGTAGGCTACTTGAGAGACATATCGGATAGGAAGTGGCTATTCGCCCCGCAGCGGGGTGAATTGGGTGAAAGGGGGCGGCTATCTGCCCCGCAACGGGGTCGAGAAGAGAAGGAGTTCTGCTATTCGCACCGCGGTGGAACGGATTAGGGAAGCACGTCTGCTGTATGCCCCGCAGTTGGGCCAATAAGATATTTCATTTTATAATCCGCCCCGCTTTTTGATCTTTCGCGCTGAACCGATAACGAGAAAAAGGTGACACCTGATTTAAGCCGGATCCTGTGGGTCAGCCAAATCAGGGAACGTGTGAAAATAAGGCTGTAAGAATACAGCTGCTGTCATCATTTGGACTAAGGCAAATTCTCGCAAGGCTCATTTTATAAATTTTAGTCTCCGATGGAATATTTAACCGCGTTAAAAGCTTATGTCCAAAATTGTGGCATGTGCCCGCTGGCTATGCCTATATGTTCATTAGCCCATATTTGTGCATGGCATAAACATATACTATTCGAGTAAATGCTGCATTCAGTCTAGTTTGACAAATTATGCATACCCTCTCGCAGGACTGTGTACTTTTTTCAATGGTGGCTCATGCACTACTGTGACAACTGAGAAATACTCCGCTATCAAAATATTAGAGGGGCACGTTTGCAAATTTACTACCTTATCTCCATCTATCTGAATTAGAGGTATTGTATGAAAAATGCATGCAGTTTTGCCAATATTCTCTGTGAATCTGGGAATCGGCTGTAAAATCTGCGGTACTTCCCCCTCCTGCGCTGTCATTTGATGTTATCAGTGACGTACAGTACTTGGATGTAAGGAAGAATTAGAAGCTATTTTAGCTTGGATTTTTGGTGTATGCTTCTGGGTTGTGAGGGGACGAGCTCTCGATGCTGCTCAAAAACAAAACTTCCTTCATGTCTTTGCTTGTATTGCAAAGTAGCATTATCAACAGCAGAAATTTCACTCCATCATATTATGCAGAGGATGTAATGGACATGGACACATTTTACAGAAAACATGCTAGATAAGATTCCTTCTATAAAATTACCTTTAAATCAGCTAGTGAAGATTTTTGTTTGTTAGCCTGATGTTTAAATGGTCTGGAGAAAGCTAACAAGCAGAAAATTTCAAGGCCATTTTGGCAATAAAGCTTCTCTATTTTGGCACTGTCAGCTTAATTTCTGTTAAGTAACATTGAAACGTTGGATTACAGTGGTAATGTAAGTTGGCTGTCTTGCCTTAGAATGCCCCTCCGATGTTATAAAATCACGGTCACCCAGTGCTTCAAGGAGCTTATTGCTTTTATAAATCGGTTACCTTATATATAGCCCATTAAATAAACACACAAGAAAAAAAATCAACTATTTATTTGAAATAATGCTACAATAAAATTGAGAACCAAGCAAGATAGAGTGGACAGAATGGGTTGCAAGCAACACAGACGCTAAGATTGCCTTTTCGTCTAGCGCCATTATCACGTCACATCAGGCTATTTGGGCTTGTTAATGTAGATATACTATGAAAACAGGCTATTTTGAATGTCTCCTTCGGTCTCCCGAAGACCCCGTTAAATAATTTTACGTTCGTTTCGGTTTTCGAGTTCCCTTTTTCTCAACTTGCGCCGATCGGCCATATCATTACAACCGGCAGCGAGAGTAGGGAACGATTGACTTTTGTCCTCCACACTTGCCGGTATCCAGGAAAATATGTTGAATTGTGCATTAGTGCATGCACTAATTTATAAAACAGGTGCTTCCCATCCTTAAATGTGATTAGCTGAGCCATTCGTTCCAGGTTGATATCTCTGCAGCACTATACCTTCATCTTTTTTATGACATCATTGCCCTTATTTCCTCTCATTCTTTTGTTGTGTCTAGCTCATTTTTTTGGATATTTTGAGCTCAATTCATTCACAGGGCACCTTTAATGGGAATCATTTCAAATTTGCTTTCAAAATTCTTGATGCATTGAGGAGGAAGTTATTGCTTGTGGTGGTTTTTTCTGTAGTGCTAAAACTAGGTGAAATTTAAAATCTTTAAATGCAACAGCAAAAACAGTTTTGTACGGAATCAAGTCACTCTTTCTACGATCGTTGGTTTTTCATGGAGGCGGGATGTTATTGATATTAGTCATTATTTGATCAAAATTTGCTGTGAAAGTTCCTGGAACTCAGAGTTGTTCTCCTGTTGATTTTCTGGAGCCGATATTTTGTCTTGTTGCGCATCCACCAGATCAAACTATGAACTTTGCCCTTAGGGAGAAGGCAGTCACATCGGGGTGTTGTCCGGTGTTGTCCACCGACAGCATTTGTCTAGTATATAATTATGTATTTCTTAAAAACATAACAAACTGAAAAATAACACTGCATTTACTTCAAAAAATGAATTGACTTCCTGTTTAGTAACTACAACAGGAAGTTTGTTTTCATTCTTTGTCATGTGTTATTCTGTTTAAATTGCTATGCAATCCCCTCAGCAGGCATTGTGTCATACTGTTTGAAATGGATTTCTCTGGCCCTCGGCAGGCATGCTTATTTCTTCTTTTTTTTTACGCTGTCTAATCTCAACAAGCTGCTGTTTGGATGTAGAACAGCAAATACTTTAGAGCCTAAGATTGATTCATTAATGTCCGTGATTAATACTTTCTTCGGAATCTTGTACTGCTAAAAATTACCTTGATGGGGAAAACTCATCACTAGCACTGCCTAGTGGTGTAAATAGCTATTATACTGCGCAGGTGCATTTCTTCAATGTACTGTAGATTGATCGGTCAGTCATAAATGGAAGAAGACTTTCACTGGCCATCCCCTTTGGTTCCGAAAAAGTGAGCCGAGTTCATTTTTCAGCTATGCCTGCCTAGCAGGAAAGTTTTTTGTGCTCATTTTGAACAGCATTGCTTGTTATGGAAATTCTTATAGGACAGGGATCTCAAACTCAATTCCTGGAGGACCACAATTTCTGCCGGTCTTTGATGTGTTCCTGTACTTCAGTACTTCATTTAAGTCATAGATTGACTTCAGCCTGTGCATCTTAAGTTGAAGACCTATATTTTCTTCTTATTGAATGATATTCTAAAAACCAGCAGACACTGCGGCCCTCCAGGGGTATTATTGGAGGTCTGAGATGTCGGGTTGTGTAAGGGAATTAGCAGTGTGCTTCTCACCTGCACTATTTCTTTAGGGCTTCACAGTGTTATAATGAATGGTAAAAGTTGCATGATGTATTTCTGAATATTTCACATCAGTTGCCCTAACGTAGGCTTATGTGTGACCACAGAGAGCCCCCAAATAATAATTTTTGTTAACTTATGCAAAGTACAACCCAAATTTCGAAATAGTTGGGACAAAGTATAAATTGTGAATAAAATAAGAACACAATGACTTTCTAATCACACCAGCCAGTAATTTATTCACAATAGAACAGAGATAACAGCAAATGTTGAAACTGAGAAATTTTACAATTTTATCCACAAAATGAGCTAATTTCAAATTTGATCGCTGCTGCAGGTCTCAAAAAAGTTGGGATTTGGGCCTGTTCACCATGGTGTAGCATCCCCTCTTCTTTTTAACACAGAGTGGGCATTTAGGACACAAGTTTCTTGAGTCTAGCCATTGAAATTTGACCCCACTCTTGTTTAATACAGGATTCCAGCTGCTGGAGAGTTTTGGGTCTCCTTTGATGGACTTTTCATTGAATTATGTTCTCAATTGGTTGAAGATCAGGACTGCAGGCAGGCCAGTTCAGCACACGGACTCTTCTACTACGAGGCCATTCTGTTGTAATAACTGCAGTATGTGGTTCTGCATTTTTCCTGCTGAAATACACAAGGCCTTCCCTGAAATAGATGTCGTCTGGAGGGGAGCATATATTGCTCTAAAACCTTTATATACCCTTCAGCATTCATGGTGCTTTTTTAAACATGCAGATGTCCCACACCATAATCACTAATGCATGCCCATACCATCAGAGATGCTGGCTTTTGAACTGAACGCTGATAACAGGAGGGATGGTTTTTCTCCTCATTAGCGCACACAACGCCAATGATTTCCAAAAAGAATGTCAAATTTGAACTCGTCTGGTCACAGGTCACTTTGCCACTTTGCTATTGTCCATTTTTAATGAGCCTTGGCCCACAGTACATTGCGGCGCTTCTGGCTCATGCTCAACAATGGCGCTTCCTTTTTGCATGATAGAGATTTAGGTGGCATCTGTGGATGGCACAGTGGACTGTGTTTACAGACAGTGGTTTCTTGAAGTATTCCTGGGCTCATTTAGTAATGTCAATGACAGAATCATGCTGGTGAATGATGCAGTGGTGTCTGAGGGCCCGAAGATCATGGTCAGTAAAGGTCTTCGGCCTTGTCCCTCAGGCACAGAGATTTTTCCAGTTTCTCTGAACCTTTTCTAGCCTATGTCCCAACTTTTTTGATACCTGTTACAGCCAGAAATTTTGCAATAAGCTCATTTTGTGGATAAAAATGTAAAATGTCTCAGTTTCAATGTTTGAAATGTTATCTGTGTTATACTGTGAATAACATATTGGCTCATGTGATCTGAAAGTCATTGCATTTTGATTTCATTCACAATTTACACTTTGTCCTAACTATTTTGGAATTGGGGTTGTAATTTAGGACTGCATTATTTGGACTAGATCATTAGAACAGATCAAGGACAGTTTACCTTGGTGGACACTTTGGTTAATTCTGTTAGATTATTGAAGATTTTTGACTGCACGACTTCTCTTTCCTTAGCAATTCAGTCTTATTTGCTGAATATTTACATTTACTCAATGTTTTCGTTTCATGAAACAAGAAATGGTCAGCTCAGAGTAAAATTTTGTATTATTTTACTGGTTTTTCCTAGCAATTAGCCCAAGTATTGTCCTGCTGGATTATTGAACGACTTACTTTAATTTTCATGTTTTTTGGTCTATTTTCAGAGCCACTGGATGCAGCTGCCTGTTTTAAGTACAACTTGATATCAGATTTTGTCGAGGAGCCTACCCCAAGAGACGAATAATGTCAGCCATAGACCCTTATCAATACATCATTGTAAGTCCAAAATGACAATTATCAAACATGCACTGGAACACACATTGCCGTGAGGATATTTTTCATTTATTTAATATAATATGCATATTACAATGATCTACTTTCTTCTGTGTGTTTTCGCCAGAAACCTCACTCTAAATCTACTGTATTCTTACAGTTTACTGGGTATTTTCCGTGTGTAATTGTTGATCTTGAGAATTTTTGTATGATTGACTAATTTTTTTTGGCCACAGAAAGATTGCAAAACCCACAAAAGCCAGTTCTGGTGTTACATTTCGGTCCATTGCTTTCAGTACTATTATATAATTACTGACTGCCCAGTCAATGCAGGAAATGTTTTTTAAGTATGTGAGCATTCTAATTAATTGGACAGTGAGAAAATTTAAAACTTTGTTTTCACCACGACTATCTTCCAACTTGCCTTTCATTGTGGTTTGGACCGCACACCTTTCAAGCTTTGTGACTGCGTCTTGCATGGTTGTGATGCAGTCAGGTGACAATATCTGTCCACAGACGGCTGGACAGACGTGAAGCTGCTCAGAGGGCGACAACTTGGCAAAATCTCGACATCTATTCTCAAATATTTCCTCAGTGACTTCACATTACCATTCCTCATAACAGGATCAAATGGATGGAGGGCAGCACAGGAAACAACTGTTGTCAATGGGGATTCCCATTATAAATATAGTTAGCTGCCAGATTCACAATCCACTGCAGAAATGCGATATATTTGGTCAGGTTATAGAGCAAACCAATGCATGTGTGTCCCTCAAATAACCAATCAATCGGCTCTGTTTTTACAAAGATGAGAATTTTTGAAATTTTTTTTTGAACTTTGCGCTTATAACAGTCCGGATAGTTCTTTTCCTCTTTGGTCCGGAGGACACGACGTCCACAGTTTCCAAAAACAATTTGAAATGTGGACTCCTCAGACCACAGAACACTTTTCCACTTTGCATCAGTCCATCTTAGATGAGCTTGGGCCCAGAGAAGCCGGCGCCGTTTCTGGGTGCTGTTGATAAATGGCTTTCGCTTTGCATTGTAGAGTTTTTGCTTGCACTTGCAGATGTAGCGACAAACTGTAGCTACTGACAGTGGTTTTCTGAAGTGTTCCTGAGCCCATGTGGTGAAGTCCTTTACACACTGATGTCAGTTTTTGATGCAGTACCGCCTGAGGGATCGAAGGTCACGGGAATTCAATGTTGGTTTTCGGCCTTGTCGCTTACGTGCAGTGATTTCTCCAGATTCTCTGAACCTTTTGACAATATTACGGACCGTAGATGATGAAATCCCAAAATTTCTTGCAATAGCTCGTTGAGGAATGTTGTTTTTAAACTGTTAGACAATCAGCTCACGCATTTGTTCACTAAGTGGTGACCCTCACCCCATCCTTGTTTGTGAATGACTGAGCATTTCAGGGAAGCTGCTTTTATACCCAATCATGGCACCCACCTGTTCCCAATTAGCCCGTTCACCTGTGGGATGTTCCAAATAAGTGTTTGATGAGCATTCCTCAACTCTCTCAGTCTTTTTTGCCACTTGTGCCAGCTTTTTTGAAACATGTTGCAGGCATCAAATTCCAAATGAGGTAATATTTGCAAAAAATTACAAAGTTTACCTCTTTTAACATTAAGTAGCTTGTCGTTGCAGTGTATTCAATTGTATATAGGTTGAAAAGGATTAGCAAATCATTGTATTCTGTTTTTATTTACGATTTACACAACGTGCCAACTTCACTGGTTTTGGGTTTTGTAGATCCGGTTATTGACTTGGCTGACAGGACCCAAAAAAAAAAAAAAAAATGAGTAGCTGTCTAATGAATTATGATGCTCATTGTATGGTTTTTTTTTTGTGATTACATAAGAAAGTGTCAGTTTCGGAAGTCGATTGTGCTAAGTTGCTGTTATAGAGAATTGATGCTCCTGGTATTGCTTTGCATTTGTGAGTCTCTATTTCCCCATGCATTTTCTCTGTTAGTGTATTTTTGACATCCTTTTATACTTCAAGAATTTTAATTTAAGATTTTGGCTTTGACACAGATGTTTAATACATACTTGAATGTAGCAGCGCAGCTGTGGGATTTAACAGAGTGCAGACATACATACTTGCACATGCCATGCATCAAAACGGACAACACACATACATACTCAAAAATGCACGCTCAGGCCCAGGAGCATACACACATGCACACACGCGCATATTATACATTTGCGTTTGAGGGCTTCCTCTGTATTTTCAAGCCTGTCAACTTACTTAAAAGGACACTTCATCTCAGAGAACAAGGGGAATTTTCACAACAGATTTGATAGTATCATGATCTATTTTGCAGGTGGAGCACCAGTACTCACACAGATTCAAAGTGACTGTTGTGCGTGCTGAGAATGTCACTAAAGGAGCACTTGGTGACCTATGTAAGTATCTGGATTGAATGCCTTTTATTTTACCTATTGGGGTTGTCACTGTATATTTCAGCCATGGGTTAATTGTAATTACAATGCTGCACATAATTTTGGAATCTCTGGTCATTTAAGTTGATTTTGCTATTTTGTGCAATTAAAGTGTTTGTGTAATTGTAAATTGAATGGGATTAACAATCATTTGACGTATTCTAAGTTGTATTATTTAGCATTTAACCCCTTAAACTCTGAATTTGCTCTTAAGTTTTACCTTAAGTAGGATGAAAGGCAGAAAAAGCATTTTTTTTCATATTGTTGGATGTTGGGCCTCACGCAGCAGCATTCTCTCAAATTTCTCTTATATTTTTTCTTATTTCATTGCTAAGAGAAAAAATAAGAGGAATAAACTTCGTATGCACCAAACAATCTCACCGTAGCTTATATGACACTCACTAAACACCCTATAAGGGCAGGTGACATGCCGTGTGCAAAGAGCCGACTGCTTGTGGCAATCTAGGGTGCTTTCCCACTCGGAACGATTGTTCCGAACCGTGCCACAATACGACTGTCCCCCGCCCGTCTCCCCCCGCTGGTCAGCTTTCACACGAGTAATATCGTACGGTATCCAAGTACACTTGCATACATGTCAAAATTCCGATACAGCGGGTTTGAGTATGCACCTAGGTGGTTTTAAATGGCATACGATTTTAAAAGGAGGCGCCAATATATTTCGGGGGGGTTTTATTATTGAGAAAGAGGTTTAGAATATCAATATTCAAAATTAATATCGCAAACACATATCCTGCGCGTGCTCGAGCAAATCAGTGTGTCGTCTGTAACGTGGATTACCATGTAAAGCAACACAAAAAATTAAACTCGAAATTTTCTTGACTTAATGCTTGGTGTTTTTACACATCTGAATCTTTCTCTGGGTACCCAACCATCAAGGTAAGCTGAAAATGTACAGATTACATTCGATATAGGTGGATGTTGCAAACGGAATTCTTTTGCCCTTGTGGTTTGGCCGATTATGCTGTCCACTGCCTCATAACTTGAGCTGCCAGGCTTTCGCGCCGCGTGAAATATGCAGCCACATTTTCTTTAGTTTGTCACAGCACTGATCTATTATTCTGTGATAACCAAGCGAATGTAACTTCTCACAATTTATTCCATAAATCTCTGAGTTTTTGCAAGCAGTACCACTTGCGATTGTTTGTTTTCGTCTGACTATATTTCAAGCAAGCATTGAATTTCTTAGTTTGAATGGAGATATCTTTTCGCCGCTGCGTTTGTTAGAACATGAGAGCCGTAACACAACAGTAATCTTACGTGCTCAAGTACGTTTGCTTTCGCATTTAGTACGAGTAGCCACTCATCTGTCTCAGCAAACAGACCCAGGCGATCTCTAAAAACGCAGTCTCTGCGCAAGGCCTGGAAAACCAAAGCGTCCAACAGCAATAGGTAAGCCATTCAGAAGCAGAACGCATTGTGGTCCTATATTATTTAGAAAAAAACTGAATTTATTAGAAGCTAAAGAACACATCTTAACCAGGGGTGCCAATAATTATGGAGGGCGCTGTAGTTGACTCGGAAACGACTCGGCATGCGGTTGCATCAATGATCCCAAATTTTAAGAATTTTTCACTCGCAAACTATTGTGAGCATCATGGTGAGCTTAATGCGAGCCTATTGCAACCCCATAACGATTGAAAAATGTACACGTTTTAAATGCAACCTAATTTGCAACTGCGCAGAGACTGCATGCGTGGTTAAAGGGATCGAAATTTGACCAATAGCAAGGCTTCCCGCAACTGGTGGCGAGGCAACTTAAGACCATACACTGTCCAAATAAACATGGGGCCACCACTCTCTCCATCACTCAGCGACACGCTTTCTACGAGTAAACATGACAAGTACGAGTATTGCGACCGCATCATGGATTATTTTTAGTTTTCAGTCACGATTCGGTCGCAACTGAGGTTTTGCATAACCACACCTAAGCGATAAGTACGGAACGGCCGCAAATTGTATGAGTGACGAAAATTTGAAGATGGTGTTGGTCGTATTGGGGAGGTATCAGGGTTGCGGTTCAGTGTAAACAGGCCATGAAGTGAGATCGCACTTATATTGACAGCAATATTCATATCCAGGATCCACGACAATTGAAAACAGGCCTGAAGTTCCTTCAGTTCCAGCAGCTACACCTATACATGGGTCTGCAGGTTTTATGGGGTTAAGTTAGCATTGCTGCCTCACAGCAAGAAGGTCGTGGGTTTGAATCTGGCATGGGGCCTTTCTGTGTGGAGTTTGCATGTTCTCCCTGTGTTTGTGTGGGTTTTCTCCAGGTACTCTGGTTTCCTCCCACAGTCCAAAGACATGCATATGAGGTTAATTGGAGACTCTATATTGCCCATAGGTATGAGTGTGAGAGTGAATGGTCTGTGAATGGTGTGTGCGCCCTGCAATGGATTGGCAACCTGTCCAGGGTGGGTCCCTGCCTTTGCCCGTAGTCAGCTGGGATAGGCTGCAGCTCGCCCCGCGACCCTCGTGAGGAATAAGCGGGTATAGAAAATGGATGAAACAATGAAGATACATATTCCAGTGATTTCTCTACTGCATATTCCCAGTGAGATTTAATCAACGCTTCGAAAATTTTTAGTTTTTTAGGCTTATTCCGGGTATTAATGATCTCTGATAATAGGTAGGGATAATATTTTTGCCATGGCTGTCTATCTGTAATCAAGATGAGTTCTGAACTGACTTACATTAGAAACTGAATGGAGCTTTGTTAGTTCAGTTAGGCACAGTAGTCAGGCTCCTCACAAGCCTGTTTCTGTCCAGTCATTCTTAACTTCAGCTCCTCCCACCTAATTGACAAGCTGTTATAACCAAGGCAGTGTTCCTTCATCTCTCTGGCACCATGCCCTCTGTACTGCTCATACTTTGGTTACTAAGAAATATGTTTCTCCTCTCCAAGCAACATGACAATTACTTTGGGTTTTGTGAGGTCGATTGCTCCGAAGGTAAACCATTGTGGGCCGGCGAGAGGCTTTTTTCCACTTCCTCTCCTATATGAAGCTAATCTGCCCCACCTGCCGCACAGGTTATGGTTTTTCACTTTTGCGGGAGCAATTATCACAATATTCACAAATACATTATCGAGGTTCATCTGTCTTCTATGTATCACAATTTGGCAGAAGTTAATTTGGCTGAGGAAGAAATAGATTGATTTTTTGCACACTTGCACTCTTATCATGATTTCTAAATGTTGAAGTTTGACTGCCTGAAGGAGCCAGTTTTTGTTTAATCCCTATTTAACTTATTCTGTCTCATCGCCAGCAAACTGCGGATTCTGAGCTTATTTCTGAAACGCATTGCTAGAATCTCCTTCTAATCGTGGTTACTTTGCTACTTTGAGTAGCCACCGGTGCACTCGATTAATCCCCATATGGATTTGTGTGCAGGCGGTATTTACACCATACAGTTCAGCATGAGAATTAAACTTTTCTGAAGCTTTGGGTAGAAGGCTGCGCCACATGAGTCTTGCCTCTTAAGGGGTTTTCAGGGTAAAGTGTTGAAATAACCATAATAATGTAAAAACTGTAAAAAAAGAAACATACTCAACATGATTTTAACCTCATAAAATGTAGTATTTTGATAAAATTTTACATGGTTGCTACAAAATCCGAAAATATTTTGTGGCACTGATATTTCAATTACCCGTGGTCAGATTTTACTTAAATTAGTCCCATATGAAAGGTCTAAGATAGTTCTTGGAAATGACATAGAATTTTCTACATAGGTGCATCCTGAGGGGGTTAAATTTAAAAATGAAGCAAGTTGATGATAGCAATTTTCATTATGGTTACATAACAGAGCTCATTAAACATTCATAAATGTTCCAAACAAAAAAAAGCCTATGTTATTTCACAGATCTCCAAAAGATAAAACTTAAGTCCAAATTTCAAGTCAATCTGATGAATATTAATGATTTTATGTTTGTAAATGCCACAAGGTAATTTGCATTAAACGTCACAAGTAACAATTGAGGCAGAGAAAAAACATAGACTCTTGGTGTTAACTGGCATCTCTCTGCATTTCTTTATTTATTTTATGTGAAAATCTAAAATATTTAAATTTTCCCAAAAAAATTGAAAATTTTTCCATAAGACCCCTTAAAACTGGCAATTCACAATGGAATTTGCAAGTTTTGAAATTATCCCAATGTCAAATTAGCTGGCTATTTTGTAGTTTAGATGCAAATAGCCCGCTAATTTGATCGGGAAATTTTCCTGATAAGTCTTGGTCTAGTTCGCGAAATAGCCAGCTATTTGTGTTGCGTCTTCATTTCTTGAGCAGAAGGCTTTCAGGCTAATGGAGGCACTAATTCGTACTGTCGGGCCACTTCCTCTAACCGCAAAATAGCTGGCTAGTTTAACTTCGTTCCGTTGGAGACACACCTATTAAGTAAGGGGCAGTGCACATCACATTAAAAAAATGGTAACAACTCAACCATTTCATGCACTCGCTGAGCTCGGCAGCATTATGTGTTTCTTCATTAGAACGAAGCTTCAAATTAGTGTGCTATTTTGAAATTAGTCCATTGTCAAATTAGCTGGCTGAATGTAGTGAAGACGCAAATCGCACGCTAATTTGAATTTTCATGATAAATCCTGGTCTAGTTTGTGAAACAGCCCGCTTATTTGCGAATTAGCCCACGATTTGTGTTATGTCTTCATTTCTCGAGCGGAGGGCTTTTGAACTAATCGAGACGCAAATTTGTACTATCAAGCTAATTTCCCTAACCGCAAAATAGCTGGCTAGTTTAACTTTGCTCTAATGAAGACACACCTTGTGTTGCCATTCCAAATTGTCATGTCTCTTTGCAATCTTGGCCATTTACGGTTTTGGATGATTGTACACCAGTACTCTTCTCAGTTTAGGGTGGGAGTGCTGAATTTTGCCTTGCATGCACCTTAAGTATTTGCCAGCAAGAAGCTCAGGTCATCCAGCTGTGGTAATGTCACCTGTACTGAATTGGCCCGAACCACGTTGCCTAGCAGGTTACCAATATCAGAATTTGCTTAATATCTTGCTTGTTTCTGTGAGTATGGGCTTATTTCAATCACTCCAACAATTGCAATAGCTATGGAGGCACGTCGCCTAGTAGACGAGCATTGCTAATACTTTCCTAGTATCAGCCTCCAGGGTTTTGCTCAGGATGCTAGGAGTGCTGGATGGAAAATTCCTGCCGTCTCCTAACCTGACAATTTGCCTTCTACAAGCTACGAAGCAAATTTTTGCTGCTTTGCCGAAATATTTTGAGCATCCGGCACTCCAAGTGAAGAGATTACGATTTGTGATCAGCCTGGTTTGAACGGGTGTATTGCTTTGATGCAATTTTGCATACAATTTTATGTGAATCCTTGAATCATTTTATAATAAATACTCCATGAATAATGTAGCCTGCAGAGGTTCTTTGCGCATTTTATTTAGTATAATTAGATAAAAACAGACATTGAATGAATGATAAGAGTGACAGCACGTGTTATAGAGGCTATTTTGCCCAGATATGAATACAGGTTTGCCAGGAGATTTTGGCTTGCCCTTTGATGTGCCTTGGGCACGAAAAGTTTGAAAACCACTGTGCCAGGAAATCACATGAAGACTTTTTCACACCAAGGACAACCGAAAAAAAAAAAAAAAAAACTAATGGAAAATGCGGTTTTCATGCATTCCCTGCTGGAAAAACCAGCATGAGCCAGCATTTGCCACCATAATTACCTCAGCCAAGGAGGTTATGTTTTTGCCTGGGTTTATTTGTTTGTTTGTTTGTCTGTTGGTTTCCAAAATAACTCAAAAAGTTATGGACAGATTTTGATGAAAATTCCAGAGAAGGTGAGTATTAAGTCAAGGAACAGGTGATTAAATTTTGGCATATCTAGGCCAAAGTACTGCTGAGATATACGCCAAAGTTCAAGATTTCAAGCCTTTCCAATGGGCCGGAGTTCCAATCGCCGTGATTTTGGGTTTTGCTGCCCCCCTGGCGGAGGTCTGCGCTCTCTGAGTGCTTTTCTAGTTTTAATACTGGTCCATGCTGGTTTTTGCAGCGGGGTTCCCCCAAAAATGAAAATATTTGCTGTAAGATTCTGCCCTGACACTGACGAGAAAGAAAATCAATTGATCCCGGGATTTATTTTATTGGTTGGCTTGTTTTATTGCCACTCGAAGATTAAACCAGCTGAGGGAAAAAAGAAATCCGTTCCGGAATGTACAGCTTCGCATGATACAGGCTATATAAGTTCAAAATTTTTAATAGATACCATTCGTTTTGTGCTTTGTTTGCAGAAGCCCACAGTTTCTTGCATGCAGTGTTCCAGAGGTATAGGGCCTATTTGATAGGCTACATTTTCAGCTATTATTTTGCAGTTTATTACGGCATTATTGTAAGGACTGGAGGAAAAAGTAATCAAATGCTATGAAACTGCTATGATTCTAGGGACAAGGAAAGAGCAGAGACCATGATTTTTAGCCATAGGCATGGCTGGATATTTGGAATAGTTAAGTAAGGGGGGCAGCTTATTCAGTGTCTTAAAGGAACAGTCCACCGTACTTTCATAATGAAATATGTTTTTCTATGAAATGAGACGAGATGATACGTACCTCTCCGAGCTTTGAGCGACCACCCAGTCAGCCAGACTGCTCGTATTGCAACCCCATGTTGCCAACTTCGGGAAAGTGAGGACAGTTCACGAGTCTCCTCCGAAGCATGCGCCTGACAGCCGCTGCTTCTTTACACTCATAGGTTGAAACTTTGCAAGTTCAAAATGAGGGTCGGAGGATACCCGAACATGAGCAAGCTTACAATCTTACGGGCGCCCAGCTGTCCAACAGGAGGTGCTGGAGCAATGAACAAAGCAACAATTGTTATAACCCCATCCCAGCAGTCCCTTCCCAATTTGTTTTCCCTGCAGCGCAAAGCCAATTGTGTGCTGCTGTGAAAAAGGTGCCGACCACCACCAGCTGGTACGACCAGGGATTGAAACCGCGCTGTGCTTGTCACTACTGCTCTGCAGTGCAGCGCCTTAACCAATTGAGCTAACCCAGCAGCTAAATATGTTTTTAGCTCCCGCCCCTCGTGGTGTGGGAGCTATGGTATCGGGCTCCGTCCGTGCATGAGTGCGCGTCCATCCAACAACACATTTTGCTTTATCTCATCAACTATTTCAGTTCCAGGCTCCTAATTTTTACCGGACATGCATCTCAAAAAGGCCTACAAATGAGGTGCCTCAAGGTGACCTTGGCCTATTCTTCAAGGTCACTGGCCCAAAAATATCACCAAAAATTTAGACATTTTGCTTTACCTGATCAACTATTACAGCCTCCTACCTTTTACTGGACATGCATCTCAGAAAGGCCTACAAATGACATGTCTAAAGGTGACCTTGACCTATTTTTTCATGGTCACTGGCCGAAAAATATCAGCTAAAACTTGAAAATTTTGCTTTATCTCATCAACAATTTCAGTTACAGGCTCCTAATTTTCACTGGACATGCATCTCATAAAGGCCTGCAAATGACGTGCCTAAAGGTGACCTTGCCCTGTTTTTCAAGGTCACTGGCCTAAAAATATCGCCTAAAACTTTGACGTTTTGCTTTATCTCATCAATTATTTCAGTTACAGGGTCCTAATTTTTACTGGACATGCATCTCATAAAGGCCTACAAATGACGTGCCTAAAGGTGACCTTGGCCTATTTCTCAAGTTCACTGGCCTAAAAATATCACCAAAAATGTTCACATTTTGCTTTATCTCATCAACTACGTATTTCAGTTACAGGCTCCTAATTTTTACTGGATATGCATCTTATAAAATCCTCCAAATGATGTGCCTAACGGTCATCTTGGCCTATTTTTTCAAGGTCACTGGTCTAAAAATATAGCCAAAAACTTTGACTATTTGCTTTATCTTTTCAACATTTTCATTTACAGGCTCCTAGTTACCTCCCGCCACCCGAGTGGCACGGGAGCTATGGTATCGGGCTTCATCCGTGTGTGCGTCTGCCCATTGTGTGCGTCCAAAAACTTAGACATTTTGTTTATCGTAAAGGCAGGAGCTTCTGGGGCCGCTAGTGCCCTATATTTAATTGGTGGTTTTTCTTAAGAGCATGATACTGATTAACGTTGTTTATCCTGTTCAAAACCAAGCAACTACTCCAGAGTTAATGGTAATTATAGCCAATCTCAAATTAAGCTCATTTCAGAGAACATTCATTAACGCCCGAGCAGCCAGCTAAATGCCAAATGTAGCCGTTAGCTGTGTTGCAAAGTAAAAAGAAATATAAGCTCATCTTGCAGGTATAAGATAGGTACTTGTCTACGCCAAAATTTACTCTGCAAATACAATGCTCGCAATACCTCCGCGACTGCACCCACTTAGGAGGCAGAAAGTGTGACCGATTTCTTACAATGGAGGTATATTGTAAGATTTCCTACCTCCAGTCTTTGCAAATTAGTGCGCAACGTTTTGCCTTGCCAAGTTGCAAATTCTTGTTCCGTGATTTTTCAAGTAGTTACCAGAGGTGGGTCAGAAAAACCGAAAACTAGAGGGATTTTCGCTGCTCAGCCAGTAGTCTACTTACCTTGCCATGAATTTGTAGGCCTTTTCCCAAACCCTAGCAAAAAATTATCTACTTATTATCTTGTCTAGAAGTGCAAAATTGAATCTCACCTAAAAAAATTTGCCAATTGGGCCTTGATCCTTCCGTTTGGCCATCTCTCCGCTGGCCGTCTGCACGTCCGCCACAGTCGCGTGTCAAACCACAATGCATGCACAGTATAGGTTGTAACAACTCAGAAATATGACGGCCAGCACAGACGATTCCCGCCGGGGCGCAGTTCGAAAACTAAAGTTCAATATTCTGACTAACAGAAGATGGAAGCATATTTAGGGTCATTTATATTTTGTTTCTGGCAGTTTTATTGGGCACTGGATGCATTCGTTTTAACTGATCTTTGAAAAAATAGTCCCCGACGGGAAAAGCACTTTCTGGACTGAGTGATGGCCGGTGGATTCCAACCAGCATCGGCAGAACCCTGAGCCTCACCTCCTCATGCCATGACTTATCCCTTACACTCTTAAGTAAGCGCCATCTTTATCAGTGTTTGCTGCCGATCAGGCGAACCATCCTGATACCCTGCCAGTTTCTGCTACTAATTCCCTAGCTCATTTGGTTTGCTAAAATGACTCAATTTTCTGTTGATTTAAACTTGACTTTATATTTTATGTATCTATTTCCAGAGCCGATACTGCTGTCTGTTTCAACACCTGTATGCTTCATTTGTGTCCGTCACCTCTGCCTGCTTTGAAATATATCTTCAACTGTCTGGCAGTAACGTCAATCACCTTAGTTGAGCTAATGCACTAAATACAAGAGCATGCAGTTTCTGAATCCAAAGGGCCAAAAGCCTAAGGTTTTGAGCCCGGTTGGCATGAATTTGTTTTGGGGGGTTTGGCTGCACTCTCAGTCGTTACATTCAGTCTCACTCAGTTAAGGGGAACTTGTGTGCACACATAGAATATTTCCCTTGTATCAAATCAGTCTAATGGTGTCTTATGAGATGTTCAATTCTAAGGTATTGTGACATGCTTTTTGCCCCAGATAGTCTCATATCTCACATATTAAATTTCCTCTGTATCAAGCCACTTTAGAAGTGTCTCGGCGGATGTTCCTGTCTGTGTTCAGCAGGCCGCTGACCTCCCTAGAACCAGAGGAGACAGTCATGCATATTTGCGTGATTTCAAAGGAAATGCTTTTTTATTTTGCGACATGCTTTTCACCACACATAGTCTCATATCTCACATACTTTATTTCCTTGTATGAAGCAACTTCAGGAATGTCTTTCCTAATGTTTGTCTGTCTGTATCCAGTAAGCCGTACACGTTTCCTGAACTCAAAAGGAACATGCTGGCTGCTGAAAATTAATCAATTTCATTTCATTCCATTCATACTTCGAATTTATTAGCAGGGGACCCTGCTCACCTGCTCCCTTTGGGAGCGCGGGTTTGGGGGTTGTGATCTCAGGGACTGTCTGTGTCATGCTTGCTCAGATTGTTCCAAAGCATCACTTGAGCTGAGTCACTGCCAAACTCAAATGCAGGTCTTCCTGCAATAAATGGTTAAATCTGATGCAAGTGTCCTGACTGAAATAAATTTTCACATCATTCAGCTTAGATACAGTAATTTCAAATACCTCAGCTATTTTTTCTTCTACTTTGAACTATGTCTTGATTTAATGTAGTTCTCGGCTATATTTTCTTCTACTAAGAGCTATTTATTGATTTAATGTAGTATCATTCTTGGTGAATTTCTTCATGAACTGCAGTATGTCTAAAAGTTGTCGTTGCAAATGTGTATACTGCACTTACTTTATTATTATTATCTTGGCAATCTCACAACATCTCTTGGTTTAAATCAAGTCGTTGTCCTGGCCAGTCCATATTTTGTCATTTCCATGCAGCGTTATGATTTATGTTTTGGGTTGTTGTCTATTTAATCTTTCATTTTAAGCAATTCTTACCTTTCTGGCATGTCTCACAGCAGTTGGAAAAAATTTGAACATGAACAACTCCGCCTCCCTCCAACGTCCCACCTTCTTCCCCCCGATTCCCAGACTTCTACAAAAAAATATAACTAATATACTGTCTCCATAATTATTGCCACCCCTGGTTAAGATGTGTTCTTTAGCTTCTAATAAATTCAGTTTTTTCTAAATAATATAGGACCACAATTGAAAAAAATAGGGAAAATCCAACCTTTATTTCAAGTGAATTTATTCAGTGAGAAAAAATCCCACATTAAGAAATTATTCTTTTACATCAAATCATGTGTGCCACAATTATTAGCACCCCTGATGTTAATACTTTGTACAACCCCCTTTTGCCAACAAAACAGCACCTGATCATCTCCTGTAATGTTCCACAAGATGGGAGAATACAGAAAGAGGGATCTCCGACCATTCCTCTTTGCACAATCTCTCTTAATCATCCAGCGACCTGGATTCTCTCCTCTGCACTCTCCTCTTCAGCTCACTCCACGGGTTTTCAATGGGGTTGAGGTCAGGGGACTGAGATGGCCATGGGATGAGCTTGATTCTGTGTCTGGTGAACCATTTCTGTGTAGATTTAGCCACATGTTTAGGGTCATTATCTTGCTGAAAGACCCAGTGACGACCCATCTTCAGCTTTCGGGCAGAGGCCTCCAGATTTTGATTTAAAATGTCCTGGTATTTGAAAGCATTGATGATGCCATGTACCCTAACAAGGTTCCCAGGGCCTCTGGAAGAGAAACAGGCCCACAGCATCACCGATCCTCCCCCATACTTCACAGTGGGCATGAGGTTCTTTTCTGCATACTCATCTTTTGTGTTCCGCTGGACCCACTTAGAGTGTTTGTTGCCAAAAAGCTCTATCTTGGTCTCATCTGACCAAAGCACACGATCCCAGCTGAAGTCCCAGTACTGCTTAGCGAACTCCAGACGTTTGCGTTTATGATTGTGTGCAAGAAAAGGTTTTTTCCATGCATGCCTCCCAAACAGCTTGTTGGCATGTAGGTAGCACCTGATGGTTGTTTTGGAGACTTTGTGACTCCAAGATGCTACCATTTGTTGCAATTCTTTAACAGTGAGCTTTGGAGAACTTTTTATTTCTCTTAGCATCCTCCTCACTCTGTGTGGTGGCAAAATAACCTTGCGTCCTCATTCAGGCTTGTTTACCACTGTTCCAGTTGTTTTAAACTTAATGGTTCCAGGTGCAGGCGAGTGGCTATTTTCTTGTAGCCATTGCCTGACTTGTGAAGGTCGACACACATCTGCCTTACTTGAATGGTGTGTTCCTTTGTCTTTCCCATGTTGAAGAGTGGATAAGAGAAATGGCCTCTGTGTCACGTCATATTTATACCCCAGGGAAGCAGGAAGTGATGAATTACTAATTAAATGTTCCTAGATACTCTGATCAACTTTGTAAACTACTGTAGAAATAACAGAAATACTTCAATTACATTTATTTCCTAGGAATTGTTGGGGGTGCCAATAATTGTGGAATTGTGATTTTATGAAAAATAATTATTTCTTAGTCAGGGATTTTTTTTCCCTAAAATTCACTTGAGTTGAAGGTTACATTTTTCTACAATTTTCAGTGTGATGCCTCTGCTATGCTTCTGCTATAAAAATTGAATTTATTTTAGGGCTTTTAACACATCTTAACCAGGGGGGAGGGCGCTGTTTATGGTGGTTTGTTCGACTACAAAAGTAACTGAACGTTACGAGGGCCTTTTATTTTATACCACATGTAGAATTGAATATTATGTAATTACAGTTGGTTAGTTTTCACTTACCGGTGCCTCTGAATCTGACTCTATTGACCCGTTTCACTCACGCTGCTCACTTCCTCGCGCCGCACGCTATATTTTTTTTCGTAGAAGAGTGAAACAAGTCAATGGAGTCAGATTCTGAGGCATCGGTAAGTGAAAACAAACTAACAGTAATGACATAATATTCAATGCTATATTTGGTATAAAATAAAATGCCCTTAGAACGTTTAGTTACCTTTGTAGTCTGACAGACTACCATTAACTTTATTATCATAATTATAGCATTTCAGCGGCCATTTGTTTACAGTCAAATGCCTCGTTTTTTTTTCTGCTAGAGAGGCGCGCGACTCACAAGCAGTGATAACGGTAGGCAACTGGAAGTGGCGCGGCGACGGATGAGAGACAGGAAGGTCGGCAAATCATATTATTTGGACCGAAGAAAATAATTGGTCAGACTTTTATCAGAAATATATGAGAATTGAATATTTAGGAGTTTCAACACCTGGTGGATTTCTTTTACATTTTAGTGTGCCATACACTTATTAGGAGCATTTTAAGATTACAAAAGAAAAGTGTAAAAATGCCAGAAAGGTAAGAATTGCTTTAATCTGCAAGATGATCAAGGGTGATTCAAAACTTTTTAGATGTTGTGTGCATTGTAATTACATTTATTACAAGATTACTAAGGTTATTTTTGGATCACTAAAGATTATTTCTGGAACTAAATATGGTTGTAGTTTGAAGTTTACGTATACTTAGGTTGCTGTCAGTATCACTGATGTTTTCGCCACTTCTCAGATTTCGTATAGTTTGGGCATATAGGTCATAACATCTACTTTTTGAATAATAGGAGTATTGTTTCCAACAATTGTTTTTGACTAATTGTTTTACGTATAATTCACAATCTCAATTCCAGTGGGTCAGAAGTTTCTATGTATTAAGTTGACTATGCCATTAAACAGCTTTGAAAATTCCATACCCCAATGATGTCATGGCATTAGAAAGTACTGATGGACTAATGGATGTCATTTGGGTCAAGTCAAGGGATACCTGTGGATGTATTTTTAAAGTCTACTTTCAAACTCATTGCCTCTGTGCTTGACATCATGGAAAAATCAGAATATTTTTGTCAAGACCTCAGAGAAACAAAAACCTTTGGACCTTCACAAGTCTGGTTTATCTGCGGAAGCAATTTTCAAATGCCTGAAGGTACCACGTTCACTTGTACTAACAATAGATCGCAAATATTCACGCTATGTAATTGCACAGCCGAAATAGCTGAGGAAGGAGACATATTCTCTGTCTTGGAGATGACGTGCACTTAGTGCAAAAAGTTCCAATCAATTCCAGAACAGGTGCAACGAACCATTTGATGATGCTGGAGGAAACCAGTACATGAGTATCTATAAAATTGGTCCTATATCATCATTACCTGAAAGGCTGCTCAGCAAGGAATAAGCCACTGTGCAAAGACTGGCTAGAAAAACCCAGATTGTGGTTTGCAACTACACCTGTTGAGCAAAGGTCTTATTTTTTCGCGAAATGTCCTATCCTCTGATGATACAACAACCACAAAACTGTGTAGAGCCACGGTGCACAACACGCATGCATCCTGCAAAACGTCCCACTGAACAGCGCTAAACATCCATGAGTGAGTGAATTAGTGACCACAATTTGCTAAGCATAGCCTTCAGCGGCAGTATGTGACACCGTGGGAAAATTTGAGCTGTTTGGCAATGATGACTGTAATTATGTTTGCAGGGCAGGGGGTTTTAAAAGCCGAAGAGCACCATTCCAACGGTGAACCCCTGGGGTGGCTGCATCATGTTGTGGTGATGTTCTGCTGTAGCAGAGTGCTTTCCTCAAGCAAGTTAACATCACGTAGAAGCAAAATTGGGAGGCTAAGGCTTGGTTGAAAATGGACCTGGCAAATGGACCTTGCATACTTACTTCTAACTCCCAATGGCCAGGTTTCCCAGATTCATTTAAGGAAATCTTAGCGCTGAGAGCTTCTTTAGTAACTTCTTAAGGCTCCAGTAAGAAGCAAACGCGTTTCCCAGATTTCCCTCTGAGCCTAAGATGGCTCCCTCTTAGCTGAACTCTTCTTTGGAGCCTTCTTAACTCCTTAAGAACGCTCTTAACTGGGAAATGCAGCCAATATTTGAATGTGATGAAATAAGCAAAAGGTGAAATCCATAATTATGTGAACAATTGCTCTGACATTTCACACTCTTAAAATGAAGTACTGATCCTACGAGACCTAAAACAGGGAATATTTTCTGGGATTAAATGTCAGGAATTGTGAAAAACTCAGTTTAAATGTATTCGACTTAGGCATACTGTTTGTAAACTTCTGAATTCAATATTGCCTCATTACGATATGATATTTCATACTGCAAAAAGGAAATTACTGGAAATTATTTCATCGTAATATACAAAAAGCTATCTTTAAAGACAGCAATTATTTTTTTATTTTTAGAATTGCAAGCAAGTTTATCGGAGTCATGAGTCTAAACACCCTCCCTTCATGCCCACTGCTGTCAAATGCATCTTTAACACTTTTTTGATGAGTAACCATTTAAACACCGGAGTGTGTTCATGGTCCTTCATGATTTTTTTTTTTAATTTTCTTTTCTTTGCGATACACAATATCATGGTTTCTTACATTATCATTTTTTTCTTGAGTAAAAAGTGTGAAGTTTGGTGATTTAAAATATTCCCTTAAAAAGAGTTTAAAGTTACACGGTAAGTATTATAAATATTTACAAAGTAAAAATAATGTTTTATGTGTAACCTGACTTGTAGTAATTGGTTTAAAAACTGATACTGTCTGGCTAAACCTGTTGTGTTGCAAGACAGAGTGTGTCAGTGGGATTCCATGTGATGAAAGATGTGAGATTCTGTTTTTTCTCATCTTAGGGTGTGAACTTTAAAGTTACTAATAATAGCTCAAATTATGTGCCGCAGCATTTATGTAGCCTGTGTGTCAGTGGCGTTTTTGATGTGGTTGTGTGCATGTTTGTAAATGTGAGCAGTATTTACTGAATAAATGTTTGCATGTTTTATACTGGGGGGAGTGATTGTGTATTTGTGTCTCTCATATGCTTGTGTGTGTAGTGGATACTCCTGACCCGTATGTGGAGCTCTTCATCCCGACTGCCCCAGAGACAAGAAAACGAACACGCCACATAGACAATAATGTGAACCCGGAGTGGAATGAAACCTTTGATTTTATATTGGACCCCAATCAGGAAAATGTCCTGGAGGTAAAACTCTTTTTGTTGGATCTGAGTTACATAGTACAGCCTTCATACCTACTACAGTTCAGACCCAAGGAAACTGAGCGGAGGTGACCAAACTGTTTGACTAACCGCTTCAATTCTATTTTAATAGATTAATAATAAACTAGCACACCCTGTTGCAGTCTAGGACCACAAAGGAAGAACAATAATTGATATGTCCCAGGGCTGAAGGTTTGCTGTAAAGGACATATAAACTCAACTCCATAAAAGGTTTTTGCAAAGTGATATTGCTGCAAATTGTAGTCATACTGTATGTACTCACGTATTTATGGGAAATCCCCCACTCTTCTGCCTATTTGCAAGTGTATTTTCTGCTTTGGTACAAATATAACATGAGCACACAGCAGTGATGGTTGATGAACTGAAAATCGGTGAACCAGAGAAAATAATCATTGGTGTTTACCTACAAAACCCAAAACCAGTGAAGTTGGCACGTTGTGTAAATCGTAAATAAAAACAGAATACAATGATTTGCAAATCCTTTTCAACCTATATTCAATTGAATACACTGCAAAGACAAGTTACTTAATTTTTGAACAGGTAAACTTTGTAATTTTTTGCAAATATTAGCTCATTTGGAATTTGACGCCTGCAACATGTTTCAAAAAAGCTGGCACAAGTGGCAAAAAAGACTGAGAGAGTTGAGGAATGCTCATCAAACACTTATTTTGAACATCCTACTGGTGAACAGGCTAATTGGGAACAGGTGGGTGCCATGACTGGGGATAAAAGCAGCTTCCCTGAAATGCTCAGTCATTCACAAACAAGGATGGGGCGAGGGTCACCACTTAGTGAAGAAATGCGTGAGCTGATTGTCGAACAGTTTAAAAAGAACATTCCTCAACGAGCTATTGCGAGAAATTTTGGGATTTCATCATCTATGGTCCGTAATATCGTCAAAAGGTTCAGAGAATCTGGTAAAATCACTGCACGTAAGCGACAAGGCCGAAAACCAACATTGAATGCCCGTGACCTTCGATCCCTCAGGCGGTACTGCATCAAAAACCGACATCAGTGTGTAAAGGACATCAACACATGGGCTCAGGAACACTTCAGAAAACCCCTGTCAGTAACTACAGTTCGTCGATACATCTACAAGTGCAAGTTAAAACTCTACAATGCAAAGCGAAAGCCATTTATCAACAGCACCCAGAAACAACGCCGGCTTCGCTGGGCCCAACCTCATCTAAGATGGACTGATGCAAAGTGGAAAAGTGTTCTGTGGTCTGACGAGTCCACATTTCAAATTGTTTTTGGAAACTGTGGACGTCGTGTCCTCAGGACCAAAGAGGAAAAGAACCATCCGGACTGTTATAGGCGCAAAGTTCAAAAGCCAGCATATGTGATGGTATGGGGGTCTATTAGTGCCCAAGGCATGGGCAACTCACATATGTGAAGGCACCATTAATGCTGAAAGGTACATACAGGTTTTGGATATGTTACATATGTAGCCATCCAAGCAACGTCTTTTCCATGGATGCCCCTGCTTATTTCAGCAAGATAATGCCAAGCCACATTCTGCATATGTTACAACAGCATGGCTCCGTGGCAAAAGAGTGCGGGTACTAGACTGGCCAGCCTGTAGTTCAGACCTGTCTCCCATTGAAAATGTGTGGCGCATTATGAAGCGTAAAATACGACAACGGGACCCCGGACTGTTGAACAACTTAAGCTGTACATCAAGCAAGAATGGGAAAGAGTTCCGCCTGAAAAGCTTCAAAAATTGGTCTCCTCAGTTCCCAAACGTTTACTGAGCGTCGGTAAAAGGAAAGGCGATGTAACACAGTGGTAAAAAGGCCCCTGTGCCAACTTTTTTGCAATGTGTTGCTGCCTTTAAATTCTAAGTTAATGATTATTTGCAAAAAAAAAAAAAGTTTCTCAGTTTGAACTTTAAACATCTTGTCTGTGCAGTGTATTCAATTGAATGTAAGTTGAAAAGGATTTACAAATCATTGTATTCTGTTTTTATCTACGATTTACTTAACGTGCCAACTTCACTGGTTTTGGGTTTTGTATTTTCAATCATTTATTAGTCCTCCCACCACCTGAAGGTCGGGGAATGATTACCATTTTACCTTTTCCCATTTCTCTATGACCTTCACCTTTTCCTGCAATTTTCAACTTCTGAAAATTATCCAATCCTTTAATTTAGTACATCAAAACCAGCTAAATTTAGGTCAAAGAAGTCAATGCAAATATTCGAATTAACCTCAGACCGCTTGCGGGCATTTTATGTAACTTTTGACTTGTGACCTTGAACTCAGTTCCGTTTCTTGAGAATATTTTCCGAACTAATTGCAGTGGCCCTTCAAAGATGCTTTTTAGTTCCCCAGACGAGTAAGCTGGCTCATATTGTTACATTTTTTGTGACCTCTGACATTTGACCATTTGGCGATGACTTCCACCACTGTTTCAGTTTCTGGAGAATATTGGTGACACTGTTGACAGTGACCTTTTCAAACTGTTGGTGTAAGTTGTCCTTGCCTAGTTTTTCCATTTGTACGTTTTGTTCACCTGTGACCTTTGACTTTTTTTCCCCTTAACCCTTTTCTGCTATTTTCAACTTTCTGAAAAATCATGCTATCTTATAATGTGGCACATAAAAAAAACTACCAAGTTTAGGTTGAGGAAACCTATTAAAATATTAAAAAAGTATTAAAATTGACATAAGACCTCCACAGGACATTTTATGTAACCTTTGACATGTGAGCTTGTCCTCAGTTGTGATTATGGAGAATATCTCTCAAACTACCTGCAGTGACCTTTCAAAATAGCTTTTCAGTCCCCTGCTACCCAATGGCTAGGTCAAGGGACTGTTGATTGAGGCCAGGTCCATCCATCTTTCCAACGGTCTGTCTGTACGTGCATGCAGATGTTCTCAGTCGGGGGACTTTGGTGCCCTCTGACCGGCTTGTTCAAACTGACATTACATGTACTCCGAAAACACTCAGGCCAATCAGATGTTGCCAGTTGTCATCATTAAGGCAAGATAAGAACTTATAAGTCTTGATCAGTTCTCAGTCATTTTCCTTGATTAACAGATTTTCCCCTGAAAAGAATAAGCTATTGGCAGTTAAACGCATACCTTCCTTCGTAATGCGATCCTGCAATGATTAAATAGAAAATGTATTATTCACTTTACAAAAAAGATTAACTTTATTCTAATGTCTCACTTCTGTGTTTGCTTTAGGTACATCCAGCACTATCTGATCTTAGCTAAATTATTGCTTAATCACAACAAAGAAAGCAAAATATGGCAACAAATATCCGTATATGAATAACATTGAATTGAAATGCAATTTTGCAACGAAATGTAGTGTCCTCTTTATTATGTAACCTCATTAAGGAGAACTGGCCACACCTGATAATGCTGGGTGTTTTCAGAGTTTGCATAATTTTGATTTTAATGAATGATTGAAAACAGGTCTGGACCATTTTTTTTTTTCAAGGGATTTTCCGCGCTTCTCCAATTTTCAGCTCATGAAATGCCGCTAGTATACAGGCATCAGTCGAGGACATTTTTATATGTTTTTATTAGAAGGAATTAGCCTTCTAAACCTATGACATGTCTTTTTCTCAATCCACACAGATGACATTGATGGATGCAAACTATGTCATGGATGAGACACTGGGAACAACATCATATCCCATCTCCAAAATCAAAGTGGGCCAGCCAGAGCTAGTCCCACTCCAGATTGGCAAAGTAAGAATGTGCAGCAGTTGCCACCATGTTTTCATATTTCTGGCTTCTTCTTATGTCACATAGGGCCAGCAAAGTAGTTACAGTGAAGTAGCTCAGCCAAAACCTATGTGTTACTATCTTACTGCCACTAGGAACTGTTCTCACATTCTGTGTCACTAGTGTGACAGTAACTATCATTTTCTTCGCTTTGCCAGGCAACCAAGGTTTACCTCGAAATGACACTGGAAGTGTGGTATGTAATTTTTGTTTCTTGAGCTTTCTTGAAATTGCTTTATGAAAACATGCATAACAGTTGGAGGCCAGCCTGGGTCAGTTGGTGAAATCAAGGTTGGAAGTCAATGGGCTGTAAGCAGGAACCCCAGATTAAAAATTTATAAAACATTTTGAGGGCGAACGCACTTTTTGATTACATGCAGATGGAAAGTGTTACCTTGTACAGTAATATGTCTGTACAACATTTGTGACAGAAATCTTTGACCAGAAGCTAACAGAGGTATGGCCTTGCCAGGCTTGCTTCAAGTGCTCTCTTAAATGAGGTTTTTTAAAAAGTGTACCCATCAAGTGTAATTAAAGTACTTTGTAAGCGAATGAGCCCAGTGTTTGCGCACACAAAGTATTTCCTGGTCGTATTACATAGCAAGTATGCACTGCTTTTAAGTGTTGTTGCTGAAACTGTGATATTTTTTGTGTTATGTGTGCATTTTTAAGTATACTATCTGGAATTTACTTTTGTAAGGAACAGAAGGTTACTGTATATCGTTAACCAGCTGCTTTCTCAAGGTTATTTGGCAATAACAAGCAATAAGCAAAGACATATAGACACAAAGTCTCCGTGTTTAGATATGTTTGTAATGCATCATGACTGTTATAGGTATAGTAAATTCTAATTTTTGTTCAGGTTACCAAGCCTTTCACTTTAATTCAACAAGTACTGTCTCAAAAGTCTGTGATACAGTTGATAGATCAGATTTATCAAAGCACTCACTGAGAATAAAACTTTTTAGTTATCAAAAAGTATACTTACCGCTCAATTAAAATACAAATAGTACTTGGTACCTATGAGTAAGTGTAAGCTGTTACAGTTAAATGCCCCAGAAGCACCCAGGGCGGTTACAGTGTGAATTCTGTCACATCATAGATGGTGTTTTGGTTACGGAGGGTAGATTTAAGATGAATTTAAAAAATTGCACAAACTCTTGATCTCACTACATTGTTCTATTTATTTCTTTATTGCAACCTGTTAATTTTCTCATTACCATGTAAGTGTGCTTGTAGGGGGCTGTTGTTGTAATTTAAAAAGAAGAACTCCAAAAAGGGAGATAAAATCAATTGCATCTTGCGCATCTCTGCTTGCACATTGCAACTTTGGGGTTCTATCTGCAAGAGGCTGTCAAAATAACATCAAAGGCAGAAAGCCTTTAACTTGTCCTTTTGATATCTTTGTAGGTCCTGCTACCAGGGCCAAAAATACACCTCTGATACCACAAGAGAAATCTAAATTGCTTTGTCATTTCCAGGACATGATTTACAGTTGTAATCTTTTGTGATTGTGAAGTCTCCTGTGCAGAGCTGGGCATTTCTGTTTCCAATTTCAGATTACATAGTCCAGCTGCCAGATTAGAACAGATCTTGAATACGCTTCCTGTCAATCTTCTCTTATTGGCATTATTGCTGGGTTGTGTCACATAATATATATTTTAAGCGATTCTGAGCCAACTTTGGTGAGATTAATGGGTGTGCCCCTTTGTGAAAACCTTTAGAGTGCAGTTAAGTCCCCAGTTCTAAAGAAATTGGGATGTGTAAAATGTAAATAAAACAGAATGCGATAATTTTCAAATCATTTAAACTTCGACAAAAGTCTTCCTCCATTCATTACCATATAAGTTGTAAACAAATCATTTTTATGATGCAGTACACTATTGGTGTTTTAGTTGTTTGATGAATTGTTCTTTTGTTCACAGTACACTCTGCTGCTTTCGCAATTACCAGATTTGTGGTTACGCTCCCAGCTCTCTTGTTTGCACCTCTCGATTTTTGTTTGCAATTCTGTCAGAAACCTCTTGGTGGGCGGGATTTTTTGTGTGGTCTGACCTCATCGGCCAATGGAATTCCAGGACTCAGAGCCTGGAGTAATGAATCCAATCACAGAATGTAGCCACGAGTCTCACTTTAGACTCCACTCACAAGTGAATCACACCAGCAACAATGCAAATATTACAATGGCTGATGAGGGGAATCAATGTGTGTCCTTGATTCGTTGCCAAGGCCTAGTCCAAAATAATCTGATAATGGATCACACATCGTCTTTAGCTGTTGTTGTATTTTATTTCTTTTATTTATCCTTTATTTAACCAGGTAAAGACTCATTGAGATTAAAAATCTCTTTTCCAAGAGTGACCTGGCCAAGACGGCAGCATGAAGCAATTTCAACAATAAAATAACCAATATAACACCCAGACAAGTACATTCACACAGTACATATGAGCAACAAAAATATGCAGTATAAAACATTAAATCACAAATAAATTATTATAATAGGCTTAAATTCAATAGAAAACTACTGGCTTTAAAGAAAAGGATTAGACACAATCACATTTCCCGAGACTGTCCGATTCCCGTTCCTTTATGATTGACTTAAATTTTGCTAAGGTAACCAGCTCTGACAATTTAAGTTCCTTCTGTATATCATTCCAGGTCGAGGGGGCAGCATATTGAAAAGCTGTTTTTCCAAGTTCAGTTCGAACCCTGGGTACCAGCTTTTGCGCAGTATTTTGTGACCGCAGGCTATACCGATTATGGTTCCTAGACATATATGAACATAAGTTAGATGGCAGTAACCCAATCACAGATTTGTAAATAAAAATCAACCAATGGGAAGCTCTGCAGATATATAAAGAAGGAAGTTTAGCTGCATCATACAGTGTACAATGATGTGTAAGGCTTCCACAGCCTGTAACAAAGCGTAATGCACAGTGATATACAATATCAAGCATCTTAAGGCACTGAACTGGAGCATTCATAAAAAGCAAGTCGCCATAATCCAAAAGGGGTAGCCAAGCAACTCGGGAAGATTGTAACAGAATGTGGGTTACCGTCCTGCAATTTACTGAGCTGGGGTATGTTTCCCAAAGGCGTAGCTAGTTGCTAACTCTTTTCAGTCTGGTTCAAACTAAGCTTTTGGAAACTGTACCCCTTTAAATGTACATTAATTTGGTTTAATGCTTTTGCGTACATGAATACTCAAATAGTATACAATCAATAATATACAATCTCCTAACGAAAAGTGTTCCCTACTTCCATACACGTTTCCATTGAAGGGCTGTGCTCTGTCGCATGCAGAATTTAATTAGTTGCATCTGGACCTCATTTTCGTCGTCCAGGTGGTTAGGCCTACTCGCTGAAGATAAATGCCTACAGAATTTACTCAAGATTAAATTTAGTAAAATATAAAGTACAGGTGAGGCACATGCTGTAGATAAATTGCGCATATAAATGTTATCGGCTTAATTACATGCCCTTCAAATCCATCCATCAACCACGCATCTGCTGTGCTTAAATAGTGTCGCATGCTGCGACCGGATGGTTAATAGTACACCTATCTTGACAATGAAAATTAAATCCCAAGCTGCAAGTTAGGAGCAATATAACCTCAGCACTAAACTGAAGCATAAGCTACTGATTACGGCAGTGCGGGACCTTTTTATTAAAAAAAAAAAATAAGGCCGATGCAAGCCGTCTACGATTGCAGTCGCAGGTTTAGAAGCTGAATCCATATTGGAATTAATATTCAAGTCCAGAAACTGTGTGTCCTTCATTTGTTGCTGTGGCCTACTTTAAAAAAATATGTCTGGGCCGCCAAGTGCTGTATGAGAATGTGGACCCAAGAAAAGGGTGCTGAATGAGGCAAAGCTCACGCAATTATATGAAGTGCAAGTTTAGTAATCAGCTGGAGCTGATAAATTATTTACAAAGTGGGTAGGGAGAGTTGGAGAGTGTGAAAGTGAGAGTCTGGGAGTGAGAGAGTGAAAGAGTAAGTGTGAGTGAGAGTGTCTGAGTGAGGGAGTGGGAGTGAGTGAGAGTGTGTGAGTGGGAGGTGGGGGGGGTCTTGAGTAAGGAAAGCATATCAAAAGCCAGTTATACATTTGAATGGACAAAGAGCTAGAGTAAGGGTAGCAGTTGTTGATTTTGTGAATGTCAATTTGAGAGAGACAGCAGTAGCAGATGTAGAATGCAGTCTGTATGTATGTTCATGAATCGTAATGAAACAATAAAGTTATCATTACATTTGTGCTAACTGGGAACGTGATATCACTTTCGCGAACGTGTGGCAGTTCCTATATAGTGAGGGTGTAAGAACAAACGTCAAAGTTTCCTTTTTTACCCCCACGTTTTGTCTTTGGGCATGTTATGGACAAAGAATCCACAGTTTCAAGTAAAACCGCTTAATAAATATGTTCGAGTGAAGTTGCCGTGTGTTTCCATAAAATGTTATTCGATATTGGTAATGGTTGAGTATGGTTAACTATGTGACAAAAAATTGAAATGCAATGAATTTTAATTAATTTATGACCTGTTGAAAGCTCTCAAAGGCCTTGTAGTTGACACCAAGATCATGAGAATTGGCAGAGAAATAAGAATGTTGTAGAATTTTATAGTGCCCCCAAACAGTGACGTCAAAGCCTGGCCAGCCAGCAAGCCTATCGTCGGCCAATCAATCATTGATATTCTTCCCAACCGGCCAACCAATGGCTGAACATCTTAGCCAATTGTCGGCCAGCCAATCGTTGAAGTTCTTCCCCGCCGGCCAGCCAATCATTGAACTTGATCACTCAGGCAGTCACTCACTCAGCGACATTTGCATTGATAGGGGCCGGGCTGCTGCTTGGCCCAGCCCAAAAATCTGATAGTGAATAACACATTGTCCTTAGCTCATGTTTTAGCCAAGCAACTCAGGTAGATTGTAACAGAATGGGGCAACCATACTGCAATTTACTGAGCTGGGATTATGTTTCCCAAAAGCATTGCTAACTTTTCAACTTCCATAGTCCAGTTCAAACCAAGGTTCTAGCAAACGTACCTCTGAACGGTTACTTTCAATGTACCTTGGTTTGTTTTAATGTTTTCGCGTACATGATTACGTTAATAATATGTAATTGCCTTAATAAGAAGTGTTCCCCACTTCCATATGAGCACAGGCACGAAAAACGGTACAATTTTTTCCAGAAATCTTGATAGATAAATTAGATAAATAGATAGATAGATATCTATAGATAAATAGATAATAGATCTATTAAATAGATTTTTCAACAGGATCATGGTCATGACCACTTGTGAATTAAATTTTGGCAGTATTCATTGGTTTTTGGCAATGCAGTACACAAATTAAGGTAAAAAAACAGGCTATTTTTATCATAAATGTGTAAAAAAAAATTGCAGTAGTTTCTCTACACCTAAAGTAATAAGTAAACAGTTCCTTAATTCGCAGTAATAAAATACACACCCAAATTTTTTACAGAAGTGTTCCGTTCCTCATGACTTTGCTCAAATATGGTTCCATCGATGGACAAGGATTGAATTACTCGTATCTGGACCTCATTTTCATACTCCAGCTGGATACATGTTGGAAATGAATTGTGACGTTAGCTTCAGAATTTCCCTTGCTGAGATTAAATGCAGTCAAATATAAAATACCGTCGTTAATTAACATAATTTTATTTTTTTGGAAAATAACATGCAGGCTACATTATGCAATTTTTTCTCTTAAACTACGACCCCAATTCCGAAATAGTTGTGACAAAATGTAAATTGTGAATAAAATCAAAATATGACTTTCAAATCACACAAGCCAGTATTTTATTCACAATAGAACAGAGATAACATAGCAAATGTTGAAACTCAGAAATTTTACAATTTTATTCACAAAATGAGCTCATTTCAAATTTGATGGCTGCAACAGGTCTCAAAAAAGTTGAGACAGGGGCTTGTTTACCGTGGTGTAGCATCCCCTCTTCTCTTTTTAACACAGAGTGGTGGCGTCTAGGCATTGAAAAGACAAGTTTCTTGACTTTAGCCATTGGAATGTGATCCCACTCTTGTTTAATACAGGCTTCCAGCTGCTGGAGGGTTTTGGGTCTCCTTTGACGGTCTTTTCGTTTAATTAAGCACCAAATGTTCTCAATCGGTGAAAGATCAGGACTGCAGGCAGGCCAGTTCAGCACACGGACTCTTCTTCTCCAAAGCCATGCTAGTGTAATAGCTGCAATACGTGGTTATTCATTTTCCTGCTGAAATACATAAGGCCTTCCCTGGAATAGATGTCATCTGGAGGGGAGCATATGTTGCTCTAAAATCTTTATATACCTTTCAGCATTCATGGTGCTTTTTGAAACATGCAAGTGTCCCACACCATATGCACTAATGCATCCCCATACCATCAGAGATGCTGGCTTTTGAATTGAATGCTGATAACAGGAGGGGTGGTCTTTCTCCTCTTTAGCCCGGAGGATACGACGCCCATGATTTCCAACAAAAATGTGAAATTTGGACTCGTCTGACCACAGGACACTTTGCCACTTTGCTTCAGTTCATTTTAAATGAGCCTTGGCCCACAGAACACAGCGGCGCCTCTGGATCATGCTCAACAATGGCTTCCTTTTTTCATGATAGAGTTTTAGGTGCCATCTGTGGATGGCACGGTGGACTGTGTTTAGACAGTGGTTTCTTGAAGTATTCCTGGGCCCATTTAGTAATCCAAATGACAGAATCATGCTGGTGAGTGATGCAGTGGTGTCTGAGGGCCCCAAGATCACGGGCATCCAGATTAAATAATTGCTGTGACATACAGCACGGGAGCATGAATATGCCACTTAAACTTTAAAAAAAAAAAAAAAAGGCTGAATGCAAGAAAGTGGGCAGCCCTGTTTATGCACAATTTATCTGCTTGTGCCTCAGCTGTACTTGATATTTTACTAAATTTAACCTTGGGAAAATTCTGTCGGCCTTTCTTTTCAACATGTAGGCCTTTCCACCTGGACAATGAAAATGAGGTCCAGATACTACTGGTGACTAAACCTGATTAGATTGCAATCAATGAACTGGAATCAAGTTGTAAACAGTGGTTGTTAGTAATGTTCGGCAATTTGCAGGAGAGTAGCAAGCTAGCTTGCTAACCAGCTAATTAATGTAACGTGAGTCAATCGAACCGTGTTGGTGAAAAGCGCACACATCAATTGCTGAGACATATCACTGCTTGCTATCCGGGCAGCTGCATGTCCTCCCCCATTCTTCTCCCCAACCTTCCTGTCTCTCTACGCTGTACAACTGTGAAATAAAGGAAAAATTCCCAAAAAAATAATCTTACAAAAATATTTGCCTGTAAGCTGAATGGAAGCCATTTTATTGTTGCATTTGGATGCACCTATATGAGGAAAAAAATAGAATCGTTAAATGTGCGGGTTCCTCTTGTCTCTCCATAGCTCCTCCACAGACCTGCGCTTTAGCATGGCGCTGTGCGATAAGGAGAAACTGTACAGGCAGACGAGGCGAGACAGAGTCATGCTGGGGATCAAGAAGCTCTTGAACATGGAGAAGGGCCATTTCCTGCCCTGCTCGCTTCAAGAGGTATTCTTGCCACTCTGCAACTATAAGAGGTTTCCTGTGTGTATTTATGAAATATAAATACAGTGTATATTTGTAAATACAGTGTGGGTATTTGTGCACATTTTTGTGAATGTACGGACATATTGGTGTGTCCACTTCACGTGCTTTTATTACTAACTTTTCACCTTCAGTGCTTTTCAATGAGAGTCAGTTTTCTTATTTAAGAAAAGACTCAAACATGGACTGAAATGTCCGTATTTAAGGAGCCTACTGACACTGTCAGTTGGTAATGGATTCATTGTAATGGCCAAGAGGGTGATTGGATTTGATTGTTTCACAGTTTACTGTAAGGGTTGATATGCTGTATGTGCTAATGTGCTGCCCAGTTCATGGGAATGACCCCTCACTAGCGTTTTGGTGGGGCTGGAATCAGGGAATGACCCCTCACTAGCGTTTTGGTGGGGCTGGAATCCACTAATTGGATAATGTTTTGATGGTGCTCATTCCTGGCTGAAGGGTGACTCATTTCAGCTTTGCGAGTCTGTATTTCAGTACAAAACTGGTACTGAACTGGTCATTTAAAAATTAGTCTGTAATTGTGTAAAAATAAAAAATCAATCGTTAGCAAGGACATTTTACAGCCTCATAATCACTTCTTAGAATGTTATTGGGATGCGCTGGACTGTAATCTAACACACTGGCTGGGCTGCACTGAGCAATGTTGTTGTTCTTTAGGCTTGAAAGTGTGCATTGCTCGTCAAAAGCACATCTAAGAGTGTGTGTTTGGGTGCATGTGAATGTACTGCACTGTAAATGTGGGTTGGTAGTTATGTTTGTCATATCTCTTTTGTTTGAATGTATGCACATGTCTATGTGTGAGAGTTTAATATCTCCCTATTGTGTGTGCAGGTGCCTGTAATCGCTATTGTAGGGTCTGGGGGTGGTTTCAGAGCCATGGTGGGTTTCTCTGGCGTGATGAAGGCTCTCTATGAGTCTGGAGTCCTGGACTGTGCCACATATGTTGCGGGACTGTCAGGATCCACTTGGTAGGTGAAACACTGGTGTCAAAGTGTGACTTCAAGGCTTGGTCCTGGGTGCTAGTTTTTGCTTTTCTTACATAATGACTGTAATCCTGCTCGTTGCTGAAGCAAACAACATTTTAAAATTTGATATTTTGTTGCTATGTGGTTATATTCAAGTTTCAACACAGCCAAAGTTCTGGTTTGGTTACAGTTTTTTCAAAGGAGCTTTGTGCTAAGCACGCTAAGTACGGTCAGCTTCATATGTTTATACAAAGGTCTTGCATAATATTTATGGTAATGAACCCTAAAGCCCAAATTATATAATGTAACTCAAATTATTTTTCTATCCCTTACTTTGTAAACAGTTATAAATTAATCATTTGCTACTGCTCCTTAGCCCAGGAAGTACATTTACATATGAACTTTTGTGAAAGAGCTAATTCCTCTTTCAAAAGTGTTTAAAGTAGAAGGGTAAGTGAGTTATTTCTTGCTCATAAAAATGAAAAGTTGTGCTGTCTGTTTAATGTAAGTGAGATAAATGATGGACGCAGGTCAGTCATTTATTGCTCAGTTGATTTGTAGGGAAGATGAACCCTACGTGGGCTGAAGGGGTTGTGGGCTGGCCAAATTCCAAGGGCTGATGACGTAACTCTTTTCCCCTGTGGGGGATGTAGGTACATGTCGACGCTGTACTCCCACCCAGACTTCCCTACCAAGGGCCCCGGGGAGATCAACCAGGAACTGATGCAGAGAGTGAGCAATAACCCACTGCGGCTGCTGAAGCACATCAAGCAGTACATCATGTCTCTGTGGACGAAGAAGGCTGGCGGCCAGCCTGTCACCTTTACTGACATCTTCGGGATGCTAATTGGGGAGACCCTAATTCCTGATGTAAGAGGTGCCACTCTCCTACTCTGCTGACTTCTCCCTCCGCCCACCTACAACTCACTCACCAAAACCCTAACCCTCTAATCACCTATTGTCATCTCTCTCTGTAACATTCCTGTGCAGCTGTGAAACAGTGCCATTATAATGAGCAGAAGCTGACAAGCGGGAGGATACTGTTCTGCGACTAGAACTAGAGAAGTGACAAGCAGTTTGATTTGATGTTGTCCGGTGCAGTGCTGTGGTTTATGTTATCTGCACTGGCGTATTTGCGTGCGCTCTCTCCGTCCACCACAATCTAATCAGGCGGCTGCTGCACCGTGGTCAACGCTATGGCGTGAGCACTCGTCAGGTGGTTTGGCCGAACATTCTTTGGGGCGATCTCTACGTAGACTGGGGTGCTGTATTTGAAACTTGTGACAGATAACGGTAGCCTGCCAGTGATGATAGGGATTCACTCATCTGCTCCTTATGACGTGAGAGCAAGACCACCAAAGTCTAGTTCCTTTATCATGGTGCAGTGGTCAGGGAGCCGGTCTTCAGGATGAGAGGCTGTCGAAATTCATAGTGGGTCTGTGCCCTTGTAACCTTCTGCTCTTTACTTCTGCTGAGAATCTAGTAAAGTAAAAATCCCCAGCTGCACAAATGGGTCAAGATGTTCAAACCCAGCCCTCACTGCAGACGTCTTCTGTGGTTCACTTCCCTCCCACAACATCTGCTTGCCCCCACCGGGTTTTGTGTTCCGTGACATAATGGCATTGTGCAAAATAAGCCAGTCAGAATGCTTGTTACATGATACTCTTTTTGGGTCTCCCCTGTCAAATATTAATAATTAAAATTGCGGGTACGGAAACCCCTAAAAAAGCTCAGTGATGATTACTTTTTTTTTGTAAAGTAAGAATCGTATTGAAGGAAGAGAAAATAAGTGTATTTATAAATCAAAAAGCAACGCAAACATCACACAATGGAAGAATTATCTGATGGATCACATTACTATGGAAAACACAGCATCCGACCCCACCGAACAGCACACAACAGAACCCCCGTCCATCTGGTCCCCACTCATTAACTTCTTGCAAACCTGATCCTTTCCTCTCTCAGATCATTGGGGGGAATGATAATAAAAAAATAAATTAAATTAATTAATTAAATAAATAAATGAAATACAACAGCCTACAGCTGAACCCTCCTCTATCTGATCCCCTCTCATTAACCTCTTACAAACCTGATCCAGCAAAGCAATATACGTCTTTCGCCTGGGAAGCAATCTCAAATGACGTTAAGCTCATTCATTCATTCACTCATTCATTTATATGCATGCTTACATGTTTGCATTCATACATACATACATACATACATACATACAAACAAACACAAAATACATTCAAGCATACATACACACATGCATACATTCAAGCATAAATACATACATATAAATAATTGCTCTTCAAGTCTATCACTCATACTACTACAATTTACTAATAATTACTTATAAATGATAAATAATGATTTAAGCTAGTGACGATGGCGGTGACGAGGGCAGAAATGATAATATTAATAACAAGAAATGATAAATGTACAGTAACTAAACTGCAATAGTGAGTGAATAATTGGTGTTATCATTTATTGGTGAAAGGGGGAGGGGGGGGGGAGCATGGGCTCTGTGGCCTGCACCTGCCTTCGCCGTCTCGGCCTTCTTCCAATCCCCATGCCTGGGCCAATGCCATCTTACATGCCTTTGCCTTTTTGTTCGTTTCCTTTATGTTATACACCATCTTCAATACAAAAAAAAAAACAACACACACACACACATTCACTCAAAGCATAGGGCAAGTGAGGCTGGACGTAAGGGTTGGCCTTTGGTTTGGCGTCACATTATTCACTAGCTGACTCACATCCCCCCCGACCCCCAAAAGGAGAGGGCGGGCTATAAAAAAAAAAAGAAAATACGTGTATACGGAAAAAGCTAACTCGACGTTCCTTCAATTATAAGTAGTGTTCTTTCCATATAAATACCGTTGTATGTTCCTCAGTCAAACTGTTTGTGTGCTGTACAGGGTGCTTCTGCTTAATTATAAAAGTTTCAAGACCAAAAAGCCAAATGGGTGAGACCAAAAAGGAAATCGAGCGACTTTGCAACGATAGCCACAGGCCCCGCACCAAACGTGGAACTACTGAAGCACCTACCGAAGCTAAAACGCTTGTGTTCGGGAAAACTTCAACACCAAAATTCCACCTTTTGAACATTTTCAAGATATTGGTGTTGGTTAGCCTTTGTTGCAGACGTCTTATAAGGTTTGCTTCCCTCCCATGCTCTCATAACAGTAAATGCATGTGTAATTAGCAAGGTCGAGAAATTTAATAACTTCTTTGAACATAGAACCCGACTTGAGTGCGCAGATATTTTTTTGGGAATGAAGTGAACCACATAAGACTTTAGCAACTTGTGCAGACTTGTTCAAACCTGGGAAAGCAAAAAATAAGCAAACCCTTATTTGATAAAAGGCCCCCAGATGCTGAGGCATTTCCCTTTACAGTTTACAGCTTCTGTCTCAGCCCATAATACTGTTGAAATTGAAACCTGGCCCCTGTGGCTGTGCCTTTGTACTCTGCCTAAACTCAAGATATGAGAAAACAAAATAAGATCTACTGCAAGTTGGGAAATCTTTCACTGATATGAGGAAGCTCTTTTAGGTCTCCTGAGATGAGTGTCAATTGACGTATTCTGATCGCCTTGATTGTCTGTTGTGCGTTGTGCGTTGCGCGTCCGTAAACAATTCACATTTTCGACTTCTTGTCAGAAACCGCTGATCTGATTTCAATAAAATTTTGCAGGAACCTTCCTTGGCCAAATATGCACCAAAATTGTGAATTATATGGTGCCTACCCCCAGGGGCTCTGAGAGGCGGGGCTAAAAGTGGTCAATACAACTTTGACTTCCTCTCAGGAACGTGAAAATTGTGAATTTCATGACCCTCAAGCTCCAAGTTTGCCCCTGGGGAGGGGGTGAAATTTACTATAGTTTATATAGGAAAATGATACTTTTGGGTATATTTTGTTCATTTTCTACTGGAAATAATTCAAACTTGATTGGCATTATAACCATGAGATGACAGTTTGACATTGACTATGACATTTTTGACCCTGTCTCTTCCCCAGGGGCTGATGGGTGGGGCCCAAATGGGGTCATACTAGCAAAAATTTCAACTGTTTTCTTCTCCAGACCGAGAGAGGCTGGAAACCAATACTCTTCATAGATGGAAAGGTCTTGAGGTGCTTTATCAAAATTGTGAATTTCATGGCCCCCAGCCTCCATCTTTGCCCCTGGTGAGGGAGTGAAGTTTACTATACTTTGTGTAGGAAAATGATACTTTTGGCTATATTTGGTTCATTGACTTCCATAACATCAGTTTTTATACAACTCAGGTGACCATTAAGGCCCATGGGCCTCTTGTTTTTATTTGTTTATCCTCCAAGACCCATAATTAGATGTGCCATGATTTTTTCTTATCAGACCATTTTTGCATTCAGGTAGTACTGGATATTTCTGGCACCGCAAGTGAAAGGATGACCTTAGATAGTTGGTTCTCTATGGAAGTAAATTCCCATCTTGATTCAAGAGTATGGTATTTCAACCTGAGTGCAGATATATTGATTTCATGCGTAGATTTTGCAAAGTTTTTCCCCAATGTTATGCTCACGCACACAAGTAGCTCCGTCTTCCTCTTGGATCTGCTGCTGCTTGGATGGATTTTTTGCACGTGAACTTCAGCCTTTTCTCCTTGCGGTCCAAACTGCCTCCGTGTGCTTGGAATGTTTCTGCTCGCATTTGGATTATTTCTGCTTGCGCTTGGATTTTTTTGCGATACATTCCTGCCAGAAATCGCCAACCACCAGAATGCCAAGTTTCGTGCTGACCAATGAAATTGTCCCTGCTTCATTGCAGGCCCATGTGTTTTACAGTTTACTTGGTTATTAGGTTCATATATGCTCCTGCCCTCCTCGGCTACATACTCTCTCATTGTAATTTATAATATAATATAATATAATATAATATAATATAATAATTCTCGGCCGTTCCCCTCCAGCTTGTAATTATTTGTTTATTTTTACCGATGGCTCTGAATTGTGGAGACCTGGTGATGCAGTGGTCAAGTAGGCTTAACCCGAGATTGTAAGGTCCTGAGTTCAAGCCCCGGCCACGAGGCTTGAATAGTCTTACTTCTTTCTTGAATCGAAACCTTTTTCTTCATTTACTTGTTTTATGCACAAGTTGTAATGTAATATAAAGTTTAACTGAGGCCCTGGGGATTCAGCGTTTTAGCATCTGGACACGATTAAAATAATTTTGAGCAATAATTCAAAAATTTGTTTTATTACATTTTTGGAAATCACCGTGATCAGGTTTCCTTACATCTAACCAATGTTTTGCTTGCGCGCTTTCATTTCGTGCAAGAGCTGCCCTCATTCTGACGCAGTGAGGAGTTTTTTTTTTTTCTGCTACTTCGAAAATCTGCCCTTATAATAGCTATTTGCGAAGGTATAAGTCCCCCTGGCTTTTAAAGGGAATGGGAGATGACACTGATTGGTTTGTTCCATGTTTCACCCAAAATATGGCGATGAGTAATAAAGAGATGAAATCCAACCCCTTTGCACTGAGAGCCTTACTATGCACCCAGATGACCCACCATTTAACTAGCGAAAATGGATTTCGGCGCGCCTTAAATGCACTTGCGCCACACGTTTCAGACCGAACATTTAGATCGTTAAAGTAGGGTCCAGAGTGTTTTATTTCATGTTACTTTTTGAATAAATGGCTCCAAAAAAGGATGGGTCATGACTGGGTGTCAAGGTGATGGAAGCTTCTGAGCAAATGAGACGGAGCCATGGAGTTGAAATGTCATTCCTGAAGAAAAGCTTTTACTCTCTTTGGTCTGCGGCAGGATGCACAGTCATCCTGAAAAATGACTTAATCTCTACCAAACCTTTTCTTTTTATTTTAATGGAATCAGCGAATGGTCCGAAACATCAATTTACACTTACGCATTGACTATTGAGGTAATGATTGCCGTCTCCCCTGGTCCTGACATGCAACCCCAGATCATAAATGAATTGGGAAATTTGCTTGTTTTTTTCCAGAAGTATTCTTTATTTGTTTCATTGGAACGACACCAGCCAAAAGTGTCAGCATCATCGCCTTGGCCAATGCAGATCCATGTTTCCTCACTGAGTATCACTTTGATCAAATCATTCATCCTCCATGATTCTCTTTAGCCCTCTGAAACCTTGCTTTCTTCTGTGTAGGAGTTAGTGCTGGTTTTTGTTTGGCTTCTCTGTTTGTAATTCCCATTCCATTGAGTCGATTTCTTACAATTTTGTCACAAACACTGACTCCTGTTTCTGCCCATTTGTTTTGCAGTGCATTTTCTATTTTCAAGGCATATAGTCTTGATTTTTCTGTCCTGACGCTTTGACGCCTCCTGTGGTCAACCCATATAACCCATTTCCTTTTTTAACCCTCCCATTTTGTTCATACCTGCATAACCTGCATCACTTTTGACTTGGCTGACTGGGAGCAACAAACATCATTTGCCTCTTTTCCTGCTGAATTTCCTTGTTGAAGCAGTTTTATAGTCCCTTCCATTGTCTCAACTGCCAACTGTCTTGTAAATGCTATTTTTTTTCTCAATTAGCCAAGTCCAGAACCTGGTTAAAAGGGAACCCAAGTAGATTTGCTTGAAAAGAACACATTTTGAGCTTCTATCCGCCACTCAAATTTCCTCGAAGTGATATCTGGATGCAAACAAAATACGCAACCACGAAACCATTCTTTGCGGAACTGCACACCACCATCCAGTCACAGTTTCCTGGGGTTTGGGGAGGGTTTTGTGGACTGCTTGCTCTTTGGTTGATTGATATGTGTCGTTTTTTTGTGCGGAACTTTTCCCTCCTCGATGCTCGATACCCATTTCTACAGAGCCCAGAAAATGCAGTGACATAAAAAATATGTATTTTATGGCCTCGAGATGTAAGTCGGCAAGTTAACTTGTGGCCACAAGATACATGTCTGCAAGCACTCCCTTTTTGACCCAAAACTAATTTGCATATTCAGATTTGTGTTGGTATAACTTTCCGAAATGCCAGTTACAATAGATTCCATAATTTTTTCCTCGACATCGAGAGATTCCATATTTTTTTCCCCTCTAGTTGATTATGAAAAAATATGCCAATAAATAGAATTACTTAATTTAATTTTTTTGTGGTGTGTTTCATGAGGCCTGAATGCTGAGCCCGTAAATAAAAACTATTTTGTGTCATGTCTGCGATTTGCTGACATCTTCTATGTGAGGTGATTCCATAATTTTTGTCCAGGGGATGTAATTTGGGGAAGTAAATAGGAACTGGTTTGGCATAATAATCCATTGTATGGTGAGCTCACTGAAGGGCTTTTATACCTTCAATGACATGTCACTGAAAATCTCGTAATGCCCTGGTGGAAGAGCCTAATTACCAAATTGCAAGGTTGTTACTTGATATTTCTTAATTTATGTTTTGTTTTCCCTTGTGTTCTAGCGCATGGACTCCAAACTCAGCCTCATGCAGGATAAGGTCAGCAAGGGGCAGAGTCCGTTGCCACTGTTCACTTGTCTCCATGTCAAGCCTGATGTCTCTGAGCTGATGTTTGCAGGTATGTGTGTGTGTGTCTATATATATATATATATATATATATATGTCTATAAGGACTCTTTTCTTTGCACAGCACTTTGGTTGTCTGTTTTGGTCTTTTGTTCAAAAATCACATGGGCAACTGTTTTTGAAAAAAGAAACATTGCAGCTTCCATTTTTAATCTAATATTTATTTGGCTTTAACTCATTGGCAAACACATCAAATAATGGCCGTCCTACCAAATACTTTCCCTCAGTTTTCACAGGCCTATTCAGCTGCAATTATGGCTTTTTGATGACTAATAGATTTGGAAGTTCTCGCTCACTGCGCAAAATATGAGATAAGGGTCTGCGCCTGCAGCATTAAATCTTCAAAGACTTTAGTTTTGAAAACTGTGAAAACTCAATGATGGTTTATCGTAAAATGTTGATGGAGAGTCCATGCTGAGCTAACATTCTGACATGAGATAAAAATGATGTAGAGAATGTTGACTCTGAAGGGTTTGAATTTCTGTAATGTAGCACCTTTATTTGGGACACAGTCCCATTGTACCCCAAACAGGGCAGCCCATCCAGCTGACAGTTGGTAGAATTAATGAATTCATCACCAACCACAATGGAAAGTCCCTTACAATGAAAGTAATGTTAAAAAAAGAGTTATCATTTATGCATCTTTCAGCAGCCTGGCATTTGTATAGTCAGAAGAGGGGGAAGTGTGGGAAAATATCATTGATGCCCTATAAAGTTTCCGACGACGTGCAGACAAGCGCACTTTGGTTGGCACGTTGCCCCTAATGTAGGGCACCGGCCTTGGTTTTTTGATGATCCGTCAGTCATGTTTCCTCTTTGTGGTTTTGTTGTTGTACATTTCTCACACATAAATACACATTATGCTTATGTATTAATTTGTGTATATTTGCGTACCTGGAAAACAGGCAAATGTTTACAAGAAAAAAAAAACCTCAGGCATATTGAGGAGAGACTTTCTCCTTCATGTGGTTCTTTTATGAATTTGTTTGGCAAAACAAAATTTTATATGAAATATGCAACAAATTCATTAGACTGCCAGTGAAAATGATTAATTATTTAAAAAATAAATAATGCTGAATATTTATGACCAATATCGTTTCGTTCATCGCAGAGAATGTTAGTCGGCATAGTCAAATATATGGCATCAATATTCATATCAATATTTTATTTATTAAGTGAACTTACGTTTGTTATGTTTTCTAAAACATGAATACGAATAAGATATAATAAGAATGCTTTGCTGATTTTCCTCTAATTCCCTTGCAGATATTAGCATTGTTTACACTGGGTTGTCTGGAAGGGTTGCCAGTCATTATTGGAATTGATAAGGGTCGGATTCATTGAGGCTTAGTAGCTCAGGGTCATTGTTGGAACTGTTACCAAATGTGTTTCTCATCCATCAAATCTGCTCCTCTTCATAGTGTGAAGAATTTGTGCAGTGAAATACTGGCGTTGTTGATCTTACAGGGTTACAATATTGTCTCCACATACTTTTTGTGCTTACCTGCCGCCCGATTACTGGCAGTACACCTTGATCATTAAGGTCATTCCTTCCTGTGTGCTATAATCTGTGGGCAACACAGATATTTACTCCTGTGAGGAGTACCACATTGAAGGACTCTTGTTTCAGGGTCGTTTTCCAAAAGGCATTTTTTGTGACAGTCAGCTCAATCACATTAACATACCAGAAGTTGAGCAATATTGCTTCGGGGAACAGGCAGTTCAGTCACCCTGTTATGTCACGAGTATGCAGTAGCTCTGAATTGCTCATATGCCAGTACTTTGAGAGGTTGTTGTGTCTTCATAGGTAAAGTATATATTTAACCAAAAGCGATTTGTTTAATCGGAACCTACAGGGGGCAAATGAGTAAAATGATGATAGGATAAAACAAATAAAAAGCACCTAACATAAGGTTGAATTGTTTATCATTTGAATTCTTTGATCGGGGGCCCCTAGTTAACACTAATTTCACAATAATTTTCACAATTTTCACATCATCTATTTATTGTTTTACCAGACCTTTAAAAATTCATGAAATATTTCATTAAAATGCACTGGTAGGTGAATTGTGTAATGTGATTCAGATGTTCAACTGCTCAAGTTGAAATTTTTCCTGCAGCATATTCTGTTTCTGTCTGTCATTGTAAAATTAACAGTGTATTGTTGTGCATGATTGTGTAGGGCCTGTTGCATGCATTCCCTGTGTCGATGTGTATTTCCTTTGGGTACTTTATTTTACTCCCACAGTCTAATGACATCCAGTTTAGAGTCAGATTTACTCAAGGGTCTAAATTTCCTATGGGTATGATGTATGAGTTAATGTGTGTGCAATGGATTCACAACATGTCTGGGTATATTCCTTCCAGTCAGCTACTGTGTTCAAGAAAAGGCACCAGATAATGGACGGTCGGATTGTAAGCACAGGGAGAAATCTTTCTCTTAATGATAGTTAAATGCTTTTTCTTTCTGTTGCAAATCACAGATTGGGTGGAGTTCAGCCCTTATGAGATAGGAATGGCAAAATACGGTACTTTCATGACCCCTGACCTCTTTGGAAGCAAGTTCTTCATGGGCAGCGTGGTGAAGAAGTACGATGAGAACCCCTTGCATTTCCTCATGGGTAAGATCCACATCTACCAATACATTGTATGCCTATTCTTAAGTATTCATGAAGGTGAGGTCCTTGACCTTAAATCGTACCATCTTGTACACCAGCTGGTAAAGTGCAGCAGATCTGACCTTTATACCATCAGAACGTTTGGTAGGAAATCTAAATGAATATGCTGTCACATCCACATAATTTGAAGGTCACCGGGCTGTCGGAATACCCTTCTGTAGGGTGATGTCAGTGAACAATTTTCTAGTTAACAGGTAATGACACCCGTGAGGAATCTAGCCTGTCATGCACGACTTTCCCCAGTCTAGGGAAGGCATAGGTGTGCTTAATGGCCCCAGGCCTTACTGGTGGCAGGTATGCCTTAATGTTTGTAGAATGATTGCGTTCCCATCGTCACTGAGTACACAAATGTTACTCTGCCGCATGTTTTCACCAAAGATGGCATGCAGATATTTCTGGAATGAATTTGGGTTACTCTCTGAAACTCGGTCAGTATTACATGCTTCACTTTGCTAGTTCATTTGCCAGTAAATTTCATTGAATTTAAACCAATATCCTTGCCCAAAATATCCCACATGGACATGATCGACTGTACAGTAAAAAATATTATGATACATTCAACAAAGAAAAAAATATTGGATTTTCTTATTCAAAAACTGGTTGAAAATGGTGAATGAAAATTTGGACGTTTTACTACTAAACTTCCACCCGACGCTGTTTTTGAAAATCTCCCAACACATGTAGATGAGCTTAAAATAAAGATCTGATACCGAAATTTATATCCAACGTTGATTTTGTTCTCTTTTCATTACTTGCAGCTTGAAAATCCGGCCTCAATTTTCCATTCCTTGCGTAATAAGTCATGTCCTCTGCAGTTACATGCAGATCAAAGTACATTTTTACCATCAACCGGTAGTTTCGCGTTTGGAACATGCTTTCTATCTCTGAAATACTACACGATGTACATTTATACGACACATAGTCAAAGTAACTTTGACGCTGACCAGTTAGTTGCTCGTTACAATTTAAAATATGAATGTAATTCATCATTTAAGGATTATCTGGATGTGGCGTGTTCGACCAGAACAGCGGTGGTGAGTAGGGTATCTTAAGCGCCTTGTGCAGATCGTGTCTGCCAGCGGACATGGAGCTGCAAATTTATGCACTCAGAACAATATTCTATCACTAGATGGCACTCTTGAATCAGTTATTGAATATTCATAAGCAAACAGAGCTTGAACACGGTTTAGAATTTGGACGAGTTCACTCCAATCCCTGTTTTTCAGGAGTTGCCTGAATTAAACTCCTCAGCTAAGCCTGATGTGCAAACTACTCCATATACTTGCACAGACACCTTCCTTTTATGACAATTACGGTAGTCCTGGCTAGGTCTCAATTATTATCCTTTATTGACGCGTTTTCCAATTATCGTAATTGGCAACTGAAGACACGGTTTCTCTCCGTATGCGATCTAACAGCGATGAAATCATGGTCTAATTTCAGAATGATTGAGAATTGGGGTTGACAAAACATCCGTTTTAAACAATTATAAGTCCTGAGCTTGTTCTCATTCATTTTCATGATTAACAAAAGGTTCACTCCGAGAGCACTCCACAGTTAACAGGTGCATGGCTATCGCTATATCCCCCGCATTATGCCGGCGGAATAATAATAAAAACCGTTCAATATATCTTTCTGAAACTTTGTATGTGTATTACTCACATACTGAAGTGGTGCCTTTTGATATTTTCAGATTTCTGAAAATGTTATTTTTTCCCTTTCCATGGAAACAACTTTGATTTGAACTCCTTACAGAGATGGGTTTGTTTCCGGACCAGAACTCAAAAACCGCTCATTATATCTTTCTGAAACTTTTTTATGTGCATTACCCTAGTACTGAAGTGGTGCCTTTTCAAATTTTCAAATTTCTGAAATTTTTTTCATTTGAACTCAGTTGCAGGGTTGGGTTTGTTTCCAGAGCAGAACTAAAACACTGTTCATTAATGACCCTTGTTTTTTTATTGCCTTTGCCAACGTGTGCTTTATAGGGCTCTAATTTCATTGATCAGGCGCAGGCTTGGCACGGGCGCGGCGAATGGGGGGTGCGCTGCGCCAACGGGGTGTGTCCAGGCGTATGTTGCAATTTCGTGGCCGGCGTAGCCTGACAAGTACTGCTCTGTCCCGCCTCTGTCCCGCCTTCCTGCGCAAGTTGGCAAAGAAGGCGTGTTTGGGTATAACACAGCCGAGTCAAATCTTGCTCATTGGCAAGAGAAACGATGGATTGCGTGTTCTTATTATTACAGCCTGTTGCTGCTTAAAATTTTGGGATTAACATGCATGGACAGCAATGCAAGATACGTTACACATTTATTTTCAATATGTGATCTTAACTCAGTACGAGATTATAGCAATCAGGCTGTATTCCTTTCCCCCACTAAAAACGATAAAACCTAAGTGACAATAATAGTAGCCTAGTATTAAGCCGCTTGCACACTGGACGTGAAACGCATTTTTCGCTCGACAGATTGCGTTGAAAGCAGTGTCTTGTGTCCGAAAGTCTGACAGGGTTTTAATGTATCTCCCTGTCTGACAGTCTATTATTGTTTTTAATTTCTTCAAATCTACTGACTCTTCTAGATATTAAATGCAAATGTTTTGATAAGAGGGCTCAGTTCTTCAAGGAGAGTACTGAGAATTTCAATCAATGTTTCTGTTTAAGCTCTGCTCAATAAAGTGAGTCGACATTGGCGCGAGACAATTTACAATGCCTCCGTGTCTGACAGCCAAAAAAAAAAAAAAAATAGAGGACGATTAGAACAGATTGATAACGAAATAAAGAATAAAAAGAAACATTTTAACAACGAACACTGCAATTAATTTATTTGCGGGTCATCTTTTTTGGATGTTCTTTTGGTTGGTGATGTAAATGTATTTTTATGCTTTATTCCGTTATAAATCTGTTCTCATATCAATACTTTTATTTTTTTGCTGGGTGCTGGACATGGAGTATTTTGCATCTCGCGTCGGACATTCACACTGTCAATGGTCATGGAAATGATTTGCTCTCTGATTGCAAGCAGTATTTTATCTCTGCTGTGGACATAATGTGTGAATCTGTTCGATCCATCTGACTAATTTTCAAAAGAAAGACCGAATAAAGAATGTTGTCTATCTTCAAAGGAAGAAAACAGACGAATAAAAAGACCAAGAAAAGTACATAGCTCTTTGCATTGACTTTGACTGCAATCAGTCGTGCGAAAAATTTGTTTCGTGTCCATCACGTGTGCCAATCACCTTTGATCTGACATCAGGACAATCGATATAGATACTATAATTTCTGTGCTGATTCAGATCGTTTCATTAAACAGTGGTTGCTGTAATTATTTACTGTATTGAAATGCCGGTCAGCCAAATTACCACTGCACAGAAAGTGAACCAGGTTGGAGCTGGCGAGCTTTCTGCGCAACTGCAGCAAAGACTTTTTCTACTAAACTGTCACTGTGTCTTGATGAATAAGTGACACCGCCCCCTACTACGCTGCCACACCCATCTCTGCGCACGTTCGTCTGTGCACAGTGTTGCACCTCACGAAATTACCACTGCGCGGGCTACGCCGGACGAAATTATCACTGCATGGGCTGCGCCACGCTTCGCTACCTGCGCTGTGCCAAGAAATTAGAGCCCATAGTCTTTGCTTGATGTTGCCAGTACATACTCTCAGATCATTCCAGAGGAAAATCACCTCAGCATTCTTTCTTTGAAGTTGTAGGATTGACTTGACTTTTGCAAATAATCAGGAGCCGGGGGGATATGTCATCTACTGATGACTCTTGTTTAGGCTTATTCACCATAGTCTGCAATTATTCAATTATAGCTTATTAATGAGATTCTCACACGGAATTAAAATCCTTGTGCATTGAAGTTTCAGTTTCACTTGCATAAAGGTGGACCTCACCACAAGGAAAGCGATTATGACTCTGGACTTCTCGTGCTTCTCTTTACTCAGGGATTGGAAACAATGCACGTGTTTCATGACCATTTAAATTGTTTTAATGAAACAAGACCATCTGAAACATCTTTATACAATTCCAGTGCTTTCAATCCCTCAGTAAAGACAAGCGTGAGAATTCCCGAGTCATAATCGATTTCCCTGTCACTAGTGGGGAAATCCCCTGTAATACACGTGAAACTGATTAACTTAATGCACAATGACTTCAATTTCGCTTGTGAATTTCTCCAGTGCGTGCTGATTGAAAAATTGCTGACTATGGCACAGGAAGGTGAAGGCCACTGAGAAGCGAGAGACTCCACCAAATGTGTGAGACTTGGCATCTCTTTTTTGGGAAGTAAACTCACACCATCGTTTGGAGTCTTGTTACAGCCTGCCACTACACACCTATTTGGCATGTTGATGAATGTTATCTCAAAATCAACAAAATCAAGGATTAATCAACAGAAAATCAATTATCAGTCTCGAACAAACCACTGGTCAATCAGCTGGGAACGTTTGCAACTTACTTCTCACACGTCACAGGTCACATGACTACAAGGTCCGTGCAATGACTTTTTTGAGGGGCGGGGCTTAGGACTGTTAAAAAGCATTTACAAATATGTGATGCGTATTCATTTGCTACATATAACACATTTCTTCAAAAATTAGCCAAACATTTTTCTAATTGAGTAAACCTTTAAAGTTTATTCAAATCATTTCAGTTTGAAGTCCAACATGACGGCGAGGGCCTTGACATTGAAAATATCAAAATGCCTTGTTCTCCAAAACCAGTGGATAAATGAAGCTGAAACTCAGCATGAGTGTCCCTACACATTAGTAGATTTAAGGCCTTAAGCTCACTTCTTCGCCGGTTTTTTGTCTATTTCCATTGAAACGCTACAGCGCCATACAGCGACACACACGCCTTGGGGCTGTTGAGTTTAGGATTAAGTTAGCGTTGTCTCCATAAACTGCCAGACACATTTAGGATTATAACTTGAGCTGACAATAAAAAAAAGGTCTGTTCAATTATGCTAAAACATTTCTGCATGGATTCAGTGAAATAAGAGTCGTGATGGAAGCCATCATGTCAGTAATGAGGTTTGATTGCTCATTTCACTTTTACTATTATTGGATGTTTGTTGACGCAAGTTGACTCAATTTCTACGCTAATGTTGTTTACTGTTGCACATGAACTGCTACATGAACTGAGGGAAGACAAGCAAAGAGCCTCCACCTAAAAATCGGTTTGCAGGCTGTAAGAGGCAACTGAGAAAGTCTCATATTATAATTTGAGTTACAGACCATTCACAAATTGACAATGGAAAATGATCAATGTACTGTATGTGAAAAGAAGTTGCACATAGCGCCTTCAATAATGCACTCTCTTTTTTTGCCCATTTACCCCGTTCTGCATGATGGTGACAGTCACGCACGTTTCTAACTTCACTGGATAAATCATGAGATAATTGTATTGTTTTTAGATGGAACAAGAAGATTTCACACAAGTTGGATATTGGCAACAAAATGTCACTCAAATGTAGTAAAATCTGAGGCTGGTTGACCGTATTACAACTTGCTGCTGTAAGTTTTGTCACGTGATGTCAACATACATGGCGGAGACAGTCTTTGCCTGACCCAAATAACAAGAATAATGAGAGTTTTGTGGCATGGCAGCAGACTAAAAATAATGCTCCTAAATAGAAAATTATTTTGGAATAGCCCGCTTCTCAATCGATCAATGGTACATTTGGAGTTGGGGCTAATTTGGAGTATCCAAGTTGAATATGCTGGTAACATAATTTGCATTAAATTCAAAATATTGTCATATTCAGAGTAATAGTGGAAATTTAGTGTGTATGTAACTGGATATTCAATTTATCAGGCTCGGGTAGACTTCAGAGGCAGGATTACTTCAATGACAGTAGTCCATATTGTGGTAGCTTACAATGTTTTGCTTTGTAAATCCAATTTTAACAGAACATAAGTCAAAGAGTAATAACGGCGTGACTTAGCCACCTCATCTGTCACATTCAGTCTTATGTGCAAGTGCGAGGAACAGAACGCTGACTACAGTTCACTTAACAGCCACCAATATAAGTTTTGGCAAGGACTTTCTTAAAGTTGCACATGATAACTTCATTGCGAATAGGTTATTTATCACTGTATGCCGAGGGTCATTTAGCCAGCAATGGCCATATGGCTGGACAATCGAACTCATTCTTGGAGGTCTATCATCATGAACATTTTCAGTCCGACCTTAACAAAACAGCATGTTCAACCACTTAATGAGTCACTAATTATAGAAACCAGGGCACCAAATTAGTGCTGAAATAAAATCCTGCAGGATGGTAGATCTCCTGGGACTGGGTTGGGAAGTCCTGCCCCTTGGTCAATGGAAAAACATGTTTTGCAGGGCAAAAAGGCTTGATATCTTTGCAAAGGTGTTTGATCAGAAGCTTATATTGGTGTTTTTTGCAGGGGTGTGGGGCAGTGCCTTTTCCATCCTGTTCAATCGAGTTCTGGGAGTCAAAGACACGGCTGGTGCCGGCGCAGGAGGTACCATGGAGGAGGAACTGGGTGAGACAGGCCAGGGAGTTGTGCAATTTTTGCTTCATTTTTGATATGTCTTTTGAATCCCATCTACCATCAAAAAGCATTTGAGAAGATTTCAGTTCATGAGACCACACTCTAGCACAGAGGTGGGCAGCGAGGGCCGTATCTGTCCCTGGTTTTCACACCAAAGTCTGGTCATTAATTAGTTGATTGTCTCAATTAGCCAAACCATTTGTGAAATCTGACGTTTCATGCGCATTTCTTTAAATTATCATGAAACTACAAAGACTAGTCTTGTCTCCCTTCATAAAACATTTTCCTTTGATCGAATCATTGTAAAAATCTATATTTGTGCATGCAATCAATTAACTCAATTAGTCAGGGTAATTGATAGGAATAAAAACCTGCATACACACCGGCCCTCCAGGACCGTGATTGCCCACCCCTGCTCTAGCATGTATCCTTCAATGCAATTTCTGCCCCTTAACGCTCTGTACTGTTCCTACTTATCTAAGATTTTTTTTGTGGCCAAATTTCTGATGCTTATTACAGAGGCAAAAATGGTACAATGTAAATTGTTGGGTACGTTTGGTAATGCTTTTATTAACATGTTTTCAGAACAGATTAAGCCGGAACACATTTTAGGAGAGGACAGCCATGACAATGATGAGGAGCCCCGCAAAGGTAAATCCTGGAAATTTTTTCGTCAGTAGCCAGTGCTGCATTCCAGGGTGATGCACTGGCACCAAGCAATGTAAATGTCCAGAGTTGCCAAGGCTTACGTCTTAGATGTGAGTTTCTCCTCTTAGTGACTTCAGTGTTTCTGTGCTGTAGTCAGCAATTATTCAATCAGCGCGCACTGAAGAAAACCACTCGCGGAATTTAACTCATTGTGCATCAAGTTAATCAGTTTCACGTGCATTACGGTGGATTTCCCCACTAATGACACAGAAATCGATTATGACTCGGGAATTCTCAGGCTTGTCTTTTCTGAGGGATTAAAAGCAATTGAATTGCATTAAAACGTTTCAAATGGTCTTGTTTCATGAAAACAATTTAAACGATCATGAAACACATGCATTGTTTCCAATCCCTGAGTAAAGCGAAGCACGGGAAGTCCGGAGTCATAATCGCTTTCCATGTTACTTGTGATGAGGTCCACCTTTACGCAAGTGAAACGGAAACTTCACTGCACAAGGATGTAATTCAGCATGAGAATCTCATTAAGCATTCAGTGAATAATTGCGGACTACGGTGAATAAGCCTAAAAACTGCGTGAGACCTATGCAGAATCCGTGAGACTTGGCATCTCAATGTCTCCTTCAGCAATGTTGCAGCTTGCAAATGTGGACATGTGTGTAGTACATTGTGTTTTCCTCATTTTTGTCCCTTTTGTGTGCGTATATGCATCCGTGTGCGTTAGAGATGCACGGATTGCAGTTATACCTGATGGAACCGCGGTTAATCCGCAGATCGGGTGGGTGGGTCATAAAAATTAAGATTCCGATTAATAGTGGATGGGCTGTGGGTGGGTGAACTAATGCGTAATTGGGCCGACCTGATATCCAATATGGCTCATCACAAGGCAGATATCATCGCTGATAATGACAAAATGTCAAAGTTGAAAATGTTGACGAGGAAACTTCCGCCCATGCAACTCGCCGAGAAAGGCCGCTATACAAATATATTACATATCTACGATTTCAGAAATGATTGTCAATACAAACAGCAAACCACATCATCTTGTTTGGCACCATTTTTGCCAACAAATTCAAATGATGACCCTAAACAGTGACAGCAGATGAAAATACCCTAACAAAGACACCGTACTCCTCCTGACTAAATTAAGTGTTGGCTAGAGAGAAAGTTATCACGACCCAACAAGAGTGCATTGTGAATCCTTGATAACAACTGGATGGGGAAGTATTTTCTGAACATATACCATGTTTGAACGTAGCTTTATTATGTTTAAAAGTTTAATTGAATTGGTACCAAGAATAAGTCATCAAGTAATCATTTAACGTCATGTCAACAAAATGAGACCACCTCTAGTGAACAAAATTTACGATTTTGGTCAAGCACATTGTCCTATATGTGTGTACAGCATTTAGCACAAGTGATCTGCCACCAGCTGAAGTACCACACGACGGAATGAAAGAAGTCTCGATGCTTGCATTACTGCAGAAGTTCAAAACATTCTCCCAGATAAAAGACTGATAAATTGCGGTTTTAAAAATGCATACTTTACCACGAATGAACTAGAAATGACGGCTACGCTTTTACTCAAACCAGAAAAAAATTATTTTGCGCCAGTCAAAAAACAAGCTCAAAAACAATGACGAAAAATCCAGTTGTTACATCTTTTGGTAGAAGCTTGTTTGCAGTAAACAAACCTTCTATTTAAGTTCTAAAATTGCAGTTTTTAATTGTTAAAATATTATTTGTTTAAGACCAAGTGACCCACTTCTTCTGATGTTCTGTTACCTTGTAATATACTGTAGACACATATATATTTCGGACCACCCAATCACCAGTACCACTGGAAAGAGGGAAAATTATTAATAATTATTATTAATTATTAGACCTCAGTCATTAAGGAAACTATGGCCATTTGTCAGTCTGAAAAGGGGTAAATCCTGGGCTTTTCTTTCAATTTTTTTTTTTTTTTGAAATGCGATAAAAAAAACATTTGAAAACGTCAAAAATGACTATAACTTCTGAAAACTCTCCGGAAATTAATTAAAATTTTGACAAATAAGGAAAAATGTGCGGCCTCTGTACTGCAACCGAAGAGTTAATCTTATGGTCATCAATTGATCAATCAATTTGGGACGGATGCTGCAGCTACCATGTTTTCAGAAGTTAGTTTGTTCCCTTTGCAATTATCAATTTGAATAAAACTTCTTCCAGTGCTCAGATAACCAGTCAGCATTACATAGGTTTGTGCATCTTTACTTCCCTTCTGCCAATGCTGTGAGGGCAAACTTCGGGCCTCTTTTCATAGTCAGCCTAAAAATGGCAGGTGAGAAGCCGAATTTTAAATGGGCATTTTTCCACCAGATGCAATGTCAATGAAACCACTTAAAAATGGTTTGCAGCAGTCAGGCAATGACATGTATTGGTCACATAGGCTAATGTAAGCTAATTGTTTGATTAATTGTTGATATATTGCACTGGAAATACTTGACTTTCTATTAGATGAGCATGCCAGGCATGTCTAACTTCAGTGTATGATAAACATTCCGCACCTTCTGGTAATTTTGTCAGGAAAAAAAAAGAACGCATGGAGCTGAAACAACTCCTTCGTTGTGAAGATTGTTACCAGTGTGAATTCACCAGCGTGAATATTTGTTTATTCTGCAGAGTTTATGCATGAGTGTGTGTGTGTGTGTGTGTGTGTGTGTGTGACTGTGTTGTTTCTTGGTTAAGTGTTGTTGTGCATGTGCAGAAACACCTGAATGACTCTACCCTCTCCTTTCTAAGCTGGCTCAGAGAATGTGGAGGGGGAGGAAGAGTTCCTGAAGCATGCACAAGCCAGCTGGACCCAGCGCATGTTCACCTCCCTGGTGGGAGAAACTGCGCTCTTCAACACTCGCGAGGGCCGCGCCGGCAAAGTTCACAACTTCATGCTGGGCCTCAATCTCAACACCGCCCTTCCGTTCTCGCCCTTTGGCGGACTGATGTACCAGACCTCGGTGGAGGAGGAAGTGGACGCAGTCACAGGTCAAAGTCCGAGCCTCTAGCATCCCCACCCTGGCACTTGGCCGGTCAGCACCTGACGATAAGCAAACAGAGGCCAAACGTGCTATGAAAACAGAATTAGCAGACATTGTACTGTGATAACGTCCAAAGTCATACGGCTGATTTCCTTCACAGTGTGGGCATGCAAGATAACGGGCTTATGACTTTAGCTGGGTTTTAAATGCCTGTACAGAGGGAAAGGATGACTTGCATGGTTATAGTTAAGAAAATATATCATAGATGAGGAAAAAACAGACGGCATGAAGTGCACTGAGGTCTAGCTTAGCGTCACGCAAGACCTGCATTCTTTAATTTATCGAAGGGTGGCTATTTATTTTACCGTTGTAATGTTTTTAGGGAAGTCCTTTAAAGTGTTTTCATTTCCAGTTTTGTTGGCTCACACGCATATTAACTTCCTGTCAATTCTGTTTTTCTCCTTATGCACACGTCATTTTTATGATTCTTAAACTTTCATTATGCCGAGTTGGCAAAAAAGTCTACTGTGCTGTATTTCTCCCCTTCTCAATTACGTCTGTTTTTGCTTATTTGTTGTATTTAAATGTTTCAAGTGATCCAACTAATTTTAATAAGAGACAAAGATAGCAGGACAAATGACAAAATGATAATTTAATTTACTGAAGGTAATGAATGATTCAAAACCAATAGTTCCCATGTGATAAAAATCAACTGCTTCCCAAAACCTATTAACTGGTTGCGCCATTCTTGGCTGCAAAAACTGCAATGTGCTATCCAGCATTTTCGATAACTTGCAGTGAGTGTTTTACATGGCTGTGGAGGAATTTTTGCCCTCCCATCTTTGCAACATTGTTTTAATTCAGCCACATTGGAGGGTTTTCAAGCATGAAATGCCTGTTTAAGGTCATGCCACAGTGTCTCAATAGGATTCAGAAGTCAGGATTGACTAGGCCACTTCTAAATGTTAATTTTGTACATTTTGAGCCATTTAGAGTTGGACATGCTTATGTGCTTCGGATCATTGCCCAACTGCGCTTGAGCTTCAGATCACAAACTGATGGCTAAACATTCAGAGCAGGATTCATGGTTCCTTCAATTCTGGCAAGTCACCCATGCCTAGCAAAGCAGCCCCTGACCATCACACTTCCAGCACTGTGGTTGACTGTGGGCATGATGTTCTTATTGTGGAATGCTGTGTCAGCTCTGCGCCACATGTAACAGGACGCATGTCTTCCGAAAAGTTCCACTTTTGACTTATCACTCCCCAGAATACTATCCTAAGAGTAGTGGGTGTCATCAATATGTTTTTGGCAAATGTGAAACGAGCCTTTGTGTTGTCTTTGGTCGGCTGTGGTTTTCCCCTTGCAGATCTCTCATGGATGCCATTTTTGCCCAATTTTTTTTTCTCATTTTGGGATTGTGAACACTGACCTTAACTGAGGCGAGTGAGACCTGCAGTTCTTGAAATGTTAGTCTGGTTTCTTTTGTGTCCTCCTGGATGAGTTCACATTGCGCTCTTTAAGGAATTTTGGTAGGTCAGCCACACTTGGGAAGGTTCAGCACTGTTCCTGGTTTTCTCTAATTGTAGATAATGGCTTACGCAGTGGTTCAATTGAGTCCCAGAGCCTTAGAAATGGCTTTGTAACCCTTTCCAGACTTGATTGATGTCAGTGACTGTGTTTCTCACCTGATTTTGAATGTCTTTAGATTGCAGCATCATGTGCTGCTTTTTTGTATTCTTCGTATTTCCCGACAGGTTCGATGTAAGTGATATTTAGATTTAACATCATGCCTTGGTATGTCCAGTGAAATTGAAGCCAGTTATCAATTTAATTGTTTAATTGGTTGATTTAGTAACTATGGGAGCAATTACCCTTTCACATAGGGCCAGGGAGGGTTGTACGGATTTTTTTTCCTGCCAATAAATGAAAAAAATCATTTAAAAGCTGCATTTTATATTTACTCCAGTTATCGTTGTTTAATATTAAAATTATTCTGGTGAGCTGAACATGTAAGCGTGATAAAAGAAATCGGAAAGGGGCAAATACTTTTTTCACGGCACTGCATGTTCCACAGACATTGTAAAATGAGCCCATTTAGAAATATGTGCATTGTGGTGTTTGGCTTCTCAGACCCGGATGAGTTTGACCGTATTTACGAGCCCCTCGATGTGAAGAGCAAAAAGATCCATGTGGTGGACAGTGGTCTGACGTACAACCTGCCATATCCCCTGATCCTGAGACCCCAGAGGGGAGTGGACCTCATCATCTCCTTTGACTTCTCCGCTCGGCCCAGTGACTCCAGCCCACCCTTCAAGGTAGTGAACAGCCCAGCTCCTGCATCTACGGTCCCCTGTCTCTTTTCAAAGGCAATGCATTTTTGTACACCACGCTTTTATCAACCCAGAATCTCCTAAAAGCGGAAGTTGCACTGCATACAAGCCCAGAATACACTAACATAATTTGGGTCGGCGTGTCTTTTTAAAAAATAATAGCATGATTTAGTTGCAAATGTTAGATCCAAAAGAGAATTCAAAATAAAAATTTTTTTTCGAGTACCGTGAAATAAAATTAAGTGCCAATTGATTGATTTTGAATTAACATTATAAATAATTGTTGATATTTATGTTTTAATTTTCTCTTTTTTGATTACATATTCCACATAGAGGTTCTTTTCACAAGTAAAGTTAATGTAGCTAATCCATATTTGAATTGAATTCACTTGAATTAAAGGATTTTAAACTTCATTGGGAACTCATGTGCAGAGTTTTGACGGTTTGTGTATCACTGATAAGGATCTTGTCTTAATCATCAGCGAACACTATGAGGGAGTTGGAGGCGCAGACTTGACTAACTGATAGTCACAAGAAAGTCATACAGTAGTTGCACAATCAAAACTAATATTTGTAATCTCACCTAATATGAGTTGTGGGACTTTTTCCATGATCAGAGCATGAATCTGCTGCAGAAAAAATGCGGTAGATCATTACATATCCTCCCCCCCCCCTTCCAGTTCTTTTCTAATCAAATTGGGTCAGGTTACACAGCTAAACAGGAAAAGGACGACAATTTTTTTTTCTTGCATTTATATCTGTTTGTTTCGTATTTGCCTTTTTAATCTGTCGTTGTGTTCTGTGTTCACAGGAGCTGTTGCTGGCGGAGAAGTGGGCACGGATGAACAAGCTGCCCTTCCCCAAGATTGACCCCAAAGTGTTCGACAGAGAGGGGTTGAAGGAGTGTTACGTCTTCAAGCCCCGGAAGGGCGATAAGAACTGCCCCACCGTCATTCATTTTGTGCTGGCAAACATCAACTTCAGGAACTTCAAAGCTCCTGGTACGAGGGGCGATGTTCAGTAAATGACGTGATGTGGGGAAAACCTGCACTAAATTCATGTGGGAATGGTTTCATAACTCCTTTCTGCATTCCACTGGATGTGTCATGAAAGCGATTTATCTCTTCTCCGCGTTTATGCTTTGCTAACCGTATCTGATGCCATTCCTCAATTACAGAAGCTGGTCGAGTTTTTCTTTAACGTTCTCGTCTGTCACCTCGTGTTTTATGACGTTGTCTTTTTTTTTTTAATCAGAGAATGATTTTATATTGCCCTTTATGAATCTTTAATCTATTCTTAGGGGGTGCATGGCTGTGTGGGTTTCAGAAGTAATGTTAGAGCAGAATTGCAGTCCACTCATCCATCTCTCAGATCTACAGTGACTGTCTGTATAAACTTGTCGTACATCACCTCGAAGCTCACCCTCCTCCTCATATCTAACACACCGAGAGGCTCGTCGCTCGCCTTATCTTTAATCATTCTTCTCGTTTTCAGGCCGCATGTCTGCTGGTTTTATGTTCTCAGTGGTCAGCAGGGTGAGACCAGTAAATCTGATCTGCGCATCAGCTCTGGGTTTAATTTCCAGTGTCCTGGAATGTGGTGGGAAGACTCTGAATTCTGTTGGTGTATAAGCAAGGTTCTCCAAGATTAAAAATGTATATCCGTGGGCATTTTTAAAACAAGTCCGCTTTGGACGTCTGTTAAATAAAGACATTTTTGATCTTGTAGTACCTTGTTCAGTGAGAGTTTTCTCCTTCTACGCCAAAAGATTCTTTGACCTTGGACCAAAGATCACCCAAAAGCACCAATTTGCAGAACTTTAAGGACTGAGCGCACCACAGACTCTTAACCTATGCAGTACTCCCGAATTCTGTGTTTAGTTTAGATGCCCTCAGTATTTGAATGGTCTCATGCTGGCATCATGAATGAGGATAGTGAAGTTTCATAAAGCAACTGTGTTTACAACGGCTAAGCCACCAGAGGCAGATTTTTTGACATACCTTATTAGGAGAAATTTGGTGGTGTGCAGAAAGGTAGTAGTCCGCTTTACTATTACCTTCAATTTATGTTTTCCGTCCATTTATCATTTAATTTGGAAAAAAAAAATAATTTAAAGGGAATTTCAGCTGCACCAGATCAAATCATTTTGCCTGTGCTGACTGAAAGCTAATCTCCCTATGTTGGACATAATTAGCAATGGGGTCGCACTAGGCTCAGTTGGCTGTGATCCTCATCTTGAGCTAGCTCCTGCTTATACTGCAGTTATACCGATGATCTATTGGCTAAAGTTGTGTGTGAACTGTCATCAACTTATTTGAACGAGAACCATTTTATAAAATTTCATAATTTCCTTCATCTGACTTAAGCAGACATTTGTAAAAGCTTTCCTGTCTGTCATTTAAGGAGTGCCTCGGGACACAGAGAAGGAGCGAGAGTTCGGTGACTTTGATATTTTTGATGACCCCGAGACGCCGTACTCCACATTCAACTTCCAGTATTCCAACAAAGCCTACACCCAGCTGCACGATCTGATGGAGTTCAACACCCTCAACAACATTGAGGTCAGTGTCGATCATTTTCCTTAATGGTTGCCACAGCAGCAGATGACTGACTTGAGCGACATAGTGCAAGGATGTTTTAGTGCTCCCAAGGTATGGTAGGATGTCGGTCTGTCTTGACGCACGTTAGAAAGAATCCTGTGTGGAGGCATCCTGTTGACAGACTTAGTTCAATGTATTGTCCCACTAATTGGAAGATCTGGTGTGGTGCAAACTTTTATAGAACCCCAATTCCGAAATAGTTGGGACAAAGTGTAAATAAAATCAAAACGCAATGACTTTCAAATCACACCAGCCAGTATTTTATTCACAATAGAACAGATACAACAAAGCAATGTTGAAACTGAGAAATTTTACAATTTTATCGACAAAATGAGCTCGTTTCAAATTTAATGGCTGCTGCAGGTCTTAAAAAATTAGGACAGGGGCCTGTTTACCATGGTGTAGCATGTCCTCTTCTTTTTAACAGAGAGGGCTCTAAATTCGTAGACCAGGCACAGGCTCGGCGCACCCCCCAGTCGCCGCGCCAACGGGGTGTGTCCAGGCGTATGTTGCAATTTTGCGCCTGGTGCAGCCTGGTGCAAGTACTCCTCTGTCCTGCCTCAGTCCCTCCTTTCGGCGCAAGTGGCATGTTTGGGTATAACACAGCCGAGTCAAATCCTCACCAATCAAATGAGCTCCTCTCCTCACCTTTAATGTGTTGGAATATAGAAGCCTCTGTCTTATATCTGCATGATGCGTTAATGTTGCATTTTACTTTGCTGCTTCAGGCATGTTTTCTGCACCGCTTACGTCTACATTAAGCATTATGAATAGCCTATGTGTTAGCTGGCGAGCTAGGGCATTCGCGAATCATTACCATTAGCGAGCGTGAATGGAATTTCACAACAAAACTACGTCAGATCATTCAAACTTATGAAGTTGGAATGAAACACAACGGTTGCTCATTTATTTCTTCTGCCTGCATCATTGAGAAGAGAAAAGATGGGTAGCGTGTACCTATTATTACACCCTGTTGCTGCTTAAAATTTTGGGATTTACATGCATGGACAACAACGCAAGATACGTTACACATTTATTTTCAATATGTGATCTTAACTTAGTACGAGATCATAGCAATCAGGCTGTATTCCTTTCCCCCAATAAAAACGATAAAACCTAAGTGACAATAATAGTAGCTTAGTATTAAGCTGCTTGCACACTGGACGCGAAACAAGTTTTTCGCTCGACAGATTGCGTGGAACGCAGTGTCTACGTGTCCGAAAATCTGACAGGGTTTTAATATATCTCCGTGTCCGACAGTCGGATGGTTTCAATATAACTCCGTGACCGACAGTCGATTATTGTTTTTAATTTCTTCAAATCTACAGACTCTTTTAGATATTAAATGTGAATATTTTGATAGGAGGGCTCAGATCTTCAAGATGAGTACCGAGAATTTCAATCAATGTTTCTGTTTAAGCTCTGCTCAATAAAGTGAGTCGACATTGGCGCGGGCCAATGTACAATGCCTCCGTGTCTGACAGCCAAAAAAAAAGAGGACAATTAGAACAGATTGATAATGAAGTAAAGAATAAAAAGAATCATTTTAACAACAGAACATCCAATGAACACTGCGATTTATTTATTTGCGGGTCATCTTTTTTGGATGTTCTGTTTGTTGGTGATAAATTTTGATTCTTTTTATTTTGTTATAAATCTGTTCTCATATCAATACTTTTACTTTTTGCTGGCTGCTGGACATCGAGTATTTTGCGTTTGATCGTGCATGCTATAATTTATTCACACTGTCAATGGTCGTGGAATTGATTTGCTCACTATTTTATCTCTGCTGTGGAAATAAAGCGTGAATCTGTTCTATCCATCTGACTAATTTTCAAAAGAAAGACCGAATTAAGACTGTTGTCTATCTTCAGCGGAAGAAAACAGACGAATAAAAAGGCCAAGAAAAGTCGATAGCTATCAATTTGCATTTTGTGAAGGTCGAACACAAACATGGCCAAGTTTGCACGTTTAATAATTCCTGTAATTCTTTTGTACTCGAAAAGTATTTATTATTATATATTTGTATATAAAAGTATTTATTATAAAAAACTTTTATTGACTTTCAACACAGAGCTGTATTAAAACCGTGACCAACTTTCATGTCTTTGCATTGACTTTGACTGTAGTCTGTCGTGCGAAAAATTTGTTTCACGTCCAGTGTGCAAGCGGCTTTACTGAGCATAGAACTCAAGCATTATACGCACTGCCTGATGCCGAGGCAGTTTGTGGTTGGCTGAGAAAGATGTGAAGTTGTTAATTTGCATCACTGATTCAGCTTCGTTGATTAAGCCAGGTTGAGTTTCCATTACGCCTGCCAACTGCCTTTGATCTGACATCAGGACAATCGATATAGATACTATAATTTATGTGCTGATTCAGATAGTTACATTAAACAGCGGGTGCTATAATTATTTTTTGCATTGAAATGTGCCTGACATTCTTGAAACCTGCCTGTGAGGTTTCGGTGACGTGTGCACACGGTGCGCCAGTCAGCCAAATTACCACTGCACAGAAAGTAAACCAGGTTGGAGCTGGCGAGCTTTCTGCGCAACTGCAGTGAAGACTTTTTCTACGAAATTCTCACTGCGTCTTGATGAATATGTGACTCCTCCCCCTACTACGCCGCCACACCCATCTCGGCGCACGATCGTCTACCAAAGGCTGTGCACGGTGTTGCACCTCACGTAATTACCACTGCGTGGGCTGCGTCAAGCTAAGCCACGCTGTGCCACCCTGCACTGCACCAAGAAATTAAAGCTCAGAGTGGAGGCGTCTGGACATTGAGGAGACAAATTTCTTGAGTTTATCCATTGCAATGTGATCCCACTCATGTTTAATGCAGGCTTCCAGCTGCTGGAGGGTTTTGGGTCTCCTTTGACAGACTTTTTGTTTAATTATGCCCCAAATGTTCACAATCGTTGTAAGATCAGTACTGCAGGCAGGCCAGTTCAGCACGCGGACTCTTCTGCTACAAAGCCATGCTGCTGTAGTAGCTGCAGTATGTGGTTTTGCATTGTCCTACTGAAATACACAAGACCTTCCCTGTGAGCCTGTGTTGCTCTAAAACCATAATATACCTTTCAGCATTCTTGGTGCTTTTTAAAACATGCAAGTGTCCCGCACTATATGCATAATGCATCCCCATCCCATCCTAGATGCTGGCTTTTGAACTGAACGCTGATAACAGGAGGGGTGATCTTTCTCCTCTTTAGCCTGGAGGACACGACGCCCATGATTTCCAACAAAAATGTCAAATTTGGACTTGTCTGACCACAGGACACTTTGCCACTTTGCTACAGACCATTTTAAATGAGCCTTGGCCCACAGAACACAGCAGCGCTTCTGGATCATGCTCAACAATGGCTTCCCTTTTCCATTATAGACTTTAAGGTGGCATTTGTGGATGGCTTATGGACTGTGTTTACAGACAGTGGTTTCTTGAAGTAGTCCCAGTGGCGGTCCTACAGGAGGGGCAAAGACACGTTCCTTTTAGTCCTGGCTAGATCTCAATCATTTTTCTTTATTGACGTATTTTCCAATTATCGTAATTGGCAACTGAAGACATGGTTTTTCACCGTATGCAATCTAACAGCGATGAAATCATTGACTAAATTCAGTGCAGGAAAATAATTTGCTTATTAATTGGCTAATGCTTCGCGTGATTGAACTGGTCCGTGTTCCAATGAAACGTGGACTCTCACTCTCGGTATTTCGTGGGTTGATTAAAAAAAAACAGTGGCACTCGGCACTAGGTTATAAAAAGCGTGCGGCTCAAGCAATCAGCGAGAGTCAACAGGTAGGCTATGCTATTTTGAATAACGTTGATTTAAATACAGCAAATACCCATCCAGATGAATGATTGTCATCTTACCTAATTGGGGAGAAAAAGCAGCACCTGTTAAATGCGTAGTGCTGTCGGAATGATGCTTTTGTTAATCATGAAGATGACTGAGAACAGGTCAGGATTTATAATTGTTTTCAACGGCTGTTTTGTGCAACCCAATTCTCTGTTCCGCCACTGTGCTGAATTTAACCCGGGATTTGATCGCTGTTAGATCGCATGTGGAGAGAAATCGTGTCTTCAGTTGCCATTTACAATAATTGGAAAAAACATCAATAAAGGAAATTGATTGAGATCTAGCCAGGACTAAAAGGGACATGTCTTCGCCCCTCCTGTAGGACCGCCATTGCGTAGTCCTGGTCCCATTTAGTAATGTCAATGACAGAATCATGCCGATGAGTGATGCAGTGGCCTCTGAGGGCCAAAAGACTACAGGCATCCAGTAAAGGTCTTCCGCCTTGTCCCTTACACACAGAGATTTTTCCAGTTTCTCTGAATCTTTTGATGATGTTATGCAATGTTGATGATGAGACCTTCAAAGCCTTTGCAATTAGATGTTGAGGTACATTGTTTTTAAAGTATTACACAATTTTTTTACGCAATCCTTCAAAGGTTGGAGAGCCTCTGGCCATCTTTACTTCTGAGAGACTCAGCCTCTCTAAGACATCCCTTTTGTAGCCAATCATGTTACACACCTGATGCCAGTTAACTTAATTACTTGGTAAATGTTTTTTCAGCTGATTCTCTTATACTTTTGTATATTAATTGCTTTTTCAGTCCTTTTTTGCCTGTGTCCCAACTTTTTTGAGACCCATTGCAGCCAGAAAATTTGGAATAAGCTCGTTTTGTGTACAATGTCTCAGTTTCAACATTTGAAATGTTATCTGTGTTATACTGTGAATAACATATTGGCTCATGTGATCTGAAAGTCATTGCATTTTGATTTTATCCACAATTTACACTTCGTCCCATCTATTTTGGAATTGGGGTTGTACATCAAGAGAATGGATTCACCCATTTCATTTATCACTTGAATTCAGTTTCAGTCGTATTAAGCTGCAGTTAACCCAAACACTGGAGCAGCCTTGAGGAGTATTTTTTGTTCATTTGCAATGCAAATGAGCTACTGAGAATAATATGAATATGATGAATATTCTTTTCCAAATCTAGCCCTCAGCCTGATCAGAATGTGTTACTTTGCATCATGTAAATTTGGTAATCCTACTGACGGCAACTTTGTGGTCATCTTCCAGGTTATCAAGGATGCTATAAAGGACAGCATCCTGCAGAGACGAGAGAACCCATCCCGCTGCTCCGTTTCTCTGTCTCTCAATGAAATTGAGAACAAGAAGTTTCTGAGAAGAGAGTCCAGTTTAAAGCTGCAACTCCCTCCTAAGAAGTGATGGTAGCTAGAAAGGGTGCAGACAGGGAAGTGGGGTAGGAGTAAGAGGTTTCTCTCTGAGAGCTAATATCCTAACATAGACACTGCGGGTCTGTCTTCTCACCCTGCAGGTGCACGGCACACACACGACACAATTTTTGTGTGTCTTTGATATGAGCTAGGAGATCTTCGAGAGTTCCAATTAAGAATCCGACTGGGACACCATTTCTGTCTCCCTGGCAGTACACTGGCTGGGTCATAAGTAGCTGAAATTCAGAAAGTGAATGGTTATTATTATTTAGTTTGTTTTTAACCACACTACATTCTCTGGCACTTTTCGGAGTGACAGATACTTGTGGGCAACAGCAGCTACAGAATCTACACCTCCATTTAACTTATCAAATAATGTTTCTTTTTTTTTCCCATGCTCATTTGGTGTGTTCAGACTGAAAAACAAAACTGATTTCATTGACTTTACAAGGACCTTGAACCTTTATAAATTAAACCCACATCAATTTGCCTAGTTAGATGTCAACTTTGTGCAGTACAAGGAGTTGACATACTGTATCTAGGGCAGTCATTTTTCCCCAATGTGTTATTTCAGCCCCCTGCATATGAAAGCACAGTGAGTGTATTTAGTTCCTCTTCCCTTTTCTTTTGCAAATCTATGAGGGTGTAACATGAGCCCTGACTCTCTCCCCACCGCCTCCCCTCTGGGAGAAATTTTTACTGACGTGGCACTTTGTAAAATCAGTTTCTCCCACAGGCAAAGGCCCAAATATCACTTTACAGCCTGCCATGGAATTTTACAGAATTCCACCTCAGGGAATGAGTGTACATTTTCCAGTAGAGAGAAATATTGTTTTCAGAAAGCCTCTTAGCTCTCTCAATGTAGAGTAAGATTGCAAAGTACCATTAAACCTATCTTTCTTTGTTGTAATACAGTTGGGTCTATGATCTGCAATATGGCAGATGTGAAGCTTAACTCAGACAAGAAACCACTGCATACTTCCCTTTGAGAGCCTCATTTTTGGAATTCTGACAAACTTTTTACCCTTAACCCTTGCAGAAATATGATGAAAAATGTCTGATTAGAACGTTTTGAACATAACATTCAAATCAAAACAGTTAAAGTTTAAAATGCTTACAGTGTTAAAATACTGGAATGTCGACTAAACATTTTTAAAAAATATATTATATAACTTGGCTTACATGTAACTGTGGCCTCATGTAGTTATATAGCTGGATATGCTTTCATTATCATTGGTCTTGGAAAAATAATTACACGTCAGTGAGGACAGAAAATGAGTCAAAAAATTAATGTCAGTTGGTAATTGAAGCTGCATCTTTTATCTCTAATTATTTATTGGTTTAATGGGGTGCTACTCATAAAGCAGTTTACATACAGTCTGCTACATCTGTCTATACACTTGATTCAAATACCACACCAATTTGGGAAGTTAAATCAGTTGAAGTGGAATGTGAAAATCACAGAACCTTGTACTCTCTGAACTTTCGTCACAAAAATGAAGCTTTTTAATTTGTTTCTTAGCTTTACATGCTTGAGCAGAGTTAAAATACGTAGACTGTAGAAAATATTTTCATTGCTATTATTTTAAGTGTGCAAAAATAAATAATTTAACAATATTTTTATCAATTTACATCCCTTATCTGTTTTTAAAAGATTCCAAAAACTACTTCATGGCAGTCTCTGCTTTGCAAACGGAAACTAGTTGCTTTTTATATTATGGTGACTGTTGTATTTATGTTAATGTAGGCTAACAATGGACTAAGTAAACATTGTATGTATCCTATTTATGTGAATTGGTCTGTGTTACTCCAGATGTATGAAAATGCCATGTTCTGAATAAATATACTGCAGACTGCTTGACTGCTTGTCTTGCTATCGACATAAGCTATATACATTTTTTTAAATCTACTTTCATACAAAAACCTATCACACAGAAAGCTAGGTGTTCCCGAACACCTGGAATACCACTTCAAATGAGTACTGCCTGTTACTGAACTGTTAGGTGAAATTAAGTTTAGAATGTTTTACTCAATGCAATTAGTTATTGTGCAGAATACTTTTGCAGCGTATGAGACAGATTAGTTCATTCGCTGGTTTCTTGGAATTATGGGTATTCTGTAGGTAATGGCAAAAGACATGTTAATGCAAAGATCTTGGTTGTAAAGACCACAGTACTGCAAAGACTCTGCTTCATAAAGTAGCTAATATTAAGCTCATTTTGAATGAGTTTTGCCATTTAATGCTGCTGGCTAGTGCTGCATAATTTTCGCTGCTTCAAGTCAGCATCGCACCTCCAGCCAGACTGAGCTTTAATTCTTTATCCTCGCAAGTGCTCCATGGACTCAAGAAAGGACTTGTCAAATAAGTTTTTACTGGCATGTTGTTGGTGGTTCAATGCCCAAACAAATTGGCAAGACCTGTGACCAGGCAAACATCTGAATCTGTTTGAGAAACCAAGCTGGAGTAAAGTAAAAGCACTAACAATTGCAATGTGGCAGTAACGTACTGGATCTATTAATGGCAAATTATTTTGACCACTTCTGAATCCTGAATGCAGCGCTGTAAAGAATAAAACTTTCACTAAATTTGAAAAGTGAGGCAGCCAGTTGCTTATCTTTTTTTTTTAATTTGCTCAACTTCAAATCCTTGTCGTTGCATGAACTCATTTTCTAAAGAACTCCGAACTTGAAGTTGAGCAACCTCAAAAATGTTTTGCAGCTGGTTACCTTACTTTTTAAGTTTAGTCAGCTTTCTATTTTTACAGTGTGTGGTACTATTTAGCTGAAGAATAGCTGTATTTACCGTGCATATCAGATAAGAATAAAAACAACAACAACAATAACCTCTACTTGTTAAGAGCACATGCACCTAGCATGGTCTGGCAAAGCATTGGACACCCCAGGGTTTCTGATCTTGCTGATGTTCATGGAAATAATTTGCATGCCTACGTGAGTGCTTGTATAAATATGCAGTTTTTGAATGACATGCATTTTCTTTTCAATAAAGTAGTTCATTTGAATGAAATGACTCTTAGTATGTGCATAAAATCTACTCAGTTCCTTGTGATTGTTATTTGTTATTCCGAAGAAGATCAGTTCCTTTGAACTTGATTGCAGCTTAGTTTACTTCATTTAGCGGAAAAGCCTCAATCTGTTCATTGATGATTACACCTCATGACATTCCAATTTAAACTTCTGCTTAACCATAGTCTGCTGAAATCAACGTCAACTTGCCACCATTGCCTTGACACTGGCTAGATTGCCACAGAGACCATTCTTTACAATCAGTCATTTGAAAAACACTTCCCAGCGAAGCGGTGTCATACTTTCTCAGACAGGAATCAACTCAGCCATTGTCCACGGCACACTCATACACGGCTCGCTCTCTCTGTCTCACGGAATGAAAGAAATGCAGCCTCTGCTAAAACACTGAGTCATTTTTCACTTGTTATCAGAAGCAGGGTTTCAGTGGTCTAGTCAGGAAAGAACTGCTCGCAGCATTTTAGTCTGTGACATCTACATAGGGCATTCTGGGAAGTTCCAAACTTTCCAAAAATGAATAGTCAGTATCTGCCCTCAATTTACAACCCCATTTCCAGAAAAGTTGGGACACCGTGTAAAATGTAAATAAAAACAGAATGCAATGATTTGCAAATCATTTCAACCCTATAATTAACTGAAAGTGATGCAACGACAACATAAGAAAGGTTGACGCTGAAATATTGTATTGTTTTTTTGTTAAATATTTGCTTATTTTGAATTTTTTGACAGCAACATGCTTCAAGAACATTGGGACAGGGGCAATGTTCATCACTGTGTTGCATCACCTTTTCTTTTAATTGCACTCTGAAAGCATTTGGGAACTGAGGTGACCAACTGCCATAGTTTTGGAAGCAAAAGGTTTTCCTGTTCTTGATTGATATAGGCTTTCAGCTGATCGACACTTCGAAGACTCCTTTGTCATTTTTTTTTTCCACAATGACAACACCCAGCCTCTTTTTCTACAGAGCCATGCTATTGTAATACGTGCAGAATGTTGTGTTTGCCATTGTTTTGCTGAAGCAAGGCCTTCTTTGTCAAAGATGCCTGGATGGCAGTGTATAAAACTCCAAAACCTGTATGTACAATTTAGCCTTAATGGTGTCTTCATGGATGCGCAAGTGACCCATGCCATGTCCAATAATGCACCCCCATACTGTATTGGGTGCTGGCTTTTGAATTGTGCTGATAACAAGCTGGATGGTCCCCCTCCTCTTTGGCGCGGAGGACACGATGTCCATAATTTCCCAAAATAATTTAACATTTTTGATTGGTCAGACCGCAGGACAGTTTCCCACTTCGCCTCAGTCCATCTTAAATGAGCTGGGGCCCAGCGAAGGCTGTAGCATTTTTGGATCTTGGTTTAATATTTGCATGGTGGAGCTTTAAGTTGCATTTGTGGATGCAGCGACATATGGTGTTTCCCAACAATGGTGCGCAGAAGCGTTCCTGAGCCAGTGCAATTATTTCCATGTCAGAATGCCTCCAATTTTTAAGGCAGTGCTGCCTGAGGGCCTACAGATCACGGCCATTCAATATTGGTTCTCATTCTTGTCTTGTGTGTGCAGAGATTTCTCCAGATGCCGTGAATCTTTTGATAATAGTAAGCACTGCAGAGGCAGAAATCCACAAATTCTTTGCAACTTTACACTGAGTAACATTATTTTAGATTGTTGAACTATTTGCCCATGCAGTCCTTCCCTGAGTGGTGAAGCCATTACCATCTTTATGTCTGAAAGACTTACCCAATCTTGTAACGGACCTGTTGCCAATTAACCTTCCTTGCAGTGAGTTGGTCCACCAGGATGTGTCTGTATGTTTTGGCGTCATTCAACTTTTCCAGTCTTATGTAGCCTCTGTTCCAACTTTTTTTTTTAAATGTGATGCTGGCATCAAATACAAAATGAGCAGATGCTTTTTTTAAAAAAAAATTAAGTAAAGGGTTTAAATGATTTGCAAATCATTGCATTCTCATTTTATTTACATTTTACACACCATCCCAACTTATCTGGAAATGGGGTTGTAATACTTGTTTGGTATGTTTCAACATATGTTTATGAATGCATACAGAAAATTTCAACAACAGTTTACAGTTGTGATTCAGACGTCTTTATCACTGCATTTCAGACTTGATGTGATGAAATAATATCCAGTGGACCTGTCGATTACAACTCCAAGACATCTTAATGCAGCTGAGGTAACAGTCAAGTCAACTGGAAATATTATTGAGCATTGAGTACTGATGTTCAATGCATGGAGCATATACCTCTTCAGCAAAGTTTTAGACTTCAGTATGACCTTCGCCTTGTAAAGTTCTGCCAGCTCATTCTGAATCCATTGCACACCCAGTAGTGTTAAACAGGAAGCATCACAATCTCTACCAAGCTGCTAATTTGAGGGGCATTGCAACGCATCCTGTCACCACAAGTGTCAGGCCCTGGTAAAGGTTTGCATTGGAGAATGGCTGAATGGAAATTCAACCATTTTCTGAAAAGAAGAGGTAAACAGCTGAGATAAATGCTATCTAAATATTGAACCCCTGAAATTTTTACATTGAGTACATTGAATGTATGCCAGTTCTACAGACATACATTTCGAAACAATATTTGCTTCTGGAAAAAAGTAGTTTTATCGTCACAATTTCATCTGAGCATAAAGTTGGATATGCATGGAGGGCTGCATGTTTTCAGTCTGTCTCATGGAAGTCATATTTACAACCCAGCAGGCCCAATGGCAGAAAGATTTCCGGTGGTTCACAGCCTGAGATGGGATGAACTTACAAATCGCACTTTGAGTGCAGGGCCAACTTCAGCTTTTCATTAAGGGTACTATGTGTTCTATATCTGGCCTTGTGGTCAAAAGAGAGAATCACAGACATATTTTCAAAATTGTTCTGTCAAATTGGAAGGTTGCATGCACAACAGTAAAAAGACTCGACAAAACCAACTCATTTTAACAAAACCAATGACAGGAAAGCAGCAGCTTCCACCTTACAAATAGTAAAACGAATGAAATGAATTTATTTAAACAGACATCTGATTTGAACAGACCTAACTGAACGCTTTCTCCAGCAACAAACACATCTGCAACTCAAGGCGATGAGTGGAGGATATAAATAAAACTCGGGCGGAAACGGATATTTTTGAAGTAATTTTGGCATTTTATCGCCATCTGCTGTTTAGAACGTGATTAGTCTAAATTCAGCCGGTTTTGTATGGTGAGGGATATTAGGGCAGAGTGGTGGGGCAAAACCCAGCGAGTCATCGCTGTTTAATCGTTTGTGAAGCGAAAACTAAGCAAGCGGATCTTCCTGGGTTTTTCCATATTGCATTTTCTATTTTCTATGCAAAAACCTCGCAATTTGAATAAACCAATTATATACTTATAACATATATATTATATATACTTATAACAACGAAAAAATGGCTTCAAGAGAGAAGCAGATGAGTTAGCACTGAAAAATATACAACCTCCATTTCGAAATAGTTGGGACGAAGTGTAAATTGTGAATGAAATCAAAATGCAATGACTTTCAGATCACATGAGCAAATATGTTATTTACAATAGAACATAGATAACATTTCAAATGTTGAAACTGAGACATTTTACATTTATATCCACAAAATGAGCTCATTTCAAAATTTTTGGCTGCAAAAGGTCAGCTGAAAGAACATTTAGCAAGTAATTAAGTTAACTGGCATCAGGTGTGTTGCATGATTGGCTATAAAAGGGATGTCTTAGAGAGGCAGTCTCTCAAAAGTAAAGATGGCCAGAGGCTCTCCAACCTGTGAAAGCTTGCATAAAAAAATTGTGGAATACTTTAAAAACAATGTTCGTCAATGTCATATTGCAAAGGCTTTGAAGGTCTCATCATCAACTGTGCATAACATCATCAAAAGATTCAGAGAAACAGGAAAAATCTCTGTGCGTAAGGGACAAGGCAGTAAGACCTTTACTGCCCGTGATCTTCGGGCCCTCAGACGCCATTGCATCACTCACCGGCATGATTCTGTCATTGACATTACTGAATGGGTCCAGGAATACTTCAAGAAACCACTGTCTGTAAACCCAGTCCACTGTGCCATTCACAGATGCCACCTAAAACTCTATCACGCAAACAGGAAGCCATTGTTGAGCATGATCCAGAAGCCCCGCCGTGTTCTGTGGGCCAAGGCTCATTTAAAATGGACTGTAGCAAAGTGGCAAAGTGTCCTGTGGTCAGACGAGTCCAAATTTGACATTCTTGTTGGAAATCATGGCCATTGCATCCTCCGGGCTAAAGAGAAAAAAGGCCACCCCTCCTGTTATCAGCGTTCAGTTCAAAAGCCAGCATCTCTGATGGTATAGGGATGCATTAGTGCATATGGTGTGGGACACTTGCATGTTTTAAAAAGCACCATGAATGCTGAAAGGTCGTACATTTTTACAAGAGTGTTTAAAGATTAATGTGGGTAGCTATTCTTTCCTAGATTACCACATATCCTGTGATAGTTCTTGGCTATTTTTAAGTAACCAAAGTGAGAATTTTTGTCAAGTGAGAAATCGACTGTTAAAAACTGGTATTCACAAAATGAAAAAAAATAAATAAAAAAATAATTATAATCTTCATTAGGCATATAAGCCAAAAAACAGGTTATGATTATTTACATTTTTAATTGGAACTTTTAGACTTTTACTCACAGCTAAATGACGGGGCCTCACAGTTAAAGTGATAGGCTGCTATTAATGCCCTTATATGGTCCCGATCATTGTGTACCATTTTTCTCGAAAAAACGTTGGCATACAGAAGCTGAGGATCATTTACTTTGGCAGCTGGCACCTTAAAGGGTTATTTTGGATTTTTTTTTAAAGTTAAGCTGTATGAAGTACTCATCCATAGAAACCTACACTACCATTATCCACAGTACACTCAATAGCGATTGGAATGTCTCCAGAGCAGAGATGCATGCAGGGATGCTGGCATGGAAGCTAAGCAATGTACTACTGTGGTTGGGCCCATAGAAAACAAGTATTTCAACCACCGTGGACAATCCAGGGGGATATAACCTACCAGCTAGCTTGATATGTTTGTTTCTCTGCTTCGCTCCCACTGCAGGTGCCTACAGATTCAGTGTTATGATTTGGCATGACTGGTGAGACTTTCACAATCATTGTCAGTAGAATACTTTGGGATGATTAATTTTTGGGTAACAAATTAATCCTTTTCCACAATTTGTTTTGTTGTTTACTGCTTGCTTATAAATGATTCGCTAGCCTTGCACTTTTGTGGTAAAACTGACAAGGCTTTCAACTGAACAATGCTGTGAGTGTGCTGACATAATCAATCTCTTCAAAGCAAGGACTTTCCCATGACAGATGGACTTTCCCCGTGGACGCTTGGCAATTCTTTGAACGCTAAAGACCCCGAGCACCCACGAGATCTGCACTTTTGAGCACAACCTCTGCCAAATATGCCCTGCAGGAAATCTAGAATACCTTACAATGGGCACGAAAGTGGATCGAGGTTTCTGACCTCGTACCAGTCTGAAAACATTCCCCAGAGAAAAGGGAAGGTCCTGGATGTGGATATGGCATGTGCATTCTGAACTATACGGACCACCTTGGCGGGCCATATGCTCCTCTGACAGATATACAGACTTGGCGTAGGAGTGTTGGGAACTGGACGGCAAGCCCATCTCTGCCAGCAGGGTTTGGCATCAGGGAACCTTGCTTTAGTCTCGGAGAAGGGCCCCTGCGGATGGGTGGGGACCCCTCAAGCATTATGATTGAAGTGCAAGAGCAGCCCGAGCTAGGGCCTGTTACAACTAGTAATGTTACAAAGACACATAATGTAACAGGTGTTACACTATGTGTTTTTGTTTCATCATGCATCAACTATCCTACGCATGATGTAACAATATGACGCATAGTGTAACATATTTACAAACGCACAATGTTACCATTTTTGACACATAGTGTAACAACATTTTCTAGTGCATAATGTTACAACCCCTTCAACACATAAAATAACAAGTCATGAACACTTATCCTACAGGATATCCTACAGGATTTTTCTTACAAAATATCAACATGGTCAGGTCGTCCCAAAAATTCCCCAGTTCAGATCTTGTGCTATTGCTGATAGCTGACTCTGCTGCATGGATTTTAACACTACTTTTTAGGTCAACTGAGTGAGCTTATGTCGTGGTGTGGCGTCCGTTGTTTTTTCGCGTTTTCTTATCCTTTGGACCCTTGCTTTGGACCTAGACTTCTGATTTTTGGTGTGTGTATGGGTTTCGGCAAAAGCAGAAATACCAGAAATCAAGCGGCTCTAGGACCCTTATTCTTTGAGCAATACTTTTGATATTTGGTTTGCGGGGGCATCTAAGCATACATAATACCAAAAATCAGCCCGGTTTGATGTGTTTTCTTGCCACCAGGGGGCACAATGTGATAAACTTAAGCCTATCTGAGTGCATCAAGGCACACCAATCTCTTCTTTTCTGGTCAATATCAGGCTCTACATGTAATTTGCTCTGTGTAGGCATACACTACACAATTTTATACTGTCATCTTTCATACCCGGCTCAAGCTCAGGGTAGATGGATCTGCATGAATTGCCATCCCTCACAGTTCCAGGCACACAAAATCATCTGAGATGAGATGGTTCGTGGACCATTATTAATTTGACTAATCTTGATGCCAAAAGATTAGTTTGAGTAGGCGCAAGTTTTTGGGTAAGGTGCAATAAGACGGAGTCATAATGCTGCTGCGACTTCTACCTATCCGGGCCTTACATTTCTGGAAAGCACATGTCTTTTCATTTAAAGCCATTCACATCCCCCAAAAATCTTTTAATCAGAATGAGGAGGATGAGTATGGGCTTATTTTTTCACCTAATTCATGCTCCACGAACAAAAATCAACAGTACGCTTCGAATAACACCCCTTAAGTACTAAGGTTTCGAAATACTCCCAAATTAAAGGGTAAGACACGCAGATTCAAATAATGTATGCATTGCTAATATTCAAGCAGTCACAACAAAACAATTCTAGTTTCCCACCACACTGTTCGCTGACTTTGGACGCCCCTAACGATGACGCGGGGAAATACTGTAGGTAAGTGCCACCTTTGCCGCCCAAATGAGGTCATCTGCAGGTCATCTTGAGATTCATGCACATGAGCTTCAGCATCTCTAGCAATCAACTTGACTCTCGTTGTCTTCTACTTTCACTTTCAATGGTTTAGGCCAGCTCAAGCCTGTCATAGGCCTATTGTTCTTGATGCTGCATTGGTGGGACCACACTAGTACAGAGAATGAACACTTAGAACATGTCTTCTCCTATTCACAGAATTCTGGAAATCGTACTAGCATATTAACAGTCCTATTGAATTTGGCCCTCGTAGGTGCTTCTTACTTGTCGGAGAGCAGGGGCGTAGATTTAACTGGGAGTTGGTGGTGACGGAGGCACGGCCTTTATGACAATTAGTCCGGGCCAGTTCTCAAACATTTTCCCTCATCAACACGTTTTACAATTATCGTAATTGGCAACTGAAGACACTGAAGGTTCCTCTCCATATGCAATCTAACAGCATCCAGCGATGATACGGTGGGGTACATTAAGTTCAGAAAATTAATTTACTGCTTACCTGCAGTTGGCAGGTAAGCAATTTTGAATAACGTTGATTTAAAACACAGCAAATACGCATCCTGATGACCGATTGCCGTCTTACTTACTCGGAGAGAACAAGCAGCACTTAATCATTATGGACTGCAAAAAGTTAAGTGTTGCATAAGTGTTAAGTGTTGCATCAAAAGGAGGTTTTTTTATGAAGGGGGAAACCCCCCAACAGAGCTGGCAACAGTACAAAGACCGTAATCCAAAATCAGAATCCAAAGGGCGAAATCCAGAGTCATACACAGGGCACCAATCACAAAAATCGTAGTCAGACTAAAAAGGTCAAAAAAAAAAGAATGCGGCAAAAGTACAGGGAATAGGCAAAGCTCGATATCAAGGACGGTCCAGTCAGAAAGATAAATCACAATGAATCAAGGCAAAAAAACATAGCACAGGAGACAAGGAAGAACGATCTGACAAGAAAGTGAACCAAACAGACATCTTATATACACATCCGGGAGAACACATGATCAGGGAGAACAGGTGCCATCAATGGAGACAATGATCAGGGAGAGACACATGAGGAATAAACTAATTGCATGAATTAAACAGTAATCAAAACGTAGACTGGGATCACGAGACAAACCTATGAATAGAACAGCTCCAGTCAAGGAGTAATAAAGTGCAGAGTAAAAAGAAAGGAAAGAGCGAAGTAAATGTGGAGATCCACAGAAAGTTGCAGCAGAGATGATTAGGGATAGGCAAGGAGGTGGAGACTAGAATTGGGCGACTGCTGAGAGATCGTTAGTCAAGTAGTATGTGCTGCTATACAATCCCGAGAGCATGTTAGTAAGTTAGTAAAAATATACAATGTTAATAAGTGTTAGTAATTATCGAAAACAATAAACTGCTAGTATGGTTAGTAGAAAGCAAAAAGAGAGAGGAAGGAAGAACACGAGATAATGAAAGAAGGTTGAAACCCAGAAACCAATAAATCACCTGAATGAGTGGCACACAAGACAATGAGCAAAGATACACACATGACAAGACAGGGGAGACAAAGAGCGAAGCATGGCAAAGAAAACATGGCATGATAACTAATAAACTAAAACGTGAAGAATAATAAAACAAGGAAATCTAAAATACCGAAAACACAATACATAATCCTAAGAATGGTCAGACATAAGCAATGGTCAAGAATGCGCAGATCAATCGAACATGGCACAAGGTCAGGCACAGAACTTAAACATGGACATGGCAGAAACGGAATCACAACAATTTGCCAATTACGATAATTGGAAAACACGTTGATGAGGGAAAATGATTGAGAACTGGCCAAGACTAATTGTCATAAAGGCCGTGCTCCATTCCCTGCAACTCCCAGTTAAATCTACGCCCCTGTGGGAGAGTCCTACGTTCAATGTAATTTTGGGCTTTGTCAATTCCTAAAGGCCTACTAGCAGGGATGCAGTCAAAGAGGGGGCTGACCCTGCCTTTCGGAATGAAATTCCTGGTCAATTTCAAAGAATTTTGAAGAATTCCTGCATCTGGTCAAATTCAAAGAATTTTCACCAAATAGAGGGGTGCGGAAGGGGTCAACCCCTTTTGTATCCCAGCCTGATGAAGTAGGCCTATGCCTGCAAACTTGGTCCCATTGAACAGTGTATTGTGAATAGAATATTTGATTTTGGCACTAGTTGCCGCCATAGGCCTAGTCAGTTTGCGGGGTCTAACATCTCTAGGTAATGCTATTTGTACACCGATTGGAGAGGCTTATTAAATATTAATGAGCAGTCACAAATTGCCAATTTCTGAACTTGACACAGCCAACCAGAAGAATTCATGGGACTTGTGGCTACCTATGCATGTGTTCCGTACGTTCCTACTGTAAAATGGCTATAGTGGAAAGAGATAGTGAAAGCTAAGAGTATTGGGGTAAGAAATAAATAAGAATGATCAGACTGTAGTTGCTTTACTCTGTGGATATCCCATTGGCTTTGGCACCAAAATCATGAGGCAATGGGTACAAAATCATTGATGATGCATGTGGGTAGTCAACAATGTAGTTTGAGTTGAAATGATGTAAGTTCATGGCACATGGACAGTCTGTTCTAAAGCTCACCGTACCACACAAGGATCTTATGAGTTTTACTCAAATGCGCAATTGTGCTGGTGAGACACAATAACCAACCCTCTTTAAAACAAAGAAAATGACAACTTTTTTCCTGGATTTAAAGATCAGCCCCCTGGTGAGGGTATACATATGTGTAAGTATTCATGAGCCTGATGAAATGTAAAATTGAGACCTATTCCTGTTTTATTGAGTTGTTGATGAGTGTCTTTTTGGTCTAATTAATGGTTTGGTATGGTGTTGCTACATTATGCGTTGAAGGGGTTGTAACAGTATGCGTTAGAAAATGTTGTTACACTATTCATCAAAATTGTAACATTATGCGTTAGGTAAAATGTTACACTATGCGTCATATTGTTACAGTATGCATACGATAGTTGATATGATGTAACAAAAACACAAAGTGTAACACCTTGTCAACTCTGCCTGATATCTCCCAATCTTACTTCTCTTATTTGATACAAAACGAGGCGGCGTGGGTATACAGTTTAGCACCATCTGTCTGTGTGTGTGTGTGTGTGTGTGTGTGTGTGTGTGTGTCTGTCTGTCCACGCGACAGCTCGGCCACCACTGAAGCTAGGGTGACCAAACTTTGTGGGGTAGATGATCCTAGGGTACCCTGTCCAAGTTTGCATTTTGAGGTCGAAAGGTCAAAGGTCAAGGTCAACAAGAGGCGTGGGTTAGCATCTCTATAGAGTGCCAATCATCTAGTTCCTTGATGCAACCGTCCTCGCTTGACCTGAAAGTTGTTCTGGATTCGCCAACTTGCTAGGATTAATTGCAAAGCTCTTATTTCTGCTGAGAGGAATGAGGAGTGAATCCTGAAGAACCATGAGTGAGGATATGCAAGAGCAGCAATTCCTGGCAGACTTTCAGCTCAAAACCATGCCTGTCAATTCGAGCAATCGTCAAAACAAAAAAATTTTTGCCGATATTTCTTACACCTCTGAGACTACCTCTCTTCCGGTGCACAGCTTGCACGTGCGTGGGTCTATTACATGCGTATAATAACATTGAACGATTGCAATTTTATAATCTACGTCAGCGCTTTTCAAACCTCTCCTTGAGCCCCGCTTCTCGGGAATGTTGTAAAGCTCTGCCTGCCCCAACACAAGTGAGTCACATGATCAGCTTGTTATCCGTGAAGATACTTGATAATGAGTAAATCAGTAGAATCATCTATGCAAGCGGATGTCTGTCATCCAGGGGTATTTCTGAGGGTTTCTTTTCTTATCACCGTGTGATCAGCGCACGGCAGCTTCGCAGTGATGACCCTTGGCCTTACTGACAACAATTCAGCAAGACTTGAGAAACTGAAAACGATATAAACACAAAAAATCAAGCCAAGAAAGAGTACCGGATGCGCGAAGAATTGATACGGCTTGTGCACTGAGTATTGTGCGGCCAAGTATCCGAAACCACGCATGCTAAAGTAACCTTCCGCAGCTCAGCGAGACCGGAAGCAACTCGGCCACAGAACTATCCCATAAAGCATTGGATCTGGGCCGTGACTGCAACATCGGTGCACCGATTTTGCTTCACTTGACGCTTCAGAGGAATGGATATCTAATTTTTTATATATATTTGTATTTCTTTGTTTCTTTCCGCATTGTGTGGTTTGTTTGCGCTCCTCCATGCATCTCCAGTGGAAGGAACAAAGGCGCAATTGAGGAAAACATGGATAAAGTTTAAGACAGGGGTCTCAAACTGGTTCGCAAAAGGACCAAAGGGCTTTAGATTTTCAATCCAACCAAGCAACAGCCCTCCTGATACAACTAATTTAATCAACTGATCGCATACCCTCCAGTTGATTAGTTTTAACTCGTGTGCTTCTACTTGGTTGGATTGAAAACCTGCAGCCCCTTGCCACTTGTATGGACCAGAGGACTGAGAAGCACCCCTCAAGTCCCATCCACGCCCCCCTTGTAGCTTGCGATTGGGACATCTAAAAGTGACCACAGGGGGGTGCACGTATACGGAAGTAAATACACTTGTGCGGAGAGGAAGAACGTGAGCTTGAGGAGGAGAAACTGGCAAACGCCCCTCCGTTGATATATTAAAGCTATTCTTTAGCTGTGTGTGAATTTAATATTAAACATAAGATATAAATAATTATGTCGAAAAACCCAGCGTCCGATCGCTTCAGGAAGGTTGATGTTGATGAGTATGACGAGAATAAGTTTGTGGACGAAGAGGACGGTGGAGAAAACCAACTCGGTCCGGATGAAGAGGAAGTGAATTCTCTGATCAGACAATATCCTTCGTAACATTAGGTCTGTCTTAACTTAATAGACAGGTTTTGGGTAACTCACTGCAAAATTATTTAGATGAGGATTGCTAAAGTTGATTTTACGCTTTGTCGGTTGCGAACGTGTGTTCACTTTTCTCAGTGCTTGCAGCTTGAGATGAAATGCACGGAAGTCTCAGCAGTGTGGCGACCAACATTCATTCGTATTGACTGTTCATTTAGCATCTATTGCGATTGTTGGTCAGAGAAGTAGTTGACTAAAATCCAAAGGCATGTTGTCGATTGCTCGAGGAAGTAAAAGACTGGTTTAATGCGAAACCGCTATCATGTTTTGGCGAAATCGTGAATTAATTGTGACGGAAATTAATCAGTCATGTCAAATTTAATTAGACGAATTTCGGGTCGTGCATGGTGGAAATCGAGGCATCCTGAATCAACATAAACCCTGAATCAAAATAACGTTTTTTTTTCTGGTTAGAAAACTTAAAATTAAATCATATTGTATTTACATACCACTTTTCACAAATAGTTTTCACAGAGCGCTTTGCAGTAAAACCCTGCCCTGAATTGTAACTAGACTTTTGAAATGATACTAGTTGTGTTGCAACATGTCGTGGTGTCAGGTTTTTTGGACTGTTGCTGAGACTTGCAGCGAGTGAGCACATCCGCATTCCTGACATTCCATTTTTCCCTATAGTCAATGAAACATTAAAGGACGTGTACAGGTAGCAAATGACTCACGTTTCTAAATTTGAATACCATTGAGATTTTCATTGATTCACCGGATGATGCGGATAGCTTTAACATTTGACTGATTGGGAGCCCAAAACACATCGGCATTACCGGCATTCGCATTTCTATTTTATTTTTACTTTGCATGTAGTGCCAGATTCTCACTAATGATCTATTTTATAATTACGAGTTTTGTGTGTCATACGTTTGTCAAGAAAAAAAAGCAATGAGGGTCAAAGAGGAAGCAGATGCTTCTTTTACAAGTGCTGTACATTTTGAAAATAAAACACACAGGCTGCTTGCTTTTTATCTTAAGTGTCAAATGAAAAATTGAATTTGGTGACATTTATAATGAAGTATAGGTTTATGTGCAATGTGTCTTTGGCTGTGCAATCATTCTGAAGTTTAAGAAGGCACTTCTATAATGCCTTCTTGGTATCTGGCTCTTCAAGGTACTTCTAATCTGTTTCATGCTGTTAAGAATGTTCTCTGAAATAACGATAATATGGGAGATTCCCTTAACTCCTCCTGGCACAGGGAATTATATGGATGCCCTGCAGGCAGTTCTTAAGAACCCTCCAATAAACACAAAAAACCAGAGTGTCAAGGTGAGAAGTGAAGTCTTTGGCCTGCCTTTCAAATGAACTGTAAAATGCATTCAACTGTACTACTGTTGAGAAGCAACATGATGTACAGTCAAATCATATCAAATTGCTGAATCAAACTTCTAATTTTGCATTCAGTAACATTTTGGGTATTGGCTTAACTGTGGTATATCCCTCTTGAAGTGGGGTAACAGCGGAAAGTTTAAAAAAAATTTACGCTGTATGGGACTTGTAAAAACATTGTTCTGTTGTTAGTATGAGGAAGTGCATTGTTGTAACATAACATATTCTTTAGTTTTCTTGTAACGCATGTTCTGTGATTTGCATATCCTAAATTGAAGAACTACGTGTTGACAGAGTTTGCACCTAGTTGTTCATCGGATACTCCAAAGTTAACCTCTAGGGGTGCAGTGTACTCTGTGTCATGATGGACATTCACCCTCTTACCATCTGCCTGTGCAGGATCGAGCTGAAGGCCTGGTTCTGACTGTCCTCAGCTCTTTCAGGAGCAGTGAAATTGAGAAGGCCGTGCAGACACTGGACGGGAATGATTTGGACCTTCTCATGAAATACATCTACAAAGGGTTTGAGAGACCCACTGAAAACAGCAGTGCTGTCCTCCTGCAGTGGCATGATAAGGTAAATTCTTCAGTGCCCATGTCGCTAGGGTCTCTCTGCAGCTTCTGGACAGTAAGGCAGAGGGAAATCTCTCACTTGTTTTAAAACAGCCGCTATGATGGTGTCGGGTGTTACTTGAAAATCGGTTTGCTAAATATTACCAAATTTCTGCTGAGGCCTTTGAAACTGAGGTAAGTTCTTTGTCTTCCAGGCCTTTAATGTTGGTGGAGTGGGCTCCATAGTGCGGGTACTGACGGCCAGAAAAACAGTTTAACTAATGCACCGAAAGGGATTTGCTGGTACAAAGCCCAAGACCTGGTTCCCTGGAAATGTGAGGGTCCCCCTCCTGATGGATTTCGACTTTCTCTGCTTGCATCAAACCATGCCGCCTTCTCCGTTTGGACAGCCTATGTGATCACTTGGCAACAGGTTCCCCCAACTCTTTCAATCCTGGTGCAATCTGTGCAGTACGCAGTATTTTCTATGGTTTGACACCGTCTGCACGCGTGTCTGAAGACTTCAAAACGAGGGAAGATGTCTTAAAGCAGGCTGGAGATATTACTTCTACCAGTTTGCTGACTCATGTTCAGTTGAGTCCTTAACTTTGCTGCAAAGAGCCAGCGACCGTCATCAGCAGCAGGGGTATTTTATTCCATTTTTGATTGGTTGAAAATAAGCTTGGCCCTCTCCTGTGAGAGCTGCCAGACCAGTCAGTTAGAATTCTACACGTGCCATGAAAACCATTAGAATTGTTTGTCGACCACTGCTGGACAGTTGTGCTGTGGCGCACACCAGAACCCCACATGGGGCAGATGCCCATTCTAGGGAACTGCCTTTGTATACGGTTTCGGCTTTATAAAATCACAATAGCTCACAACTCACAACACCCTGTCTCATCATGTTTATCGATCCATGCTAAAGTACTTTGTAATCTGTGGCTTCTGCTTGTTTTAATAACTGCATATTTAGAGAGGATGTCCCTTACTGATGTCTCAAAAGAAAATAAACTGGGTTTTGTTGTAAGATATTGTCAGTGTGTTCCATTTCAAAATTCCTCCCTGCCCATTTTACTTTACCGAATGCTCTCCTGCCTGCTTCCCACCCCAATGCGCATGTTCCTGATAGGTTTCTCACTCCAAAATATTTAATTTTGCAAAAAATTGGTTTTATAAATATTTTCCTTTGTAAATTGGCCTGTTAAAAAGGTAAATCGGTCTCAGTTAAAGGCACAATGCAATTTTAACATTTTGTTGGCGGTTTAAATGTTCTTTTACGGTATGTCTGAGCAAGAAGTGGGCCAAGGCTGTCTGAAGCTCTATTCAGACGGGATTAGTTTGACGTGATGACATGGGGTAATGCAATTATTACCAGGGATTTTAGTCCCGTCCGAACGTGCCAAAAAGGTAATCATTACGGACATTCTCGGTAAAATTTGCGGTCACTTTTACCCTCTGTAAAATGCTCCTGAGACAGTACGTTTGGAAATATTAATCCCGTGCGGATGCGACCCTCGGCAAATGTTGAAACCATGTATGTAAATATTTCGTCATAGACAGGTGCATTATTTTATGTGTCACCACGTTATTGGTATGTCAAAATAAACACATTTCAGTTTTAATTCTTGCAATGCATTATCAAAAAAGTTGGGACTATAGAGTATTGACGACTGTAATTTTGCCATTCTTTTTTTCAAGATGTAATAAGTGTTCATGAACTGTAGACACAAGGTGATGGTGTTTCACATGTAATGTTGTCCCATTTGTCTTGCAAACAAATTGTAAGGTGTGCAGCAGTTGGGCATGTGAATATTAATATTGGGGTTGTACCAGTATCTGCTAGATGCTTCGACTGACCAATTTTGCAGTATGCAAATATATTGCATATATACAATATACACGCAATATACTATATATATATATATATATATATATATATATGCAATATACACGCTCAAGAGTAGTAATGAAAATACGCACTGCTGACTCGCTGTATTACAACATCAAGCTCATAAATTTGAGCAGTTACGGCTATTGCACCTTTTCATGTTTAATATTTCTTTTATCTTAACCAGCAAAGCTCACAAATTAATACTTTTATGCTATGCCTTTGCCTACTATAGCATCATAAACCCTAAAAGTTCTCATTTGGCCCCCACATAATACAAGCCTTATGTGACCTTGAACTTTGATCCAAAGACCTCCAAAACCTTTGGTGCTGAGTTAACGTGTTGGATTTGGTGAAAATCCCTCCACTCCTTAAGTTGATAAGCATGAACAAGATATCTGTGACAGACGGTGTGATGGACAGATTAACAGGTGGACGGCTGGAAGACTTTGCTTTCTGTCCACTGACAGAGGCATAATAGTACCGCATAATAAAATAACATAATACCGCGGATCTATTCAATGCTGAATTTTGATCGTTTTAAGGCATATCCTAAGGCTGTGCACATTTTATTTCTTTGACTACACACTTGGGAAGAAGTTTCAAACTTGTTAGCCGTTGTTCACATTGTATCAAGAAGGCATGTTTGAGCACCAGACCAAATTTTACTGATACCGAGTTTTCCAATACAACTAGTTGTGTTTTGGACAAGTACAGGAATTGAGACATACTGTAGAGGGGAATATCTGACAAGGACCATCTCTAGAACTCTGATCCGGTGGAATAATTATCTGCAGCTCTTGTGCCGAAACAAAACTGAGTAGAACTAACAACCACATTCTTGCTCATAGCACAAATCAAATTTTTGGACAAAGACACAAATTTTGTCCTTTTCAATGCATGAATGTGTGGTAACCGTTGTATAAGCACCATATACGTCTCCACGCTGATCGTCCATTGAAAACAAATACTTTCATGAAGCCATATTACACCACATACGAGTGCAATAGTTTTCATATCGTGACAGGTTGAATATTGAATATTGCTTACATAACACACTCAAAACATGACTTAATTGAAAGTGAAAATGAGAACAAGTTCTCCCTGTGCTCTTGTGCATTTCCTACGGGTGCTCAAGTTTCCTCCCACAGCCTAAAAACATGCAATCTAAGTTGATTGAATACTATATTATCCATTGGAATGTGTGTGAGTGAATGGTGTGCGAGCCCTGCAGTGGATTTGTGAGCTGTCCCGGGGCATGTCTCCCAAAAGCGCAAATGCTGACTTGCATATTTTGGAACCTTTGACCATATATGGTCAAACTATGCTTTTGGGAGACGTACCCCAGGGTGTGCTCCTGCCTTTTGCACATAGTCGGCTGGGGTGGGCTTCAGCTCCCCCTACTGGGGAAGCAATGGTTTAGAAAATGGATGGATGGATGAATAGATTAATAAGTTTCCCCTCTGAGCTGTAGAGCTAACTTAGTCCTAATGCACAGCATTAGGTAAGTCAACAACTTTGAACTCAAATTATAAATCTATTGTACATGTATGCATAGAAAAATCTATGGCCGGGTCCATAAATATTTGGACACTGACATTTTCACGTATTTTAGCTGTTGACCATAGGATATTGAAAACAACATTAAATAATTAATGTAATTTCAAAGTGCAGACTTTCAGCTTCAGTTTGATTATATACACAGTGAAACTGAGAGGACGGTGTGGGAGCTGACACCACTTTTAGAGAGGTCCCTCCCCCCTTTTTAAGGAACCGAAAGTGTTTGAAAAATTAAACTACATCAAATGCCCGTGTACTCGCAATGGACATTAACATCTTAATTTTTATCGTAAATAACCTCCATTCTTTCCATTCAGAACTGCTATGCATTCCAAAAAAAGATGAGTAATTTAGGACTAGTAAGAAGTTTAAAAAAAATGGAATGATGATCAGATTTGAAACAGCCGATGTCAGAAGGTGATTGTACTCATGATTTGGAAAAAGCAACATTCCAGAAAGGCCAAGTCCTTTGGCAGATTGGGCTGGGGTTTTATGTGGAATGGATGTCAAATGAGACGGAGCAGGGGCCGGTTGCACCAAATGTCTCGCAAATGGTTGTTGTAAACACCAAACTTAGGACGGCGCTGAGACATGTTGTAACTGTTTTTGCGCCAAAGAACTCTTGTGCGTGTCTTAAAATCTGTATCTTATGATATGTCTCAGGATATTTCCTGAGTGATGTATGCAGACATCCCTTTTCAGGAACTGACTAAATGGAACAAAAAGAAAAAAACTAAAAGGTAAATACAACCTTGCGGAACTCATGGTATTTTTATCAGAGATTTTATTTGGTGATCTCGCAGGAGTGTGAAGATAATGCTGTTGGCAATATGTTAACATAGTTTGGGCGAAAACCACAATGTGGTGGTAAATTTCAAGTTTTTCTTAATTCAAGTACTGGGAGACCTTATACTTAATCTGGAATGTATGGAATAACGGTACATGGTTTGTTTGGGGGCCAAGTGCAATGTGTCTCAAAAGTGATGATTGTAACAGCTTGTGTAGTACCACACTTGAAAGACACTAACAACTAGAATTAAAAATCTCATCAAATACCTCAATCAGGGTACGCAAATCCGTGTACTAAAGTGTTATGTTTTGTATGAGATGACCATTGCACTGGCAGATACAGGAAATGAAGTTGGCGTGGACATTCGCTCTCCCCCCTTTGGACATTGCCCGTGTGATGTCATCAAATAGTATATCAGGGGGCGCACGCCCCTTTCGCCATCCCCGCATAAATCTGCCAGTGCATTACGAGAGTTTATGTACATGTGTATATGTGGACCGCACCACACTTGAGTCACCTCCCACTGCACGCAGGTTTCCATCGTAAGTCTGGGTCCTAACTTGTGTTAGTGCCAGGGTTGTTTACACACAAGGCTCTACTGGTGCTTAAGCACCAGCCCTTTTGCCTTCATAGACAAATGTGCCCGTTTTGGTTTTAACTTGTAAGAGCCCCTTTATGCCCTCCAGCACCCGAATCATTGTTTAATTCGAGGCACACTAAAATTAGGATGTATGCCGATGGGCACGAGCCTTTGAGGCCATAACTTTACGTCCCTCCTAGTTCAATGCCCATGCATGGGTCATAGTGAGTTACCATACCAAATTTGGTGAAGCTGTGATCATTAGTTGACGAGTACTGACCCGGGCAAGATTTCCAAGGTGAAGGTCAAAGCGCCAAGTTCAAAGGTGAAATCCAGCAAAAAACCTGAAATTGCATCTATGGGTCATAGTGAGTTTACAGACCAAATTTGGTGAAGCTGTGAGGATTAATTGCCGAGTACTGACCCAGACAATATTTCCAGGGTCATTGTCACAACGCTAAAGTCACAGGTCAAATCCAGCAAAAAACCTGATGTTGCACATCTATGGGTTATAGTGAGTTACCATACCAAATTTGGTGAAGCTGCAATAATTATTTGCAGAGTACTGACCCGGACAAGACTTCCAGGGTCAAGGTCACAGAGCTAAGGTCAAAGGTCAAATCCAGCAAAAAATCTGACATTGCACATCTATGGGTCATAGTGAGTTACCATACCAAATTTGGTGAAGCTGCAGTAATTAGTTGCTAATTACTGGCCTGGACAGTGTCACCCGGACAAGATTTCCAGGGTCAAGGTCACAGCGCTAAGGTCAAAGGTCAAATCCAGCAAAAAACCTGACATTGCACATCTATGGGTCATAGTGAGTTACCATACCAAATTTGGTGAAGCTGCAGTAATTAGTTCCGGACACGCAGGTGACGACAATACCCCTCCGGCTGAGGGGTAAAAACGGCCGTGCTCTGCACATGGTCCTCATGAAGTTCATATGTGTAATAGTGCATATGACCACAAGAGGGAGTATAGCACTAAAAATAGTTTGTGGTTGGCTGATCAAGATTGCTGATGTCTGCTGCTACTAGAGAACTACTGCAAATTTTATTTGATAGCAGGGAATGATCGACAATAAAAAAGTAATGCCCCTAAACACCAGCAAGTCTAATGATGCCAGTGGATTACTGAATGGTTGTGGTACGACACTGCCTGCATATTTCAATACTTAATCCTGGATAGTAGCAAAGTGATTGATATCCAACTCTGTTCCTGGATATCTACCATACTGTAAGCTTTCAATGAGACCCTAAGAAAACATGCCTTACTCAGCAGTAAGAGAAGTCACTGAACTGCCATTAAGCTAGTAGAGCCAATTGTGCCAAAATCAGACGGGTTGTAATGATGACCGAGAGAATGTTAGATCTCCAGAAACAGGGTTAGGAACCATTAACCACAGTAAAGTGTATGCTTCAAATGAAGTAAAATCTTCAAGTCACCTCGATTGTGAGTCTGAAGGGGGGGGGAAGCAGAAAAATGGTTTTATTTATTCACTTCATGAATAGAAGGTTTGAAGTCACCCCAATATTGAGTTCACTTCAAAAACAGCTGCACATCCAGGCCTGGTATCATGCAGAACCAACAAAGTTCCTTTACTATCAATTTTTGTAAATATCTGAGTCTTCACCTTGTATATTTATCTTTCCACAGTTGAATAAATTGTCTTTTCAATTCCCGCTTCACAGCCACTGAGTATATTTGCAAGCATAATCACTTGGGGAGGTCGGCTGGGGCCATGCTGTTGAGCTTGAAAAGATTGCATAACACTGTTTGTCATGCAAATTATCTCAAGTTTTTGCATCACCACCACAGTCAAGTATCCAGCTCAAAAAATAAAGAAACCAGCAATAGGAAGAAAAATTATCTTCCTGTTCTTCCTTGCCGGAGAAAATTCATAAATTGGCAGGTATTTCTGTGGCCATTGGCACGTCTTTTAAGATGATAATAAGGGTTAAATATCATTGGCGGCTCTAAAACTGGCCCTTTTTGATTCTAGCTGAAAGGTGCTGTTTACAACTCAGATTTTGTAGCAGATGAACCGAATGGGAAAACGGACAGAGGGCATTTCAGGGAACTGCATTGATGCTGTGGCTGCTATCCCAATTTTTTTTTTTCCTGAAACTTGAACAGAGAATATAAGTGAATGGTTATTTCTTTTGTCAGTGGATTCAGGACTCAGTGACTGGATACAGTTTCCTTCAGGACAAAGCCCTTTTCCAGAGCAGGCCTGCTTTTATTTCCTATGTAAGGTTACTTGAGGACAGACTGCAATGTGGAAGGATGGACTCAAACCACTGAAGCTGAAAAAACTGTTGAAAGAGTTTACTATGTTGCCAATATTAGGATGTGAATTTAGAAAAAGTCTCTTGTGTTGTAGAAATTACCTAAACAAGAGGAAAAAAACACAACCTTTTTTTTGTTTGCTCAGACCATTTATTCTCTCTCTTAACAAGGGAAATTTGTGACTGGAATTTGAACTTGGTACAATCTTGGCACTGTTACAGTCACAGGTCTGGAGGTCACCAGTGTTATTTTGCTGAGCTTGCTCTGATGTTTGTGAATGACATACGCATTGGAGGGTTGGGATCTGGCTGTGAAAGCACCAACACTATGCATCATTTCATCATCTCAGTTTGGCTATTCAGTACCGTAAATCCCTGGATTAAAACTGGCCTTATCTCCACAAAAAACCTCTTTTGTGTCCACTGGCCATATGGTAAGCCTCTTGCCAGCAGCTTTGTCTGTAGGAGAGCTAGTGTGTTTGGGAACAGTCCATTTCACAGCCTGGTAGCCCTATTCATGCCCATTTGCTGAATATGAAGCCTGCTCCTTCCCAAAAACAAGGCTAGTAAAAACAGTCAGACACGCACTGGGGCTCACTGCCAGAAACCAGCATCACAGTTGTTCCCTGCTGACTGATCAGTCTTGCTGTCACATAAACATACAGCAAATACAAGCTCACAATTGCTCCCTAACACATTGACTCATACAGAACTTCTGGAAAGAAACGTAGTCAGGGAGACTCAAAAACAGACACAGGGCCACTTTCACAAACAAACACAGACATTGATATTAATACATCAAACAGGCAAACCCTTTAACTGGAACAAATACAGTATGTGGGTATAATGAGACTCACAAGGACCCTCTGTAACAGAGACACTGGCCCAATCCCAATCTCCTCCCTAAAGCCTTGACTGAATGGTCAGGGACTTAACTGACTTCAGGTGGCAAGGGCTTGCATGCCTGAGGCTGCAAGGGCTTGAAAAGGTGTAAATGGGAATAGGACAGCACTTTGCGACAATTATGTTACCTGGAGGATGCTTAAATGTGTATTGTAACATTGTGGATTTGGGATATTATATATAATTTCACGTCTCTGTTTGCAAATAATGAGAACATAATGGAAAAGAAAGAATGCTGACTAACTTCCTGAAATATGGCACTGCTCTAGCGTTTAATGGAAAAAGCTAGTAAAGCCCTATTCAGACAGAGCGACTATGCCGGCTCTGCAACGCCTCTGCAACCCCTCCGCTTTCTGGCTGAATGATGCAAGGCGTCGAAAGGGGTACTAAAGTGAACCAGCCCCCTAAAACACCACCTGATGTGTTTCTGCACCGGCGAAAAAGAGAAGCTGATACGCGTCACCTTCTGTCTGAATGGATTAACCTGTTACCCAGCAGACGACCTGTTACCGACCCAAAGGGCCTTGCACAATAATTGAAAAGAACGGTAAACGAATTGGAACGCAACCCATCATTACAAAACATAGTAACAGCGTGAAATACAGTGGGTTTGGGTAAAGGGTTAAGCCACTGCTACTCCTCGTAGCGCATACATTCCATCTGCAGTGGGTAGGTTAACTTCGTCTACCCATAGATATATATAAACACTAGATGGCTCAAGGCAGAGTCGGCAGCGTCGTCACTGGTCAGCCATCTTAGGACAGGGACTGCTCAGGTGCGCTGTGCTGTAGTCGGAGGTAAGGTGGATGATTTACTCGCTTTAATACTCGTAACTCGGTGAATTCTTGACGGATTTACAAACGGATTGGGTTATTACAATCCTTAATGTACTTTTTATATCGAATTCAATGGTTTTAATTATTCTTAAAATGCAGTTAAATAACTACATCTCTGATGTTTACCCGACAAACCTAGCCGTTTGTTTGAAAATCAGTCGAGAATTTGGGAGAGTTGAGCAATTTACAGTTATTTCAAAGTCCGTGCTCCATTGGCTGTAATGTTATGAGTGATCGAGCAGCCCTGTCCCAAGATGGCCGCCCTGTGACGACGTTACTTCACATTGGCTGGCAGCGTGCTTGAGCCATCTAGTGTTTATGTATATCTATGCGTCTACCCACTGCACGTTTTCGTACTCTTTCATAATAATGGCCACTAGGTCACATGATCACAACCATCCAATCAGCGCACTCATCCTGCTTTAAGCTGAGAATCTATAACATCGTTTGTCATTGGCTCCAGGCGACCCACGTGATGTCACAGATCGTCTTCCACGTGCGAACGTATTTCTTAATCTTATGTCGCACTGACAAACCACGCACAACGGTATACCCTTTTTTTGGGAGTATTTTCTGCCATGATCATCGCGGATTGTTCACCGTTTACATGTTGTCACCGCTATTCCGTCTACTGCTGGCGACGCATTTGTAAGCTCGGCGCTGATTGGTCCTCAGTCGTTGTCGACTTGCGGTTGCCACCTGGTGGCCATTATTATGAAATAGTACGAAAGCGTGCAGTGGGTAGACGGAGTCAACCTACCCACTGCAGATGGAGTGTACGTAGCGCAGTGATTCATACACAATAGGCCAGAGTTCACCGACTTTGCGCCGAAAATGTAGTTCACGCTAATTGTGCAGGTGCAGTGGCTTCTTGGTATGTAAAATTCAATTAATTTTGCAACCTTTTTTATGGATAACGTCAACTGTTCAGTTTTCGCGTTAACACAGATTTCGTGCTAATGTAAATAATGCGTTATTCTCGCCGATTGTGGCGTTTGTTTGGACCAACAGTGTTGAAAAAGTACCATATTTAGCCTCCGTCAATATCAAATAAAATCAGAACCTTTTTAGCTTACCGTAATGTTTGGGTACCGAACTATTCGGGTGCGTCACGCTTACAGCCAGTCAAGAAATTGTAGAGTTTAATTTGTAGTGCTGCTGTACGTGGTAAAAGCATATAATGGCGGCAGCTGTGATACTGATGTCACTCCTGAAAATTTTTTTCGTAACCAAGCTAAGAATATTAACCAGTTGAAAACCAATTCTGAACATACGCATACAGTTTACACACCTCCTGTTCCGGTATAGCGATACAAGCCGAGTTCTGAAAGTATCTGCCGCGATGGAAATTGGAAATGACTCCGCTTTTCTGGTGGCGGTGTAAGTGGTTTAAGACGGCGAAAAGGCGCAGCTGCTCCGCCTAGTTTTCGCTGTCTGAAAAGGGTTTCCGGAGCGATTCAAGACTGCTCTGAACCGCCTCAGATACACTTTTTTCTATCTGAATACGGCACAAGTTTTTAGGAAAATGATTTTGATGTTAATTTGGACTTAACTGGCTTCTTCCGCATTATTTCACACTGGAACTGTAAAGAAATAATGCTCAGGTTTCCAAAAAACAAATGAATGGCAAAAGCTAGTGCACATACTATTATTTGTCACAGCCAGCTTGAGAAACAAGGGGCAAGTAAATGCACTTACTACCTTTTGGCTCTGCAGTCTCCTGTGGCATATGATAGTAAGTGCGCTTACTGGCTTTTTCCATTGGCCAGTTGCACCGATTAACCATGTTCTCATGCAGTTGCTATCATTTATAGGCGTAGTCACATGACACCAGAATGGCTGTCATGCCCTAGTCAGGCGCTCGTTATTATTTTGTCAGTATTTCTCTGACCAATGACAAAAATATGTGACTTGTCATCTTTTTCCATGATAATAGAAGAGGTGGAAAAAGACAGTAGCATTACATGAAGTTGCACAATCAAATTCTGGATTCCAGTGACAAAGGTTCAAAAGTAGCGTATCAGGGATGATTCCACCATGCCATCTACCAGATGTATGTTTCATGGCCTTTTTGATAGGGTTAGATATGTTTTCCGCATTTTTCTCTAAATGCCTGAAATTTGACGTACTAGCTTTCTCCATTTAACACCAGAGCTCATGCTAGCAGTTTAATGGGGTGCAGGAGCGGGGAAGCAGAGGCCTTGATCTATACACAAAGCCAGGGCTCCCCATATCACGTTCCATGATGGCCGGGAACTGCTGGTTTTCTACCCTCCCATTACCGGTGAGTCAGGTGTGATAGCAATCTGGCCAATCGGTGCCAATAATTGCTCACTTATTGCCAGGAAAAAGAGAAAACCAGGACCAGATTTGGATTTGAGGGCCAGAAAAAAAAGAGAGGGACTCTCTCAAACTTCTTGAGGATATGTCAGTAAGTATTTTAACCTGGTTATCTTAATAGTCTGTTTTTATTTGTGTATTATTTAAATAATCGCAACTGTCAGATCAGCAATAAAATTGTTTTAACCAACTGTTGTTCAGTTAACTTTACCTCAAGTTTTAAGATTAATAAGCCGATGGCCGAGTTGTAGTACCTGGGATTGCTGTTTTTTTTGTCACTACCTTTGATCATTTGTACACAAATGTTTCTTAGTAACTTGCTTTTTTGTAATTCCTGATCTCTCAGATTGGACGTGCGTGAAGGAATTGAGATGGAAGAGACACAGGAACCAAGTCTAAGTGAGGCTTTTCCTTCACTACATTTCCGAAGCTGTGTGTGTGTGTGTCTGTGTCTGTGTGTGTGTCTGTGTGTAAGAGAGAGAGAAAGAGTTTGTGTGCACCTTTAATGTAATGTGTTTGGATGAAATTTAAATGCTTGTTGCGTTCTTGTGAATTGAACTTCAAAATAAAAGATGAATTGGCTAAAATTTGATATTTTCAGTTTCTTTCACCAATTTATTGACTTTTACATTGGGTAATCACATTGTAACAACATCATATTTGACACCAGTGAAACTTTTTGGCCGGTTATTATTATTATTATTATTTTTTTGCCTGTTTTCCGTTAGCAGATAGACCAAAAAGTTCACTTTGAACGCAACTGATGAGTTAATGACAGAATATTTCTAAAGATATTGATTCCCTCACATCTGCTGTGAACATAATGCAGCATTGAACAGTAATAACTTCACACCACCAGTCAAACATGGTGGTGGTAGTGTGATAGTGTGAGTATGCTTTTCTATTTCAGGGCCAGCAAGACTTGCCATAATTGACGGAAACATGAATTTTTTTCTGTCCCAGAACATGTGAGTTTGGTCACAGTAGATGATCTGAATATTAAACACAGTTGGGTTTTGAAACAAGACAACAATCCGTGGCAGAAGACCGAGCCCACCTCTTAATTTTGCTTCAGTGGAGCCATTAAGATCCCAGATATCTGCAACCACTTTGCCTCCCAGAAAGGCTGCTCTCCTGATCTGCTTCTGCTGCAAAAATGCCCTTGCCTGCTGCCGTTGTGCTTCAATGTCTGTTGCTACTGGTTAACAATGCCTGCTGATGCATCAATCTTGCCAGCAGCTAGTTAACATCCTGCCTCCATTGCGGCATTCACTTTTGCCCTCAGAACATTTCTGCGAGGAAGGGGGTGGTGGGGGTATGCTGACACTCCATTTCCTTATCAAGCTCAGTAGGCTGCAGAATATTTCATGGTTGGAGCTTAGGCACCAAACCATCATGATGTCTGTTTGTGCAAGCTGGTATTGACTTCATTCATGTGAGTTGGCCTAATCAAATTTGTGGCTTGAACCCAATTCAGATGCTGTGGCATTCAGATGCTGACCTTAAACAGGCAGTTTACACTCAAAAATTGCTCAGTGTGACTAAATTGTAGTAAGTCTATTAAAAAGAGGGCCTAAGTTCCTCCACAGTGACGTGAAAGACTGATCTACAGTCACCAGAGCTGTTTCATTGTAATTGTTGCAGTTAAAGAAGATAAAATCAGCAATTACATTCTGGGGGGCAATAATTTTTTGGAAAGGTGTGATCAGAGTTGGGTAACCCGTTCCCTTAATAATTGAGTTGATCGTAAAGAAGCTGCGAGGCTATTTCTTTGCGTTCTCCATGTTTTGTACTTTTATGAACAACAGAAATTATTTGTATAACAAATATGCAAAAATAGAGGAAATCAGGAGATGTGGAAAATAGTTTTTCACGGCACTGTATGTAGACTGTCTTGTTTCACATTGTAGTGGGCAATGGTAATCTAAGAGGAGTGTTCATTGATTCTTTCATTACATCAGGCTACATCTTTTGGGACCTGGAGGTAGAGAGAAGAGACTGAATAACTGATTGCTACCAAATACAAACAAATAACTTTAGTTAGCATTATCTGAAAAATGTAACTGCATTGAACTTCAGTGTTATCAATGAGGCAGCTTGTTTCAGAGTCATTGCCTTTACCGGCAATGGCTCTTAATCTGCATCAGAACTGGATCTTGAAGCAACTGATGAAAATCATCAGGTCTAATGAGTCCCATGTTCTTTTACATCACGTGCATCAGCCAGGTATGTGTGCTCCAGTTACCTGGGGCAGAGATGACACAAGCATGCAATGAGAGAAGAAGATAAGCTGGTGGAGGGAGTGTGAGGTATTTTGAAATGTTCTGCTAGCACGCCCTGAGTCCAAGAATTCAAGTGGATGCCAATTTGTCAGGGCTGTTTTCGAGCACGAAAGGGACCTTCACAACATTTGGCTGGTGGTTTAAATGTTGAAGCCAATCTGTTTTTGTGCCACATTTTGCAATGGTAGTGACCTTTTTTTTCATCGAATATAGACTTTGAAAATGCACTTACTCATAATTGGTCATCAAATAAGGAGCCCCATTGAGGTTCTTTTTCCAAGATGACCAAAACAGCTGAGTAGCTTTCACCAGTATGAGAACAAAATGTCAATGCAAGAAAGTATAAAAGTGAAAATTCAGTAAATTATTAAATCTATAATATATTTGAGGTCGATGTCTGTCTGTATGTCTGTCTGTCTGTACACGTTTTTCTCCTACATTTCTCAACCGATTATCACCAAATTTGTGTGAATATCCACTTGGACACCAGGAAGGACTTGACGCCGCCCAATTTTTGAAAAACGGTCATGCGCGCAAAAAAAAATGGCAATTTCACTCTGGGTAGGGGGTAAACTTATATAGCCTGATGCGCGTAGCAATATCCGGTTGCACCGCTAGGAGCTGCAGTGTCCTTACGAACATGCGTTGAGGTAACCTGCGAGCAGGCTATGTTTGCGATGGGGCCGAGGGAGTGATAAGACAGTCTGCACGAAAGCCAGGCTTTTGAGAGGGCACCGCGTTCGTCCACGAAAGCAGCATTCTGATTACTCGAACTTGACAGCTGCCAAATTCAAATTTGACAGTTGGACACTCGCAGGGCTGGCGTTAGACCTGAAAATTTGGCGGAAATTATTGTCAAAAATTAGTCCTGGCTGATTCTAGATGATTTCCCTTGATTAACACGTTTTCCAATTCAAGAATATTCAAGTGGCAATTGAAGACACGGCTTCTTTCCCTCATGCGATCTAAAAGCGACAAAATAATGGGCTTCAAAGCGGGTAGCAGCTAGTTATCATATAAAAGGCAGTACTCAAGCTTTTGTCTGATATGCATTTATGTATTGAAAAACTTAAAAAAACAACATAATGTTCAAAAATCATATTGTAAAAACACCCGCAAATCAATCCCTATGCCATTTTTCCTTTTTTAAATCTTAATTTTAGGCTTATTTTTACAATGAAGATGCATTTTACCATATGTTGCCCATTAGTAGATACAGCTTTCAGAGTACTGCAGATGTGCATCATGTTCTGTGGACTATGGCCATAGCATCAAATCACAGAAATGATGAAAGTACTGGTACTCCATCATTAGCACAGAGATCTGGTTTGTTGCTTAATCCTATCATGCCATGAAATTTGTTCTGTTGATTGCATATATTTGTATATGCATTGTATTTTTATTTCTTTTGAAAATGCATTTTTTATGTTTAGAAACCATTACTTCCCTTACTTTGACCAAAGTGACAATTAGAGATGTGTTAAAGTAGGGGGAAGTGCACACGCACACACACACACACACACACACACACACTTTCTTTTTTCTTTAATGAAATTAATGATATTAATGAAACAATCATAACAAGCTAAGATTGTAGATGTGAAGCGGACTAAAGATAGCACATATGGCTTACTTAGCTTTCACGGGATCATTATGAAAAAAAAAAGGTTTCATATGAATCATTATTTTGTACACAAGACAAGATTTATGTTCACTCAAGCACAGGGGTGTTGCAGGTTGTCAAAGACGGCTGGAGGCTTCTCACATCAGCCAGATATTTCCGCAAATGATTGCAACATGTCACTAGCACACCTTTATCTAATATCTTGAAAGATACTACAACAGACTGTTGTACTATCCATCCAAGTTTGGTCCGAAACTTGGACTTAACAGTGCTTAACATCAGCACATAAATGTATGGTTTCAAGGATGCACATTAAAATTAGTCCTAGGCTAAACTGTGTTTTATTTGGGGAATCTCCTTTTGAAAGAAGATTTTCTTTGAGGATTCAGCTTCACGCTTTAACCGAAGGCTCCGAGTCATTGGGACACCGGTATCGCAATCAGTCACAGATTATTTTGAGTTTCTGCGTGGATAGTCGACACAGGCAGATTCTTACTTTTTTCTGCTGCACGGGTTAAATATATGACCAGTTAGCAAATTGCCACCTGACGTAGACCTGCTAAAAGTCTATTTGCTCCTGGAGCAAATAAAACATTTCTGTTCAGATACCAAAATATGGCATATTACCACAAAAATAAATTGCACTGTGAGTTGTGAATGTGTATTGTCATTTGTTTTTCCGACCTTCAGTTTTTTATTAATATAATGGATTTGTTATGGGTGACAGAAACTATTTGCAAATAAAACAGTTTAAGAATTTTCATATTTTCAAAGATCTTTATGAAATGTCTCTTGTAGTGCAGGTTTCTGCTTCATGGAATATATGTTGTGAGGTAGAAAGGAGACTCCAGTCACTTAGAGGAGTAATATATTAATTTCTTGGATTTAAAGGATTGTTTGTAAAACTGTCTCAAAGAGTATGATGTCTAGTATTGACATCAAAGTATTTGTTCTCAGTTCCCTAGCCTATTTCTTACTGTCAGACATTGACACGAGCTGTGTACCCTTGTAGATGAATTTGAATTTGAGGCAGATGATCTTGTGAGACGTTTTTTTTTTGGTAGACATGATGTTTGTGTATCATAAACAGTACTTTTGAATGTAGTGCACCTCTGGTGTGTTTTGGAAGCTCCTATTACCTTCAGACTGTTGATATTAGCCACATGGTGGCTGCTCAACCTGAAATGTCAGCCATTAATCATGATAAGAGCAGGAATTCTTTTTATTTTCCTTTAATCAGCGATCATTTAAAATGTCAAAATAAGAAAAACAAAGGCAAAAGGAGGAAAAAGGAGAAATTCACTATCTTTAGGAAGTGTGGAATCACTTGTCATATAAATACTTTGTACTATTTTATTCAAAAGTGATTGTAAATTTTATGAAACGAGTGCTGCCTGGAACGACATACCCAACCCAAGGGAGAAATTTCAAACGATTTTCATTTTTCTGCAACCTTGACCTTGATACTATTAGGTCCATAATTTAATCAGGTGATGCTTGGACTACTCTACACCTTTCCTGAATATTTTGTATAATTTTATCAAACCGTTTTTGCACTCAACTTTGGACAGACACACAAGCAGACAAATACATGTCACCAATGACAAAATCTCTCCCGCTTCGGACACTGTAAACTATACCAGATTAATTTCAAGTACTTGGGGGCAAAAACTTTTCAAATGACAAACAATATAGCTATCACTTTGTAGTGATTCATTTTCAAAGTGTGTACCATGCAATTTAATCCCTGACTAGCAAAATTCCAGCTGTGCAAATTACTCTTGATTGATTTCCACTTAGATATTTATGAATGGTGTAGCTTTGAAGATTGTCACCCTTTACAAACTTTACTATCCTGGTGACCCCACAACAGTTCTGTTGGGTTTAAATCAGGTCATTAAGCTGGCTACTCTGCATTTTGTTGTATGCTTTCCAAAAAGTTTGTGCAGTGCTTAGATTTACATATTAGGCTATTGTCTTGCCATCGCACAAAGTTACTTTCATTTTACCTGCATGAAAAGACCACACCTCAGCAAAGTAAATTTCTGCTGAAAGTAGAATTCTTGAAGTGTCTAAAACACCTAGTTTTATAAATTTTAATTTGGTAATGATCCAGTGCGACGCATCTTAAAACCGGCAAGTCTTCAAATCGTCGTCAATATCAGGGGGCAGATATTTCTATGTGGGGAATCTAAGGCTGCGTTCGGAATGCAGACTCGTGCACGCCCTCACTCACTCTCTTTATATTGTGTTCAATGTAGAACATTCATTACATAGTGCCCTATATAGTGGGTGAGTGTACATCAAACCCCAGTGCCGCGGTGCTTGTGGTGTCAGTCATTCTCTTTCGTGACATCAGTTGTTCTCTTTCCTTTCATCCGGGCCATGGAGTTGTTCAGAGGGCCTTCAGTAAGATCAACCTTTACGGCTTGACAGTCCGCAAGCTGTTTTTATTTAAGGTGGCCTGATAAACAATCAAAGAATTTATCGACTGAGCAACCAAGACCAATATATGACCTATAATTAGAAATGATAATGAAAAGGTGAATTCCTATTGTCTACATGTATATAATTGATATAGTGTTCAAACAATCCAAAACTTTCACTGACTTTGCAGCATTAATTTTCGCTATCCATGGGGCGGCATGGCTCAGGAGGTAGAGCGGGTGGCCCAGGAATCAGAGGGCTCCCGGTTCGATCCTCGGCTCCTCCAGAAGTGTCCTTGAGCAAGACACTGAACCCTGCACTGCTCCTGATGTGCAGGGTGGCGCCTTGCATGGCAGCCTCCCACATCAGGGTGAATGTGAGGCAAAAAGTTGTAAAGCGCTTTGGGGTCATATCATGTCACTAGAAAGCGCTATATAAAATGCAATCTATTTACCATCCTTAGGATTGTCACACAGCTGTGCAACTTGCTTTACAGCGCCTTTTAGCCGTGATAACATTGAGAATATAGAATGGATTCTCACAGCCTTGCAAACTAATTTACGCAAATCTGTGCTGCTTAACAAGCAACACAAGCACTGAAATTATAAAGACAAATTGATATTTTACGTTGCCATTTATGAGCAGAAGAAGATGCCTCATAATTTTGCGTTGCAATGCACAACAATGCTATCAAAATAGGCGTGCAATGCACGGAATACCCCTCAGCCCGATGTTGAAGTTTTTGGAGACGCCCACCCAACCGCACGAAGGATAGCAATACCCCGTCAGCCTTGAGAGCTGAGGGGTAATAAAAAGTAAATTAGACTGTTGTCGGTTTTTACTAATTACTCTGAGCAACTGTGGCTAAACGGGAGATATAAACTGCAAGGGGCTTAGATTATTAACCATTTAAAGGAGAGGTTTCCAAAGATCAAATTCAAAATCATAAGATTCCCCAGGTAAAAATGTCTGCCCCCTGATGTTGAAGCCAATTTGAAGACTTGCTGGTTTGAAAATGCATTGCACTGGATTATTATCAAATTAAAATATACGTTTAAGACACTTCAAGAATTCTACTTTCCGTGGACATATATTTTGTCGAAGTACGGTCTCCTCCTTTAATGATTTCCTCCACGATATGGTCTCTTAGTTAGTTTATGGCTACTTTGACAATATTCAGTTTTTTTCTCAAACTCTGGCGGATTACTGCCATCATGTCTGCTTAGTCATTCAGGGGCTTAGAATCACGTATTTCTCAAACCTGAAAAGTCTGGATTCCACTGCACCACTGGCTAATTTGGGTTGACCAATCAATGGTTCATTCAGTGGCACTCCATTGTGGTAGCCCCCCTAACAGCCCTCTTGTCCAGAAAAACCCTCCTATCGCTAGATCCCTCAGGGAGCTTCTGCCTTCCACCATTGTAAAGAGTAATTTAGCAATGCTCCATGACTCACAGTTCTAAATCATTGTGGAAGTAGATGCCAGATATGACTGCAGGAATGCTCCTCTCCCAGCAGGCACTTGATGACAAGATCCATCCATGTGCTTTATTCTCTCATGAGCCATTGGCAGTGAGGCTGGCCAGTGAGGAATGGAGGCATGAGCTGGGGGGATCCAGCCTCCCCTTCCTCATTTGTATGGACCACTGTAACCTTGAGTACCTCTCAACCGCAACTTCTTGTTCTGTCTATTCTCTCTGGCAGCCACCAAGCTTCAAGATAGCTTCAAGAGTGTGAGGTTGAAGAGTGCTTCAGTCCTCTCTCCCACCATCAGACACTTCACCAACTGCCGTTTTGTTTCTAATTGAGTGAGAAGCAGTGTCATATCCTGGGCTCATACTGCAGCTGCCATGCCGCCCTGACATCTCTTGTACCCTGGCACTCATCTGTGCATGTTATTGGTGATCTGCCATCCAGCGAGACACCCAGGAGGTCATTGCAGTCTGTCATTCGTGTGTCAAGTCCAAGTCCAATTCTTCTTCATACCCTACTAAACCGTCTAGTCAGTTTGTGTTTTCTAGTATTGGGCAAATCTTGTCTTTTGTGCGTTTTGGTATATTAAAAATAAATAAAAATGTAATTACTTTTTGGAATCTTACTGATAGGTACATGTTCCCAAGCCTTTACATTGGTCTCCTGGATTGGGGCCGCGTTCATGTTAATCTTTCTTTGCTTCCTGTTCTTGGGTCAGTTTATTAGGAACACTACTCAAGCCTTCATCGGTCTCCAGGATTGGGACTGCGAACCAGCTATACCCTTTAGTATTATTGTCAAGTTTTGCTTCCACGAGGAGGATTTACCGTCTGCTAACATGTCGCTACCCTCTCAAATCATGACCGACTGAGCTGGACTGCCACTCTGCAATTCTGGGCAACTGTAATGGGCGGTGACAGGACGCCAGGTGCAGTGACCAGTGAAAGAAAGAACTGAGAGCAGCCTAGATAAGAGACAAACACAAAAGAGGGACACACCTCCGGTAAAAGCTTGCGCTTCCAAGGAAGAATAAAAGTCTGCAACACGGAAGCAGTGCGAGAGAGAATAAACAACAAGAGAGAGGAGAGAAAATTTCTAAAAGAAACAATTCTTAACAATAAATGGAATATCACAAATCACTAGGAAATCTGACTTGAGATTTTCTCCGGCCAAAGTGCTAGAAACAAACAGACACTCTAGCGATGGGCGTGGCGAACCCCTGGCCATGTCTATAGAGTCCGGAAAACTCCGCCCCAGCTCAATCAGCAAGCTGGGCCAGGAATTCGATGGAAAAGAAATCCGATATTGTCCCGGACGATAGAACAAAGAAAGGTCCAACGCACGCCTAAACCATGACAGCAGTGGCCTTTGCCTCTGCTATTGCTGTATTTCTGTTAATAAATACTGCTTTGTACAAAGATTGTACCCCGAATCTGCATTTGGTTTGTTGGGTTGATCAAAACCAATTAAACATAAGCTACATGCCTTAAAATGATTAATAGAAAAAAATGTCATTTATTCATGCTATATGTTATATATGTGATAATATATTTGCAAAAGGTTTAAACTTAATCTACTGTATTTCTAAAATGCTGTTTAATGATTCAGTAGTGTAATGATCAGTCATAAGACTACCAAATGCTTATTATGCAAACACAAGAATGAGCTATTTTTAGAAAATATTAACAAAAGCAAGTATAATGGGGGCATGAAATTGTACTGTTTTGTAAATATTATTTTCATGGCTTGGTAAGAGTGATGTCCTTCATATCTGATACCAAAACAAAAGAAAAGGTACAGCCAATAACTGGATCACTCTCGGCGCTATAATTCCTCCCTGTGTGCCTTACAGGTGGGTGTGGCCGTCCATTGACCTGCAAAAAATAAGATCAAAATTGGACCTATGAACTTGACATCAAATAGGCTTCTGGAGACACCTGATATGCCTAACCTGTTTAAATTTGAGGGCTGTCCCTACGGCAGTTCAGTAGCTACAGCTGTAACAAGCGAAGGGAAGACAGACAGACAAACAAACAGATGGATGGATATTTGAGTGTATGACCATACCCCATCAGCTAGAATGCCAGGGAGGTAAAAACTAAAATATATCCAATCAACAAAAACAAGCAAACCTTTGAGTATTAGTATGATACTATATTGTAATCCGTAGTTCACCTTAGGCAGAAAAACTTTGTGTGGAGTGTACACAAATGTTCCAGACTGTCAAAATTATTTTATTTGATCTGACTCATTCATCCATAACGAGGTGAAAACTAATTTTTTTTTAATGTAAACAAGTCTTGATGTTTTTGTTTTCACTCATGCTACTTAAACTATTAGTTTCAATGTAGCATTTTTTAAAAATATCTGAGGTCAATGAACAAATCTATATGTTGCCCCCAGTGCATATTTAGTAGATATTTGCGTTCAGAAATATAAGTAGAAAACTTCAAATGACTACTTGTCCATTCCTAGATGTATAACTAACATGACATTTTTTTTATTTTTTCTGTTTCTATCTGACATAAAACTGAATTTGAACAGGTGCTAACTTCAGCAAGATCAGACTGTTTTAAGAGGTAAATGGCACTCAGGTGCACAGCCAGGCACATTCAACTCTTGCCCTAGGGAGTGACAGATTCTGTTCATTTTTATTGCTAAACACCACCCAGCCAAACTGTACTTACAGTTAACTAGTTTCCTGGTACTAAACAGGTTGATTATTTTTTAAGTGTAATCTAGCAGACCCTACTGTTCCATAAGAACTATTCTGGTGTGTGATGATACGCTCAGAGGAACCAGTCGCAACTCAGGGATAATCCAAAAATCGTAAGCCTTTATTACAAAATGGGTCTGGACCAGAAGACACAAGGCCAAAACGAAATCCAAAAGGCAAAGTCGATTAGACAGGCCGGGGTCAAAACCAGTAAATCTGAAGTGCGACGGTACATAGACAGCAGGCCAAAATCGTAGTCGAAATCCAGAGCTAAGGGTCATATACAGGGCATCCAAAAACAGAAATCATAGTCAAACAAAAACAGCTCAAATCCAAAGGCAAAACAGGAACAGAAGGGCAATGGCAAACTCGAGGTCTGGCAAAACAGTTGTGAAGAAGCAATTAACAAAAGGCATACGAGGAGCTCTGCACAGATGAGAATTGATCAACGTTCTGACAAGGAATGAACTGCAGTGAAAACTATAAATAGACAGTAGGGAAGTCACATGCTATGCAGGGAACAGGTGAACTGGATAAGACTAATTACAGAGGTAAGCACACATGGCGATGTCTTAAACCACAAACAATGGGAAAAAACCAAGACGCAGACAGGATCCATGCAGACAGCCTATGACAGATAAACAGCTCCGGTCAAGGAGTTCTAAGTGCACAGTTAAGATTCCAGGACAGAGAGAGAAGTGCACCTGAGGTGCGTGAGCTGTAATCAAATTGAGGTACAGAGAAAGCAAAAGGGGCGGAGTTACAGAGCAGAGCAGGGCAGAGCTAGTTATATTTGTAAACAGTGATATCTACACACCTAATCAAAATATGTGAATAATAGATGGTTAATTTATTTACCGATAAAGGGATTAGACTACAGTAAAAAGGGATTAGACTACAGTAAAATGACCAATACTAACTAAACAGCCTAGCGCTTAATTGAAATGGTAATTTCAGAGAAGTGGGAAGGAAGGTAAGGCGAGACTTGAAGTAAGTTCGTGAAATACCAGAAAACCTCCAAAATCACCTGAAGCGTGTATGCACGCAGACAGGGGAGTGCACTGGCAAGATAACACAAATCACATCAGACATTACAGGGGAGACAATGTGCAATGCAATATTGGAATGGATGAAATAAACATGAAAAATAATAAATACAGAAACCGACATACAGAATCATAACATGGTGACCTCATGTCAAGAGGTTGCCAGCAAGTTTTGCATCAGTATTGTGGCGTCATCATCCAAACGATATTGCTGCAGTGGTTGTGCGGGTTCGCAGCGGACATTGACTGTTATAATCCAAACCAGGAATCAAGTGCTGAGGTGGAGTATAATCCAATAGCAAGGTTTATTGATAATAATACTTTAACAGTGGAACAGAACCCAGGAAAGAAAAGCACAGTTCAGTTCAGCTGTCATGAGGGAAGCAGTGTCGGCATCTCCTGCCAGTGGTTTTCCGGGATAACTGCCAGATAAAGTGCATAATTTGCCAGAGCCGAACCATCCCAGGGCACGAAACAGTAGATTAGGAGGAGTGCAGTTCCTATCTTGATGACCGTAGAAGGATTGGGAGCTTGTTTCTAATAAACTGGACAGAGGAGCAGACTTGGATAGGATTAACAAGAATGCAGTCTCGAGCCTTGCGAAAGGCTTGGGAATGTAACTTCTGTGAATTAATCTCAATAAAGGTTAAAAATCACTTTCAAATGTCAGAGTTTTACTAGTAAATACTGACTGGTTCTAGGCACGCTGTTGTGTTCCGTGGGTCTGTGTGTTTGGTTAGTCAATTTAAGGTTTTTATTATTTTTGTGATGTTGGTTTTTAGTCCATGTCTTAGCGTTCGCATTTCATTGCTCTCCCGTGTTATTCTAGTCCACGTCTTACCCATGTACTGTCTTTGCTTTCTCCCTGGTTGCGTCATTGTTTGTAGCAGTTTTCTGTCTTATTTGTCCCGAGTTCCCCTGTCCCGAGCTCCCTCTGTCCTGTATTGCCCCTGTCTCGTCTGAGTTGCCCCGAGTTTGCCCCCTGGAGTTTCCCATAGTTTTGATTCCTGAGTTCTTCCCCTTTCAGTGCAGTAGCACGGTGTCTCTGTTGGCCAGAGTGCCCCGTTTTTCTCCCTTTCTAGTTTTTTAAGTTTATTTAATAAATTCTTTTGGATCCCCGCATTTGGCGTCTCTCCCCCTTGTCTCATTGTTCCAGTGTTTCCCGAGTCCAGTTCCATGTTTTCCGAGTTCCTAGTGTTTTCCTTCCCAGAACACACGCATAGCATACGCAACATGCATACCAATCGAAGAAGATATTAATTCTGTAACCCCTGAAAATTGAGTGACTGAGTCCTGTCTCCAGTGTAGATGAGGCGTGGATAAATAATGGGTCACAGGGTCTTCAAGAATACTTTCATTTTTCTCTGTTCACTCACTGACAAGTCCCGCAGATCTCTCGAGCAATCTCGACTCAACCACCCCCCTGGTGTTCCCTTTTTAATCTTCCCCCGAGTCTGCGGCCCCAGAACCCAACTCATAACTCATACTGTTTAACCAAAATAATGTCACTATACAAAACAGGCTTACAGTCTACCCCTGCCGAGAAGAAACCTCCTTTCAAATGATGAACATACAATTTCCAAAGGACTCACTTACTCCCTACAATGCAGGAACAGTATATGCATAAACTTGTTACACCATCTCATATAACAATCAGGAACAGAATAATAAACACACTCATTGGTTCCATCACCAGGCAGGCGTGATACTTCTCCAACACAACAATATTAAAAGAGGGAAAAGAAAAGGCAAAAGAAACCATCCATAAGCAAAACAAATATGCGATGCATGCCCCACGATAAAACAAAACCAAAACAAAAACATGTAGTATACAGTATGTATAAGTCCCAAAAGTAGGTGTAAAAATGTGCCAAACCTGTGTATAATGTGTGTGAATGAGTGTATGTTACTTCCATCTCAAAAAATTCCTAAACCTATCAAGAGGCTTTACAACCTGCCCACTGCGGGTGGTTGTCAGCCGGGACCCCACGAAAGAACTCTACTGGGCACAACCTTGTATGGGGATTTTGAGGGGCTGGATGGGGGAGTAGAAAAAGGAGTGGACAGGTTAGAGACAGGAGGGCTCTGTTGTATGTTCCCTCACCCCCTGTACTGGCATCCTGAGCAACAGACTGACCAGGTCACTGAGTCTGAGGCAGTTATGATGCACCACCCACCTATGAGACTGGGGGTTCCGAGCGTCTGTAATTTTATAAGTCACCCCTAAACTCACCTCTTTGTCCAACCGCTTCAGAATCCTGTAAGGGCCCTTCCACCTAGGAGCTAGTTTGTTCTGTTTTTCAGCTGGGTCATCCAACAAAAACTAAATCCCCTTTTGGTGTGGATGGAAAGACACCATTTTGTCATATTGCACTTTTTGCTTCAGTTTAGCAGTAATAGACCTATCCTTAGCCTCACTAATGACAAGAGAAAAGCGGGTGCATAGATCTTGCACATAAGCCATCGGTGTACCTGGTGTCAATGGGGACACTCCCAGATTCCAGTTCAAAGAGACATGAACAGATAAGAGGAGATCTCTGCCATGAGCCGAGAAAAATGACAAATAGCCTGTGCTCAAGTGCACACTGGAGTTGTACGCTAGTTCTACTTGTGGCAAGTACTTATCCTATTCACCCCTATTTTGGTAAATGCACATAACCAGCTGATCTTTCAGTGTCCTGTTTAGCCTTTCTACCATACCATCTGAAAGTGCATGATATGGTGACGTTCTGGTCTTTTTCGATACCCAAGAAAGCAAAGAGATGTTTTCCCGTGTCTGACTCAAACTGTCTTCCTTAGTCTGTGTGTATTGCCTCTGGAATCTCATGCTGTAAACTGTAGGCGCTCGCTGATCCTGTAAGGCAGGGCTACCCAACCCTGTTCCTGGAGAGCTACCATCCTGTAGGTTTCTGCTCCAACCCTAATTCAACACAACTGATTCAGCTCATTAGCAGCTCCTCAAGATCTGTAACTAGGAAAGTAGGTGTGGTTTGCTTTGGTTGGAGTGAAAACCTTCAGGATGGTAGCTCTCCAGGAACAGGGTTAGGCAGCCCTGCTGTAAGGGGTATAAATTTGCAAAGCGGGTAAAGAAATCTACCTCAGCCAAAATGTACCTGCTTCCACTCAAAGACATTGGGAGCTCTGTTACGTCTGCTACAATTCTCTGAAAAGGCCTTTCCACATGAGTAGACTGTTATGAAGCCCTCTCATGAGGAATATAACTGTGAGATTGACAAGGTAAACACTGTGCAGAATCTGTCCACATCCCTAGACATTTACGGCTAAAAACAGAACTGTCTTGCTCTCAGCAGTGTACGTTCAGCACCCAAATGCCCACAATGTTCATCACCATGCAGCCATTCAAGAGCTGTGGGAATGAGGGCTTCTGGTAGTGAAACCTGATAACATTCTGGTGCATGAGGAGTTAGGTAGACCGCACGACAAAGAATACCATTAAAAATGGATAGTTTCGGGAACTCATGCCACAATTTATGCAGAGAGGGTGGTGACTGCTTTAAATGACTTTGTAGTGGCCTGCCATTATCATTCTTTAGCCAGGTGAGAGCAGTGCGAAGGCAACCATCTCCCCGCTGTTGGACCATCAACTCTGTACTATCAATAGATAGTGTGAGTTGCATGTCAGGTCCCGAGGTCCGGAGTCCTGCTACTTTGCTGTTGGACCAAGGAGCAGTCTGTGGCCTGAGGCACAGTGGAAATAACACACTGAACAGCCTTGGCAACCATCTCAGGGGAACTAGGCCTCCCCTCCCTGTGGATGAGAGAGAAATCATAGAAATCTAACTCAAGCAATCAGCGTCCATTGCGGCCAGTGGGATCATTGTCCATAGGAGCTTTCCTCAAATTCAAGAGCGGCTTATGATCTGTGACAAATGTGAATTAAGTGCCTGACAGGAAATACTTGAAATGATGCACAGACTAAACTATGGCCCATAATTCACTGTCATAGGTGGACCATTTCCTTTCGGAGGAAGTCAGGGTGTGGCTTGCATAAGCTATGACACGCTCTCTCGTATCTTGCCTCTGTGCCAATACAGCTCCTATGCAATCCTGTGATGCATCTGTATAGAGTAAGACCACAATAGGGCATTGGTTGATGCAAACTTCAAAGATTAGAAGACATCATCAAATGCACTGGACCAATGGGACACAGCACCCTTTTGCATCAGAGCTTGAAGTGGGGTGGCTATGAGCGAGAAATTTTAAAAAAAAATCTCCTGTAGTATGAGCACATCCCCACAAATGCTTGCACCTCTGTGGGAGTCCGGGGAGTAGGCCAGCTACCAACCTGTTATAGGTTTTTGGCATTAGTTGAAGGCCCTGATTAGACACAACTCGCTAGATGGCATTTACGAGGGTTCAATTTGAGACCAGCTGAACGGAAGGGCTTGAAAACTTCCTCAAGGCTAATCAGGTGCCCAGAAAAGGTCCAGCTAAAAACAAAGACATCGTCCAGGTAAATAAGGCAAACTTTCCAATGTCAACCCCTGAGAACCAGCTCCATGACCCTTTGGAAAGTACGTTGTAGGTGAAGCATTCGTAAGGCCCATAGCCATGACCTTTAACTGATACAAGCCACTGCCGGTGGTAAATGCAGTTTTCTCCCTGTACCTTTCTTTCAACTCCACTTACCAATACCCACTCACTAAGTCTATGCTGCTAAACCAGCACGCCTCAGCCAAGCTGTCAAGGACATCTGCTGGGCGCGGTAATGGGTAAGAGTCTTTCACTGTCTCTGCATTCAACTTTCTGAAATTAATGCAGAACCGGTAAGCCCCAGATTTTTTTTTTCATCAATATAACCGGAAATGTCCATGGGCTGCAACTCTTCTCAATAATATCTTGTGAAAGGACCTGTTGGACTTGGCAATCTATCTCGTTCCTCAAAGGGATAGAGGTTTGATTAGCTCTTTGTTTTATGGATGGAGCATCGCCGGTACGGATGTTATGGCAAACTAAATTGGTCCGACCAAAGTCACACTCATGGGTGCTAAATTCAGAGTATTTTCGGATCAAATCCTCCAATCGCTGCTTCTGCCTCTGCTCACTGTTCAGTGTAGTGTGGTTCAGGTTAACAGGTAGTCAAGGTCAAGGTTTCTTTATTAGTACCAAATGGTAAACTTGTTGTGCAGACAGGAACTCATCAATCCCAATATAGAATTACAGCCGCACAACAGACATCATGAAAGACAAATCACACACTAAAAGAACAATACAATCATCTCAAAATACACCGTCATAGAAAAGTGCTTCAACATCTCCCAGACCTAACTAAACTTCAGTATGAACAAAATTGTTCACCTGGTAGCCTGACTATTCAGCATTACAATTGCGGTTAGTACAAAACTATTTCTGTACCGTTTTGTCCTACCCTTAGGGACCACAAAACGACATCCAGAAGGAAGGAGCTGGAACTCACCATGCAAAGGATCCAAAGGACGTATAATAGTCCGAACCACGGAAGCAAAGCAAGATAGAAAAAGGGAGAAAAAACTCCAATAATTAGAAGATAGAAAGTCATACAAAACCTGACAACAGATATGTTTGGCTATAGTTCTAATCTACAAACAGGCACTCTAGCAAAGAGGCGTGGCGAACATCCGGCTTATATAGAGTCCGGGGAAGCGCTGCCCCAGTTCAATCAGCCAGCTGGGTAAAGAATCCGATTGAACAGGAATTCGATATCGTCCCGGGAAGAGAGCCACAAAGAAAAGTCCAAAACACACACACAACCATCCAGAATCATGACAAACACAGGTCTCTAAGTCTCTGTCCTCTGCAATAAAGCAGTATATAAAATTCTGGGGTCACCCACTGCCTCTGTCCAAGTAGATGAGAGAACTCCATTGTGAATGTGGTCTGTCTCACTGAAATCTGTGACCCACTGGATTTTGTGACCTCAGGGGGTGATGGTCTACAGCAGGGGTGTGAAACTGACCCGTAAACGGGCTAAGAGGCTGCAGGTTTTCACTCCAACAATGCAGAAGCGCACCTGATACAACTAATCAGTTGTGCAGGCCTAGATCAGCTGATTAAATCAGTGCTTTCAGGTGAGCCTCTGCTTGGTAGGATTGAAGACCTGCAGCCTCTTGGCCCGTTTACAGGTCAGTTTGACACCCCTGGTCTACAGTATCTGCATGGGAGTCATCGGCGGCAGTCGAAAAGAGAAGCAATTTAAAAAGAAACTGAATGTGACGATTGGACAATGAGCGAGGGGGGCGTGTCTGTGACAGTCAAAGATGTGTGTGGCATGCCAAGATAGGAATTCTCCTCCCGTGGCAATAATAAGCAGATCGCTACTTTACTGTAGAGAGAGCCGATCGCAATAAGTCTGCGCAGCAGAACAGATATCCCAGCGCTACGAGAGACGGCATAGAAAAGAACCGGTAGAGAAGCAGATAGGCAAGGTAGAGAAAATGGGAGATGGCTAAGACCCCTGTATATATTGAATCCAGCATTGGCCCATTTTAAAAGCTTAAAGGTGACATAGAATGGTTAAACGGGGTATTTATCCTTCATCTGTGATGTAACATTTAGACAACAAAATTTTGGTTGGGTCTGTGATGCCTCAGAAGCTTCCTAAAAACCTCTCTCAAAAAGCTACGTAAGGGTGGGGGATTTTGATCGCGTTGTTTTGCACCTATTTGGGGACCTTTTGGGCTTACCTGGCAACCTCATCATGAAATGCAAGCACTTGACGCTGAGTGGCTAGCTTTGCTGCCACTCAAAAGAATGTAACTTTGCCCAGAGCGGTAGGGAAAATGGAAAACACTCGCCGGCTTCGACCAACTTTATGCAGCTATGGCATATTCAGAGATTCAGCCTTATATGTTTGAGCCCAAATCAGATGAGGACACTGAAATAGAGGAAGAACCAGCCCAGCAAAGGCTGGATTTAAACGTTTCTGAATGGTAACGTATTTTTGAATGTTTTTTTTTTTCCCCAAATGTCTTGGAGACAGCTATATTGGCTACTTCAGAGCTGCCAAAGCTTACGCATTCGGAGTGAGTCTCTCGCATTGATGTTCCTGTGCCGTAGTCAGCAAGCATTCAATCAAAGCACACTGAAGAAATTCTAGTGACAAGGAAATCGATTATGACTCTGGAATTCTCACGCTTGTCCTTACTGAGAGATTGGAAGCAATGGCATTGTTGTGTTCCGTGGTCTGAGTGTCTGGTTAGTCAATTTTAGGTTTCTATTATTTTGGTATGTCAGTTTTTTAGTCCATGTCTTAGTGTTCACTTTTCATTCCTCTCCCGTGTAGTCCAGTCCACGTTTTACCCATGTACTGTCTTTGCTTTCTCCCCGGTCACGTCATTGTTTGTAGCAGTTTCTGTCTTAATTGATTGTGACACTATTTTGGGTGATTTAATGGATTCTGGGTTTCATCCTTCCTTCTGTTCTCGTTTACTAGTTTCCCCTTGCTTTTCTATACATACTAACATTACTAACAGTTTGTTGTTTTCTAAAATTACTAACCAAACTAACCTTGTATATAATACTAATCTACTAACGAGCACCCGGGATTGTATAGCTGCACTTACTAATTGACTAATTATCTCTCAGCAGTCGCTCTGTTCTAGTCTCCGCCCCTCGCTTTACTGTTCATTGACTTTGCTAAAGTTTCCTGCAGAATCTCTGCATTCTTTTAATCTATTCTGGCTCTTTCTGTACACTTAGGAGTCTTTTTATCCAGTTTATTTATCCCATCTTTGGGATTGTCTTGTGATCCTTGTCTGTGTGTTAATGTTTATCTGTTTTCATGTAATTGGTTTCCCTCATGTTCCACCCTTTGTTAATTAGATTAAGTTTCAACACCTGTGTCTGTGTGTGCCCCTGCCCTATAAATCCGAGCAGTTTCTGCACGCGTGGAGATCTGACTTCAACCACTCTACCACACTCACTCACGCACATCCACATCTCCTCTTCCTACCTCTCCCCCACTCCCGGTCCCTCGAGCACCAGCCGCCCTCCCGGTCCCTCGAGCACCAGCCGCCCTCCCGGTCCCTCGAGCACCAGCCGCCCTCCCGGTCCCTCGAGCACCAGCCGCCCTGCCGTTGTCCCTTACCCTTTTCCTGGCCAGCTGCGCTACCCGAGTTAGCCATCTGCCAGCTGTGCCGAATGTCTTGTCCTGTGAGTATTCCCGAGCTTCCCGAGTCCCGGTTCCGCGTCTGTTCCTGTTCCCGAGTTTGTCCCCTGGTGTTTGTTCTGAGTCTGCCCCTTGGTTTTTGTTAAGGTTTTGGATTCTGAGTTCTCCTTTTTCAGTGCTAGGCACGGTGTTTTTGTTAGCCGGAGTGCCCCCTTTTTCCCCCAGGTTTTTTTCTGTGTTTATTTTAATAAATATCTTTTTGCATCCCCGCATCTGGCGTCTCTCTCCCCTTTTGTCTCCCTCCTGTTTCCAGCAAGGTATTTCGAGATATTCAGAGTTTTCCGAGTTCCCTTGTGTTTTTCCCCCGTGTATCCGTAACAGGCATTGCATAAAGACGAGTATGCAAATTATTTTGAAGGGGAGGAAACGGAATGAGAGTGGGGGGGCAGTGAGATACATGAGACATCATATGTATCCATTGTTCAGATTGGCCTGTTTTTTGGGAGTATTGACTCCCAGCCACCCATCTCATTAACATTCCACGTTCTGTGTTCTCGCAGTTTAATTCGTACCCATTAACCAATGAAGCCTATTTAAACTTTGCTCCTCCCTTCCAGTGCGAAGTCTGAGTAGCCCCTTTTCTGTCCGCCGGTGTAGACGTAAGGTTCTACTAGCATTCTGTAATTGTCCCCCGCGGCGGGACATAGTATTCACGACGGTCCGTCCGTCCGTCCGTATGTCCCGAATCCTTGTCAGCGAGATATCTCAAGATCAAATTGACGGATTTTCTTCAAACTTGATGTCAACATTTATTAGGGTGATGCCCCGGCGCCAGTTTATTTTGGTGACCTTCGCTTCACTGTCAAGGTCACACCGAGAGATTGCTCATTTTGACACGATTTCACATTTTGTGGCGGGGGACAAAGACACTTGTGGCAAATACTTGTTTGATCTTGTTATCGCACTCACAGTGCCTTTTCTAAATTTGTATTTTGGGGATTGCATGCCCTTTTTTTGCATACTTTATTATAATTGTGCCTGAGGCTCGACTTCAGCCTCCATCATCAAACCTTTTTGCTTTGCTCTTGAATCCTGCAATCTTTTCCTGAATTCAGAGCAAGCCGCATAGTACTGAAAGTGTTACAGGGAACTGTAAGGACTTTTTCTGGGTACCAGACAGGGTGCACAGAAAAATGGCAATTATGGGACTGGATTTAGATGCAAAGATGAAGTTGGCTTTATTATGCCTCTGCTGTCCCACAGCAAAGAGGGGAAAAAGGCTAAAACACAAGCAAACAGGAACTGTGGATCCAGTATAATATACTACTGCACTGGTAAGGTTACAACAGTGCAGTTTAGAAATAGAATAAAGATTAGTTCGAAGTTTAACTCCTTGTCAAACACTTGACACTTAGAATTCAAAAGTATTTCAGTGTATGTTCATGATTTTCATAGAGAAAAAGGGCTGGAAACATAAAAAATCTTCATGAAAATTCAGCATTGAAGTTCTAAAAAGAAATAAGGCTGAGAAATGTAAAATGGCTGGGGGATAAAACTATACATTTCTGGGATCATAAACTCCTTGAGCATAAGGATAATTCATCTGAGCATTACATTCTAAATTACCTACTCTCTAGGAGCCAAGGTGGCTCCCCAAACTCTAAAATCCCTCAAAGTGGTGCTCTGTCAAATCATAAAATGATCATATATTTAACACAATTCAACTTTTGGCGCATGAAATTCAATATGAGTTAATGATTTCCTGGTTGAATTTAGCATGAGTTTATCAATATAGGTGCAGTTGGACAGCAGTGGTCACCAGTAACCTTTCCAAACACAAAACATGCCTTTTCACCCTGATAAAGTTAAGAATTTCGTCAATTTTTTTCAGAGTCCCAGAAGCCAGCACACATATTCATTAAATGAATGGCTTATTTAATGGTCAGAACATTCAACCTGCAATAAAAAGCCAGCAGTTCTCAATTCTGAGCTCGTAACCTTATATAAACCCTTTCCACACCTTAAAAGGAACAAGTATAACTCACTAACTCAGTAATATCTTAAGTATACCTTATAATTACAGAAAAGATATTCCATTATCAGGAAAAATCAGGCAATATTCTACCCTAGATTGAACAGACTGGTGAAATGAACGTGCCAGGGGATCTACCAACGTCCTTGAGCAGTTGACATAATAAATAGCCAAAACATCGGCATTCTATTTAGTTGAATACGGCGTAAATTCCAAAACAAAAAGCCACATTGAGCAAAATGCAACTACAGTGGTAGTATTTCTTCATTGAATCCCTCCTCCAGAGACAGATGTATGTAGTAGAAAGAAACCCTGCAGTCCTGTTTCATTCAGAATAATTCCCATTGACCATGTCCGCACTTTATTTAAATCTCAGAAATATAACTGAACACTTCAGGCCGGTTTTAGAAATCTTTTTTTTTTCTTTAAATCACGTCATTTTCAGCTGCGCAACTGTGCAAGACAATGCAACCTACCTTGCTCTTACGCAAAGGCTCGTATACTCTTCTGAGATGAGCTTAAGTTAATAATGATGATTGGCTATCAATATGAGTTCTTAGGAGGATAGAAAGGAGCACTGAATTTGTTGGAGGAATCCATGCATAAATACATGGAAGGGAACTATGCATTTTTGATATGTGATGACTATAATTGATAGTAGAAAGACAGAATCAATACCATGTCAAATCTTTGCTTCAGAAAACTTAGTGTTCCTCATTATTAATTGGGATGCCATTCGCTCACTGTAGCTGAAGTTCCCCAGCAGTTCCTACTTCTTAGCTCGCAACCATATATAAATACTTTCCACACTATAAAAGGAACTAATATAACTCACTAACTCAGTAATGTTTGAAATATACCTTATTATAACAGAACAGCCATTCCACTATTAGGAAAAATCAGGCAATAGTCTATCCTAGATTGAACAGAATGGTGCAATGAATGGACCACGGATCTACCGAAGTCCTTATGCTGTTGGCATAACAAACAGGCCAAAACATCGGCATTCGATTTAGTTGAATACGGTATAAATTCCAAAACAAAAAGCCACATTGAGCAAAATGCAACCACAGTGGCAGTATTTCTGCATTGAATCCCTCCTCCAGAGACAGATGTACCCGGTAGAAGGTACCCTTCAGTCCTTTTTTATTCAGAATAATTCCCATTGACCATGTCCGTGCCTAATTGAAATCCTGTCAATGTAACTTAACACCTCAGGGTGGTTTTGGAAGTCTTTTTTTCTTTAAAGAGCATCATTTACAGCTGCGCTACTGTGCCCAACCTTAAGAGAATACAACCTACCTTGCTCTTACACAAAGGTTGTTCTTCTGATTGTCCCATCAGTGTCTTTCAGTTATTGTGGAAAGTTTATACACCCTGGCCTGGATAAGAAATGAGTTAATCAAGACATCATTACTGGGGAAGCTAAAAAAGACTATGTCAGCTGGGGCACATGCGTAGAAGAGTCCAGTACATGCAATGTGATATCAAGGGAGTAGAAATACAAACCCCAAGCTTATGAGTTCGTGTGGATGGCCTGTAAATGCGAAATTGCAAGAGTAACGACATTTATCTTTGCCAAAACCCACAAAGAATAAATTATACTATCCATCTATATTTTTTTGGGCGAAAATACATTGAAAGTGTGAGTAAGGTAAATCGGTGAATTTGTGGTGGAGTTTCAATCTGTTTGTTTTGATTCTGTATCTGTCTGGTTTCTGTATTTATTATTTTTCATGTTTATTCATCCATTCCATTATTGCATTGCACATTGTCTCCCCTGTAATGTCTGATGTGATTTGTGTTATCATGCCAGTGCACTCCCCTGTCTGCGTGTAGACATGCTTTGGGTGATTTTGGAAGTTTTCCAGTATTTCACGAACTTCCTTGAAGTCTCATTTTACCTTCCTTCCCGCTTTTCTGAAATTACCATAGTAATTTACTGCTAGACTGCTTAGTTCAGGGGTGGCCAACCCTGGTCCTGCAGAGCCGCAGTGTCTGCTGATTTTTAGTGTTACTTTGCACTCGACTGATGGATTAAATTAGTTGATTACTCACTTAACTGATCTCACCTGGTATCTCAGGTTTAATTTGGCAATCAAGCAATTAATTTGGTACTTGAGCCAATCAAGCAATTAGCAGGAACAACCCACAAGCCTCCTAGAACCAATTAAGCAGACTTGCAAGTTGTGAAAGATTTGTCAATGTGGTTGGATATTTAGTGTAGTTGTAATGCAGGCAAAGTAGAATTACAGAGTACAGATAAAAGTTTATAGAGCAGGGGTGGATAACGCTGGTCCTGTATGGCCAGAGGGCGTGCTGAGTAAGGTTTTAATCGGGTGGAGAAAACCAAATACACCAGGTGATATAAGTGAAGGGTATAATCAATTGCTTTAATTTAACAATCAAGTAACATTAAAAACCAGCAGACACTGCGGCTCTCCAGGACCAGGGTTGGCCACCCCTGGCTTAGTAAGTACTGGTAATTTTACTGTAGACCAATCCTCTTGTCTGTACATATACTAACCAATTAACATTCACGTATTTTGATTAGGTGTGTAGATAGCACTGTTTACTAATATAACTAACTCTGCCCCGCTCTGATCTGTTCTGTAACTCCGCCCCTTTTGCGTTCCCTGTACTCCATTTTGACTACAGCTCACGCACCTCAGGTGCACTTCTCTCTCGGTCCTGGAATCTTAACTGTGCACTTAGAACTCCTTGACCGGAGCTGTTTATCTGTCATAGGTTGTCTGCGTGGATCCTGTCCACGTTTTGTTTTTTGCCAATTGTTTGTGGTTTAGGACTTCCCCTTGTGTGCTTACCTCTGTAATTAGTCTTATCCAATTCACCTGTTCCCTTCATAGCATGTTACTTCCCTCTTGTCTATTTAAAGTCTTTACTGCAGTTCATTCCTTGTCAGAACGTTGATCAATTCACATCTGTGCAGACCTCCTCGTATGCCTTTTGTTGATTGTTTCTTCAAGACTGTTTTGCAAGACCTCGCGTTTGCCATTGCCCTTCTGTTCCTGTTTTGCCTTTTTGGGTTTTGACCTATTTCTGTCTGACCATGTTTACAGTTTTTAGATGTCCTGTGTATGACCCTCTGCTCTGGATTACGACTACGATTTTGGCCTGCTGTCTATGTACCGTCGCACTTCAGATTTACTGGTTTTGACCCCGGCTTGTCTAATCGACTTTGCTTTTTGGATTTCGTTTTTGGCCTGGCAATTCTTGTGTCTTCTGACCCCTTACCCATTTTGTGATAAAGGCTTACGATTTTTGGATTATCCCTGAGTTGCGACTGGCTCCTCTGAGTGTATCATCACACTGTTTGAATTGCATGCATCCTTGAGACGTTTGGGGAAATTTTTATCAAGCAACTGTCATTAATGTTGGCAGAACCTGTTTGTCGCGAGGTTTTGTCTCACATGCAGCTGTCATAGATCCTTTTGCAACCGCTTCCAGTTCGACGGCCGCTATGGGACGACATAACAATCAACATAGACTAACTTAAAAGAAATAATTATGCGACAAAAACCCAAACCATGACAAACTGATGCTACGAACAGGTTCTATGATCAATAAAGACCGTTTTTTGGGAAAAATTTTCATCAAACTTCTCAAGGATGAAAGCAATATAAACATATTGAAATGCTTACACGAAATCTCTGAAGATCTTGAAATAGTTAGCCTAACGTTTTTCGTTTTGTCACGCGCATGCGCCCCGGCTGACATAGACCCTTCAAGTGGGCATGAACAATAAGGCCTGGGACATGCTGGATGAGCATTGCTGTTGCGTGGCATTACCTCTTGCTTTTTATTTCAGCGTCCATGTAAGCATGTTAGACCATCCGCACTGAATGTATGAGACGCTTGTGTCATGCGCGGTCAACCAAGGCTGCTGCGTCGTTTCTTCTAGAGATTCGGAGTCTCGCTTATTTTTACCGTGGCATGCCCACGGTCCTGGCAAAACAGACCTGAAAACATCTGTCAGGAGGCAGTCATATCAAAACAGATACCTGCATTTCACCACATTGCTGAGGGTGCGTGTCTGTTATAAGCATGAAACTAAATAAATAAACTCAGCACTTTCGGTATGTTTACCACGTTAAAAGCCTTTGTATATGGACAGAATCCATTCAGTTCAATCTAGGAAATAATTCCTAGAACATGCAGGGGGAAATTCGTAACTTTTTATATGTCAAATGTTATAGTACCATCATTTTGCAAAATATTTAAGAAATTTGTCATTCTTATTTTTTTAAAGTTTTACTGTTCTTCTACTTGTTTTCTTTTGATTATAGATGTTCGAAAGATACTATGGGCAAGTTTACTGAGTAGTTTGCACATCAGGCTTAGCTGAGGAGTTTAATTCATATAACTCCTGAAAAACAGGGATGGGACTGAACTTGCCCATATTCCAAACCATGTTCGAGCTCAGCTTGCTTGTGAATATTCAATAACTGGTCTGAGTGTGCTATCTAGTGATAGAATATTGTAACTGCGTGCATAAATTTGCAGCTCCATGTCCACTGGCAGACACATCTGCACAAAGGGGATATTGGACTGGGAGGAGTACGGGCCTGAAAAGTCTGGGTGTCCGTGTCAGTTTTGTTTTGTTTTGTTAATTCAGGTTTTTCAATTATTGTCTTGTGGCTTTGCCTCTCCCTCTTTGCATTCCACTTGCCCTGTCTGGACCTGTTGCTTATTGTCAATTGTAGTCTTGGCGCTTTTAAAGAGGTTATGGGAATTAATTTTAACCCTGGAGAACCCACGGGGTCAAATTTGACCTCACCTAATTAGCCTCTACCCTACATAAGCAGATGTCAATTTTTATTCTTAGTTAAGCTCAGTTAATATTTTTCTTGAGGAAAAAAGATGTTTTGGGTTCTCCAGGGTTAAAATCTCTGAAACCAAGTTCAGTTCGATTATTGCACCGTCATAAAACATTCTACGTTGAAATTTTTCCAAAATATAACCTAATTACTGAGTTATGGCCATAGCAACGCACTGAGCAACCAAGACAAAAAGCTTCGGCCATCTTCAGGAATTTCCAGTAGTGATGTCAATTCAAGAACAGCCTCTTTGCTTACTGTGCGGCATTGTGTATGTAGCGTGCATGATGTGTAGTCAGAAACGACACTCACCCTCGACTCACCATATAGTGAGTACGATTGAAATGTAACTGGAGTGTGAGAGAGAGATCGACCTACCTCTAACCAAGGGAGCGGTCCCACTCCTCGCCAGGTGACATTCACAAACGCCACTCGAGCATAGCTGACAGTAGTGGGCACTGGGTACCACTGGCGGTGTGTCGACTGCTGTAAAGGGACGCTCAATCCTCACCCCTCAGTGCTGAATAACCTAAACCTGTCGCGGTTTACTTTTCTTGATTAGAAAGTTTCTCAGACTATTTGGTAAAACGAAAATGAAATGTATTTTAATAGCATTGCTTCACAAAATTGAGGCGTTGCTTTCACACATAAATGACGACGTAAATATCAGCATGTCTTCATAAATTCTGTGGTTGAGCGGCTCGCGAAAGGCGCAGGACAGCCCGCGAGGCTCACAAAGCAACAAGCTGTGAAACGTGCCATTTCCTTCTACATTCAGCGGTTAAGAACGTAGAAAAGAATGGAGTCTCGTGACTTACAGCTACATGAGCCTCGCAGACCGATCCACACGCGCCCCACGAGCCGCTGAGCGCAGAATTTTCCAACCCATCTGTAAAGAAAAGCACAAGAAATCCGAATGTGTGAGAGTTGACAGATATGCGTCATTCATGAAAACTGGCCACACCTAATAATGTTGAGAGTTTTCAGAGTTTCTGCAAGGGTAATTTAATGAAATAAATTACAATCCATGTTGGATTGTATGTTGTATTCTTGAAATGACGTCCCACTTCCTTATTAGTCAATTTCCTGGGAAATTTGAATGATCTTCGGAATTGTACGAATAAATGTAAAAAAAATGCGTTTAGAACACATTTTTCTCGCATTTATTTCTCACGATACCATTTTTTATCTAGTCAGAACATAAATAACAGGATTCCAGCAATTTCATGTAGGACTTCCCATAACCTCTTAAAGTTCTTGGCCCTGTGCTCATCGTTGCCAGATTGTTAGACAAGCTACAGTGTTTCAAACTACGTTCTTGCGGATATTATCGATATTTATGTTCCCTGTTACATAACATCTGCCCTTTGTTGGCTGTTTCCCTGTTCAATTTCCCTCCATGTACAAGTCATCATTCATCTTCCTTTTGTCTTCCACATCCCTTGGATTGACCAAAGGGAATTGGCGCTGGACTGGATCTCTGACTTGACTCAATCCACCCACCTTTACACAGTATTGCTGCTGCCTGACCTCTGCCTGCCCACTGACTACACCCTGCCTGCCCTTTATTGCTTAGTTTGCCATTGCCCAACCTTGGACTGTTGCATTCTTCAACAAAAGCGCCATCCTTTTCTACTTTAGATTCTGCTCTTTGCTCCCTTTCTGTGTCATGTCCTGACATTCTGCAGCTCATTGCACCAGCCACTCATAAGCCAGGACATACCTAAGATTGAACATTAGGAGTGGAGTTACTCTATAACTTTATATAAACTGGTGGCATCACATAAGTTATTTTGAACGCAGAGCTCAGATATAACTGAAAATGTATACCACCTACCTATCCACTCCTTACTAGGTGCAAAGCCACTCCTAAATCAATCATTGCCATAGCTGACCAACTGAAGACTACAAAGACTGATATTTTATTATCTGGATAAAAAATTTCTCTCAAATTACCGACCATGCATTCTCCTCAATAGATTGCATTCCTTTGAAATTCATGATGACTTTGACATGCACTTTTGATTCCACAGGATTTGCATGGGGCACAACATCCCATTGAATTAATAAATAAGTCATGTAGATGCATAGCAAACCAAGTTTATACATTAAATCAATACAATTATCATCTGCCGCATATCAAAGAGTGGTGGAGGTGGCTCCCTCAACTAAATAACTTTCCAAAGATCAAGTACAAACCCCAATTCCAATGAAGTTGGGACGTTGTGTAAAACATGAATGAAAACAGAATGCAATGATTTGTAAAGCTCATAAACCCACATTTTATTCACAATAGAACACAGATAACACATCAGATGTTGAAAGTAAGACATACCATTTATTGCTCCTGATACCATTATTAACAGTTTTTAATAGTTTTGACGTGCTTGCATGTGACACGAGTTTCTCTCCGCACAAAGGAGTATCTCCAGATGAAGGAAATTCAATAGGAATATCTTCAACACCTCAAGAGTGCAGTGATGATTATACACCACCACTTTCATCTAAAAGGGGTCCTAATATATTACAGTGCCTGACAAAAGTCTTGTCACTTATCCAAGTTGTAGGAACAACAAATAATAACCTGACTTGTAGTTGATCAATTGGAATCAAAAATTGGCTTATATGAAAGGCAAAGCCCTCTAGATTATGCAAAATATGCCAAAATAGAGTTTTGTGTCATTAATTGCATTTTATTATTTAATTAGTACAGAAACGTCAGATTTTGATTGGACAAAAGTCTTGTCGAATTGAAAAAAAATGTGGAAATTATACATACACTTTATTTTGAATACACAAATATGCCACCATAATATTAGAACATAAATTCATGGTGGCTTGGAAAAAATAATTAATATTGTGTCGACACCCATGAGCTTGGAGGACTGTATCCATACGTCTTGGCAATGACTGAAATAACTTGATGATGAAATCATCTGGAATGGCAAAGAAAGCAGTCTTACAGGACTCCCAGAGTTCATCAAGATTCTATGGCTTCATCTTCCAAGCCTCTTCCTTCATCTTACCCCTGAAATGCTTATTAATGTTCATGTCAGGTGACTGGGTCGGCCAATCCTGGAGTACCCTCACCTTCTTCGCTTTCAGGAACTGTGATGTGGAGACAGAAGTATGAGAAGGAGCAGCAGTAAGAGTCGGGCAGCAAGAACTTCTTGATGTTTCAGGCTGTTGATGTTGCCATCCACTCTGCAGATCTTTCTCACCCCCCCATACTGGCTGTAACAACAAACCATGATTTTTCCTCCACCAAACACAAATGTTTTCTGGGAGAATCTTGGGTCCATGAGGGTTCCAACAGGTCTTGTACAGCGACTGGGATGCAGTTCAATGGATGATTCATCAGAAAAATAAACTTTCAGCCACTTTTCCAGTATCAATCCTTTCTGCAAGCTGTGGGCCTTGGCAAATGCAATGCAGGTTATTTGTTTTCTGTTTAATGCAGGCTTCTGTGTTCTAATTCGGCCATGAAAACCACTTTGAGAGAGAATTTGACAAACTCTTCTTGTAGATATCGGGATTTTTGGTGAGAATTCCTAATGTAGCTTTGCTGTAGTTGAAGAAGGGCTAGCCTTGTACAGTTGAAGCAACAAACCGACCTTTCAAACAGTTGTCATACCGGGGTCTGTCTGACCTGCACTTGCCACGAACATCACCAGATTCTTCAGATATTTTTCTTATCCCCTCCACTTTTGGTCTGTGGTCGAATCTTTGGCATGTAGTCAGAGGTCTAGTCGCACCTCATATGAAAGTCTGGTGTGCTGAAGTTATTTCTATACACAACTAGGAATGCGTTAATTATAGTATTTGTCATAGGTTAAACTCTAATCTGTGATTTGTAGCATCATCTGAAGAGACGACAAGACTTTTGTCCCAGCAAAAACACGTTATGGGCTTTGCCAGGCTGTGAACGTCAGAACCCTTTTTGACGGTTTCAATTTGCACCAAATTATTAATGTGAAAGCCCTTGACATTAAAATGGACCATTTATTATAACAATTGATTGGTTAGAAAAAAAGTTTTATGCTATTTTTAGTTACTATGTCTTTATGTGACAAGACTTTTGTCAGGCTCTGTACTTCTCCATAATTTTTCATTGAAAATGTACTGAAAAATACTACTGTAAGCTATGAGATCAAAAAATAATAATAATAATGTGGGCAATAAACAAAAACACTGAAAACATAAATTTTTTATAACAATTGAAAGGTGTCGCATTTTTTTCTCATGCATAGCATGAATGCATGTTTGAAGGCTCATTTTATGATTATGATTATGCTCAGGTTTGAGCAGTGTCACAGTTTTAAGCACAGCGGCACCACAGAAGGAGCTCTCTGAGATTGTTCCTAGCAGCATCGTGGCCTTCACATGATGCTGAATACGTTATGCGCTGCCACGGCACTGTAAGAAACACCATTGAGTGTTTCAAAGAGACCAGTTCGCTGAAAACTTGTGAAACGGAAGTTAAGTGTCTGTGAGCTTCAATTTCCGTATATGACAAGCGGGAAAAAAAAATGCCAGTTGACAGCATAGGGATGGGGCTTGTTCCTAATAAACTGGACTAGGAGAGCAACCTGGATGGGTTGGCAAGAATACAGCCCCAGTCTTAGACCCTGATTAAGATTGGATAACTTCAGTAGAAAAACAGGAACAGACTTGAATAGAGTTAACTTGAACTCGGTCCCAGTCCTGCAGCCTGATTAGGAGTGGAAGCTTGTTTGAATCAACCAAACAATTAGAATAACTTCTCGGGAAAAGGCTGTGACTAAAGTGCTGGTGGCATTAGACACAGCCGGAAGTATTTTAGAACTAAACATTGACTAGGATAACTGGCACAAAATTGAGTTTATGATCCAGCAACTTGCACGTGACGGCTTAAATACTTATCATGCTGTAGTTAAGCGCACAACCGCATTGCGAAATTCAGCCAAGGGGAAAAGTCACACAGGACATAACCGAGTCACAGCACAAATACACTTAATATACATGCCATGAGGTTTGTATTTCACTTTTGCAATCCAGCATAAATTTTGCATCTTCTGAATCATTATTTTAAAAATATGTTAAGCACTGCCTCGTGTTAAGCAAATGCTTTTGATGGTATGACATATCACTATATATAGACAAAAAAATTCATCAGTTTAATTCAATTTAATTTGACACAATATAGATTTCTCCAAAAACAAGTACGAATATAGACTCCTCAGAATATACTGAAATCAAATGTTTATTATTTTGGCTTTAGTTCTCAAGCAAGCCAGACCAATCTCTTGCTTTATTCCCTGAGTTCATTAACGGCAATCAGTGGCAACAGTAAAATAAACAGTAGTTACTTTTTGAAATTGATTTGCCAAGCAGTGATCTATTCAGCTGGGGAAAATTTGTTTTGAAGGAGAAGGCAGCACAAGTAATTGATTTGCCAAGCGGTGATCCATTAAGTCTGGCAACATTTATTTTGAAGGACAAGGCAGTGTGCGTCATTGAAATGCCTCTTCGCTACCTCTGTTATCCAACATATTGAATCTGCATATCTGCAAGTTACAAATTAACAGAATAAATAAACAACTCAACACTCTGCTCAGTGTTTGATATTGTTTTGTTTTATAAAACTCACTGGGCTCCAAAATTACTGGCACCCCTGTCTGGCAATGCACAAACAATACTTCTATAAAAGTAATATAAATTCTATAAAATGTACGAAGAGTTTGTTTCCAAAACGCAACATCCATTTTACCCATTTTGAGTGAATCAGCTTTTTCTATGTTGGCGCTTATTGCATTTTATAATAAAATACAAAATTTGACCATGAAAAAATTGACCTAATAGTATAGATTTCTAAAAACGGATTTTTGCACCATGTGTAAGAATCCCAGGGCTATCGCACTATGCTGTTATCTCAATTTTGTCATTTTGGCACTTATTGGCCCTCATTTATCAAACTTGCGTAGGATCTGGTGTAGATTCTGGTGTAAATATCAGCGTTCTCCTGGTGTCACGTCTGATTTACTAAAAGTGTACAAGTCGCTGATTTCGGTGTAAAACTGGTGTCGCGTTGATAAATCTGACGGCAGAAACCATCATAATTTACATCTCACGCCCCTATAAATTCATGCTCCGGGAGGCATAGTCCTGCCCACTTTACAACATGGACTCTCGAAAGACGACAAAGAAGAAAGAACTTCACTGAGGAGGAAATATAAATGATCACGTCCGAGGTGGAGAAAAACAAAATAATTCTATTTGGAAGCCTTAAGAGTGGCATAAAGGGAGCCCAGACGGCTGCAGTTTGGCAAACTATTGCTGCTGCAGTAAACACCGTTGGTGTGGAAAACCAGAGTGCAGCAGAGGTTTGATTTAATTCATTAATAAATGGAAGTGACTATACCAAGCACAAAATTTGATCGAAATTTGCTTTAGACGCACATTTCTCCAATGCCCATACTTATTTTAAGTGTCCAAAGCTAACTTTTTTGTCAACCAAACTTATTTTAAACGGTACTTTCTAAGCGGCACTGGAATGGTCATCAAATGGCGCACTTAATCGTGGCTAAGAAAAAAAAAAAATCAGCATTGGCCACATGTATGAGAGAGAATAACATCAACCTTAATAAATTAAATTTATAGATCCATGATATTATATGTTATATAGCCTACATAATTGACAATCCAAATGCTTTACAAGTAGGTAAAAAAATAAAAGTGGTCAGATTATAAGATTGCGCTCAGGCGCAGCAGCACACGGACCAGTGGAGGCCAGCCTGACTCGAACCTCCAGCTCTCACCGTTCAAGGAGCCCGTGGCAGCAGGGCTCCATCTCCATCATGGTAATATGAGGCAGTCCCCACCGCCTCGATTGGAGCTGCATGAGGGCAATTATTAAAATACAGTCCGCAGGGATCACTCTTCATTGTACTTTTATTAGTATTACTCCATGACATTTTATTGGGTGCCACACAAAACGATCAGCCGCTCGTCACTATCCCGGAGGAGATCTCTGTGCCGTAAGTTCCTCTCATGTCGGACAGAAGCTTTTTTCCCTAACAATAGACGATCTGCCATTGTCAAAATATGATCAATCACGGTCAAAGTGTACGTAGGCTGAGCAACAATAGAAATGCAAGTTAGTTAGTTAGTTAATGTACTCTTATGGTCACTCAGTCAAAATGATCGCAAAATAAAGAAAAGTTTGATGACATGAGTGTAAATGTGCACACGCTTGTAGTAAATTAGATTATCTAAAATAATTACACGCAAAATTATCTTCCAGTCTGCCTTTAATTAACTTACTTTTCTTTCGTTGTTCAGTAAATATCTGACTGGATGAGCATCTGACATACCACACTGCATATCTGCCAAGCCGTGCATTGCGCTTAAGCAAATTGACTGTAATTGTCAGCCGTCTGGAGATTTGGCGTACACCCATTTTTGAATTTTTTTTGGTCTATGCACGTTTGATAAATGAGGGCCATTGTGTTTTTGGAAACAAAGTCTTCATTTACTGATTTAATTAAAAATGAATTTCTTCCACATCAAGGCTTCACAATTAATAGCACCTTTAAAGAGCATTGTAAATAACATCTACCAAAATTAAACCAGGTATTAACTTATTTTAATTTTATATGAAGCTTATTGAAAATTCAATCAGGAAGACACTCTCAAGCACTTCAACATACCTGCTCACTCGTAAATCTCTGCAGTCAATGTCCGGGGTTGTCAATTGAGCTGTCATCTGGTGTAGCAGCTGATCTCCTCTATCCAACTGTGGCACACCGCATTCGCATCGCTAGCCAATCGTTTTGCTCCTTTCATTTAAAAAACGTAATTTCTCTCTGCCCTAGTTCACTCATGCAGTGGTTTGCGGGCCCTTCTCCTCCCCAGTGCCACCCTGCTCTCGCCAGAACTTCTGCACTGCTGCTCCAGCTTTGTCAGCCTTCAGTCATCACCTCCATCAGTGTCTGCACTCTGCGGGGATCTTCCTGCTGCTGCTCTGAGCCGTGCTCCTGCTCTACGAGTCTTCCCGAAGAGTTCAAGCGCCAAAAATTTTTCTTATTCTAACCATGTGTTACTTCCACCTATGCTCAAGGCATAATAAATATTTCCTGATTTTACTTGAGTCTTTCCCGATTGAACTAAGTATTAACCGTTTAGTGATGGGAACCGCATACTCGCGGGTAGCGGCGCTGGTCGCTGAGTACGCACTGCGGACGGAATATTTTTGCATTGACTGGCACACTACAGGGCATAACTGCACGCGTATCTGTTCCCGTATATACACATTTCACGACTGATGGGCCAGGGACCCAGAATGCATACCAGTGTACTTCACACTTGCACAGTGGCGTTGCGAGAAAATTTGGTGGGGCACAGAACATCCCTTCAAAACAATTATTAGTCCTGACTTGTTCTCAATCATTTTCATATTCAACAATAGATTCACTCTGAGAACACTCCTCAAGGTCAGGTATTACTAGTTCTCCCTGTTGAGGTAAGATGACAATCATTCATTTGGACACATAATTTGGTGCATTCAAATCAGCGTTATTCAAAATTGCATACTTTTTTTTCTTTTTAATTTGGCATCTCCAATCCCACGCGAATTTGGTATGCCCAATCCGAGAACTATGTACAAGGCTTGCTCGTATGCAACCCCCTATTACTAGCTCAGGAGAGAGAGGCAGTTTGCGGCTCTCCTCCGAAGCACGCGCCTGTCAGCCCCTGCATCTTTACACTCATTGGTCGAAACTATCGCAAGTTCAGAACGGAGGATACCCGAATATGAGCAAGCTTAGAATCTCACTGACGAGCGCCCGGCTGGCCAAAAGGAGGTGCTTTAGCAAAGAACAAGGCAGTCATTTTTAATTTCCCTTCCAAGCAGTTCATTCCCAATTTGCATCCCTACAGCGCTTTAGCCAATCGTGAGCTGCTCTGAAAAAGCTGCCGACCACTGCTGGTTGGTACGACCGGGGATCAAGATTGCATACCTGTCAACTCTCACATATATGCCGTTAGTCTTGTGCTTTTTAGTGGCATATCACCTTCACACGCTATAGCCAGAAATCTTACACTTAATAACAAAAGTGAATATGGGAAATTTTTATTCGGCAAACAAAATCATTTTTAATTCCACGTCCCACTTCTTAATCAACCCACACTGGACTGAGAGTAAAAGGCAATGTTTCTTTGTAATGCTGATCAGTTATTATTCAGTCAACTCTTATTTTAGAGATTTACACGTGGAACTGAAGTACTTGTGCATGGACGTTTTTCACTTTCACAGGCGTTATGGTAGATTTCACCTCTAGTAACATGGGAACCAATCACGATACTGGACTTTTTTCCCTCACGGTTTTCTTTTCTCAGGGATTGGAAGTTATGAAATTGCCTTAGTAATGGTTGTAAAGGACAACACTAGTCCTTGTATGTGTTTATTTTGTTTGAGTAAAGTATATTAATGTGTCTCATTTACATTCTACATTCTTATTTACAAACATTAATTATTTGATTAAATTTGTTCTATTTTATATGTGCTTTAAAATAGTTGGTGTATGAAGATGTGAGTGATATTGTATGTGTGTGAATCTTGTATGGACTTGGGGTGATGAATTTTGTCCTTTGTGTGACACCGTAGCTCCACAAGAGGGAGACCAGTAAAGGTAGCCAAACAGGTGTGTGTGATTAGGAAGCTGCTTTGTTTGAGCTCAAGCTACAAAAGTTTGATCTCCAGGCTCCAGCTTATTTTATGCTATATTTGCACACAAAAGGAGACTTTGACGCCTGTTTTAACAACAGCAGAGAAGATTATTAAACATTTTGCATCCTTGGTGAGCGCAGTGAGGTATGTTTGTTTATCTTGCTTCGTTTGAAACATTTCATCTGTACTTGTGACTTTGTATTCATGTGAAACACAGAGTAATGAGTGTTTGATATTTTAATGTTGTATTAATGCAAAAATATGAAGATAGTACTGTGGGAACTGTATGGTGATTTGTTTGTTTTATGTTTGTACACCCAACAGTTTTCACGGTGCTAAGGTGAAGATGATTCTGCTGCAACTAAAATAAAAGACACCTTGTGCATCTGTCGAGACTCTCTTTGGGGATCCAAGGGTTGCAACAGTGAAAACTCAACGCTACATCTGGGTCGTTACTGCCGGTTTCGTTTCGGAAGACAAAGCCTGCTGTGTGTTACCATCTTAAACAGAGACTGCAGATGCGGTGAGAGAACTCTTTTGAAAGGACAATTTCAGACTAACTGAACTTTCTCGGCGCAGTCCTGCACCTGATCCAAGCAATGGGTACAGTGACTTTGGTTGTGAATGAAGATTTGACTTAAATGCTTGAGAAGACATGGTTGTCTAACATGCTTGAAATGCTTAAAGTAAAGTGAATGTTTAATGGCTTTATTTCAAATGCAAATTCTTAATGTTTGAAATTACATGGTTAAGAGAAGCCTTTTTTTTTTACATTTTGAATTTAAAGCAAGCAGCTCAGGCCCATGTTATTGAATGCAGTTTAACCAGTAGCCTAATGATTTGTGATGGGGCCCATTTTCTCCTCTCTCTTTCTCTAATGCTCAGTGAGGTGCAATACAATACTCAGTAAGACATAACATTTCAGTTTATCACTTAGAGGTAGCTGTAATCACAAAGTCATAAGTTAAAAATGTCAGTGACAGAAGAAAAGGGTAAATCCACTGGTGAGAGAGATATCTCTGAAGAACCTCCAGCAGGAGAAGAAAAATCAGTTGGCGCACAAGTAGTCTCTGGTACTCGTGAAAGGCAACTCACTGAAAGAGGCCAACAGATGCGTACAGAACAAGCAAAAAAGCATGTAAAGGCATTCTTAAAATCTTATGATTCCTGGAAGGGGATTGCAAAAGAATGTAGGAAAAGTCTAAAGCAATTCTGTTCAAAGGAGGATCTTGATAAAATAAATCAGTACATTCAAGGTGGATATGACCGTGTACAACAAAATTATGAGCCACTGCAGCGCAATTCAACTAACACTCCAGATGTTGTGCGGAAAATGGATGCTTGTAATACACTGACAACAGAAATATGTGATATAGTGAGTAAACGAATGGAAGTTGGCGTTGCCCGTGACACCTTTAAGGCAGAGACTGAAAAGCAAAGAGTGAGAATGATTCTAAACAGAGATGAATACAAATCCATTTTAGGTGGGACAAACACTGAAAGTGTCACCTCAGAAGGGCTTGAAGGATTAGATGATGTGTCCATTACCTATTCTAAGGCTTCCAGTAAGCGAGCAGATGCAGAAGCAGAGCTCGCAGCCAAACTAGAGCAAGCAAAGTCTATGCAGGAGATACAAGCTCAACAAAATAAACTGACTAAGCTGGAAAGTGATTGGAAACTTCATGAGTTACAGGTGATGGCAGAAATGAGGCAAAAGCAAACTGAAGTTGAGTTGAAACTAGAGGAGGAGAAATCAAGGCTAAAAATTATGCAAGCAGATATGGATGTCAAGGTGGCGGCAGCTCGGGCTCGAACATATGACAAAATTGAAAGTGGAGTAGAAAATGAAGTTAGGGAGCGCCATGAATTGGCCTCTGCTAAACCCACTACAATTATGACTTCAAATCAACCATTGAGGGCAGGAGCCAGAGTGTTGCAATCACAGACGCCATCTCATAGTGAAACAGCCGGATTGGCTGAAGCAATTGCAAGTTCATTAAGCTTAAACCGCCTTCCTGTTCCTGAACCTACTGTGTTCTCTGGTGATCCTTTGAAGTTTGTTGACTTTAAAATGTCTTTCCTAACTTTAATTGGTAGAAAACCTATCCCTGCCAGTGAAAAGATGATTTATCTGAAAAGCTACCTTACAGGAGAGGCACGAAAAGCCGTGGGAGGGTTCTTCTACCGGATCTCTGAGGATGCATATGAGGGTGCCTGGGCAGTTTTAGAGGATCGCTATGGGAATCCATTTGTTGTACAGAAAGCATTCAGAGACAAACTTATAAAATGGCCTAGGATTAATTCAAATGATTCTTCTGCATTAAGAGAGTTTGCAGATTTTTTAAAAAGCTGTGCAGAAGCAATGCCCCATGTTAAAGGACTGGCCATCTTGAATGACTGTGAGGAAAATCATAAGCTCTTGAAAAAACTGCCAGATTGGATTGTACGCAAATGGAGCAGGATTGCTGTAGATAAGCTTGATGCATCTGGAGAATATCCGACTTTCAATTGCTTCACAGAGTTTGTGTTAAAAGAGGCTCGCATAGCCTGTAATCCCATAGCCTCTCCATTCTTTCTAAGCTCTAGAACCCCTGATGAGAAGCCATCTAAAAGAGCAAAGGCTCTCAGCACATGTGCTCAGTCAAAAGATCACACATTAAAGGTCTCAGAAAGTGTGTCATTTCCTAGGCCCAGGTTGCCTTGTCTCATCTGCAAAGAAGAATCGCATGGCATAGCCAAGTGTCCAGTCTTCGCTGCCAAGCCTATGGGAGATGAAAAGACATTCATACATCAGAATCATCTTTGCTTTGGATGTTTACGCAAAGGCCATATCACCAAAGACTGTAGGACAAAGCATATCTGTGGGGTGTGTGGCCGCCGCCATCCGACCTGTTTGCATGATGAGAGAGGGAGGAAACCAGGAAAAGTCGTGACGAAAGGTTCTACTTTTACAGAAGGACAAGCATCTCAGGAGATCCATAAAGTCAACTCCCATGCTGTCATTAGAGAGGCATCTGCCACTTCAAGTATCGTTCCTGTTTACCTGTCATCTGTAAATGAACCTGGAAAAGAAATTCTCACATATGCTCTTCTTGATACACAGAGCGATTCAACTTTTGTCCTGGAAGATCTTGCCAGAGAGCTGAATGTAGCCACTCGACCACTACATTTGAAGCTCAGTACAATGACTGCTGTAGATACAGTTATACCCAGTCAAAGTGTAGTTGGCCTGCAAGTTAGAAGTTTCCATAATGAAAATTATATCCTGTTACGGCAAGCATATACACGTGACTTTATTCCTGTTGACAGATCCTGTATACCAACTATATCTACGGCTTTGCAATGGTCTCATCTTAAACATCTGGCACATGAATTGCCATCACTTCAAGACTGTGACGTGGGCTTGCTGATAGGCTATGACTGTCCCTTAGCTCTGGCGCCTCTAGAGGTCATCATTGGACATGAAAATGAGCCATTCGCACAAAAGACTGAGCTGGGATGGAGCATCATAGGGGCAGCAAATCCACATCTGGACAGACGAGGAAACCAGGGGTTCGTGCACAGAGTTGCAGTGAAAGAGATTGCCATGCCAACCGCTGCAGATATTCTGAGAGTTCTGGAGTCAGACTTCAGTGAGAGAAATTCAGGGAGCAAACTTGTTTCCCAAGATGATGTGCACTTTATTCAGCTCCTTAGTGAAACCATTCGACAGAGACCAGATGGCCATTTAGAGATGCCTCTTCCTTTCAAAGGCCAAAGTCCTCCCCTACTGCCGAATAATAAAAAACTGGCCACAATTCGCCTTCAGCATTTGAAAAGAAAGTTAAAAGCCAATCAGCAGTTCCATGATCATTACAAGGTCTTTATGGAGGATGTGATCAGCAACGGTGATGCAGAGCCTGTTTCAGGGACAGCAGTTGAAGAGGTCTGTTGGTATATACCTCACCATGGCATCTATCATCCTAAGAAACCTGGCAAGCTAAGGGTGGTCTTCGATTGCTCAGCTAAATTTCATGGCATCTCACTTAATGACACCTTACTGACTGGACCTGATCTCATTAACTCTCTGGTGGGAGTTCTCTGCCGTTTCAGAAAGGAAGCAGTAGCCATCATCTGTGATATAGAAAGAATGTTCCACCAATTCTTTGTCACACCTGAGAACCGCAGCTATTTGAGGTTTCTGTGGTGGGAGCAGGGAGACCTTGAACAAGAGCCCGAAGAATACCAGATGGCTGTCCATCTTTTTGGCGCTGCATCCTCCCCAGGCTGCGCTAACTTTGGCTTGAAGTACTTGGCACGAAAGTATGAGTCTGACTATCCCTCTGCAGCCGCCTTTGTTGCAAACAGTTTTTATGTTGACGATGGGCTTTTGAGTGTTCCCTCAATCAAAGAAGCCTCTGAATTGATCATTGAAGCCCAGCAGTTGTGCAAAAAAGGGGGTTTAAGGCTCCACAAATACAACTCAAATGAGAGTGAAGTTCTCAGTTGTGTGGATGCATCCGAGAGAGCAACAGGTGTTGAATGCCTGAAGTTCAATCAAGACTCTGCCTCAGTGGAACATGTTCTGGGCCTTCAGTGGTCAGTCAAAAGCGACCATTTCAGTTTTAATGTTAATTTGAAAGACAAGCCTGATACCCGCCGTGGCATTCTGTCTGTGGTGGCCTCCTTGTATGACTCACTGGGGTTTGTGGCCCCATTTGTTTTGAGTGGAAAGTGCATTCTGCAGGAGCTGTGTCGCAGAAATGTCCAGTGGGATGATGCACTTCCTGATGACTTGTGCCTACGGTGGGAGGAATGGAAAACTGGCCTCAAAGGGCTGAAAGATGTCTTAATCTCCAGATGTTATTATCCACCACACTTTGACAAGATTGTGAGTGTTGAACTGCACCACTTTGCAGATGCTAGTTGTGTGGGATATGGTGCATGCTCTTACCTTCGATATAAAAATGACCACAACAAAGTCCACTGCAGCCTCGTCATGGCCAAGGCTAGGGTTGCTCCCTCAAAGGTTACCAGTATCCCCCGTTTAGAACTTTCAGCTGCTGTGCTTGCAGCCCGACTGAGTGTTATGCTGAAATCAGAACTGAACCTGAATATTGATGAGGAGTTCTTCTGGACCGATTCAAAAGTCACTCTAGCATACATCAACAATGAGGCACGCAGGTTTCATATGTTTGTAGCAAACCGTGTCCAGTCAATAAGAGAAAATACTAACCCAAGCCAATGGCATTATGTTGATACTGCAGAGAACCCAGCCGATCACGCTTCTAGGGGACTTAGAGCATCTGAGATTCCATTAAGTAATTGGTTGCCTGGTCCTGAGTTCCTGTGGAAAGAGGAGTTACAACTTGAACCCTGTGCACCAAACAACCTCTTGGTTGGCGACCCAGAGGTGAAAGCAGTCCAAGTGTTTACATCATGCACAAGCAAATGCACAGACATGCTCGAGCGCCTGTCTAGAGTCTCATCCTGGACAACACTCCTCAAGGTAGTGGCAAGAATTAAAAGACTTGTCTCTAGACAAAAGTGTCTCACAGATGTTGTGACTGTCAAAGAACGTGAAAGTGCAGCTAAAGTTTTGATAAGCCTTGTCCAACAGCAGTCATTCAGCCAAGAGATCAAATCACTTGAAATGGGGCACAGTCTTCCAAGTTCCAGTCCTCTCTTCCGTCTCGATCCAATTTTGAGTGAGGGCATACTCCGTGTTGGCGGAAGATTGAAGCATGCAGCTCTCAGTGAGGAGTTTCGTCATCCCATAATTTTGCCCAATAAGGGTCACATTACTCAACTCATTCTGTCATACTATCACTCCCAAGTATGCCATCAGGGCAGAAATCAAACTCAAATGGAGCTCAGAGCAAATGGATTCTGGATCCTTAGCTGCAGCAAGCTGGTCTCTAAGTTCATTCACAAGTGTGTGCAATGCCGGAAGCTGAGACGTCCTGTTGAAGAACAGCAGATGGCTGAGCTGCCCAAAGAGCGTGTTGAAGAATCTGCTCCATTCACAAACTGTGGTATGGATTGCTCTGGCCCTTTTCTCATCAAAAGAAATCGCAAGGAGCACAAGAGGTATGGCTTGATACTCACCTGTCTTTACTCTCGAGCTGTGCACATAGAGATGTTGGAAGACCTATCCACGGATTCTTTCATCAATGCTCTTCGATGCTTCATCAGTCTAAGAGGAGCTGTGCGCCAACTCCACTGTGACCAGGGCAGAAATTTTGTAGGTGCCAAGAATGAATTAAAAGAATCACTTAAACAGTGTGACTACCAGGCCCTTGAAAACTTCCTGGCTGAGAAGCAGTGTGAGTTTGTGTTCAATGCCCCCTCAGCAAGCCATGCTGGTGGTGTGTGGGAGCGTCAAATACGCACTATACGAAATGTCCTGAATGCTACATTGGCCCAGAGTGTAGGTAGGCTTGATGATGCCTCTCTGAGAACACTGTTTTATGAGGCCATGGCTATTGTCAACAGCCGCCCTCTGAGCACAGATGGAATAAATGACCCCAATTCTCTTGAGCCTTTAACACCCAACCATCTCATTTTAATGAAATCAAAGTTGGCTCTTCCACCTCCTGGCAAGTTTGTGAAAGCGGATGTATATGGCACCAAAAGATGGCGCAGAATTCAGTATCTGATCGAGCAGTTCTGGAGCTGATGGAAAGGTGAGTACCTTTCTAACATCACCACACGGCAAAAGTGGCATGTTCCCCGACGCAATCTCAAAGTGAATGATGTGGTCATTATCAAAGAAGAAATCCTCCCAAGGAACCAGTGGCAGTTGGGACGAGTGGTGGAAACAACTGAGGATAATGATGGCTTGGTGCGAAGAGTTAAAGTACAAGTGGGGTCCCTGAGATCAATTAAAACTAATTCTCCATCTAAACCCTCGATCATAGAAAGACCAATACAAAAACTGGTTCTGCTTCTTGAAAGTGAATGGTTACAATGAGTGCACACATGCATATACAAACCGCACAGACAGCTGGGATAGACAACTCATTTCATGAACATATTTATGCTTATTTGCACATTTTTGGGTGGTGATTGGTCCTTAGAATTTTGAGAATCATGCATTGTTTGTGGGAACATGACATGATTGGTGGGAGTGTAAAGGACAACACTAGTCCTTGTATGTGTTTATTTTGTTTGAGTAAAGTATATTAATGTGTCTCATTTACATTCTACATTCTTATTTACAAACATTAATTATTTGATTAAATTTGTTCTATTTTATATGTGCTTTAAAATAGTTGGTGTATGAAGATGTGAGTGATATTGTATGTGTGTGAATCTTGTATGGACTTGGGGTGATGAATTTTGTCCTTTGTGTGACACCGTAGCTCCACAAGAGGGAGACCAGTAAAGGTAGCCAAACAGGTGTGTGTGATTAGGAAGCTGCTTTGTTTGAGCTCAAGCTACAAAAGTTTGATCTCCAGGCTCCAGCTTATTTTATGCTATATTTGCACACAAAAGGAGACTTTGACGCCTGTTTTAACAACAGCAGAGAAGATTATTAAACATTTTGCATCCTTGGTGAGCGCAGTGAGGTATGTTTGTTTATCTTGCTTTGTTTGAAACATTTCATCTGTACTTGTGACTTTGTATTCATGTGAAACACAGAGTAATGAGTGTTTGATATTTTAATGTTGTATTAATGCAAAAATATGAAGATAGTACTGTGGGAACTGTATGGTGATTTGTTTGTTTTATGTTTGTACACCCAACAGTTTTCACGGTGCTAAGGTGAAGATGATTCTGCTGCAACTAAAATAAAAGACACCTTGTGCATCTGTCGAGACTCTCTTTGGGGATCCAAGGGTTGCAACAATGGTTTTTTTAAATTTCATTTGAACAATTTAAACAATCATAAAGCGCAAGTTAAGTCACCTGATATGGGAAAAGATAGTTCAGAAGTTTCAAAGCTATTTGTCTTTCATAAAGCATAGACCCCATTTTGAGGAAATTATTTTTCTGTTCTGAAATTAGTCAATTATTTAGTTGCTAACAGATTGCACAGGGAGGGACGCCGTGACTTCAATTGCCAATGGATTATTAGTATTATAATTGGGAAACATATTAACAAAGGAAAATGATTGAGAACAAGCCAGGACTAATAATTGTTGTAAAGGGATGTTCTGGGCCCCACCAATTTTCAGTTCTGGCTACGCCACTGCACTTGCAGGCATAAAGCTCCCTGTCACTTAGGGGTTAATGAAATATACTGAGCCATTGCATCACCCCCTGTTTTACCAGGGTATAAACATTAGGTAATACGCATGCAGTATCCCTTTGACATTCAATACCACGAAGAAAACAAAACTACCGTCAGTCCAAAGGAGGCAGATGGTCAAAGACTTTCATAACTCTGTTAATGGCTGCAAGAAGATTCATAAATGATTGAATACCACTGAGCACTGTCAAAGAAATTATCCAAAAAATTCCAAACATAGGGAACTGCTGAAAACCTCAAGTGTAGAAGAACCAACTGCAATGCACCCCCTCGTACCCTGACAGAGAAGCAGCAAAATCCTCATGAATCACTGTGAAGGAATTGCAGGCCTTGGTGGGATCTTGGGGTCACCAGGTTTTAAAAGGCACCACCAGGCGCCACCTCCACAACCACAAGCTCTTTGGAAGAGTTGCCAGAAAAAAGCCTTTTCTGACCAGAAGACAGAAGCAAGCGCTTGGAGTTAGTCCTGGATGTCGCTGAAAGACTTCCTCACAATGTCATCGTGACATAATCATAATAGTGTTGGACCATTTTTAAGGACCGGCAGCCACCCTGTAGCTAGATGATTGTTAGACATTTAATTGATGTATGAGTCTAAATCTGGCTTAGTTAATCAAGAGACTCGTGTCTGAAATTAGCATACTCTTCATTTAAATCAGAATGCATACTAGCTATTTGTGTCTGCTATTGGAGGCTAATGAGTGTAGTTTAATGCCTGATTGTTTAAACTAGTTGTTTTGTAGCGTCAAAGGAGCACAATTAATGTTCGCTGACAAAATGTATACACTTGTAACAAGCTGCGTCTGTGTTTCCACCTCGTTTTCAGCAATGTGTGTATCTTTTAGATGTATTGTCTCTTTTCATTGATTTGACATCTATTGGGCCTCTCCCTCCGCACATAATCAGTTGTTTCCCTTTCTCTTAATTTGTGCACGTAGCGTATTTTTGCGTTGGTTATGTCTGTGCACCTTGCTGGATTGTCAGGTAGTATTCCACAAAACAACCAGTCATTTAGTTCTCGGTATGTTGTGAATAGTTTATGTTCAAACTTTAGCGCATCTTAAGGAAACCTGAAAACGTAAATGCTCTTTGTAGCTTAGTTATTAGAAGCAAGCTCTCAAGCTTTTCCACCAGTCTCCATAATCTTCAGCAGTCTCCAGGGACAGCGGTTCCTAGGATCGCTTAACGAGACCACGGTTGTTAGGCTTAGTGAAGCCCAGCAATAACTGAAAGCATTGTTCATTTGCACACTGTTACTGTGTAGGTGGAGAGATCATTTGTTTTGTTTTACAAAGGTCATACTGCAGTAAGTTTGAAAATCCACGCAGTGCTGTATTTAACACAATGTGCAATTGATTGATTGATTGATTGAGATCTTTATTTCGAAAATAAACAGCAGTAAATCAAACAAAAACAAAATAATACTAATCAATACTTAATAAAGGTAAATAAGAAAACAAAGGTCCAAAATTGAAGTAAATAAGATGCATCTATCGTCATTAACATGCTCAAAAAGGAGTAGGAAGAAGTAAAAACTTATTTAATCCCACCCCTCATCTCTATTTTATCATAGTGTCTATTTCATTATAATCAGTCAGAGAATAATTTGTTCATCTGTAATTTCTGTGCACAAAAAAAACACAAAATGTTTAAAAATATAAATTGTATACATATACATACACACACACACACACACACACACACATATATGCACACCTGTACACATATATACATATACACACATGCACAATATGTACATGCACACAAACACATGCACACACAACCTCAAGTCCCCTCTTCCCTGTATCTTGCAAAAATCATTTGTTTATATTTGTTTTTAAACTGATGGATGGTTGGACATTGCTTCAAATTCACACTCAGTCTGTTCCATAGCCGTACTCCATTATTTGTTAAGCAAAATTTTTATATTGTTGTTCGACTGGATCTTGTCTGGATCTTAAGATATAATGGCTCCCTTAGATCATCCCTTCCCTCTCTTTCATGAAACAGTTTCTGTATGTGACTTGGTCATAAATTGTTCCTGGCTTTGTACAGAAGTTGTGCAGTTTGTAATTCTTCAATGTCAAATAATTTTGTTATTTTACACATGATGAATAATGGATTGGTGTGTTCAAGATAACTGCCATTATGAATGATTCTGGTGGCTCCTTTTTGCAGTATGAATAGTGCCTCTTATGAACTTTTAAATGTGTTGCCTCATACTTCTGTGCAGTAATTTAAGTAAGGTAAGACCAGTGAACTGAACAAAATGTGGAGTCATTTGGCATCTAAGAAATGCCATTGCTTTGGCCATTACAGAAATGCTTCTAGATATTTTAGTGCAGATGTATTCAGTGTGCGATTTCCAGCAAATTTTGTTATTTATTATCACCCCCAGAAATCTGATTGTGTACTCTTTCTATATCAACCCCTTCTGTCTGTACCTGTACTTAATTATTACTTTTTCTGTTACCAAATATCATAATTTTTGTCTTGCTCAGATAAAGTGATAATAGCCAAAAGTTGCTGTAATTTCTCACCTGAACCAAATATGTTTGTGTCATCGGCAAATAAAATGAACTTGAGTATTTGTGATATATTAAATATGTCATTGATGTACATAATGAATAATGTAGGCCCCATCACCGATCCCTGTGGGACACCACACACAATGTCCAAGCATCTTGACTTGTATTCTCCCATTTTCACAAATTACCTCCTGTTTGTTAGATAGCTTCTCACTCATTCTAGTGCCAGTCCTCTGATCCCATATTGTTCTAATTTATTGATTAACATTTCATGATTTATTGTACCAAATGCTTTTTTTAGGTCAATGAATACCCCAACAGCATATTTCTTTTTATCTATGGCATTAGTGGTTTCTTCAGTCAGTTCAATTAAGGCTTGTGATGTTGACCAGTTACTTCTGAATCCATATTGATTATCACTGAGTAAGCTATGCTTCTCTTTGAAACCGTCTAATCTATTACTGAAAACTTTTTCCAGAATTTTTGAGAACTGTGGGAGAAGAGAAACAGGCCTGTAATTTGTGAAATGGTGTTTGTCTCCAGTTTTGTACAGAGGAACAACTTTAGCTATTTTCATATTATTGGGAAATTGACCAGTTTGTAATGATAAATTAAATATGTGCGTTAATGGTTTGGAAATCCCATGGATTACTTTTTTAACTACTTTCATATCTATTTCATTGCAATCAGTGGATGTCTTGTTTTTACACCCATTCACAATATCTACAATCTCCTTTTCCTCTACAGGCTTAAGAAACATTGGGCCTGATTTACTAAGACTTTTAGCACATGCAAAATCTTTTTGCACAAGCAAAACCAATAACATTGCCCATGATTGGCCAGGGTACTTGCCTTGCACCAATCAGTGGCAATGTTATTATTTTTGCTTGGGCAAAAAGATTTTGCTTGTGCTAAAGGTTAAATCAGGCCCATTGTCGTTGGATTTCTGTTTATTCAATTATCATTTTATGTCCCTGGGTCTTGAATTTCCTCCGCTAGGTTTGGTCCAACATTTACAAAAAATGTTGTAAAAGGATTTAACATAAGATCACACATTTTTTTCTATTGGAGGACAATGACGCACTATTGTTCTGTATTTGCTGGTCTCAGCACTTAACTGAAGCTGCAATTATATTGCAGAATTAATTTTCTCAATTAAAATTCTCAATTTCTCAAATTAATTATCTCAATTATATTGAGAAAAATATTCAAACCCAGGACACCATGTTTGTATGGTCACAACATTACTTCAAATGGAAATATCTATATCGAGTTCATTTTTTATACACATTTCCCTGTTTTTCACATGGACATATTTGGGATTGTCAGAAACCTTTGGATCTCCACTAGAATTTAAAATGGGCCGAAAGTTTCTCAAGTTTGAATATAGCCACTGTATTTAATGGACTCCAATTGGGGGCCTCTCAGACTTTAAAGGTTAAAGGAGCCTATAATCAAGTGATACACCACAAAATAAACTATAAATTAATGAATCAATTAATCATGAAATTTCTTTCTTTCGCTCACACACACACACACACACACACACACACACACACACACACACACACACACAAACACATATGCAAGCCCATGTTATATGATTGAGGGGCCTTTATGGGTCTTTATGAACCATGACTTTCCAGAAATGCCACATAAACAGCTCATTTGTATGTGTGTGTGTGTGTGTGTGTATGTGTGGCAGAGGGTCCATATCTATGACCATGTGAGAGGCCCCTTGAACAGAACTTGATTGCACTTGATTTGAACTTGGTCTTTGGATTTCTCCCCATAAAGTTGAAGGGCCCATATTACATGGTTTATCCACAGGATTTTAGAGGTATTCCAAGGCGATAAAGACCCACTTAAAATGCAACATTATGGTTTGTTTCTTGTGATGTCTTCATAGAGAATTTTTAGGCTATTCCTTCAGTTTGCCAGTAGGACTTTTGTTAATGACAGGAACGATTAGGCCCTTTGACTATGCAACAAGAAATACAGCGTGAATAGCAGTGACTTTGCGTGGGCCCCTGGGCCTGATAGGCCCATTCATTAATCCATCCCTCGTTCCTTAAAATCATAAAGTAAAGGCTTATATAACACATCAATATTAAGCAGCGTACTTTGTATGAATATGCTGTCTGAATTGTCTGTGGGTCACTGAATTCAAGGAATGAATTGAAATGGAAAATTGAATAAATTGAAAAACTGCAAAAATGTGACGTGGTAGTAGTGAGTAAAATAATGATATCCCATAAATGATTTGAAGACAGTTGTCCTCAATAGAAATTATAAGAAGTAGCTTCATAATGCCAGCATGATTCCGCAAAGACTACCAACAAGTATTGATATCCTGTCAGAAGAATGTGGAACACTCAAAAATTTCCATTGCCTCACATGGCAACTTTTCCCTGCCTCCGGTCCCTCCTCCAGTTCTGCCGATTGCACTGCCTCAACCCCCCTCCCTCAGCAGTCACACGTCACTCCCGGTGTTGCGCTTGCCCGTGGCTTTGTTTAAAGCGCGCGGCCTCCCCCGTTCCAGCCCAGTCGGAAAGCACGAGGAACTCAGTAGCGGTGGAAGCTGCGCCAATCTTACTGCTCTCAGAAGCGGATACCGCGTTGGACACCTCAGAATTGCATTATATTACTAAATATGTCTTATACCACCTGCTGTGAAATAACCGAGGTAAGTTAAAAGTGGATGATGCTTGGCACGTGAAATTGGCTGGCGGCTTGATTACTCTGATTAAGAAAATGAATGACGTGGTTGATGGTGGCCGCAATGGAACTAACGTGTCATACTATCTTACGTTATTCCGCTAATTTCCCAGCTAGCGAGCTATCTATCGTTATTCCTCTTGCTTGTAGCAATTTGTTGCGGTTATTTTGGAAGTAAAATTGTCTACCGATCGAGACACGATGAATATAACTTTATTTAAAATGATCGCTCGCTACATTGTATGGCTGTGTAGCTACGTGCTTGCCGTGTTGGATGTACATTCAAAATGTCACCTTTCTAACTTCTCACCGAAGAGAGTGGCCTCTTTGTCATTATTGGTTATTTTTGTCTATATAACCAGCCATCATCCCTTTTTTTAATCAAGTGAGAAAATATGTCAACTCCGAATTTTCTCGTGATGATTGGCTTTGCTACGATATAGGTCAGACGGGACCGTGCGCAGTCAGCATGATGGCTAGCTAGCCAACGAATTGTCGTAGGGAGGTGATGGTTTGCAGACGTTAGCGGTAGCTTGCAGTATAACGTTAGTTGTGGTCTGTATTGTTCACCGACGGCGTGAGGTAACGTGTAAAGCAACGTTGGATAACGTTAGTGAAACACCAGCATGGCAGGGCAGCATCAGCCTCATTTTTGCCAGCGTCACTGGCAGGATTACGCGTGCGTTACCTGCCACACAATCCGTAACCTTGAGGCAAGTTACTTCCGGTAAATGGGCTATGCCTAATATAGCAACTACTTTTTTTTTCTGTGTAGCTGTTCATCTGCTGAGGTCTTGACGAATATTGGAATTTGGCGTTCGTTAACTAGCGTATAGCGACGTCGCCTTCCACAGTGTTCTCTTGGTCAACACGACGAACGCTAATTATTATACGTAACGTAATTGGATCAGAATCTTTCTGGAAAGCGAAATGAGCGGCATTTCATTGCGTCTCGCTTGGTTGCGTTATTGTCAACGCGACGATGAGATCGTTGCGTAGTCGCGGCTGTTGTACCCACCGCTGTCCAGCGGGGAATTAATTGCGTGCTGTTAGTTCGTTGGGTCGTTTCTCCACCTTTTCATGTTGCATATACAGAGCGTAAACCAACCCAACCCATAGGAACCATGGAAATGAGGGGTTTGACCAAAGAATATATGGGGGTAGGGAAAGGAATGCGACGGCGACTGCGATTCGGCGTTCGTGTGCAGAATTAATTTTTACTACATTAGGCCTACTAGAGGTTGAGCAATGTTATGTAATCGCATTTTTGCAGAAACCCCTCGGAACCGCGCACCATTAATTTTTCAGTGGCAGGCGTCAGATAAAGGCACGCCCACGGGGCCGTTCGCGCCAAATTCATCAACTTCGCGCATTTGATTTTAGGGATCGATGTTTATATTTTGATCTAGAGAAACTGTGCATTTGTTCACTGCATTTTTGTGAAAGCTGCTTGCTTACGGCAGTGGAATGGGGCTATGGGGAGAAAGTGTTTGGTTGGTAATATGCACTCCACAAATGAAAGTAAACCTGTGGAATCCAATCCACTAGCATGGGCACTGGATGGAACTACAGTGTACATGGTGGACAGACACTACACACATGCAGTGTAATTCCAGTCTGTCAATGTAAGAACATACTTCTGACGTGTAAAAGCGTATTGTATCGTAGCTAGAAAATATTGGTTGGGTTCCAATTTGTCAGCAAAAGTGTCTTTGAGCAAACTGTTTTCATATTGCAGTCATCGCTTTCTGTGCATTCATAATGCGCTTATTTGCCTGGTTGTTTCAGAAATTCTTTGAACTGCGTGGAGAAGACATTAGACCACGGAATGTTTTACATACCTGTACCTGATAGACGGCTTGAATTTGTTTCTAGCAGTTTCCTTGAATGGTTATTTGTTTCTTTGTGACTAATGTAGGACATCTAGCTCAGCACTTAATGAGCACGCTGTTACTGTGTGAACAAATTGCAACAGCAGAGCTGTCTCAGCTGGAGAGAAATTGGGTCATCATATAATTTTTCAGTTTATTGCTGTGTTTTGACAGCTTGGAGCTCATCTCAATGTACTAAATGTGGCTTTTTATCAATAAATTATGCACCCTTCCCTATGTTTATCTTCCTACTCTGAAATGAGTGTCAGAAGTGCATTAGCTTGGATTTTTATCTGATTTGTATTTCTTGAAATGATCATTGGAATGACACTTGGCTCGATTTTCTTATGTAAACATTATTGAGGATCCCGGGTTACATAGTCAAGTGGCTGACCGTTTTGTGACACTTGTTTCTTTTCAGTGTTATGTCTGGTCCTCCTAACTCTATGCCCTTTCTAATTTGATTGGTATCTGAAGATTTTAGTGAGTTTATGAGAGAGTGACTTCTAAGACTCAGTTAAGGTGCTTTTGCCCTGCCTGTAGTGCGCAGAAGTGTAAGTTTAACTTGATGTCCACCCACTGTGGACAGTCATTTCCTCAGTGCAGTTGGATGGTTTCCAAAAAAAAAAAGATCATGTTTTTTGAGGTTCACTCTGGTCAGTGTCTATTGGTATTTTAATTTTCCTTGTAACACTCATCTTCCTGTTAAAATTTACTGTATCAAACTGCTTAATGGTGATGTAGTCCAGGCAAATTCACTTTCTGATCCGAGATGGTAATATTGATTTTTTTTTTTTGTGTGTGTGTTTGTGACTTCAGTTACATTTTTTAAACTCCTGTTTTTGGGGATGCGCTCCCTTCTGCATTACCAAAGCTGTACAGCTCCCTTGACCTAGTCTTGTGATCAGGAGGTGAGTGAGAGCAGTAATGGTGCCAGTATTGCAGTCATTGAGGGGTGTGCCAGGTGTTACACAACCGGAGGAAACAGAAATTAAATGTACTAGCCTTCTCGTGAGCAGTCATCACGTAATCCCCGCCCAGCCCGACGAATGTTCCAGTTACTTCTGGTGCGTTCCAGTTATGTGCACTCAAATAGTACTATGCATGCATAGCATGCCCTGTTCAGCCGTTGAAAGTGAAAGAATTTTGTCAACTGCCTGTTGCACTTTTTGTTTTTAATTTCTTTTGTCTGCATTTTTGTTTTATTCCTCGTGCTTTGTTCTTGTCTTTACTTGAGATTACATTATAACTGTCAGAATGTGCATGGGTGTACTGTCATACTTGTTAAAAATTAAAAGTAGTGGCTACGTTTAAAGTGATAAGCCCAATTAGGTGTTTTGCAGTTAATTCCGATCATCCTGGATAAGCCATTTGCATTCATACCTGCATAAGTAGAATACATTTTTTTCCCCCCCCGAATCGGCCTCATTTGCATTAGTGTCAGTATCATAATTGCAATACTTATGGTAATGGTTTTCATTTTTGAATCAATTTATAAAGCCAGTAAAAATTCTCGGTGGGGAAAATGGGCAAGTGATTCATGAATAGCTGTTTTTCTAACTCTGGGGAGAGTAGAGACTCCTACAGCATTGCAGAATTATGGAGCAAATATTGTCTGCCATTGCCTGCTTGTGGCTTGACTGTTTTCACTTCTGCATATCTTTGAGTACGTGACTGCTGTCACCACTGTGGTGTCTTTTGTATTGCTTATAGAACATTATGTACCTGCGTAATCTAGCACCTTTGTACTTGGTCTGTGTGTACCTTGTTGGGACAGATTTTTAAGATTGTTTATTATTTAAAGGTTCATTTATAGGAGGAACAGTCTCCTGATGGCTATTTCTCAGTCATCCATTGTGGGTGCATACAACATTTTGGTTTAAAATTTCTTGAGGCCTGCCCACATACAGTCAAGTATAAGTTTAGGGCAGCTGTGAAGGCGAATGCCTGTGCGAACACATTTTGTCACATTCTTAACACATTGCTTTTTTTTTTTTTGGCTGTTGGCCCCTCTCCGCTCAACTGTGTTTAATGGATTTTTCCTGGCAAGGGTCACTATTTATTAGCTTCTTCATTGGTGTGCTTGAGTAAAGACATATCTTAATTATTGCTATCAAAGCCTGAGATTTTATCAACTGGGATGTTGCACATGTTCCTAGGGGTTATTGGTATGATGCAATACTGTAATTTGACTCTGTTCGCCAATCACAGCAGAAAGCTTACTGCTTATTATTTGAGGAACTGAAATCTCTTCACCTCTTACATTTCTTGTTATTTTTGGTCTCTTGGCAAAGTTGAGGTCAAGAATGGAACAAGTGTCCTTGCTGTGTCGGACTGACGCATTAAGCTTCAACTTCTGTTTGCAAAAATGGAAGCTTTTCTTTCTTATTTAGTGTCTTTGGAATTAGTTGGAAAATGAATCATAGACTCATCGCTGGCCCGTTGCACATTCATTGATGCTTAGCAAGACTTGGCCAATGGTTGCTTTTAACCCATAGCCCTGTGGTTGAGGGGAGGGTCCTGCCTACCATCTCTTTGGAAATCAGTTCTGTTTTGGCAGACATGCAGAATGCTGCTTGGGTCTTGTTCTATTGCGGTGCTCGACACTAAGGACTACCTGCTTGCCCGGGCCAAGTAAATATTCATCTTGGGAAAGTGAATCTGTCCCTTCCCTTGCCCAGTTGGGCAAGTTGTTTTTAGAGAGACAATTTTAATATTTTGATCATATTTAGCAGTATAATCCTGACCTGAACTGTGTCCCAGTATGGCTTGTGCAGGGTTTTCCGCACTTTTGAGATCACCTGTCAGTGCTGTAAATTAGAGGGGTCTGCTAAGCGCAGTATGGCCAAAAATTGGCTGTGGGTCTGGGGCCTGTTCCTGCTCAGCTGCCAGGATGTCAAGACACACAGAAATGTGTGAAATCACTTGCAGAATTAAAGCAAAGTAAATCCCATAATCATTGACATTAACAGTGAAATATTCAGAGGAATTATCTGTCAGGAATAAAGTTATGAAGAGTGCATTTCCCCATCACTGCATTCATTGAGGACTAGAGGTCTATCTGGCGGCACGGTCAATCGTAGACGCGGATCAGTCACATCGAAACCGAAACAATATGCACATGATTAAGGGGTCAAGCCTGGGTTCACTCAATTTAAGTACTTCTAAACACTAAAAACACACATTGTGTCAGCTGCAAAAAGCTGAGAATGGAATTTGATTTTAATCAAATTTAATAAGTTTGTTACCATGAAAACTGTACATTATTGGCAAAAAATGTGATCTTGTGGCAACAATATCTCAGAAACTATACCATATTTTCCTGTAATTCTTTTTTTTGAGGCTAATATCACCAGCTATAAAATGACATACTCATTCTTGGTATTTTCATGGGAAAATATTTTGAAAAATTATTTGGTCATAGAATTCTAGAAATGGGTGGCAGAACCTGCCTGGCAGATGGATCATAAATGCACCATGTATCTACCTACCTAAAAATGGCCATGTTATTGTATAGAACATAACAAACTGATGCTATGGTGAAAATTTCAGGGCAATACCTTGAAAAATGTAGATTCTATGCCCGCCACAAGCCTGATAAACTATGAAATTTTGTGATGTGACAAAATCGCATTTTTGTCGGGAAAGGAATGCACTGGAGGCGTTCACATGATGATAATCCACTTAAAAGATGGTTTTTTGGTCTTCAAAATCTTTCAAAACATTCATAAAAAGGTGATTTTAACAAACTGAAAAAAATATATATTTTTCCAAGTCTGAACCTAGTCTTGACCTCTTAAGAAGCCTTTGCTTGCCAGAAACATTAGTCCATCTCACAATTCTTAGGCGCATTTTATAAATTCGCATTGGAAAAAGCAGATGTAAACAGCAAAATGCGAATAAACTTCCTTTAAGTTGCAAAAAAGTTTATTCGCTCGCTTGAAGTGGTTTTTGCCTCATGCGATTGAGTTAACTCGCATAGTAAGGAATGGAAACTGCTTAAGTGGCTATAACTGACTACAATTTGATGTGGCTGCTTTGCTGCCACTGCGTGCATTGGCATTCGAGCCAGTCTTCGTCTCAGGACAGCGTTAAACATTGAATCATTAGCTGAAAGAAAAGCTGCATGATTTTTCTGAATTGCAGGCAACTTGTTACCAATGGAGGCTTTTTGCCTATAAGCATTCTTTTGAAGCTATGCCCTCAGTAGACAATCGCACATGACAAGCCCCTGTGCTTCAATTAACATTACTGGCTAGCTAGCCAAATTTGTAACTCCGTTACCGACCAGTTTTTTTGCCGTTTTCACCCAAAATGAATCCAATGAATAGCCAATTCTATTTTTTGTTGTTTGAAGCACTAGGGAAGACCTACACACAGCTATTTACGTCAGTTTTGTTGCGTGGCATCGCGTGATTCGCGTCGCCTGGTGCGAGCTGGTCTTTTTATACGCCCGTCTTAAGACGGGACGTATTATGTCATCACCGCCGTCCGTCAGTCCGTCCGTCTGTCTGTCTGTTAGCAATTTCTTGTCTGGGGCATAACTCCTGAGCCGCTTGAGCTACATTCGTGATACTTCACATACACGTGCACCATCTCTAGGCGCTGTCGCGCACCATGATTTCGTTCACCCGGTCAAGGTCACTGGCAAAGGTCAAAGGTCACATGGGGCCCAGATGGGCCTTGTCCGGAGCATAACTTCTTAACCGCTTCAGATACATCCATGATATTTCACACACACCTGTACCATCACTAAGCGGAGTGTCGCGTACCATGTTTACGGCCCTTCCTCCAAGGTCAAGGTCACGGACAAAGGTCAAAGCTCACATGGGGCTGTTGTCTGTTGGATATTGGTATCATGTTGTCTGTCCACTTCCTGATCCATGTTCATGACGGGCGTATTATGCACCGTTGGCGGTGCTCTTCTTGCATGTGTTTGCGTCTTTGAATTGCCTTTGAATGTAATCTGTCAGCCTGAAGAACTCCTTTTTGTGTTCAGTGGAAACGCAGCACAAGCAATCGAGCTTCTTGTAAATCTGATCACTCTTTCAACAGATTGTCTGGGAACTATCAACCACTCAAAATGGGGCAGCCTCATGGAATGAACATAGATCTGTCCCAAAATTGAACTTGCTTGAGAGACCACGGTCACTTACTTCAAAGGTCTCTCAGTCAAGTTTGATTTTAATATCATTACCTGCGTATTTAATGAGTCAATAGCTGCCCTCTGGTTAAGTCACCACCACGTTGGCGTAGGCAACGCATTCACTTCTCTGGAACTCTTTAAATTTCTCATAACTGCCCTGCATGACTGTGGGCTTTATTTTAGCTTTTCCCTTTCACTCAATGCCGGCAAGCAGTCAATTAAGTATTTCCTCAGTGGTTCATCAGCCTGCACCAGCTGCTGCCTTGCTGACAAGAAGTAGCCTGCAAAGGATTACAGTGTGTGACTAGTGTAATCATGGGTTTGAAATCATGCCCAGTGTGGGATGGTGAAAGCTGGCTGTGCCCTGTGACCTTAGGGAAGCCTTCTCTTGTTGAACATCCATGGGTGCAGACTTTTGTTGGATTGGTGCCTTGTCTGGAGTGTGAGGTTGCATCATAAGGTTTAACCTGGTGGATTAGTAAGAATGTGTGTGTGTGTGTGTTTCCTGGGAAGTGGTGCAGTACAATGGAAAAATTCAATATAGTACTGAAGGTTTATTTACTGAAGACCCTATGCCAGCTTATAAATTTCATTTAATTTATCAATTGATTTGCTCATGGCTCAATTGGAGCATTTCCAACAGTTTTAAATGAAAAAAAGATTTATAGTAATGGTGGCTGATTTAAAAGTAATCTCTTTTTTTTTTTCAGGTTGCAATGCATGATCATCACAGAAAACTCTGGTCTCTATAGCCAACGGGATCCGGAGGACTTCGTCAGTTGTCCCTGAGTCTGGTAGTTTCTCCTGGTACAGCCCCTGCCCCTTACCTTGTTCACTGCCATTGCTTGGATTGCTCTTGCTCAAGAGGAGTCCCATTTCGTGCCCCTTTTTGTTCCAGTGCATGTTCGGTTGCCCTCTGCTGCCAACAGGACTGTCCTGTTCAGATAACCATCTCTTTTTGGTAAGAATGACGATTTATTGGCTACGTAGTCATATTGTGCAGCATAAATGAACATGCAATGAGCCAAGCGTACACTTCAACAAACTGCACCCCACCCCCTCCCCCATTCAATCTTTTTTTTTTTCTTTCTTTCTTTCCCTAGATTAGTGGACTTCAGTACAGAATTATTGCAAAAATGATTCCCAACGGATATTTGATGTTTGAAGATGAGAGTTTTATGGATTCCACCGTGGCCAAGATGAACGCCTTGCGGAAGAGTGGCCAGTTCTGTGATGTCAGACTCCAGGTAGTTGTAACGGCGATGTGTGTGTGTGTGTGTGTGTGGACATTTTAACTGAATGTGTCTCTATGCGAACTACTTCAGCACCCCAGACAACGCCTGAAGGCTCAGACGGGGTTTCCCTCATTTTCCTCGAGACAAGTGAATCATGATAAATGCATGGATTAAACATCAGTGGCCCTGTGCATTGCCCACCAGCACGTTTCTCAATCATGATCAGATGTAACAAAGTCGGCAGTGAAAGAACGCAACTTTAAAACAACCAGCAACGGCAAAATGCATGAGACACAAAATGTGACCACGTGCCCCCACAGTGCGAACAATATTACTGTCTGTGCATAGTCCATATAAACAAAAAGCACAAGTGTTTAGGATCATTTTACGTTAAACACATAAGTTTTACTTGCATTAGAGGTGTGAACTCCGCGATTTTTGCTGTGCAAGGTCGCTTAAAGATTTCCCCATGAGTAGCTCTGAAAGCGATTTTATTATTCTGCACTTCTCTCGCATTTCTTTTCTCGGGCTGGAAGCTCCGATGACATAAGTTATTCCACTTTTATTAACAATTTTATCTGCTTGCTTATTGATTAAGCAATAGGGGCGTCATTACGTTATACTGCTTTGTGTGCGATCGCGTATGAAGTTACTCTTCACATTATATAACCAGCCAGCCAGCGAGCTAGTTACCGCTTGCCAAGGAAAATCTTGGTATTAATAGTCATATTAAAGCGACAATCTCGTTTTTGCTCGAACTTAACTGTCTACCTGTACTATACATTACTTTATCTGACATGAATTCTGGTGCTTTCGTGAGTCAACTGTATTGCTAGATTATTGGGACGTTATTTGCTTGCGAGCTAGCTCAAGAGCAATCGCTGTTACAGCTAGCTCGGGAAGGTGGGGTGAAAATGAAATTGCCTACGTATAGCGGTTATTTACGAAGATTTTCCTTAACTAGCTAGTTAGCAAAATGGCCATAATCTGAAAGGTGATGCAATACGTGATCGCAGAATGAAGCGGCTGTAAGTGACAGGTCTCTGACCTAACCGCGTGCTAATGTCCAGTTGACCAAAACTTTTAATCAGCCTTGAATGAGGTGGTGTGGGTGTGGCGCATAATCGCGTTGAAAGGAAAGCTTCCTACACAGGTTGCACGCGGTGGGCCTGTTAACTTGTTTTCAGCCAATCGGTCATCAAAACCCACATCTGCTATGGGCCCCTTAGCAGCTGCAAGTTGCGCTGCTGGTCACATGCTCAGTGAGAGCCAATCCGAGTATTCTTGAGTCTGTTCAGATGGGGATTATAAATTTGCTACCGGACCAGCCCGGAGACCGGATGGGAGCGACTCTAATTGCGACATTTGCTCTGGCTTTTTTTAGTGCTTACCAATGCGAAATCGTTCACCGCTCCCGTGTTTTTTGTATTGTTTTGTTGCTGTTAGTCAGGCTGAAACTCTGGTCTTCTGTGAATGTACGTGTGCCCCGGCACGCTTGTAAATTACTTTGCTGAGCCTTTGGCCTTGTTGGAGTTGTTTACTCATAACCAGTTTTCTGCCTCAGAAATTCCACGGAAGGTTTAAGAAAACGTGTAAAACCTGTCTTTTAGTAATGCGGGCAAGTCTTTCATGCATGGCTGTGTCTTCTCTTGTTAGCTTGTCCCCCAACATCCTGTCCCAGCCCTGCTCATGTAACATTTACGTCACATCTTCAGGTTTGCGGCCATGAGCTGATGGCGCACAGAGCTGTCCTGGCCTGCTGCAGCCCTTTCCTGTTCGAGATTTTCAACAGCGACACGGAACCCCATGGGATTTCTCATATCAAGTTTGAGGACCTCAACCCAAATGCAATGGAGATCCTGCTCAACTACGCGTACACAGCCCAGTGAGTATATTTAAGTGCAGTGTAAAGTTTTAGGTACTCTGTGACATTTTATTGTTATTCATTTTTACCCCTCAGCCCGACAAGGGCACGAGGGGTATTGTCGTCCCTTTGGCGGGCGGGAGGCTGCCAATTTTGTCCGGGCTATTTCTCGGTAACCACTTGGGTTAGGAGGTTCATATTGCATATGCGAACTCCCCATGGGGCGAAGGTGTACCTTTTCGAGGTTTCGTCCCAGTTTGACTTTTGATCTTGCTGCAGTGACCTTTGGGGCTGAGGGGTATTGCCCACAGCGAGGCCCTTTTTTTGTTTGTATCCACCTTTGGCAATTTTAAGCACCACTCCTTGATGGCATTCTTATTCAGTCAAAATTTTGCCTGGTTTTATCTCTCGCAGGTTGAAGGCCGACAAAGAGCTTGTGAAGGACGTTTACTCTGCTGCCAAGCGGCTGAAGATGGAAAGGGTTAAACAGGTGTGACTTCTAGTAAATGTGTTTATTTCTAAAAATCTGTGAGGAGAAAGATTGGAGTAATGTGTTGATTGTATCGTTTTCAATGTAATGCAGGTCAAAGAGTTAACAATTTTTATGCTTTCAGTTTAATTTTAATTTAACATACCATCCCAACATTTCCTGATGCCTTTGAATCATTTTTATATGCCCACTCCAGCGGATGGGCGCATATTGCGATTGCCCCTGTCTGTCGGTCCACCCTCAATTTATAGTTCTCACTCTCCAGAGTACAGTTTTTACGGGATTCTTTTCAATTTTATTTTGTGGATCAATGGTGATGTAAAGAAGATCTCTTATGATTTTGGTGACAATTGAATAATTATTAGTCAAATATTTAATCAAGGCTGTCATGTGGGCACATTACCACACTTTACGCAGCCATCTTTGTCAATTTGATAATGTGGGGATATTGTGAGAATTGGCAACTATTGGAGCATTGAGAAAATATTCACAGCAATTTGAAGGTCATCAGTATTATGTATATTATGACCATGCGGCTTTAGGCAAAAGCTAGAACACTAAGTGCAGACTTCTTCATCCTTGCACTGTAACACAGGCTTTAAAACCAGAAAAGACAACTTGTATCATGCCATATCACGATATAAGAACATCTGAAATGCTGAACGATACCTTCTATCGCAATAATGATACAAGATCAATGTATTGCCCAGCCCTACAAGCATGGGAATATTATAATAATCACCAGTTGCTGTGTCCTGTACAGATTTGTGGAGACTACCTGCTGTCAAAGATAGACCACCAGTGTGCCATCTCTTACCGGCACTTTGCAAGCAGCATGGGTGACGGGCGGCTCCTGAGCAAGATTGATGAGTACATCCAGGAACACCTGCTGGAGATCTCTGAGCAGGATGATTTTCTGAAGTTACCCCGACTCAAGGTGTGCATGCGCCCAAAGTCACAATTTTTTCTGGTCAACCTACTTTGAGTGGGCAGTTATTGGGCTCGGCCTGTGCTTGTCAATTTTTTCCAACCTATATGGAGTGGAGGAAAGCGTTGTGTAATATTCCTTTTTTTTTTTAAAATGCATCCACTTCAAGGGATGGTCGTATATTGAGATTACCCCTGTCTGTTAGTCCACGATTTATTGTTCTCTGTGAACAGACTAGGTTTTTTTTTTTTTTTTTTTTTTTTGATTCTTTTCATTTTAGTTTTGTGAGTCAGTGGTGATATGAAGAGGATCCTGACAGTATTTGGTGATTGGAAAATTTTTACTCCATAAACATCATCAACAATGCCTCCATGTAGGCATGTTGCCACATTTTGCGTGGCTGCTTTTTTTTTTTTTTTCCCCTCCAGCGTTTTAACAAGAACCTTGTATAGGAGTTTTTGCATTCCTGAGAAATTTCCTTGCTTGCCATCACTTCCTCGTTCATAGTTAATCTCAACCAGTTTGTGTGTTGTTTTTTTTTTATTAATAATGCAGTTGGAAGTTATTCTGGAGGACAACCTCTCCCTGCCGAGCAATGGGAAACTGTACTCGAAGGTGATCAACTGGGTCCAGCGCAGCCTGTGGGAGAACGGGGAGCCTCTTGAAAAGTTGATGGAGGAGGTTAGTACTGAGGTCCTTTGTGACCCTGCTCTAACCCCCCCCCACCCATCGCTAACCCTCATGCTTGCCCTTCCAGGGAAAATTTCAGTCACGCTGATTTTCTTTTTGGACTTTGTTCCTTTTTTGTGTTCCTCTCCCTCCCCCTCTTTCTTTCAAAGCCTTGCCGTAGAGAATGTAAATGCGCAGTTTGTCCTATACATCGTGAGGGGATTGTCTAGAGGTGAGCTTTTAAAGAGCCCTGATTTGATCTTTTTTTTTTTCCTTTTTTTTTTTTTTTCTTTTTCCCTTTTTAAGAAAAGTTTGTGTGAGCGTCTTTCCAACGTTCTGAGTCTTTATGTGCGACACATTGTGACCACTGCTCTTTTCCTCCATAGGTTTACAGTTGTTTGGCTTGGTGGGTCAATTCTAATGGCTCTTCCTCCCCGTTGATTTATCTCTCCCTTTAGGTTTATTAACCCAAAACTACAGCAGGATTTTCAAGACCGATGGGAAGCGGGAAACCAAGTCCTCTGCGGTAATGAATCAAAAAGAAGCAGCCACAATCCTCAACTGATGCGTCATAATGGCACTGCGCTCTCAGCAGTGCACAAGCCCTAACCCGCAATCTAGTGTGGGTTCCCTCTTAGCACCGCACATTTTGGAAAAAAAAAAAAAATATTATTCCTCTTCCTTTTTGAATTGGCTATAAAACATTGCAGCATGTATGCATGCACTTATTTCACTGCGCCATTTTCTATGTGACTCGTCAGAGGTTTTAATGGTGCGCATGTGCAGTACTTTACATAGGCCAAAAAGTCCTAAATGGCCCACTTAGCTGCAATTCATGGGCCTATTGACCGCCCCCCCTACATTAACGATGGAGGAAAAATGTACTGCTTGTCTTCACTTGACATGATTATAATGACCTGTCACATTACCACACAAAGTGGTTAAGTCTCAGAACATCACAATTTGGTCAGTTTAGCTTGCGTAGCATGCTGGCAATCTACTTTGCTTCATATAAACTTGACATTATTTCAGTTGTTTGCTGCCTATTAGGCCCACTAATCATTTTCTGTTTAGCTTTATTGGTCACACAGGGTTATTGGTTTACCACTGGACTGAACTTCCATCAGAGCAGTGATGTTAATATTGCCCGGCATCAAAATTCTTGTTTCTCAGTTTTGCAAGGATTAGCATATGCAGATTTAATTGCTAGGGTTGCAAACGAGTACTCCTCTTATAAATCATTACTGCTTACGTAATTTGATAAAAAGTAATCATTTTGTACTCCAATATTTCTAAATTTTAGCTCCGTAAGTTTCCTGTGTTATGTAGGGCTATGCATTTATTTAAAAATGGATCATGTTTGCTGCGTCATGCATTTTAACCTCTGAAACCCCATCTCCTGTTAATGTCGGCGACATGGGTTTTCAGTTGTTTGCCATCAGAGGGATAGAAGCCTCCCTCCTTTTGCTCATAATTTCAGGCCGTTTCCATTTAGGATCACTTTATTAACAATCGAACAATTTACTGAATCGCCAGGACCAATACATAAGAGTATAATGACTAAGAAATTAAAAAGTAGGACATGACAGACAACCGATGGGCTACATTGAACGTACATAACATACATTCATAATCATCTTTACATCACGTGTCACTAATAAATGGAAAACTCATTTTTAGCTTACCGGGACGAATGTCCTCAGTTATTGCCATACCCTCTGACTGGCGTTGTCTTGTGACAACTCTTGTTTACATTTGAAATGGAAAACATTTTCTCGGGTGTCTTGACCCAATAAAATATTAGTGCAGAGCAGCATCACTTTTAAGCCTAGTCAACCGTTTTATGAGCTGCAGGACATCACCCAAAAAAAAAATCCTCTGAAACGTCTTTTTTTATTGTGATTCATTGCATTAAACGAATAACCTTTTATTAAATTAACTTTCTTTAACCCCTTTCCACAAGAGCCAAATCTGGCAATTTATGTTGCCCTATTTAAGACTTTATAATTTATGGCTTCACTGAGAGGGGGGAAAATTGCTTGAATGAAGGAAGTCATTTGAAGCAATAAATTTGTAAATACAAAGAATTGAATTTAATATTAATTGTCAAAACAATACAACACAAGCGTACTACATCATAGTGTGATATTCAAAATGACGTACTGGTTGAACCCGAATAAGATTGCTGTCCAAGTAGCCCTCCATGTTCTCAGAGCCCTCTCAATTGTGTGCTGTCAAATTGTAAAATAATCATTTTTAAGACTAATCAGCCTATGACTCAGGAAGCTCAATGTGAATTATGATTTACAAGTGGGAATAGGCTTGAGTTCATCAATATAGATGAGGATGGGCATCAATGGTCACCAATAACCTACCCAAACCTAAAAAAAGTGGTAAAGCCACTGTGCCTGCTTGGACAAACATGGGCAAAATTGAACTTGGCCTAGATTTTCACCCCATATACACGCACAAAAATATGAAAATATGAAAACCTGAGCATTCTTTTTTGTTGACTGCAGCATAAATTATAAAATGGACCATGAGCAAAATTCCACTATATTCAGTATTATTAGCAAAGGCTGCTGATTACTTTGAAGAAACAATATGACAAACAAGCTGCAACAGTATGATTACTATGGCAACGGAGGTAAAAGGAAATGGTTGCGGGGAAGATTGTCTTACTCATAGCTAGCTAACCATCATACTCCACAAAACAATTTGCCTGCTTACTCAAGGAGATGGAATCCATCATTGACTTCCTCCTCCAGAGAATCGATGCTATCGGGCTCAAGGAACTGTCCGGTCCGGTTCTATTTGGAATGACTCCCAGTGTCCGTCAAGATCGCATTTACATCTCAAATGTTACCTGAGCAGTTCTGGGTTGCTTTTGGTAGCGTGTGTTAAGGGGTTTTTTTTTTTTTTTTGCGCTGCTTAATTTTTTCAGTCCTTTTGCCTTATTCAAATGCACAAAGTTGAGAGAATGTGACCTAACCTGCTGTTGCGCAAGGGTTTACATATTTTTCCACAGGCCCGATCATTTTCTGTCAGTTACCATGGGGAATTGGATAAAAACATGTCAGTCAATAAATAATTGGTAAGACTTGAGAAAGGCCATACAGGCCGAAACGTTGTCTGAATAAAAACTTGGCAGCAGGACAAGAGTGTGCGGTATCCTTCGCTTCAAACTCAACTACTACCCATTACCTGCACCTCGTAACTTCTGGAGTGCGTTGGCTTTTCTTCTTCAAAAGTCAATAAATAATTACCAGGAAAGTTTCATGTGGGGGTGAACTATATAGCTGTGACTGCAGATAAACCTGAGCAACCACTAAAGTGACTGCATTTCATGGAGAGACTGAGGTGTGAACTGATCCCTGAAATCTATGAGGGATGAAACTACGTGTGAATCAATGGTTGGGTACCATGTTTCTCATTTCTGATGGCTATAATGGACCGTAGAATGACAGTCAATATAATGTTGAATTCTTGCATCAGTAAGCTGAATTTTTATTTTTTTTTAATAAACTACTAAATTGCCATACTTTTAGGCTATTGTGTAATTGGCTTGTTGCTGCAATAGAAACAGGTTTTTTTTAAATCGACTGCTGGATGGATGCTTTTGGTAAATAGGTTTGGCTGTTTGCAGATCAGATTTTAATTCGAATCTTTATTCATACAATTCCTCGGAAATGGTGTTGGGACTTAGCACGTCCATATTCTAAATTGGTTACGGGCATCACTTCCTGGTGAATATTCAATATACGTTTCGGTTGTTCAACACTGACCGCATACTACGACTAAGTGCATCATTTGAGCAGTATACAATCTGCATCGCTGCGGAAACAGCTTGAATGTAACTGTTTTGTCAACTTGAATACATGCAGGCAGTGGGATAATTCAGTAATCAGGAAAATGCAGAAAATAATGATGGAATAGCCTAATGATTGTGCCTCAGGGGATCATCATTGGTATTCTTAATGCCTCCCAACAGGCTGTTTCATTTTTTTTGGGCAACTTTCTTCAGTGGTCCATTGTATGAAAGTGGTGCTGTGATGGAGCACTCAAATGCAGATATACATGATTTTTTTTGTGGGGACGCGAGTGATTCATTATAATGATTCTGAAGCCGACACGATGGAATACCTAGCACTTTTATTACTGAGGTTCTATAAATGTAACGTGTGGTGCTGTTGGATTGCTGCTAGATCGCCCCGTTTGTTCCCTAAGCAAGTGAAAGAACAAAGTGACTGAAATTTAGTTTTGAAATGCTAATCCCCATTTTAATTGAAGCACAAGATTTGGTTAGATGTAATTCTTTCAAAAATCCATCTTTTAATATATTTTTACTTTTGGAATTTGGACTTTTCCAATAACTCCAGAGTGTAGTAATGTTTGGAATACGAGAGTTGAAAACCAGTCCTATGCAGCCACCACTGGAACCTAATTCTCCAAAAAGTATCGTACTAACAATGTTATTAAAGCCTAATCTTAGTCTGCAACGGTGCATAAATTTTGGGTTTAAACTGAATTTCATAGTACAAAATTGAATGGATACTTGCAATAAAACACAAACTGCAACATTCCAATGTTTTTAGAATTTGATTTGTCAGCATTACGAAAGAAGCTTTGAATTCTGTACAGCCTTAATTTTGAATGGATTTAAAAATGGTGCAGTAAACAACTGCCTAATGCTGCCCACATTGTTTTCAATGTGCAACATTTGTAGCCTGCACTGCATTTAAAAAAAAAGAAGAAAATAAACTACAAAGTGGAAATTCAAGTACTTGCTCTTTTGTAATGGGACTAGTATTCGGTTAGAGAAAATGCTAAATTTCTGCATCCATTTCCCCATTATGAAGTATGCTCACTTAACTTTCAGACTGATTCTGCTATAAACTGAGAGTTTTCAACCATGCCTGGGGACTGTTTGAAAAGAGAATTTGAAAAGTAGAAATGCTATTGCTTTAAGTAGAAGCAATTCGGTAGGTTTATGGAACTTCGATTCATAAAATTTGATTTCTTAAATTGTGGGAGTTGAATCCAGAATAATGAAAATAATTGTAATAAATTTTAGTGGCTACTTTGAAGCTGTACAGACCACACTGGGTTGGTTGTATTTGCCCAGAATGATTTGGAGAAAAGGGCATTTACCATCTTATGGAATGTCTGTGGGTCATTCTGCTGCATGGCACATTCCTACAAATTGTTCTCTTGGTGTCACAGTCTTTCCAGCATAAAACAATGACATTTTGTTTGAGAACTTGTGGCCATTCGTGTCACAATTCTCCTAAATTGCAAGATTGAAAGGCTAGTATTGGTATTTGTACCCAGAATTTAGTGTTCCGCATTGCGTGTAATTGCAGAAGGGAAACGCACCAACCATGCAATAAAGTTCACATTTGCACCATGAACTTCTCAATTTGTAATCTCCATTCGGACAGAAAAGTTTTTTGGATGCCATTTATGAATTCTGAGGTATTTTTGTGCAGTTGATGAAACTGGAATGATTCTTCCAGTCTCTGCGTTGCATGCCAAGCACTGTTTGGAACTTGTAAAATTGTTGTATTCTAGTGTAGTTTGGGTTTTCATTTAGCTGTATACTCTAGCTATGCTGTGAATGAAGGAACTGGATATATTTTCTTTTCCTGAATCGTCCCCGTGTGAATTTGGATGCTGCTGTCTAGGTGACAGTGCTACCAACTAGGCTATGTCAATTGTAAATTTTTTTCAATTTAGAAATTATTTTGCTACTTCAAAATTTGGTTAAAAATGAAATTCTGCTTTGAATTTGGCTTCTCTGTGCATGCCCGTTGCCCGTTCAAGTTTGTCCTAAAATGAAACTTTCCTTTTGATGTCAGAACTGACATTCTGTATTAACTTCAAGAAACCCTTAGAACGAGAGCAGCAGCTGATGGCAAAAGTCTTGGTAACGGATGGCAAGCTCAGGCTGTGCTGTTAAAACTTTGCCCCTCTGGGGCTACCATTAACCCGGGAGCTTGGGTAAAATATAAAAATAAGTGACCGGCGGTTAATATACATGTATGAATTCTAGGACAAAAAAATCTATGTATAAAATTATTCCAACTACCCCTGGCAAGTGACCTCTGGGCACAAGTCACTGGCACTGACTAAACATTTTTACCCATCAGCCCGACAAGGGCATGAGGGGTATTGTCATCCCTTCCGCGGGCGGGCGGCTGCAATTTTGTCCGAGCTATTTTTCTGCAACCACTTGGGTTAGGAAGTTCATATTGCATATGTGGACTCCCCATGGGGGGTAGGTGTGCCCTTTTGAGGTTTCGTCCCAGTTTGACCTTTGACCCTGCAGCAGTGATCTTCGGGGCTGAGGGGTATTGCCCGCTTCAGCGAAGCCCATTTTTGTAAGGACTGCGGTCCTTCGTTTCGCCGAATCAATGCCAAAAGCTTGCGTTCAGCCCTGTTGCTCTATATCTCTATAGAGGGCACGAAAATATTTCCCTCTTGGTTTTCGCGGTGCAAAGCCATCTAAGCTACTGCAATATCATTATGAACTTATAATACTGTGGAATAAGTCTAGGCTAACACTTGAAACGCTTGAAAATGCCCTGACAGGATACGCTTTAATTGCTCACGCACGCTTAAGTCTACTGCCAATGGTATAGCTTTTCAGTAACCGGAAGGCACTTGGAGAGTGCATTGCCTCCGCTGTATTATCATTGAATGTGAGTGTTTAATGATACTGCAATCTTTACGTGCATAGAAAGTCTTTCAGATCTTGGATCAGCAATAGTTGTCTGATTTTTCTCTAAAATATTTTAACTTCCTCCTGAAACTGAATTCATCAACACAGTATCATTTGAAATCCACCCATAAAGGTTTGATGTATTCTGTTAACTGACGAACGAATGAACAACCCAACAAACGCCGGTGAATGCTTATTACCTCCTGGCAGAGGCACAATAATCAAGCCGTATACTTCTTGATAATGGGAATCTGCTGACTGAGGGCGCTTCAAATAGTTCTGAACTGCAATTCTCCCCAGACACACTGGGTGGGAGTAAAACATTCAGAGTCTTGAGTCCTCTTAAATGTAATGCTTTCAAGTGGTTATCATCCGGTTTGGCTCCCAAGCAGCAGATCCTAGTCTTTATTTAGGGTGTGGAATCTGAAGGCCTGATGGTGAGAAATGCTTTACTCTGCTGCATAAGTAAATAATTTTTGTATTTTGCTTGTAAAATTAATTTCATTTTTCGTTCAGATGTCTACCTTAGGTAATCAGAATTTGAGGCGTTTGACTTAGTTGTCACCCTATTATTTTTTTTTCACCCTATTGCGATCACTAATCCGGCCTGATGCCAGTTTGGAACAAAGCTGATCTGAAAACTGATCACAATGTATTGTTGAGACTTACTGTAACAAAGTTTATCACAGTTCCTGTGGGATCTGGTGCATATTTTATTCCTTAAACCTAGAACTGTGGCAATGTTTAGATCCTTCACTCGCCATATTGATGGTTCACCCTTGATTAAAATGGGGCTTTGAATGTCTTCACCCCTGGGAAAAACTCTGCCCTGAAAAATTCCCTTGGAGTCTACCAGAAGAACTGCTCTTCATTGATTGGATCATCGTGAAACATTTTTCCACTCTGAGATTCGTTGGTCAAGATGATGACCATGCCCAGACATAATGGAGTTATTGTGCCCTCCTGCTTTCTGCAGTTTTGGCATCGCTGAAGAGGCTGCAAAATGGCAGTAAAAGGAACGGAAGATGGACATTGTTTAAAAAGAATTTGCTCAATGGATGGAATCTACAGCTGAAGATTTGTAGTAAGCTTAGTGGATGGGACCAAAGCTTCTACTTTATTAGAAGGAAGTCCTGTGCATGATGCTTAGTGCGTCCAAGTTGAGCATTGGCACAGGCGTTCTGAGAAGAGCACGTCCATCCCATGTTATCGATAAGCTGCCATCAGCTGTTGTTCCCAAAGGCTCTCTTCACTCTTCCCCTCATTTCAGCAGCACCTGCAGTATTTCCAAGGACCGTGCTGGGTATTTCCGGGTTCTGTGTTGTCACGGAGACAGCAGACATGGGTCTTGTGTTACTGTGTTGCAGGTGCAAACGCTGTACTACTCAGCAGATCACAAACTCCATGACGGCAGTCAGCTGGAGGGACAGGAGCAGGTGTGTGGCGGGGAGGATGACCACCTCCAGCTTGTGCAGGTACCATATAAGTTGGGGGCCATACCATTTTTTTTTTTTTTTATTATGCTAGGGAGCAACCTCTTTTGGGTTCACTTTAAGCTGCTTTCACACCAGACGTGGAACGAATTTTTCGCACGACAGATTACATTCAAAGTCAATACAAAGATGCATTGACTTAGAATGTAATCTGTCGTGCAGAAAATTCGTTTCGCGTCTGGTGTGAAAGCGGCTTTACTCTGCCTCCACCAGCGATGGGAAGTTTAATTTGACAAATTATCAAAAATATCAACAGAAAATAATACAAGTGATGCTCGATCGGTCTAGTAGATTGCAGTATCCGGGTCAGCTTGTACTTAATTTTTCTGAAGATATCTGGGTGCTTATTACTTAGTCTGGTTATATAAATGAAGATTCATTGGAAGCATATGGGATGTTTAGAACATGGAGTGAGGTACTATGTTTTATACGCTGTGAGGTTCAGTGGTGTTTGGAGATGGATGGAGGTATGTGTTGGAGGTGGCTGTCAGGGAAAGCCTCAGACCATCATCAATCTGCCCCAAAGGGCCAGATTGATCTGGAATGTGGAGAAATGCCAGTGGATTCCTATTAACGAATATTGTATCAAAAAGAGGGGACATTGCATTTTTCTGTGCTAAGAAGCAATTGTTATAATGATTTTCAAGCCCATTAAAGAAATTGGCTGCCCTCCTCAATTTTTATTTGAGAAATTTGCTCCAGGAGCCGTGTATCTTGGCCATTGCAAGGTTTGTCAGCTGGTCAAATAGTTCAAAGTTTAGACAGCTTGCTTGGTTTATTTTGGTTGAATATTGACCTTTTTTCATATGCTGATGAGACCTTTGTTGCCAGTAACCTCAGCCTATAATGGGCAACTTTAGTGAAATTTTTATTGTGTGTAGCTTAATCGGGAGCGGGTTACTTGCCATTGCCTACAGTCTGCTTAGTACTTTCGTTAGTTGAAGCGCTATTACTGTTGACATTTTGATTTAAGAGTTGTGGTAGAGGGTAGTGGTTGTAGCCGAAATGGGCACGTGGTGGATGGTTTTGGGATGCTGGCTCTGTAGCTGCCCTGTGCTTTACAGAAGAAGGCCCCACGCGAAAGTCTCCAGAGGCAGACTAGCAGCTGCAGCTCATCAGGAACCATCTCCCCTGGCTTGGCTGGGACCCTCTGCAAGCCTGAGTGGAAGTACATTGCCTCTGAGAAGACGTCTGGTAAGTTTTTCTAGCCGTACATGTGATGTGCACCCCTTTATCACTTTTTGGTGTGGGTCTTGGTTTTTCTTGGGCTTCTTTTTAAAAAAAAAAAAAAAAAACTGCTGTCGTTATAAAGTTCAGTAGGTGTAAATCAGCTTGGTTGATCTGTCCTTACTGACCTCTTCTGGCCTCCCACAGGCAACATCTACCTGTGCTTGGCAGTCCTGAATGGGACACTGTGTGTGATCTTCCTCCATGGCCGCAGCAGCCCCCTCAATTCACCCTCTAACACCCCTCGACTGTCAAAAAGCATGAGTGTTGAGGAGTCTCCCGAGGACGGCGAGGAACGGCTGCTGACCCCCATGCATTACGCCCGCTCGGGCCTCGGCACCGCCCAGCTGGATGGCAAGCTCATTGCTGCAGGTCAGCGCCTCTTGTAGATTTGTGCAGAAATTTTCTTCTGGACAATATTGCCAATCTGTCTTTTTTGACGACGCAAGCTAATTATTTTGTTATCGCAGGAATTTGAGGATTTCGATATGGTCTGAGTTCATAATGTGTTGTCTTTTAATCGTAGGGGGTTATAATCGGGAGGAGTGCCTGCGCACGGTGGAGTGCTATGATCCAAAGGTGGATTGCTGGACGTTCATCGCCCCTATGAGAACACCCAGGGCCCGCTTCCAGATGGCAGTGTTGATGGTGCGTTCATCTAGCGTGTGGGAAGGCTAAGCTTCTTGTTCTCCTCTGGGTGTTTAGAGCAGGCAGATCGGACTGGTTCAAAATTGTCGTGACTGACCGTTCCATATTGTTCTGCCTATTACTGGATTCATCAAACTGCGTTCTAGTTGTTGTCAATCTGTCCTGTTTTTGGAAGGAAGAATTGGAAGACTTATGTGGTTTTTCTGGACTGGATCAGTTTTTCTGAAGCTGTCACATGAATCCTTTTTTTTAGGGTCAGCTGTATGTGATGGGCGGCTCCAATGGCCACTCTGACGAGTTGAGCTGTGGGGAGACGTACAACCCGCAGGCAGATGAATGGACCCAGGTGCCTGAGCTTCGGACTAACCGTTGCAATGCAGGTAACTGGAGATGTCGCCAATAAGTTACTGCGTGACGATGGCATGCAATGGGAACATAGGAGTCGAGATCCTTGTCTAAAGAGAACTTTTGGTGTTTGACTCACAGGTGTCTGTGCATTGAACAACATTCTGTATGTGGTGGGCGGGTCTGATCCATGCGGGCAGAAAGGCCTGAAGAACTGTGATGTTTTCGACCCAGTGAGCAAGACTTGGACCAACTGCGCTCCCCTTAACATCAGTATGTCCCCTTGAACTCTGTTCTTCAGCCAGTTTGACATTTGGTGCGCTTTAAATGCCTGATTGCCTGTTCTGATGGGTTTGCTGTTTTCCATAGAACAGTTCATCTGAGCATGAATTTAGCCTTTACCGCTGGTGGTAGATTTGCACCATTCTCTACCCTCAGGGAGACACCAGGCTGCGGTTTGTGAGCTTGGCGGTTTCATGTACGTGATTGGTGGAGCAGAGTCCTGGAATTGTCTGAACACAGTGGAGCGTTACAATCCTGACAACAACACCTGGACCCTAGTCGCCCCCATGAATGTGGCCCGACGAGGAGCTGGTGTGGCCGTGCACGAGGGTGAGCTCAAATTTCAATAAAGGCTGCACTTTATGATGAGTTGCACTGTGATGTTTAAGAAACTGCAACTATAAAGGCGGCCTGTTAATTTATGCATCGGCTGTCTTGTTAGTGGCCAAGTCGATAGATGGCAATTCTAGCCAACTCAATCGACTGTTGCCCTTCTAGAAAAGGTGGTTTTGAAGCATTTATGGCTAGAGTACTGAAGTGACTGTCACTAGCATAGGGGTTAAAATTTTCATTGATTTCACGTATGAGGTGCTTCGCAACACATTTAAACCTAATACCGGTGATGCTCCACTTGCATCTGTATATCCTATCGGTCACTATGAGCATACCGGCGCACAAAATTATCTCTGCTGTGTAGTTGTGAAGAAAATTGAGCCCTCTTGAGAAGAACAGTAAATTGAACAGTGCTGCATTGTTTCTGCTTTGATGGACAGCTTGCTAATTAGTTTTGCCCTGCTGTGATAAAATGTTTACAAACCGTCAGCAATGGTCATACTTCTGAAACTTCAGGCTAAAGTGGTGGGTTTTATTGTAGTTAGACAAACTGCCGTCTCTCTTTAAAGAATTAATGAAATGTGTGTGCTTGTCTTTTGTAGGGAAGCTGTTTGTGGTGGGCGGGTTTGACGGCTCCCATGCCTTGCGCTGTGTGGAGATGTATGACCCGGCCAAGAACGAGTGGAGGATGCTGGGAAGCATGACGTCAGCTCGCAGCAACGCCGGCGTTGTGGTACTTGGAGGCTACATCTGGGCGATGGGGGGCTTTGATGGAAACGAATTCCTCAATTCCATGGAGGTGTACAATCCTGACACCAATGAGTGGAACCCGTACGTGGAGGCATTGGCCAAATGGAGCACATTCATGGCGACAGGCCAGGACACACCCATTTCAAACTAACAGGCTTAGTGACGTTATTTTGTCTGAAGGTCAGCATGCGAGAGGGAGGGGGGGAGGGGAGAGGGGGTTAGTGGCAGCTTAGCTGGCGGCTGGATCATTTAAAATGGGTTGCTGAAGGGAGCAACATAAAGCCTTTGCATATTGCATACCCTATTTAGTGCTGTATATATTATATTTTCTATTGTGTTCATTGTCTTGCTTAGAATGCCAACACAGAGAAGTCATTGGAGCTTTTTTTTTTTTTTGTTATAGTTTGTCTTTTGAAAAGGGCATTTCTAGGCATAACAATATTGATTTGAATAATAAAATTGTCATATACCTCATTTGGCCAGCCCAACTCATCGACATTGCTCAATTTGAGTGTGCTGAGAATGTTGGTTTGCATTTCCATTGTTCCACATAATGTCTCCTGGCATATTGGATCTTTATTTTTGGCTTTGCCGAAACTGTTCACTTGGCTGAATCAGATTTAAAAAAAAAATAAAAAAAAATCAATAAATAAATTAATAAAAAGCCTTATTCAAAGAAGGGTTATTAATGACTATGGCTGTTTTTCAGTCATTTAAACGAGAACTGAATTGTATTAGCAAGGCAGGCAGAGGGATCTTTTATGATTGCCTTTTTAATATATTTTGTATACACTGCTTAACATTGTAGGTTTTGATTAAGCAAAGCGGAGGCCCACACCTCTGTTAAAGGAAAACAAAATGTGCCAGTCAGGTTAATGGTTGCAGATGCACAAAACTGCCTCCGCTTCTGTCTGCCAATCAAGCCTTCAGTACTGCCATGTCCCTAACCATTCATCGGATCGAGGTGGCTTTTTTGAACTTGATTTTCAATTTCTTTTTCTAGTTGTGATGAAATTGGAAAAGTTTGAGTTCTGTCACTTTTGTTACAAGTTGATGAGCGAAGTCTTTCTTAACGAATAATAAACCATTTCAATTCACTTGGCTAAGCAGTGGTATTTTGTGTATCTCTTTCAAACCACGCTCAATATTAGATGCTCTCGTCTTTAACTTTTAAGTGTGCATTGGGTCAGGAGCTCTGCAGAAAAATGTACGTATTTAACTCTCCAGTGCAGCTGAAACACATGGCCTGATTAATTCACTTAACGACCTGGGCCTGGTTGTTCAAAGCTCTGTTAATTTAACGGCTGGTTAGCGCTAAACGCCTTTATTTTTTATTTTTTTTTAAAAACCGTGCGGTTACACGTATCTTATCAAGTGACCCATATCTGATTCATGCGATTACACTTGCCTACAACATCTGAAACATCACGCATGCCTACTTATACTTTTTACTAAACTTTAGGCCACGCCTACTTCTGCACTAAGCGCTAACTGCCAAGCCAAAAAAAATGGATGATGCTGACATTGTTGGCCTGCTGAGAGAACCTCGAATCTCCAAATTGATGATAAACAAAACTCATATGTCCACTATTCTTGCATAAAAACGAACTTTTTTTTATTTTATATTTTAACTTGTATTTATATTTTTTATTTGCCTGTAAAGTTTTTCATTTTGAAGATATGAGGTTTTATCAGCAAGCTGACGATCGGTTTGATAATGTTGCAGTGCATAAAAACTTGGAAACTTTGCCTAACATTGCTAGGATTTTTAGGCAGAGAAAGAAAAGGGCCACAATTGCATCTTGCGCATACGCTGCAATTATTGCCTCTTCGGTCGTTCATGGGAATGTCTGGGTGCGAGAGAGCCTCCATGTTCAGTATGCCAGCTTCTCAAATATAAAACTTCGTTCATTTACCGTGCGTTCACTGTACATGCGACAAAATAAGCTAAATGGTCGCAGATTTGATGACGTTAGAGACGCAATGTGTAAGAGAATCCGATCAGCCTGTTTAAATGGTGGTCGCGTTGGCACTTATCCGATACATATCTGATTTATTTCCACATATGAATGAGGCCTATATCAAATCTCAAAACCATCCGAATGCATGTGTCTTCTTCCTGTTTACACTGTCAACAAGCCTTTCCAATCTGTGCCACATAAGAGCAAAAAATTGGAATTGGGTCACAATTCACTGACAATGTAAATGAGGCCTAAGACCACTCTTTAAATAAGATTAAACTAATCAAGGGGAAACCTACAAAATGCATCAAAAACTCACAAACATTTGTGCTTGCATTCAGAGAAATGGATACTGTGGTTTAAACTTAATCACCAGTTAAAGTTAACAAAGCTTTGAACAACTGGGCCCTGTACGGTTTCCTCAGGGCCATGGATTTGCCCATTCAGTGGTAAGAAGTGTACATGAACTTTTTTTTTAAATTTATTTAACATAACATAACCTGACTGGCGGGAACAGGCCGTTGAGCCCAACTAAGCTCGCCAATTTCTGTTTACTATTGTGAATATATCACTTCAGATGCTCAATGACTCCATGGTATCTAGCTTTAAGTCAAGCCTACTCTTAAATTCCCATGGTTTCTGCCTCAACAATATGGTCAGGCTAGCTATTCCACATCGAAATTGTTCTTTGGGTGAAAAAATATTTCCTTATCAGTGCTAAATTTAGCCTTGGTCAACTTCCATTTGTGACCCCAAGTTCTTCTATCAAAATTTGGCCGAAGGAATCCCACATAATTGACTTTCTTAATCCCTTTACATATTTAACCCCTTTGCGCAGAACCCAAATGTGGCTATTTAGGTGTCACCTTATTTAAGGCTTTATAATTCAAGATTGCAGCTTCACAGACAGGAAAGTTATCGCTCAACTGACTGTAGACACTTGAAGCATTTAGACTTCCCTCGTATTTCAGTTTATTTTTATGATTTTGACTGAAAAGGGGCTGCAAGCACAAAAAATCTTCATGAAAATTCAAGATTGAAATCGCAAAAAAAATGTATAATTCTGAGAATTTAAAAACAGCTGGGGCTCAAAACTATACATTTCTGGGATCATAAACTCCTTTACCACAAGTATAATTCATCTTGAAAATTACATTCTAGATTACCTACTTTCTATGAGCCAAATTGGACAGCTATCCAGGTGGCTCCCCATAGTCCTGAGATCCCTCGAAATGGTGCACTGTCAAATCATGAAATCATATATTTAACACAAACTTCTGAGGCATGAAATTCACTATGATCTAATGATTTTCTGGTTGAGTTTAGTGTGAATTTATCAATGTCGGTGCAGTTGAACATCAGTGGTCACCACTAACCTCTCCAAACACATCATGCCTTTTCTCCGTAATAAAGTTTAGAGTTTTGTCCATTTTTCTTCAAAGTTCCCCAAGCCAGCGCACACGCTCACTAAATAAACTGCTGACTAAACTGACAGAACGTTCACCCTGCAATGAAAGCTAGCAGTTCCCACTTCCAAGCTCTCAACCTGATTTCAACACTTACAAAGAACAAGTACAACTCAATAACTGAATTCTGAAATGTACCTTATTTTTAACAGAAGACATTCCACTTACACAGAAAATCAAACAATATACGCCTCCTTAGATTCAACAGAATAGTGCAATGAAAGTACCAGGGGGCTCACCGAAATGCATGACCAGTTCACATTTTAAACAGGAAAAAAGCCTCAGCATTCGATTTTTGTTGACTACGGTATCCATTCCGAACCAAAAAGCAAAGTAGCAGCCTAACCTTTTTCATGAATCCCTCCTCCAGAGGCCTATGTGGCCTGTAGAAGGAACCCTCTGGTCCTGTTTCATTTCAAATAATTCCCATTGACCATGTCCTTACCTCATTTAAATCCTGAAAATGTAACTGAACACTTCAGGCCGGTTCAAGGACTCTCTTCCTCGATAATTTGCGTTATTTTTAGCTGCACAATCATGCTCGACGTTGGACGGATACAACCTACCTTGCTGATGCACACAGGCTTGTATGCTCTTATGTTTGTCTAATAAATGTTTCACTTACTGAGGAAACGTTTAAACGCTCGGGAATTGGATAAGAAACGAGCCAATCAATACATCGTTACCGAGTAGAATGTGAGAGTATCGATACAATGTTGCGACTACTTTTTGCTTCAGAAAACTTTTTTTTTTTAAACCACTAACTGGAATGCTATGGCTCACTAGCTAAAGCGGTTGCTACAGAGGACAAAGATCTCTGTTGCAAGAGATCTTTTTTTTTTTTTTAAACTGCTGAATCGATACTATGGGCAAGTATATTGGGGGGGGGATTGGAGTGAACTTTTTCATATTTAAAACGCAGTTCGAGGTCTGTTTGCTTGTTAATATTCAATAACTGATCCAGGGGTGCCATCTAGTGATTGAGTACTGCAACTGCGTGCTTAAATTTGCAATTCCATGTCCTTGTACGTGTACATTGCAGAAAGGGACCTCAATCAGATCACCCCGAAGTCTCCTTTTCCTAAGACGAAAGAGATAAAGGATCTTCAGCCTCTTCTCAAAACATTCATCTTAGCGGCTTAGTGGCTCTTCTCTGAACTTTTTGTGACCTCTGTCATTCCTATGGTCCCAAGAACTGTACACAATACTCCAGATGTGGTCTGACAAATGAGTTGTACAAGAGAAGTATGACCTCCTTGGATTTGAACTCAATACTTTTGGCTATATATCCCAGCATCCGATTGGATTCTTTAATTGCTCCGGCACAATTGCTTGAACTTAAGGGTTTGGTCAACAATCACTCCCAGATCTTTTTCATGTGGAGCACATTTCAGTTTCAAACCTCTCATGAAGGAATCCTGTCTAATGTTTTTATTACCTACATGAACAACTTTACATTTTGCGACATGAAATTTCATTTGCCACATTTTTGCAAATTTATTTTAAATTAAGTAATTAATTTATTTATTTTGAGACCTTTCACTTGGTGCCTCATAGATCCTGAGGATGTATCCAGCAGGGAGGACCCTGACCCTGACCCTGTTCTGTGGCCTTAGGGCCTCAGACTCTGTAATAAGTAGGTGTTGATGGAGAATTGGGTTATACAAATTAAAATTCCCTGAAAATGCCAGAGGAAGTGACCTGGGCCCGTATTCACAAAGCATCTTTGCACAAAAAGTAGGTCCTAACTGCTGGATTTAGGATAAACTCTTAAAATAAATGGGCGTGTAAGTCATAAATTTAGGACTCCTAATTATTTTTACTAGGTGTTATTCACAAAGCATTTTAGACCTTAAAGTAGCTCCAAAGTCTGGGAGAGCTTAAAAGCAGTCAAGAGGACTCCTAACTCGCTAAAACCTATTCACAAAGAAACGAAACATGGCTGCTGCTGTTGAAAGACGTAATGACTTGGAAATTCTGAATGATGCACAGTTGTTGGAAAGATATTGGATCAACTGTGAAGGGATTTTATTTGTTGTTGACTTGGGGAGGGAGAGAATTACGTCTCCAACCATGAGAAATAACCTAGCAAGCCCCGAAATAAAATTTTTGACAACATTTCTTTACTTCGCCACTGGAAAAATGCCACTCTGCAATGCAGACAATTTAGGGATTTCACAATCATGTGTCAGTCGCTCAATTCAACAAACAATCAATGCACTTTGTGAACCCCATATCATCCGACAGTTTATCCGGTTTCCAATGGACATTCGCCTACAACACAGAGTCAAACTTGAATTCATGAACATCTCTGGTATGCCCGGTATCATCGGTGCTATTGACGAGACCCATATTCGAATTATCTTTCCGACCCAAGATGAAGAGGTATTTGTAAACAGAAAAAAACTTCACCCCATCAACACCCAGACAGTATTTGATGCCGAATACAATACTTTGGACATTGTTGCGAAATGGCAAGGATCCATGGAAGACTCTCATTTTAATGGAAAGCAGCTTATGCCAATTATTTGACAGGTATTACGTGCCTGCGATGCCACTTGCTCAGGGACAGTGGCTTTGGTGCTGTACCTCCTGCTATGCATTAATTATTTTACCACGCTATTAAGCGAGGGTTACAGTTATTAGGCTGGTATTATTATGATAATCTGTCATGTTTTGTATGCATATTTAAATTGTAGGCTATAAATTACAATCTAAACTTAGTAGGGGAGACCAGGGTTTCTTCGACCATGGGGTTAGGTTTGTCATCCCAGTTTTTTTCATTGCAAACGCACTGACAGGAAAATTAAAATGTACAAATTATGTGACATGCCAGCGACTTCATCTCTTGGAAAGAAGAAGGACTTGTGTCATGTAAGTGTTTTCTGCCTAGATAACTGACACAATTTGACCCAAACTGTAAACTTTAAGTTTCTGAAAGAAATGTCTAGCTTCTTTGAAGACAAAGGTTTCCACAGTGTTTTTACCGTTTGATAAATGTATGTAACTAGAGTAATTGAGAACACATAAGATAAAGGCCTGCTGCGATCATGAGATGAGATCTTTTTAATATAGCGTACAACTGAAATGGTGTATTATTTTCAAATAGGACCTCTTTCAGGCCGCAAAAATATGCTGTTTCCCTGGTCCCATTCACAACAGTGTATTGCCTTAATTTCCACCCAGCACTATGCGCTGGTGCAGCTACCTGGAGGAGATCTTTCTACAGCATCTAATGTAAGTAGTGGCAATTTTATAGCTCATACAACCCCACTTCATAAAAAGTGAACTATCCCTTTAAGAAAACTGGTAACTCCTAGGCTGTCTCCAAATCTCCACCCTCTGGACTTGCAGACTGTGCCCTCGTGGACGTAATGTGACATCTTTACCGTCATCACGTAAAGTCTGCAATAGTGGGAGTCTGCAGCATTAGAAAAGGAGCTGACAGACAGGCTTTGAGTCTGCTTCCCTCATTTCCGTGCAAATGCATTTTGATTACCTCCATAGCCTATATTTCTGTATCATGATGTTGAATTTTATATCTGGCCTACGTTTTTCAAGTAACGTTTGAACATTATAAATTTTTCATAAGTTTATGTGGTTTTGTGTGTGTGTGTGAATGTGCTTTTTTTCTGTCAGCAATTTGGTAAAATTAAAACGTCACGTCTGTATTGAAATGAACTGCGGGTAATTACACTAGTGAAGTCTGCACCCCAAGCGGACTCTCTGAAAGTCCACAGAAAGTCCTTTCGAGGCCCCTTGTGGACTGGGTCAGTTGTGGATTTGGACAGCCCTCAGCAATCCCAGACTTCCCCTGAACGTGCCCGCAAAGTCCGAAAGTCTGTGAGTGCGGTGAAGTGCAAATGTTTGGATGCAGCCCTAGACTAGGGGTGCGTTCAAAGTCACACCGATGCACATTGTTTTGTTACGGATTCCCAGTTGAACGGCCTGTTTACTCCAACCGATGTGCAACGGTGTGCAACAGCATTTGAGACATGTTTTCTCCTGGTTGGTGGGTGTGCATTGGGTATTATCTCATCAGCTGCAACATGTATGTAAACCACGCCATCTTAAAAAGGCAGTGGCACAATTAATCCACCGAGGATATATAAATGCATCTCTTGCAGCCTGTATTCACCACGGTTGCTGACATAAAAATGACATGTTTGTGGTAAGTAGAAAGGTTTAAAAATCAAACTCAAATTTGAACCTATTTCATCAGGCTCTGAGAATTCTTCCAGAGAACGCGCAGTATGGCTCTCTCGGCTGCCATAGTTGCAATGCTTGCGTGACACAACGGGGTGTTCAGCGTACAACCGATGCTGTTTGAATATATGTTTTGCTGCGTTTTGCCGACATTGAACGCACCCCTGGAGAAGCTCTGAGATAGGAGGGAGTATCTCCGTTGCTATGCATTACGTCAATTCTCATGCACGAGTCTTGGAACAATGAGCACGGTGATTGGTTGTTTGGCGACAGGGTGGCCCATTGAAAAAAAAAAATCCCACATACAACCCATGGAGGAAAAAAAAATGAGGAAATAGTCCAAGCAGCTGGTTTGTCCCATAAAATAATGGCTGTTCAGCACTCCTGAAAATGCACTATGCCCAGTCCCCACATATCAAGCTCTAGGCAAATAAACATACATAGGAAAGAGAGAGTTGTAAAAACGGCAATGGCATAAAATGAGTCAATAATAAAACGCGTCATTTGCCCCAATAATTAGCAACTTATTACCCAATGAGAATGTGTTGCGATCATTTAAATGTCGGGCTGTTCAAGTTTGTTTGCCCAAAACTCATGGATGAAAGTTCAAAAAGGACGCAAAAGCCCAACTGAAGCCACGACCAGTTACTGCTGCTGGCCCAGTTGGTGCTGGAGTGAAAGCATAGCCTAATCAAAGCGAAATTTGGCTCAGTGGTGAAGACCAAATCCAAGCGGGATGCGTGGGATATCAGCTAACAGGTCAGTGCTGCATTCCCCGGTGTCTCAGACGGACGACTGTGAGAAGCGATGGTATTGGTTGCAATCGCAGGGGAGGTCCGAGATTGCAGCCTATAAACGGGCTATAGTTCAAACAGGAAAGCATACTAAGCCTGGTTGTAATTTATAGCATACAATTTAAATTATTACAATGATCTACAAAATTAAATGTAACCCTTGCTTAATAGCGTTATAAAATAATTCATGCATAGCAGGAGGTACAGCACCAAAGCTACTCTCCCCGAGCAAATGGCATCTTGCAGGCGCATAATGCCTGTCAAATAATTGGCATAAGCTGCTTTCTATTAATATGCGAGTCGTGCGTGGATCCTGGCCATTTCTGCCACAGATTGCCACGATTGTCACCGCCTACCACTAGGAGGATCCCGGCCTTGCTGGAATATTGTATTCGGCATCAAATCCTATGTGGGTGTTGATGGAATTAACTTTTCTTCTATTTACAAATACCTCTTCATCTTGGGTCAGAGAAATAAACCAAATATGGGTCTCGTCAATACCATTGCTGATACCGGGCATACCGGAGATGTGCATGAATTCAAGTTTGACTCTGTGTTGTAGGCGAATGTCCATTGGAAACCGGATAAACTGTCGGAGGATATAGGGTTAGGGGAAAGCTCCTGCCTCAAGTGAAGGGGTTTAAGTATATTGGGGTCTTGTTCACGAGTGAGGGAAGGATGGAGCGTGAGATTGACAGATGGATTGGTGCAGTGGCAGTAGTAATGTGGTCATTGTACCGATCTGTTGTGGTGAAGAAGGAGCTGAACCCAAAGGCGAAGCTCTCAGTTTACCAGTCAATCTACGTTCCTACCCTCACCTATGGTCAGGAACTTTGGGTCATGACCGAAAGAACGAGATCTCGGATACAAGCGGCCAAAATGGGTTTTCTCCGCAGGGTGGAGGGGCGCTCCCTTAGAGATAGGGCGAGAAGCTCTGTCACCCAAGAGGAGCTCAGAGTAGAGCCGCTGTTCCTCCATGTCGAGAGGAGTCAGCTGGGGTGGCTCGGGCATCTATATCGGATGCGCCCTGGACGCCTTCCTGGGAAGTTGTTCCGGGCATGCCCCACTGGGAGAAGGCCCCGGGGAAGACCCAGGACATGCTGGAGGAACTATGTCGCTCGGCAGGCCTGGGAATGCCTCAGGATACCCCCAGAAGAACTGGAGGAAGTGTCCAGGGAGATGGAAGTCTGGGCATCCTTGCTTAGACTGCTGCCCCCGCGACCCGGCCCCGGATAAGCGGAACAAGATGGATGGATGGATGGATGCTATGGGGTTCGCAGAGCACATTGATAGTTTGTTGAATTGAGCGACTGACAGATGATTGTGAAATCCCAAAATTGTCTACGTTGCGAAGTTGCTTTTTTTCGGTGGCTAAGTAATGAAGTGTTGTCAAATATTTTATTTCGGGGCTTATTGGGTTGTTTCTCATGGTCCATCACCAATCAACAACAAATAAAATTCCTTCACGGTCGATCAGATATCTTTTCAACAACTGCTCATCATTCAAAATTTCCTAGTCATTCCATCTTTCAACAGCAGCAGCCATTTTCCTATTCTTTGTGAATAGGTTTTAGCGGGTTAGATGTCCTCTTGACCACTTAAAAGCTCTCCCAGACTTAGGAGCTACTTTTAAGCCTAAAATGCTTTGTGAATAACACTTAGTAAAAATAATTAGGAGTTGCAAATTTACTACTGACACGCCCATTTTTTAATGGAGTTTCTCTTAAATCCGGCAGCTAAGACCTACTTTTAGCGCTAAGATGTTTTGTGAATACGGGCCCTGCAGTATTATGTGGGTATTATGCCACATCTTAACCCAATTTCATACACTATGGGTCAGGCTAGGATGAATGAAGACTGGTAAGGGTCTAATTCAGCCAGCAGGCTCTTAATCTGTCTGCTAATGTATATTTAGAGGGGGGAAGCATATGTCCAAAGCCTGTCACCTGTATCGCATGTCCTGTATTGTGCTTGCCCCTCAACCCACTGGCTCTCAGTGATAAATCTAGTGTCCAGGGTTTCTATGGGTGCTGGAAATCCTTGAAAGCACTTGATTGTAAGTATGGTGTTTTCATGGTTTGAAATGTACTTTGGTTTTTAATAAAGGGCTTAAAAGTGTAATGGTGACTGCATTACTTTAATCATTATGCTCAAATGGTCTTTGAGCAGTTTGACAAATATGTAATTTACCACAGCTGGAAGGTGTTTGAAAGTTCACCCAGGAAAGTGCTCGAAGATGACTCAGGAGAAAGTTTAGGAACCAGAAGTACAAGTTTGATGTCCTCGGAGACTAATGTTTGTGGCACCATTCACCATCTTGTATAATCAAGTTCTTACTGGTAAAAATAAAATTTCATCGACCCTGCCTCTTTACTTCAAGACAGATTAATGTGTTACATTTTCCGTAATTTCAGCAATCAGAGACAATTTAGTATTTTTACTAGGGTCTCTGAAGACAGAATATCTGCATGGCACAGCCTGTGAAGTACCTGGGTGCTTGTAAAGCTCAACAGTGTGAAATAATTGAAGCCGATCCTCTCGGAAGGGGAAAAAAAAAAGAAATATTGTGCATGCCCCATTGAACCTTATCACATGCCGAAACTTGCAGAACTTTCCCAACATGCAGGAAATTACTCCATAGCAAATGAGAGCTGCCGAGCCATCAACTGTGACCTGTGCTCTCAATCTCATGCTGAAGTCGCATGACTGGGTTCTGGGTTATGCATGCTGTTTTTACCCACTTGTCCTGCTGCGTGTGAAAAGTGACTTGGATGTGCTTCATGCAGATCTGTCAAGCTTTAATCTTGGTCCTCCTGTCATCACCAATGCCATATCTTTCGCTGTTTTTTTTTTAAAATTATATTTCTTTTAACTAATGTCGTTGCAACAATTGTCACCAAAAGCAAAACTTCCAGCCTAAAAACACTGAAAGTAATGTTTTATAACAGCTCTGGAAAAACAAATCAGTTTTACATGTAATGGGTTGATTCTTTAAGTTGAAATTGATTCAAGATTTTTTGACCATTTGACCAATTTTTGTTCACGTCAAATAATAAAATCAGGATGGTCCTAACTTGATCAACTTTGATTTTCTTCAAACTTATCACACATGTTGGAAAATTTTTTTTAGGATGTTTCGCAAAATATTAGGTTCCCCAGGTCATTAGTTCATGATTTATGGTTTCCGTACTGTTTTCAAATTGACTCTCACATCAACGACAAGTAGATTGTCATCAGATCCACTAGGACATGTGTAGACTCTAGAACTAAGCTCCTCCACCTCTGCTGACAAATGCTGTAGTAAATATGATTTCTAGTTTTCTTCTCTGGAGATTCCCAGGTGTATAACCTCCAAGCAGTCATCTTGAAAAAGGTGTTTATGATGGCCAGGTTGTTATAACTAAAGACATTGACCAGAGGTCCCCACTGTTATTCTGTTATCTATGACCAAAGCCACGTGCAATTGTAGGGGTCTTCTCCTTTCCAACTCTGGCATTCAAATCACCTAGGATGTATGGTATGTCTCCTTTTGGTATTCCACCTACCACCCTTGTAGTTTCTCAAAGAAATCCTCCACCTCTGTGTTATTTGCTGCTGATGTTGGTGCACAGACCATGATGCTGGAAGTGTTGACAGGTTTGCCCTGAATTCTCAGTCTGATAATCTGCCTGTAGGGTTATCGCCAAGCACACTTTTGCTCATGTTTGTGGGACATATGAAAGCTACTCCATTCCTTCTTCCCATCTCACTGCAACAGTGGTACAACTTGAGCTCCCCTGATAGAAAATGTCCCATTCTGGTCCACCTCAGCTTGCTATTGTCTTGGATATCCACGTCACACCACATCATCTAGCGTTTCACAACTTCAGTCCTCCGAATGCTCATGCTCCTCACATTCCATATGCTGATCCTAAACTTTGTTCCTTGCAATTTCGGGATACTGTCCCTTCTGCCATATGTGCGTCTGCGGCAGACCTTCCTATTAGAGGGTTTGGGTCAACTGCATCATTAGCACTGGGCATTTTCAGAACCGTAGACCTCCCCAGCAGCCATACAGTCATCAAACCTGGGGAATTCATCCTTAGACTCACAATATCTTGATGCACTTTGGTATGTGTTCATTGGGATTCTCAAGGGAAACGGTTGATTTCCAATTGCTATACTCAGTGCAACTTGGTCTTTTTGTCACCTACCAAATTAGTCAGTTGGCTCATGACCCTTACCATGAGAGGGTAAACTAGGACGATTACCCGTTATCTGCTAAGGCGGGCGTCCATTCGCAACAGACACTCCTTTGCTACCAGGGACAGTCTCCTGCTTGGTGTCCATCATACAAGTCTGTTAAGAGGATATAGGCTGAGGGGTACGAAGCCCATATGTGGTTATAATGGACTTTGCATTCTCTTAGCAAAAGAAGAGTCCGACCATCCTGGTTGTAATCAGCCCTAAGTTTTAAAAGCCTGAATTTGGGGACGTATTAGTGCTCATGGCATGGGTAACTTGAACATATATGTTGGTAACATTGATGCTGAAAAACATACAGTAAGCACCATAGTTCATTGGACAGTAGGCCAGATTTGTTATTTTCGTTCCGTTGGCTGAGTCTATCAGCAAATCTGAATCCAACTGAACATGCATTTTACATTCTGAAGAGGAGGCTGTGGAGGGAGAAGTCTTCAAAACATGCAGGAACTGAAGATGGTTGCAGTACAGGCCGAGCAGAGCATCACCAGGGAAGATCATAAACTCCTAGACCGCATGTATTCTTCATTAGAGCATGAAATTTTATTTGGCTTCCCCTTTTTAAGCCAAATAAGATGGCTATCTCAGTGGCTCCCCGAATTCTCACAGCCCTCAAAATGGCACACTGCCAAATCATAAAATAACCACATCAACTTTTAACTCATCAAATGCAATATGAATGAATGATTTTCTGCTTGAATAAGTTTATCAATATAGGCCGGGCTGGTTATTGATGGTCACCAGTAACCTCTCCAAACCAAAAACATACATTTTCTCCATGATAAAGTTCAGAGTTTCATCCATTTTTCTACAAAGCCGCATCAGCAAGCACACTCACTTGTTAAAGGAACTGCTTACTTTATGGTCAGAACGTTCACTCAGATGGAAAGCTTGCCATTTACAATACCGATCATCCAAGCTAAACGCAAGCTTGTAACAACGCTTTTCATCCTCTATAAGGAGCAAGTATTATTCATTAACACAGTAATATCTGAAATAGTCTATTTCATTGGATGTGGTATAAATTCTAAAACAGGTTGCAAATATACAGCATATGCAGTACTATTAGCAAAGGCTATTGACTACTCTTACTACTCAATGCAACAATCTAGCTCTGTGATCACGGTGATAAACTGAAAATCAGAAATAGCTGGCTAGTTAGCTAGCTGGCTAGAAGTAAGATAGAGCTACACCATAAAAAGACATTTCTACTCTCCTTCAAGAGGAAAAACTCTCCATCATCGAATTACTCCTCCAAAGAATCAATGCTGTCAGCCCTCCAGTCTGTTCCATTAAGAATAACTGCCATTTTGCATTGCAGAATCACATTTCCATCCCGCAAATATAAGCTCAGCACTCCAAGCTTGGTTCTGGTAGTCTTTTATTCCATGCAATCACATCATTCTAAACTGCGCAAAGTTGTGAGATTACACCCAACAACTGATGTTATTCAAGTTTTTAAATACATTTCTGAGGGTCCAATTAATGTCTTGCAATTACTGAGGAAACCTTATACTGGAATTGGGAAAAAAAACCAATCAATTGGTAATTATTTGGAGAGTTTCAATTTGGAGTGAACAATAGCTGTACTATATGCTGATAAGCCTGAGCAAAACATTAAAGTCAGTGCATTTCTGTAAGGGATTGTATGAGGCTCCAAAAGGCAGCTAAATTCTTTGACAGATAAATCCATGCGTAAATCCACAGTAGGAAATTACACGTTTTTAATATGCGATGACGATAATTGGTAGTAGAATGACGTCGTATCAATACCATGGTGAATTCTTGCTTCAGAAAATTGATTTTTTAACTACTTAATTGGGATACCAGTGGCTAACTATAGCTGAAGTAGTTGCTACAAAGGACCTCAATTTTTTTCTGTTGCAAGTGATCTTTTTTTAAACTGCTGGATAGATACTGCGGGCATGTACATTGAGTAGTTTGCACATCAGGCTTAGCTGAGGATTTAAATTCATGCAACTCCAGGGAAATGGATGGAACTCCTGGGATATTCTAAATCATGCTCAAGCTCAGCTTGCTCGTGAATATTCAATAACTGATCTGTGTGTGCTATCTACTGTAGTGATCGAGTAGTGTAACTGCATGCATAAGTAGAGCAGCTCCATGTCTGATAGTGTCTACATCTGCGCAAAGGGGGTAAGGTTACCCACCTCATTGCGTTTAGGGTGGATAGGAGGTGTGTTTGCCATGTGATTGCTAGCCTGCTTGGTGAAAGTGCACGTTCAGTCCCATGGGATGATGTTTGCAGCGTGGTTGTCATGTTATTTCAATGTGATGTGATTATTCCTTGTCCCGGAGAGACCTGGCACCAAGACCATTCTGTGGGGAGAAGTTCCCTATTTATTGTTTTGAACAACAGATCTTACTCAAGAAAATCTGACTGTGGTGAAGTTAGTTTTATGCTGTATATTTGACGGACTTTCACGGTACATTCGGAGTAATTTCCCAATCTTACCCATGGACAGTGCTCTGCGGGTGGGCCATCAAATAACAATTCAGCGCTGGCTGTAGTGGTTAGGGGCTGTCAATAAATTCTAAAACTATTAGGAATATTGTATAATTTTGTTAATTGTTTCCAGCATACATGACCTACTGACTTAAAAAAAGAGAAAATGCCAAATAATTGTCATATTAAAGCCTAAAATGGAACGTTATGTTATTTTAAAATGGACTATTTGATGTTTATGAATATTGATCACCATGAACAATAAAACTTTTTTTTTTCAGAAGCTGCCAGGCCACCTGAGCCAGTCAGTTTCTAAATTTAACTAAAACTGACCAAAATCTTTCCCTAAAAGTTGGTGATAATAACAGTTTCATTCCAAGAGTTCTGGCCTCTCAGAGTGGCTCAGAGGCCTTCTCAAACTTCTGGATTTAAAAATTTCCCAGGAGAGGTTCCCCGAAAACCCTCAAAGAGACCGGAATACCTCCTCTCATACTCTCTCCCAGATGTTATTTAAGGGAGGGAGTCACGCCCCTGATGAAGGGTTTTGAGGCAAAATGAGACATATTCCAAAAACTACTTCTGAGAAAATTAACATCTTTATCTTCAGAAATCACTTATTGTCTTACTGTGCTAATTTTAAGCACAGGCCTTAGGGGCTCAAATCTCATGAGAAATGTGATAAACTACTAAGTACTAAATGTATCACTTGCATTTTATTTGGAGTAATGTAGAACCCTGTTTTTCAAAACACTAATTGCATATTCATTATATTTTGTCTACCAAGAATTAAGTAAAGTAAGCCACTGAACTTGAAGCATTTCTAAATTGCACAAAATGGGAAAAATACACAAAAATCAATTCACATAACATGAAAAATACATAGATTTCACAGTTCTTCTTTCAAAGTTCTTCCACCATTCACCATGCTGCTATAATCCTACAGTCAGTAAAATACTTTAAGTTGAGATTATTTATTTCAGTAAAAAACCTGAATTCAACTAATTTGCCTTGCATAGCTGCTTGTCTGGAGGGTGTTCGCAGCTGATTTGTTGAAGTTTCCTGATTCCGCTGCGTCTGCAAACTTTTAATTTTGATTTCAGTGTCATTGATTCACTGGTTTTGCTCTTTTGTGGTGTATGGTATGGTGTCACAGCTTCTAAAAACCAATCAAAAGTGTTCAAATCAACGTTGTTTGCCATTATTTACAACATGCTTGCCATGAAATTCAAAGCAGGTGCAGGACTGCAAAGCTTGCCATGAGTGGTTGAGCAGAGCTGTCGTTTTTTTTTTTTTGGGAAACAAACCAGTTTGCCATTTGTCACAATTTGGAAAAAAGTTATATTTGTAAATTATTCAACATGGTGGATATGTCACATTTTGTGAAAAATCAGACAAAATATTATGCCATTTTAGCCTTGAACCTGCCATTTAGCCAGGGTTGACTGAAAGGTGGAAATTGGCACTCTTCGCGTTTTGCCTCGAAACCTCTCATGTTACTGTTGGGGAGGTTTTTGTTTCAATTCCTTTGTATTTTTTTATCATAGGTTTTTAAGTGAGTCTGTCTGAATGAATCTGTGCCATTTCTCATGGTGCAGTCATTGCTGGTTCCCGCAGAATGAAACCTGGAGGTTTTGGGCTTAATGCAACATAGAAACAAATATTTTCAACACTATTCTATAATAATTGTATTGCCCAATGTATGTCGAGTTGCTATGAACAGTATGACAAGGTGCTAAAATCAATTTCTCCACTTCTGGTTTCATAGACTGTATTGAGTCTATACAGTCATACAGACTACTGTTACACCAAAGCAGCTCATGGAGTATGGCCCATTATATTACACTGTGAAAAATAAATATTTCACTCAGTAAAGAAAGTAAGGCAACCAGTTACACAGCCATTTTGAGTTGAGTAAACTTCAAGTTGCATTTTATTTAGAAAATTAAGTTTGTGCGAACTCAAAAACTCTAATTGCCTTACTTTTTTAAGTTGAGTCAAATTTTTATTTTTTACAGTAGTGTAATAAATATGTTAAATGTTGTCACATGAATTTTTCAGGACCGCTTGACTTGTCCTTGAACATTAGGTATAAAATTCTGTAGCTATAAACAGTTTTCTTTGTGCGAGAGTGAGGGGGTTTCCTCCCTCTACCACTGAGCCTCATGAGCTGTAATTTCCTCTGTTGGCCTTTTTGTTTTCTTCCTGTCTGAGTGAAGCAGGAAATAACTCCTTTAGAAAGAAAATATGTATGTAGATACATTGCGACATGTTGATTCCTTCAATTACCTCTGTTCCTCATCAGTGCTCTATTACGGAACACTTATGCTTTATCTCAAACAATTATTTTGGTTCGCTTTCATTGTTTCTCCCCTCAGTGTGATCCCGTCACAACTGCTCATTGGACACATGTAACTACAGTATGCCATCCACATCTGAAACATTTTGCAGAGACACATCCATTCCATTTCATTCTAATTTTAACTGTCAGCATGAACTTTTTTCAGAACACTCAAAACAACTGTCACAAAACCTCTACATTCTCTCATTACTGCGTTTGGTATTCAAAATTCCAGTTTGAAATTCTAGGAAGCCTGAGGTACAAGCCGCTGTCCTTCCCAACATGAACTACTTTGGATAAATATTCCACATTTGCGCCAATATTATCTTCAGGCTTGTTTTAGTCTTTGATTAAGAGTTCTAAAAATCACGATGGCTTGTTTTGGCGGAGCCTTTGGATGTAAGGAAATGGAATTATATGTATGACAGAAAATGTCATCTTTCACCGTACACAGAAAGCTTTTGAGTTAAAGGTCCCTCATATTCATATACAACCCCACATAATGCCTTTAAGTTGTCTGTGAGTGACTTATTGCATATGACACACATTTGCTCAGCAGCGTGCAGTACAGAAACTTAACAGATTCTGTAGACTCACCATGAATAAAAAGCACAATGGGTAGAGGGAGCAGTGCTTGGCAATGAATCGCAGGGGAATTGAAACAGTGTCGTCTTGTGTTTCTGTGCGACAGCGGAGGGTGGGCTGGCATGCCGTGGGCTGGTACTTCAGTTCCAGAAAACATCAGACCGGCTCCAAAAAAAAAAAAAAAAAAAAGGGAAATAAATTACACAGAAGCACAGCAAAACAGATTTTACCAAAGTTTTACTCTAAATTAGACCTTTGATTGCTGACAAAAGCATTGCATGCCGTTCCAGCCGAACTTCCTGTCTGCTGCATTGCACCACCCATTCATTCTAAATATGTACTGTATACTACAGTGGCCTTCGGCTGCAGTTAACCCTCATAGTGAATAGGCTTTTAGTAAGAGTAACTTTTCAGGTCCCCATCATGGAACATTATAGGCCACCAGGTGGGCGGGTTGAAACTGAAAAGCAAATATTGAAAATATTCAGTATATGAATTGAGTCTAGAATTAAAACAAGGATGAGAAGAGCATTTTGCTTTCCAAACCAAGTCAGCACAGGAAAATATAGTCAAAGAGTGGACCATAGCTCAGGTTTGGCTTGTTTTTTTTTTTCTAAGCCAATTCATATTTTCAGATCCAGAAGACCACTCAAGTGGGCTGGTTTATTCAGTTGGTATTCTTTTCATATCTACTGTGCCCTGAAGTTGAAAGGACTGAATTGTGCGCAAGCAGAGTGTCAGCTGACAAACATATAAATAGGACCATAAAACAGTTTCTTAAACAAGCAGCCCTGTTCGTGAGATAATGCAGTGAAGATGACTGAGAGTATGAGATCAGATCAGAAATATCTACGCCCTGAGGAGTTTCAGTCTGCAAGTGTGTCAGTGAAGATACAAGCATGCATACAAAACATAATGGCTTTTGTGTGCAGTGCATATGTATCTCGGTTTAGTTAGATCCTTCTTATAGGAAAGAGAGAAGACTGATTGAGGGGGAGGGTGGACGAGGGTAAGTTTTGGGGAAAAAAAAAAAGGAGGGAAAAACCTTGACTTTGGCCTGCCTTGAGCAGAAATCCTTCTGGGTTTTTTGGAATGGAAAAAACTCTGGAACAGCACGCATGGAGAATTCAGCTGCTTTTTATTATGCGAGGTACGCAGTGTTCCCTTTTAAAAGGCACAGCAACTGGGGCTTCGGTCAACTGGAGACTCCCAGTTAAGAGGCACAATGTGCTGAAATTACACTCCCAGAGCACAAACAATGGCAACTTGCCCAGGTAGTAAGCACACTTTGGGAAGATATCGGGCAGTATTACCGCCTCTGAGTACAGACAAATAAAGCACAAATCGTGCAAAAAATCATCCTGTACTCTGCTCTCATTGGTGAATGATTTATTGTTTCCGAGAGTGCTAAAACAACACATTCAGCGTTTAGTAAACAATATCACATATTCCCGCCAGGAAAGATTCTCTTGTGACCAATGTTTGAAGTCTGTGTGTGACAGAGGACGACATTTCGATTATTCACACATCTGCAAAGCTTCAGATTAATGAAGCTCGTGCAGTTAAGAGACTCGTGAACCCTTGCATATGCACCTAACTTCTGCTGACAGTGAATTGTAGGATAACACAAAATACATAAAATTAAACTGATCAGCCATCACTTCATTATAAGTTAAAGTCTGGGGATTACATTTGTGTTCAGAGCTGTGCAAGAAAAACTTCACATGGATTCTTGAGATGTTTATGCTTCAGTTAGCTCACGGAAAGTAGCAGCACCGAAGCTGCAATTAGAGCGCAATGTCCTGGATTAGAGAAGAGATTAGTGCAGACGTGCCAGCCATTATGTTCTGCTGATATGAAACATACACTATTCCTCCCAGCGGCCCAGCGTTCACCTCAGATGACCATATCAGAGGACCCCTCCCCCACTTTTGTGTTTGAGGTAATCAAGAGCATATCACTGCAGAACAAGCACAAGGGTCTATGTCCAAGGGCAAGTTTGTAAATCCATAAATACTTTTCAATGTTATTTATGGACATTTTTTTCCTTTTGAATATATGTTTAGCCAAATAAACTGGAGCGAAGCCCCCTTCTGAATGTTTCGTTGCAGTCTTATGACATACTATTTGCTCAAAACATCTTATGTTAACTATTATGCTCTTTGAGATGTAAAATACACTCACTGGGCATTTTATTAGGAACACCTCTGGACTTGCTTATTCATGCAAATATCTAATCGGTTAGTTGTAACAAAGTGATGCACTTCATAAGATCCTGCAGGTGCAGGTCACTAGCGTGATTTAGCGCTCTCACTAAACAGGTTGGGGGAAAGGTGGAATCCCTTTAAGGGATTTTCTGGCCCAAATCACCAATTTCAAAATAATTTTCAGCATTGTTACTGTAAATCACCCATGGGGTTCATGAATCCACCAGAAAAACTACAATATCAATTTTGTTTATGACAAAAAATGATATTTTTTAAATTTTTTAGTTTTTGGGAGGGGCTACCCATTCTGGGGAGAACCAAAGTGTCACCAATGATTATAATTGTGCTTATCAATGCAAATTGTAGCTGATGTATTTTCCTAATGAATGAAAAAAGAATTTGTTAAAAGTGATGTCAGACTCCCGAGATAAGAAGATATTTGTCCAAAAAATATTTTCTGAAATGGAGATTTCTAGTGGCCACGTGTGTGAATGACGGAACATTTGACAAAGCTCCCGGCCATGACACACTAAGGGAATTTGCTGAAATTTGCCCAAGGATATGGTCAATATTCACTCTAAAAACTAGGATGTGTCGACACTGCTAACATCTTCATCCAAACATTTGCATCAACCGTCCATTGTCAACCCTAAAATGGGGTGTTGATATGAAATGGATTGTGTGAGTTATTAACAATGACCCTTATGATGTACCTTAAAATTATTGGCTATTCTTAGACCTTCAAACTGAGGGAGCAGCTGAAAATATGGTGAAATCATGTGATGCAATAATACCAGCATGGAACTGAATCGTAAATTAATGTTAGAACATCATGTGGAATCCATGACGAAGAATCGAGGTTGCTCTGGGAGCAAGGCCCTACCCAGTGTTAGTATGGTGTAGCTAATCAAGCAGTCAATGACTGTTTTTAAAATGAATAAGGTATAAGGAATGCAAAAACAGCGATAACAGACCACTGGGACGAAAGGAAGTAAGATGTGTGAGAAAAATAAGTGCAGAGATTGGGGAGGCAGGTACTGATCTGTCAAACATTACTCACTTTTCTGGTCACAATTTTTTCAGGTCCACAGGGAATGGTGTGGTCTCTGTTTAGTCTTCACAATGGCCCAAGTGCGTGAATAGCAGCTTTTCCAACTACTGCAGTCTAAAGCTGTAACCATGGGAACAGCCATTGTTGTCTCATCTTACACTCCAGTGGCAACAGGGTCCTTAAACAAATAAGCGTCACTTAGTGACAGACAGTAATGATGAACCAATGCAAAAAAAATATATATATATATTTATACAGCGCCCTAAATAATTATTGGCACCCCTGGTTAAGATGTGTTAAAAGCCTTAAAATAAATTCAATTTTAATTGCAGAAGCTCTCTCATACTGAAATTTGTAGGAAAATGCAACCTTCAACTCAAGTGAATTTTTAAGGGAGAAAAAAAAATCCCTGATTAAGAAATAATTATTTTTCCTAAAATCACCTGTTCCACAATTATTGGCACCCCTAACAATTCCTAGGAATTAAATGTAATTGAAGTACTTCTGTCATTTCTACAGTAGTTTACAAAGTTGATCAGAGTATCTAGGAACATTTAATTAGTAAATGATTACTTCCTTTTTCTCTGGGGTATAAATATGATGTGACACAGAGGCCATCTCTCTTATCCACTCTTCAACATGGGAAAGACAAAGGAACACACCATTCAAGTAAGGCAGATGTGTGTCGACCTTCACAAGTTAGGCAATGGCTACAAGAAATTAACCACTCGCCTGCACCTGCCCATATCTGCTGTCAGAGGAATCATTAAGAAGTTTAAAACAACCGGAACAGTGGTAAACAAGCCTGGATGTGGACGCAAGGTTATTTTACCACCACGCACAGTGAGGCGGATAGTAAGAGAAATAAAAAGTTCTCCAAAACTCACTGTTAAAGAATTGCAACAAATGGTAGCATCTTGGGGTCACAAAGTCTCCAAAACAACCATCAGGCACTATCTACATGCCAACAAGCTGTTTGGGAGACATGCACAGAAAAAACATTTTCTCACTCACAATCATAAATGCAAACGTCTGGAGTTCGCTAAGCGGTACTAGGACTTCAAATGGGACCGTGTACTTTGGTCAGATGAGACCAAGATAGAGCTTTTTGGCAACAAACACTCTAAGTGGGTCTGGCGGAACACAAAAAACACCTCGTGCCCACTGTGAAGTATGGGGGAGGATCGGTGATGATGTAGGGCTGTTTCTCTTACCGAGGTCCTGGGAACCTTGTTAGGGTGCATGGCATCATGAACGCTTTGAAATACCAGGATATTCTAAATCAAAATCTGGTGGCCTCTGCCCGAAAGCTGAAGATGGGTCATCACTGGGTCTTTCAGCAAGATAATGATCCTAAAAATGTGTCCAAATCTACATAGAAATGGTTCACCAGACACAGAATCAAGCTCCTCCCATGGCCATCTCAGTCACCAGACCTCAACAACATTGAAAACCTGTGGAGTGAGCTGAAGAGGGGAGTGCAGAGGAGAGGACCCAGGTCGCTGGATGATTTAGAGAGATGGTGCAGAGAGGAATGGTCGAAGATCCCTCTTTCTGTATTCTCCCATCTTGTGAAACATTATACAAAAAGATTAGGTGCTGTTTTGTTGGCAAAAGGGGGTTGTACAAAGTATTAAAATAAGGGGTGCTAATAATTGTGGCACAGATGTAAAAGAATTGTTTCTTAATGTGGAATTTTTTTTCCCCTTTGAATAAATGCACTTGAATTAAAGGTTAGATTTTCCTCTTTTTTATCGTGGTCCAATATTATTTAGAAAAAAACTGAATTTATTAGAAGCCAAAGAACACAACTTAACCAGGGGTGCCAATAATTATGGAGGGCACTGTATGGAGCAATTCTGATCCGTATGCTTGTGTTACTTCGGTCAGCATCAATGTGACAGTTTCGTCATACGCAGTGTCTATTTTGCCGTCCGACGGTTCCCGTTTTTTCCTGCAATTTTGCCGTGGCTTCCGCTTGACATGCGCAGTTGTCACAGATGTGGACTTAGCGGTTTACAAATGATTTCTCTGCAACGGACTCACAGGCCTCCTGTGCGTAAGAGGTGCGGTTCAGGGACAAAGACTGGTGGGAGAGAGTCATTATGGTAGAGTTTTCCGATGGGGAGTGGAAGGAAAATTAGTGGATGTCAGACAAGTCATTCGATAAATTATGCGTATAAATAGAAGAAGTTTTGAGCCCCCAAGGCGCGACTGTTCAAGCACCAAAAGCCTTGCGGACAAGGATTGCTACTGTTCTGTAGAAACTTTCTAGTTGGGAAGAGCACAGAGTTGTGAATCAATCTGGTGTTTACAGGTCCACAAGAATTTCGGGTCAAAGCCCAGCGCGATTATTTGTGGAGCATGCCCAGAGCGCGTAGTCCACTTCAGTTTGATTCAAGCATATGCATGGAGGAATAATACGACAAGCATTATCTAGGTGTGAGTCTATGGGAAATTCAATTTAGTACGATTCCAGCTGGACTAACGTGTTTACATGTACAAGTATTTGCAAGTAGTCTGGTTTTAGTTGAACTAACACACTAATTCAATTTTTTTCTAATGTCAAGTAAATGTTCTAACTGATGCCATGCATTTCTTTTCAGTTTCCAGTTTGTGTTGGGCCCTTAGGGCCTTAGCTGGCCTTTGATCAGATGATTGGCTGGGCCATTGCAGAGCATTTCACATCTTTGCATTATAAAAGTTGCTTACACAATATTCATCAGGTCATCGTCCATCTGCGCTAGAAGCTGGCGCAGTGACCATTTTTCAGTACAGCACTGCTACTGCACTACACAACTACTGTACTGCATATTTTGTCAATATTTGTTAATGTACAGTTACTGCATTCAGATTTTAATTGTGCAGTGCAAGTTTCAACTTTATCATAATGGCACCGTACACAATGTTAGTTATAGAGGCATTTGTGCTGGTTTAATCACATTCATATGGGAGATGCGATAGCGCAGTGGTTAAGCAGGCTTGACTTGGGATCAATCCTTGCCTCTGCGTTCTTGGTGTGTTCTTGGGCAAAACACTTCACTCCCACACTGCCTCACTCCACCCAGGTGTAAAAATTGGTACCAGCACATTGTCAGGGAAACCTGACCCAGAGCTGGGGGAGTACCTGCGATGGACTGGCATCCCATCCAGCAGGAGTTGCAATACTCCGAGTGGATTCATGCCACAGAAACCAGGATTAAGCACCAGCCTGATCGGCCACAAAGCTCGGAACGCACTTACTCACTCAATCATATTCATATACAATATGCATTGTGTCAAACCTGCATAATGTATTATGCATAAACACCTAACTTCATAAGAAACACAAGCACCTTTATTTTTATTATTTTGATCACTGTACATATAGCCATTGCCATTTTCAATTTCAATCTGAGAATTTTCATTCACGCTTTTGAATTTCCCTTTTTTCATTGTCACTTAACATTTTCAAATTTTCATTTAACATTTTAAACTTGGTTTTCAAACTTTTTTCCCTTTTTGATTTTAATTATGGTCTCACAATGCCTGGTAGTGTCATACAGTAAAAATCATTTTAATTTAATTTTTTTTTCTATTCTGGGTTTTAATTTTGATCATGACCAAAAATATCCCCACATTTTGCTAATATTATACAAATGATCAATAGCTTCCTCATTAAACTTATCTAAATTCATGTAAAATTCTGGACGTGACAACAGTAAACAACTGACTGCATTGCTAAAGTTTTATTTAAAAATATTTCACTGAGCTCTTTCCCCTGCAAGGGAGATAAAGATTTTGAAGTCTCCTTCACCTGAACATTGCTGCGTGGGTGCACATTCATTTATGATTCTCAGAATGTGGAGGGAGCTAAGGGAGGGGCTTGGGGATTCCAGTTCCAGTCAAACAGGAGTTAGCAAGAATGGCTAAAACATCTGAATGCACCTGTAATGTGACCTTAAAACTTTATAAATCAGTTTGCCTGGGAATTCCAAATGCTGTTATTTTGTATCCTAATAATGTAGTGTAGAACTGTGGTTCCCAACCCAGTGGTTCCCAAGGACCCCCTGCCCTGCAGGTTTTTGTTCCAGCTCTACTCTTTCACACCTGATCCATTTGAGGGCTTCATGCTGATTTAGAACACTGCATTCATGAAGGTGCATTGGGCCGAAAATGGATAAGCTGTGCAAAAGTAAAGCTGCAACAAAAACCTGCAGGACGGAGGGTCCTTGAGGACTGGGTTGGGAACCACAGGTCTAGAACAGCCGGTGCCAACACCACCTCGGGACAACTAAAATTATGAACCAAAAGTGACAGCAGCAAAATGCACGTGATGCCCATAAGTCTTTAGTAATAAAAGCTTTAGTAATAGAATTTACAAGGAGTTACTCATAAAATGGATTCTAAGTTTTTCTGGAAATTTGAAATGCAGTTCATGAGGAATTGAAGCACTGATAACTAAAACCCCACAAGTCAAGAGTGACTTATGGGGTTTTAGTAATAGGTGCTTCAATTATCACTCAAATTTGAACTTTGAATTAGTTCAGCAAAAATAAACTGGTTTGTTGGACCAGATCACAGTCCTGATGCAAGTCTTAGAATAAACTGACTTCAAACTCATCTTGCATAAAATGAACTTGAAAGATTGTGCCATTGCACCCTAAATTTGAAAAAAAAAAAAATCTCCTGATTGGCTTTGCGAGATCAAATGTCACACAAGCAGGAAAAACGATTGGGAGATGTGCTGCAAACTACAGTAAATTCTATTCAAAGCCTAGTGTGATGCAGTATTGTCAGTTTAATGGGTATGTGTGATTACGTGCGTGAAAACACATGATGGACTGCAAAAACAGTTAAGCAACGGAACAAGCCCCAGGGTACACCATTAATTTACATCAATATTGGCACATAGCTGAGCTGTGTATCTCCTGTTGTGGCATTCAGCAAAGGTAGGAATTTCATTTGCTAGGCCTCTTTGCTGTTTGGGGACCAGTCTTTCGTTGCGTGTCACATGACGTCACGATGTCACAAAACCCCCTAAGCCATTGCCTCTGTTATTTGAACTAATTGTGACATAGTCTCTCAGCAATGTCACAGGAGATTCCAGTTAATTTCAAAACACATTCTTATATCACAATAGGCTGCTGAAAATGTTTGCATTAAGCTTCCTAGAAATAGACTTAGTCATAAAGAGGCAAACTGCTCTTTTGATCAAGAATTGTTATAATTAATGGTTCCAAACCCAGCATAAGTATTCATGCACACTGATCACTACAAGAGCAAGAAGCATGCAATCTGAATCTCTCACTGTCAGTCTTTTACAATAAGGACTGAAATTATCTGTTGAATATCCCTTGAATTTAAAATAATTTTGTATGTAAAATATAAAAAATGTGGCTTTTTTAAAAGATAGAGACTTAAGTACATTTATCAGTGTTGACAAAAAAAGTGTCCTGTTGTACTGTAAGCTTGAAAAGAGAATCATCCACAATTATTATACAATTATGTGGATGATTCCACTAACTTCTCTGCTTTGCTCCGGTCGGTAGACACGATAAATGCAGCAGAATTTTGACCCCCTCCCCTCCTTGTCAAGACAATACATTTCTAAAGCCTAGAGGGAACACAGTACTTCAGGCAACTGGGGTCACATAACTGGTGTGATTTCCTGCCCCAAATTTTTTGACTGGACAGAAACAAACACAAGGAATAGCTTCCACAAGGTTGAGTTCAAAGTTTCTTGAAAAGGTTCTTGGTCCATGTTAGAATAAAAATTGATCACTGGTCTGACTGTGATGCTACAGCAAACTGGGGTATTTTTAATTTGTACATAATAACAAGACAACTGCAGGCGAGTCTAGTTTAAGCAGATCAAAAGTAGCCAAAACTGCATACATGTATTGATGCTATTTTCTGACACAGGAAAAGGTGCAAGTTGCAGTATACAAAGATCACGTCTGCCTGAGCTGAATTCAGAGCCTTCTAAGTCTTTGGTGACAAAGACCTACTCACAGATGGCTAAAGCCCCTGGGAATCTAAATCCAGGATTTCCCCAACTAGGACGTTGTTAGTACATAGTCTGCATGCAGAAAGTATACAAAGATTTAAAATTTTAAATTATAAGTCGTCAATTTAATGTTTCTCACTGTCATCTGAACTAGATGTAAATTAGATGTAAATACACTGCCCGGCCAAAAAAAAAAGTCACTGTTTGGAAATTATTGAAAAAATTCTATAATGGGATAATTATTGCGGTTATTAATATGTTTCAGCTAGCAATAATCATTTTAACCCTGAATGATGAAGCACGTCGCTAGTTATTTCTTAGAAAATCATGTCGGAAGACACATCCTTTGATGGTGGAAAAGATGTTACATAATTTCAGAACGGGCAAGTTATTGGCCTGTATTTAGCAAAGAAAACCATGAAAGACAAAAATAAGTATGAGGAATCATTTTCACAAACAAATTTGCCACCACAAATTCCTGACCTTGAACGCATTAAAAGTTACTGGGATGCGCACAAGAAAGACTACCGAGTGATTCAACCACTATGTCGAGAAGACAAGATCTCAGCCAAAAATTATGGCATTTCTGATAGAAAATAAATGTTCTGGCATTGCATATAGTTGTCAAAACAATGGCAAGACGAATATGGACTGTAATCAAAGCTACAGGGGTTCCAACTAAATATTTGAGTCTGCGACTTTTTTTTTTGGGCGGGCAGTGTATTTTTGTGACATCACATAATTATTTTATACATACATACACACAGTGGTGTGCAGTGATGATTATGCACTTTAAAATATGCAAACAAAAAATATAAAGTAAAAACAAAAATAATGTTTTTGAGACAAAAAATCAATATCAACTGCAGCCACCCTTTACTTTTATTGCAACATTTAATCTTTCTGGCATAGATTTAACTTTTTTTAATTCCTCAATCAGTAAACCATTTCATATGGTTTGAAGTTCATTCCATGATTCTTTGAGAGTTAGAAGCAATTTGCTCAATCGGATTAAGGTCTGGATTTTCAGCAGGTCATAACTTTTCTGTCATCAGATGTTTCTTTCTGACTGAGATCATTCTTGCACAACTTAGAAGTGTATTTGGAGTTATTATCTTATGGAAAATAAAATCCTTGACCAATCAGTCTCTTTCCAGATGGCAACGTGTGCCTTACAAGTATGCTGTGATACTTCTTTTGATCCATGATTCTGTCGATTTTTATGAGATTAACGGCTCCTTTTGAACCCCAAACCTTAATATTATCACCTCCATGTGTTACTAAAGGGGTTAAACAGTCATTTTTGAAATGATCTCCTACTCCATGGCACACATAAGCTCCGCGTTTGCATGTAAAAATTTTTTATTTTGATTCATTGGTCCAAAGGACTTGTTCCCAGCCCACTGGTGTCCAATCTTTGAATTTCCTGGCAATCTCAAGTCTTTTTTTGATGTTGCCAGCTCTTGGCAGCAACACGACCAATCAGACCATTTTCACGCAGGCATCTGGAAATAGTAGATCTTAATACTTTCATATCTTCACTTCTGGTGCCATTAAATATCATCACAGAGTTGTGGTGCTCTCAAAAGCCACTTTTTTTTACTTGTCATACACACAACAAACATCAGGGGCACTCAACTTCCGTTTTACACATCTATTGTACTACGTCACGTATACTAGTTTTCAGCAAACCAGCCTCTCTGAAATGCTTGATGGTATTTTTTGGCCATGGCAGCTTTTAACGTCTTCAGCATCAAATAAGGCCACAATGCGACTTCAAACAACCTCAGACAGCTCCTTCTGTTGTGCCATTGTGTTTGAAACTGTGACACCGCTCAAAGTTCATGTCACCTTATATATTGGAAAAGTAACCTTCAGAGGTAATTTTGCAGAAAAATGTTGCCTCAAACCAGTTTAAACACATTTTTTTGCATCAATAATAATGGAATGAGCCTTCAAATATGCATTCAGACAATGCAGTAAAAAAAGTGACACGTTTCCATTGTAACAAAAAATGCATGTTTTCAATGTTTTTGTTTATTATCCATATGTCTACCTCAAAATATACTGAGCAACAAAAGAAACACAAGTTAGCTAGTTAGTTAATGTACTCTTATGGTTACTCAGTCAAAGTGACTGCAAAATAAAGAGAAGTTTGATGAAACGAGTTTAAATGTGCACGTGCTAGTAATAAATTTGATTTCCTAAAATAATTAAAGGCTGACTGGAAAATAATTTTGCGCGTAATTAAGTTGCATTTCTGTTGTTGTTCAGTATACTTGTGGGAATTTTTTTTCTTATCGCCTACAATAGTATTCCTCAATACATTTTCACCTAAAAATTATAGAGAAATAATTAAACAGGATCCCTTTTAGAGGAAAGTAGTTGTGTATAATCATTATTCTACTGTATATATAGAAGGAAAATAAGTATTGAATGAGTCAACATTTCTCCTCGTTAATATATATCTAATGGGGCTATTGTCATGAAATTTTCACCAGATGTCAACAACAACCCTTGTAATCCACACATACAAAGAAATCAGAACAGATAAGTCCATAAATTAAGTAATGTGTAATGAAGTGGAATGAAATACGTTGCTTCGTGTTCCAGTTCTGATGCTCACATGCCCAATGTCGGTGCTGTACAGGGGCAAGTACAGGCATGGGCATCCTGACCAATCTGCGGCAACGCAGCCCCATATACAACAAACTGCGATGCACCCTGTGTCCTGACATCTTTCTATCACAACCAGCATTACCCTTTTCAGCAATTTGAGCAACAGTAACTTTTCTGTTGGATCAGACCTCACAGGCCTGCCTTCACTCCCTACATGCAATGAGCCTTAGCCACTGATAAACCCGTCACCGCTTCACTGGTTTTTCATCCTTGGACCACTTTTGGTTGCTACTGACCACTGCAGACTGGGTACATCCAACAAGAGCTGCAGTTTTGGAGATGCTCTGACGCAGCCGTCTAGCCGTCACAGTTTGGTCCTTGTCAGAGTCACTCGCATCCTCACTCTTTCCCATTTTTTCTGCTTCTAACATGCTAACTTTGATGACAAAATATTCATTTGCTGCCTAATATATCCTACCCACTGACAGGACCCATTGTAACAAGATGTCTGCGTGATGTCACCTTGAACTTAAAATAGTAATGTTTGAAATGACTTATTTGAAAGAAAAATATTAGTGCATAAGAAAAAATATCTGCGAACATACTTCTGTTTGCTATGATATATCTTCGTGAATCTCCTTTTAGTTGTTCCTGATAATTAACACTAATCTGGCTTTTTAGTAAAGGCTCAACTTGAAGGGGAAGAGTAACCACTATGGTCATGGATGAAATCCTGCAGTGCAAGCACTTACTTTGGCCAGCACCCTTTCGATAGCAGCACATAATTGGCTTTTCACTCTTTATTGCTCATGCACCTTCGACTAGCCAAACCAGCACGGCTGAGCCGCTTTCTGAGTAAACATCTTCAAATGTCCTCTGCCTCTGTCTCGCGCGTGCTAGTACTGCACTAGAGAGAATAAGTGATGGCTAACAGGCGTGTGTTAAATGTCTGCACTCTCCTGATATGGCAGCATGAGTCACATATGAACATGTCTGCACATAGTTCCCTTATTGGTCATTTCCACTTTGGATGGGATTGTAGATTCCAAATTTGACAAAAAAAAAAGGCTTGCGCAACCACGAGTTACAAGACGCCCTATACTTCTGCACTTATTATAAACATGCTGTGATAAAATGGTCGTAAAACTCAACTTGCTGAGAGGTGTGGTGGAGACAATTGTATACAATTGTATTGTATTGTAGAGCATGGGTTTGCCTTCCCAGGATGCCCCAGGTTTATGGACAGATTTATGGACTTGGTTACCATGTAATGTTTACGCCCTTGTTGGTTGTTGTGTTTTCCGCATTTTCTGGCATTGTGTCATCATTCTCATTGTCTCGGTTTGCAGCCTGGATGAGGAGTGAAAAAAACTTGTCCGTGAGAGCAACTGCAGGTAAGCAAGTAATATATATAGTAAGTGGCATTTCCTGGGAGTAAATGATTGTTAAAGAATAGCAACCTGTGAAGCATAGGTAGTACAAAACTGTTTAGGCAACTCCTTGATATTGTGCGAGCCCGCTTAACCTCCTGACCCCATAACCCAACCCTCATAACCCCCCCTCATGGCAATTTGAGCACTAATAATGCATGTCTTCACACTTATATACATACTGTATACATAATATACAATAAATCGACATCTGCCTGAAAGTGTACGGCAGCCTATCCCTGAAGGTGAAGGAAGATAGTACACATAATCTTAACATGGTATATCAATCAGTCAGTCCATCAGCCAGTCAGAAAGGCACATCATCTCGTACAGGTCAGCCCAATTCTCGACCCTCAAAAATAAAGCTCAACTGAATGAAGAGAATACGCAGGGGGCCTACAATCTCAAAATAGGAATTTGTTCAAAATATTTTCTTTTTTCCATTTTTGATTGCCACCATGGCAATCACATTTCCACTTGAGGAAATAAAAGAATCCAAATTCAATCAATTGAGAGGTGCAGACCACTTGTGTTTTTCAATGTTTACACATTCACATAAGCCAAGCAGCCAGATTCCGTGCATCTGTACTCAATTCCATAAAATATATAAGATGAAAGTGGAAAGAAGGCGAGTTTGTCTCAACTTTTTGTACAATTTTAAACTTACATACAATAAATAGGCATGCAATGCACGGAATACCCCTAAGCCCGATGTCGAAGTTTTTGGAGACGCCCGCCCGCCCGCCCGCCCGCCCAACCGCATGCCCGCCCAACCGCATGCCCAACCGCACGCCCAACCGCACGAAGGATAGCAATAAAAAAAAAAAAGGGCTTCATTTAGGAGTCATAAGAACTTGGGGGGGGGGGACCTCTTTTACACAGTACAGACCATGTTTGATGCTCGCAAACGTATTTCGGCCAGACAGGCTGGCATATTTGCCTGAAGACTCTTGTTTTCACAACAATGGCGACAAAAATGCATGTATAGACTATCATCACTCCTGGGGCAAAGCAGGGCCAAAGCCCTGCTCACCCCATGGCCGACCCCAAGAATACACGTGCCTGAGGGGTTGGGCCGAGGTGATATAAGCCGTCAATCTCCCATTTGCTGCCAGCCCTTATGATAGGTCATGTGATCAGTGAGCAACAAAATTCTACAGGAGGGAAAGTATATCAAAAACAAGGGTCGTTTATGATTTTTCTTGGGTTATGGGTGCACTTTTAATGAGGGTTAAATATATGCCCTATCACAAGCAAGTATGGACTATGAGTCTCACAAAAGATCTAACAAGAAATCCTATCATTCCAGAGGTGGGCATAACAGGGTCAATTCTCAGGTACGGTCATAGGGCAAACCTTATTTGGCAATAGACTTGTTTAAACTTCCAACCTTGTAGCCACGGCAATATAAATTGCCTGGCTTCCCTCATCTGTGCTGTGCAAGTGGAACCACTCAATTTCAGAGAGACCAATAAACATTATTGTTTTGTCTGGAGCTTCAGGCTCACCTTTAAATAACCCATAATAATCTGTGGGTCAGGCTATACATGCAGTCCACAAACTATACTGTACAATTCAAAGTGAGGAGCTGATATACAGCATTGAACACCAGAAGCGCCATCTGGAAATATTAAGGATAGCAATGCCACTCGGACAAAACAATAAAGTTGCCAGTAAGACAACTGAATGCCCCCCACTCAACCTCTCCAAAATGGTTTACAAATTTCTCCCTTCAAAAAAGCAGTTAAAAAAAAAGTTAACCTAGAAGCGAGCCACTTCATTACATTTCACATGTGAAAGAGATGTTCTGATCCTGGAGGAAATGCAGGAAGTAATTTTTGTTCCACATGACATTTGGATTACATGTCCATATCACACTACCTATATGCAGTACTTTACAGTAATAATTTGTGTTTTTCCCTTTCTCTGTGCTATTTCATTCTCATCATTGTCATGTCAAGTGTATGGCCTTTTACAATGTTAGTAGTGCAGATTAGATAGAGGTCAAGAATATTGATTGATTTGGGGGGTTATGAGCCTGATGTGGAGCTTCTTCAACCACCTAAATGGAACAGCCCTGTTTGACCATCACCTAGGTTTGTCTACTCTCCCTTTAGGATGCCATTGTCTTTCATGGAGCAAATCTAGCATGTCTGTTACTGTTTACACTTTACAACTCATTTTGATACTTGTTAAGCTGTCTTAATCGAGAGGCGCACAACCGAGGGGAGAGGAGAGGCAGTCATTTCTTGTAGGCAGGTGCATGGCCTAAACAAGGCTATACTTAGGACCCAGGAAGGCTCTGCTCCTATTGTCCCCACTCCAACAGCGGAGCAGGGTGGGCAGCTGCTCCACTCGGGAGGAGCCTGTACTTTTCCACCCCTTGTCTTGGTACTCAGGACGGAGTTCCAGACTTCCTCCTTCAAAAGGGTCTGGCATCCAGCCAGAGCTGGTGTACTGAAATCACCTCTGGCCGCGAAGAAACACACAAACTCAAATGTGCAGCGGGTCCCACATGCTGACCATTCGTGTGGGCGTAGGCAGAGAGGATAACTCCACTGTTGGGCTTTGTTCCGCCCACAGCCGTCTGAAGAATTTGCCCTGATGTTCCCGTGGATCATTCTGCTTTAGATTTTTTTTTTTTGGTCATTTGGCTCAATTCACACATTTGTACTTATTGGTTCAGTGTATTGAGGCTGGAAAAACAGCAGACTTGCATAGAGATTTTGTCCATTTTTCTGCCCTTTTAATTCTCTCCTCCAATTTTTTGTTCAGCTGTATTCTGAATATGCTGAGCACTTAAATGTTGGCAGGAAAGTCCAGCAAACAGAATGATTATTTTGGCTGTTCCCAAAAAAATCTTGCGTAATTTATATTTCATGTTAATTTCACAAAATTGACAAAAAAGTTTTTGGAATTTGCTGGCAAAAAAAAAATGCAGAGGCAGTGATGCAGCCCATCCACAGAGGTACGCTGAATGCCTAATTTAACACGCTCAAAATTTTAATCCAGAGAGGGGAAGGACTAAGGGCTCTGCATGTTGAAGAGGAACGCGGTAGATCAACTTTAATTCAGAACAGAATCAGTTCCTGTAGTTCCATTTATAACGATGAATGTACCATATCCTGAAACAGCATTACAGCACTGTAATGGTACAATGCATCAAAATAATTTCTCTGTTCTCCTTTGCGTAGAGACCGTTATAATTAGAACAAATTATATTAACAAACCTAGCAGTCAGTAGCATGGAAATCATCCCAAACCACACTGGGATTAAACTAGGCCTTTTACGACAGCTTATCGAAGATTACCACCATGCAGTGTAGAAGGGTCTATGGTTGTAGTCAGAGGGAAGATCGCCTGTGCGATAATAGATTACATAAGGCTAGGTCACAGAGGGGTCACGCTTGAGCACAGGGTGAGAATTTAATGAACAGTACTATGAGCAGAGATACATGAACTGGATATGTCTACAGTAATCAGAGGCAGAGCCTCTTCCTCATTATGAATGAGTCAGACTAATGCAGTTCCTGTTCGCACAAACTTGTCCGTAATAGAAACGAGAGCTACATGGGTGCGTACAAAAAAAAAAAAAGTGTTAGATGAGTGTGCCACTGGCTCCCCCTGCTGCTCAACCAGAACACATCTCCAAACGAAGCAGCTGGTAGAGCTTAAATGTTGGTCCAGTCAACTTCTCCCCACATCTGTCCAATTTGATAACGAATGCACAAGTTCAAGGAAAACTTAGTTGGTACCTTTTTTTATTTTTCAAACAGATATTGCAGAATATGTCCCCCCCACCCATTACCAATTGTTTTTTTCCAAAAGACATTTTTAACCTAAAATTTAACATGCTGTAAATGTTTTCATATTGTCCAATGAACTGAATTTTTTATGCTTTCAAAAGATTTGTTTAATGAGATTGTTATTTGGCTTCTTTCTAGGACAGAACACAAATGGTTCTTTTACAGTCTGACAAATCTAAATGATTTTAAATGCTTTCCTAAGGTTCAAAAACATCGGATCATAGAAGTTGGGACATTCAGCATCTGCTGTACAGCATGAGTAATGTAAAGCTGCAGCCAAAATGTGTTACGAAGAACCCATACGTGATGAAAAGCGCAAACGAATCAAAGAGCACTCAGGCCAAGCAGGGAAAACGAGCTGTTATTTCACAACAAAAGCTAATCCCTGGAAAGTGATGGATGCTCAATGAAAAAAAACAAAAAAAACAAAAACCTCGTGTCACATTACAGTGAACGGTCAAGGCTGTGGTCCACATTGACCCGGTCTTTTTGATACACCAGACATGTTAAAGATATACCCCCTTGTATTTCAAAATCGATGTTCAAAGTACAAAGAAAGGAAGAAGGAAAGCATTTGGCAAAAATGCAACCAGTATGAGGAGAGTCCGCAAAATGAAAACTTGCCAACGCTAAAATAAAAAATAATAACTTTGGATCAATTTATAAAGCATCCCTCACTCTCAGTTAGCCTTAAAATAAAAAAACAGTTCACGTGACAAGTGATCTGAAAATGATGTTCCATCACAACTCAAAGAACACAAAGCAGAGGCTCATCCCTCCGCTGCTGGATGCCCAAAATTGGTTCTGTTCATATTATGAATGCCTGACATTTTAAGTGTATTTATACATATACATAGGGACAAAAACAACAAAAAAATACACTGGCACATGCCCTGGAATTACCCACCCAACACCCCAGAACCCTAGAAAATACCATTAAAAAAAGAAAGCAGCCACAGTTAATCAGAAGCAGGACTTCTGAGACCGATGAGTTTCGACAGAGAAGAGGAGATGAAAGAAGTGTCAGTTCACTGAGCCCCGACCTGCTGTAACCACCCCGGGCCCCAGCCATCGCGGCCTCAGCAATAGGCCTATTTCTGTTCCTTAGTCGGGGCAAAGTACAGCTCCATTGGCTTGTTGACTTTCCAGTACTTCTCACTCACCAGCTCCAGGGAGAAGGAACCGTTCAGGACCTGTAGACCAGCCCCAAAACACAAAGAGACAGCTTCACTGGCAGCCTGCTGACTGACTGCAAACATCTATTGCAGGAATTGAAGGAGAATGAGGGAACCTGGCATGAACTCAATCAGAGACTTGTCTGATCCAATTCCTTCCCTCCACAGAAAAATACAATTAAATAAGAGTACAATTAGTCAGCCACATAAGAGCGTAAAAAACTTGTCACATAGGTGAGGTATACGAGACTCAGGTATATCATTAGCACGTCTGAGAACCGAATACGTACGGTGAACTGGCTGTTAGCGGTGGGGATGTAGATTGTGTACTGCTTTTCGCTGGCTGCTTCTACATTAATGGGGCTGGCGTCACCATTCTTACGGAGCTCCTCCAGGGCTAACCTCACTGCTAGGTACTTGGACAGGTGGTCCACTGTAGCATTTCCTGAAGTCTTGATGTACCTGTGGGAGGAAAAAAACCTTCTGGTAACTGGAAAGAGGGACTCTTGTCCCCAAAACCTCACCGTCTAGGGTAGTTCAGTCAAAGTCATTCATTCATGGCCTTCTGAATCAGGATTACACCGCTGCACAATGAAAGCCAAAGGCACTGGAATTAACAGTGATAAATCTGCTCGGGTTAAGAATAAAACCATACTGATATAAGCAAGTTTTATTTCTGAACAGTCCCATTGACCTCGTCTGCGCTGCGTCATCCTTCTCCATGAGCGTGGGATGCGGTCGGAACACCAGCTCGATCTCGCTGGCGCCATCCATGGCTGCGTCGCCTGTGCTGTTCTCGGCAGCGTTGTCCATGTCCAGGCCCGAGTCATCCGACGTCTTTGTGCGCTTGATGCTGGGCCCCGCCTCCTGGTTGCTGTGGACGGAGGCGTTGCTGCAGTGGGAGCTGTCGCCGTTGTCCTCCGCCCCGCTGCCGTTCTCCATTTGGTGCTTCTTGCCCCTCGGTAACCTGCGAAGTGTGTAGCGTCGTCATAAATATAAGCTCAGATTTACACCCCGTGTGTCGAGAGCATGTCATCTACATGTAACACTAAAGGCTAAAGGAAAAAATGCTATTCAGGTTCAAACAGATTCTGACCGGTTCATGGCCTGGATTTTGAGGCCCTCTTCAATGCTGTGGCTCAAAGCCAGCTGGTTGTTGTGCTTGTTTATGCGGGCCAGGACTCGCTCTTGATGGGCCTCGTACTCGTCTCGGCTGGGGTAAATCTTGCTGATCAGAGCGTCAAAGTTTGGGTCGGGACGGAGAGAGCGCTTGGAAACCAGTTTCTTCCGGCAGGTGGGGCACTCCTTGTTCCTGAAAGACGGAAGCCCAAGTCAGTTAACAACAAGGAAGTTTGTTGAGTTTAACAAACAAATGAATTTGTTTTGGCAGCCAGTGAAAGTGAAAACACACATCAGAACAGTGGCGCCTCATGTACTCACAACAGAGGAGGCTCAAACAAAACAATCACAATGTGAAGTTTGACCTTCGAAGGTCGCCGTAGGCCAAGTTCAAGGCCACAGAATGAAAGTAACATTGTAAAATTTTGCTTGACCTCAAGTTTGACCTTTCAAGGTCATTTGAGTTCAACTTTGACACTGCCAAAATAAAGGTCATATATTACTTCCTACATGTCAGTAATACAAACTTAACCTCTACCTGCAACCATTTACTTTCCATAGGTGATTTGACCCATTGTCCATAACACCCAATGTTAAAGTACAACGGCCCCACGAGACCCACTTCCGTCAATTCAATCAAAATGGCACTCACACTGTAAATAAAGTGTATCAAGGTGATTGCCAGATTTAGAAAAAAGTTATCTGACGATTTTTGAGAAATAATTTTTTGAAATTTCAAGTCATATCTTTTAACACTGTTTAAATAGTCCCTGACCTTGAATTTGGTCTTTCAAAGTCATCTGTGGTCAAATTTAATATTGCCGAACAATAGGTCATATAGGACTTCCTATATATCAATAATACAAACTTAATCTCTATCTGCAACCATTTGGCCTCCACAGGCCATCTTGCATATTCATAAAGTACAGCGCACCCAATAAACCCACTTCCGTCGATTCAATCAAAATGGCGCTCACACTGTACATTGACGGTACCAAGGTAAGTTGATTGCGTGATTTAGAAGAAATTTATCGCGCAGTTTTTGAGAAATAATTTTTCAAAATTTCTCGGTCTAATCTTTAACATTGCTGCCAAAATTTCAAGGGCCCATAAAATGGACAAAAATGATTCAATCAAGTATGTTATTCCAAAAAAAAAAAAAAAAAAAAAAAAAAAAGTATGTTATTCCAAAATTACATGAAAAGTCATCGGGCCAAAAAAAGAAAAAAATTTTCCGGACGAAGGACGCCACACCACGACAATTGCTTATCGGCCCATACGGCCGGTAAGCTAAAAAAAGAGAAATTATTAAGATTATGCACAATGTCAATAAATTCCAAGTCCATCCTGATTAAATAAATGAAAATTCCATGGAGTTTATTTTACCCATAGGTTAATAAATTAGGTAATTTTCCATAAAATGTCTTTTTTTTGTGCGTACGTATAATCCACGCAGATTTTTATAAATAAGGCCCCCGAGTGATAAATTTAGAAGCCTGAATATACACCACATTATTTTAACTTTGATTTACTGATTTTTCATTTTATCAGATGAAGACTATACTCAAGGAAAAAGTGAAAAAATACACATAAGAACATATCCCAAACATACTCTTAAATGTTTCATAGACAATCGCAATGCTGCTGGGTGTGCAGCCAATGGTCTCCTGCAAGCAACCACCCAAAACATTGCCATAATTAATCTAGTCATCAAAGAGGACAGTTCCTTTGAATGATTCATATTCTTTCCATAAAAAAACCAAGGACTCACAAAGCCTTTGGGCAATGAAAATGGAAAATTCGGGACCAAATGCACTTTAAAAACACACTTCACAATAAGTAAAAAAAATAAATAAAAATCTAAAATGCGAGAAGTCATTGGATATTTTCAATTCAAAATCACATGGAATGTCCCAAAACACCGTGATAAGGTAAAAAGTGCCAGTGTTGTGACAGTGCGATCATCCCAATCACTTGAGGCAAAGTTCAAATTCAATCAATTCTTCCCTTTTCATGGCCTGGAAATGGAATGAGGTTAATGTTCACCAGGGAGACTCCAATCCATTACATGTCAGGATAGAGGAGTCAAGGTTTTCTCAACGTAATTTCAGTCAAGGAATGTTGAGACCATCTTTCGCAGAAGATTATTTCCCAGGTTTCCAATTAATTTTGAGGGGGCTAGGATATCACAGTTCGCTCATTCATACATCTTAGACCCTCTCCTGTTTTCATTATTTTCTCACTTTTCTTTGTCTCTCTCCAATAGGAGAGCAAGAAAAGTCAGGAAAGGTAGGAAAGACAAGGAAACAAGCTGGCAGCCAGCCCCACGGTCTCCCGTCGCCAAAATTAATATGTACCCTGTGACCTTAAAGGAGGTCAATTCTGTTCAACGTGTAAGTGGATATTTTGTAAAAGATGGCAAGGAACTGGATCCATAAAATTTGACCATCAGGTTAAAGAGAATGTCACAAAACACCACAGTGAACAATTCTGAGCTAGTACATCAAGTTTGAAAAATGATAGGTGAAGTACCAATATTTGACCTGCGAATTGCAGGTCAAGGTCACTGATATTACACAGGAAACTGGTTCATCTAATCTTCTTACATGCAGAACATGGGGTCTGTAATCCATTTTCTTCTTGAGTTATCGTGTTAATACAGACGAACACACGCACGGACGGGGTGCATTCCTATGTCTCCCTTTCGCCAGAGGCAACGGGAGACAATAAAATAACGAGATACTTTATTGAATGAACAGGAATTAAGCCAGGAATTAAGGACTGACATCCTCACTGTAAAGCAACACAAAACACTTAAAATGATTTTTAAGGGGAAGGGTCACCTAATGCAGACCATCATGCTAACTTGCGCGCGCGCACACACACACACACACACACACACACACACACACACACACACACACACACACACACACACACACATGCACACACGCACCCCACACACACACACACACACACACACACACACACACACACACACACACAGAAAGACAGAGATACCCAGATCGAAGAGCTGTGATAATGCAGTCAGCACAGAACCGGTGGAGGCACTCCTTGGTTGTCATAGTGTTCTTCAGCATGTCCAGGCAGATGGGACACATCAATTCACTGTGGAGACTTCTGGGTGAGACGGCTATCTCGAGCCCATCTGTGATGGCCTCCTGGAACACACAACATACAACAGCGAAGGGTGAGCACTGGGCCGCAAAATCAATCCTTCTCTAACTCAAAATTGCATTTCACGCCCGCATACGGAAATTCCCTTGTTATGCTAATAAACTCCTCTGCCTGAATATAAATTTTTACGAGGTTTTTTTTTCTTTTTCCGATTGTCTTGGAGTCCTCAATCATATCCAGAAAGAGCTGGCGTGGGTGCAGGCTTTCATTCCAACTAAGATGTCAAGAGACGGATGCCACTAATCAAGGTATTCTGCAATGATTAAAATTCTTGCTCTCAGTATGCAAAATCTGCAACACTTAGCTGAAACAAATGCATCCAACTTGTGCTGAGATGCATAAGTAACATTTAACTTTACCATTTCATACTATGAAGTGCTATGGTAAACTCAGATTTAATACAAACTTCGTGCATATCTGAATCGGATAGGAGTGGCCTTAATTAGCCTAACTAGGGCTGAGCAGTAATTTTTGGTTTCATAAAAGCTGGGTGTCAAAGAGGTACTCATTTGACCTGCTACAAGCCAAAAAGGTCATCACATACAGTGCATGCACTCTGCTGCCTGTGCTGCAAATAAATGGTTGGAGTTCATCCAAACATTTTCATCATGTTCCCTTACCTGGGGAGTCCTCTGCAGTTCATACAAACTCAGCTCCCACGTTTTACTGAGGGGCTGCACTCCATTGGACTGCACTGTTTGGGTCATCTTCCCAATCTGGAAAAAGACGCAGTGGAACATTTACCACGCAAAAAAAAAAAAAAGAAAAACAATCTAAATACAGCTGATACTGTAGCTTTAATCTGAAATCTTAACACCTTGCAGAGAGTAAGGTCGCAAGAATGATAACGTCACAGTCCCAAAATGCAGCTTCAACTTTGATTCGAGTATATGGTTCACTAAATGCCAATATGTGACATATAATGCAGGATCAGACATCCATCATGTAAACCACTTCATTCTCATCAGGGTTGCAGGGAGGCTGGAGCCTATTCCAGCCGACTGTAAGCAAAAGGCAGGAATAGACCATGAACAGCTGTCCAATCCACGGAGGGCGCACACCATTCAGTAATAGCTTTGGGTAATTTAGACACCCCAGTTAACTTAGCGTACATGTCTCTGGGCTGTGGGAGGAAACTCGAGTACCGAGGAGAAATCTGCGCGAAACGGGGTGAACGTGCGAACTCCCTGCAAGTCGGATTCGAACCCTCGACCGTCTTGCTTTGTGACAACACAGCGTAATATTCCAAGTTTAGGTCTAACGTTACACTCTTAACCTAGTTCGCACACTGCTATACTTAGGTAAAACGTACGTCTTGCTTCTATGAATTTTAGGCAAATTTCTGACGGTTACCAGACACTAGACGCAGATAACTATAATAATTTTTGTTCTTTCCTCCATCCCTCAACTTTCCACACAGCCAACACGGATGTTAGGAAAAATCAGTCGGAATCAAACTTCTCTCTTGATCCGTTAAAGTCAGACTCAACGAAAGCAAACCATGAAGTCTGCCTGTTAACCAGATATTTCGACGTTTGACATAACCAAACCCCCACTCGTTTGCGGGACGTTCAGTGGTCCGTTATAACCCCCCCATTTTAGATGAAAATGCTGTCCCACCGTGGTAGTCTCACAACAACGCAACAGTTTAACTCGAAGGATATTGTATTACGATTAATATGTGAATAAAGAACAATTTTCAAGGGTCAGAACCCGCTCTGTATACAACACAATCTTGGCAGGCAGGAGTCTTTGTGTGTAGCCACAGCTGTGCACACGTCTTGTCAACAATACACCAACGTTAGCTCAGCTAGCTAACGTTAGCCAATAAACTAGCGATCTATATTCACTCTCAAATTTTACTTCAGATTTAAAAAACGCCACGGCCTTGTAACAACGAGAAATAAAGCATAGTGAAAACCCCTTTTACGCAGTTTCTGTCGCTTCGAAGAACAGCATTAAAAACAACGCGTGGCAGACCGAGACTGTTTCTGGTAATGTTAACGCTAGGCTAACATAGCAAACCCTTGACCTGGCAGCCAACCTCTTGCTAGCTAGCAAACGTTGAATAGTTTCAACTTCAAAGCAAGTCAATTAGATAATTGTTATACCATATTTAATCATACACTCCTGTTGTAGTTCATAGTCTAAAACACAACACAATCGTTAGAACACGTTTGTTTATGGTGCAATATACTTACATGTTGAGTGTTGTGGATACACAGTATCCAGCGCGTTCTCGCGAAAGCTCAATATGGCGGACTACAGCTTTACAGTGGATTCTGGGAAACGTAGTAGAGGCTTGCGTACTCTTCTGTGAAGGCCTACAAAGGCATTGCGTAAAATTTTATACCTTGAATCTAAATGTAAACGACACCGCCGCGGATTTGAAAAATAGCACACAGAAGTACATCATTCTACTAACGTAAATAAGTCTTAATCAAGATCAAGAACAAAAACTCATTTAAATAAGCTGTACAAACATTAGCCTGCATTGATACAAAAATACGATTCCCATCCAAATGACCTCACAATGAAAATATTGGCCAATAATAGAAGTGTATGCTAATGTAGGCTTTATTTTATAAATACATGGACATATTCGCATTTCTAAAGCTTTCAAGATTTATATTAACATAATGTTAGCTGTGTCTTATCCTACGCGGAGCATTTAACTCCAAATAGCATCGGTCATACAAACAGTCCGTGTAAAACTGGAAAAAACCTACTCCTATAATAGCCAAGTATATGCATGCATACGCAATTTATCTATCTCCATCTGCATATCACGTGTTTATAATTCTAATATGTCATATGCAAGCAAAATAGATGTTTAACCCACCTGTCATATGCGTCCTACGTTTTCAGATAGGTTTCTCATTTATTCATGGAGAAATCAGGTAGTTTGAGACACATTTTGCCAAGACGACCTTAAATGTTTCTGTTTGAACTTGTCATGGATCTCTACTACATTTCTATAAAGAAAATATGTATGTTGACAAGTAAAATACTTCAGAAACTTTGGTCCTACAAACCAATCAAGAACCCCGATTTCCGGCCGATGGCATGGTCATGTAAAATGGGACAGCTAGTACAGTAAAGTAGGGCACTTTAAAATTCCCTCTCAAACTATTTTTCCCTCCGTTTCCTGGATGAGTGTGTGTGTGTGTGTGTGTGTGTGTGCGAGTGTAAGCGAAAGAGAGGAAGGGAGAAAGGGAGAGAGAAATGCAAGAGTGCATACATGCACAAACATTTGCAGAGCGTGTGCATGTATGTGTAATACTCTCAGGCACATGCATGTGTGTGCTTGCATGCCAGCAGCAATGGTGGCTAATTCTAGGATATCGTGGCTGATATGGACTCCTTGCATCATCTTTAATACTCATATGTGACAAAAATACCAAAAAGTGTCTGTAATATGACAGGGTGACACATGATAGCACAATAACTCATGATTTTATTGCACCTGGTAACAGTGAAACATGCTGGTTTCACATCAGAAAAGCATCCCTTTTCAGCTTACCTTTTTGTCTGATTTTACTAAATGTATTCACATAAGAAGTTATTGTCAAGTGTATTGTCAAAATATTTTTATTATAAATCAAACAGATGATACATGCAACATCATACAACCATTTCTGGGGTTAATCATGCATTGTTTTGGCTGCAGTACTCTTATCACCATAAAGAGCAAATCAACATGCCATGGCTTGGTTGGGAAGTTCAGGGTCCCAAGTTTTTTTTTTTTAATCTTAATGTGATCTGCCCATCCTGGTTATCTCAGAAAAAATTAAAATGATTGTGTAACACTTTACAATAAGGGTACAACCATTAACATTAATTAACATTAGTTCATTGACTATCAGTTAATTGGCAGACAACCAATGCGTTAGATAGCCGAATAAGCATTACGTAACCATAAATGAACATTTATTAATTTTCTGTGCATCCCTAATTGTGAAGTTGAAAACATCCCTTAAGTATCCCCCATGTAGCACTTCAAACTATTAAACAATAATTTATAAATTAATACTTTAGTTGGTGTGAACATCATTCGTAAATTATTATCAGCTGCATTAGTAAAATGTTAATTACCTGTTAGTAAATGCTTATTACTGCATTAACTAATGTTAATTGTTGCACCCTTACTGTAAAGTGTCACCAACGATGGATTGTTGCATTTAAAGTACATTTATTGCAACAATGCAATACCATATTTGGTGGGATACCGCTCATATCTAAAGAGTTCAAGATATAAAACCTTTTGTTTCATTTTACCTAACGTCCCAAACCTCCTGACTTTACTGCATGTATCAAAACTGATCGAAAACCTAAGATGCTGGCTAGCAGGCGGCGCTGCAGTTGGAGGAAGGTTACGCTCTATGGAGTTCGGAGGAAACCCCTGAGTCCACGCCCGTCATTTCTGACAGCCACGAGAAGAAGAGCGGCGCCGTAGTAGGTTAAAGTTTAGCTATATGCTGCATCAGAAGAGATAAAGGAATTACACCTGAAACGAAAAGAACTGAATTACATTATGGGAGTATCTTCCTCCAATCTTCTAGATGAGAGCAAATCCAACTACATAAAAGGTAATCAGAAAGTTACAAAAGTGAATGGTGATTTTCGGTTGTAAAAAGTCTGCGCAGACAACTGTACAGCTACTGGGGGCTGATGATTACGTGTAACGGACCTCTCGTCTGTTAGCTATTGCATTTCGCCGCTCATGTAGGTGACGCTCATATGGGTCATATTATTTCAAGTCATAGCCTCGATGCTGACAAATATTCAGCCGCGAACTGAGTCCAAGACAAACATGTTATTTCAACACATTTTTCGAATTTGTTCGCACGATCAATCTCAATCAGATTGCCAATGCTTAAATACGTTCATTTATTTCGTTTCGTTGTGTTTGCTGATGGTTAGTTTTCGCGAACACGCAGGTAAATAAAATTTCAGCATTTTTCATGAAGAAAAATTTGACCATTCTAAAATAACTAGATGCCGACATTCTGGCTGAACTTGGTGTTTAGTTCTACGAGCTCTGCATTCCGCAAGTTTTCCTTTTCTTCCAGCAGTGCCAGTTGGCTTTGGGTACATCTGGGAAATCACGGGTTGCCTAATATCGCAGATGGCGCGAGAGACGGAGGGAGGCGACAAGTCCTACTTTTCCCCATTTTATCGCCTGCTGGTGCGATTTGTTCCTCTGGAAAGTAAAATAACGGACGTTTCATGGTCTGGAACGCCCTGCGAAGGAGCGGTACACGATGTTAATATAGCCTTGGCCGTCACAATGAGGCAGCATCAGTTCTGAAGATGGCAGATTTTCAGTCAAATGAGCCAAGTGAAATAATATATATTTAAATAGAAATATTTTTGCAGGTGATATGATCGAATTTCGAACAGTAAATCGTTTATTGTTGTTTTAGATGTTTTGCATAGGCACAATACAGTAGTTTGCAGTTTGAATATTACTGCAAATTGCAGTTGGCGCCACACGCGGACATTAGGGCCAACAACTCAGTTAAAAGTTTTGGATGTCAGATTCAGGGCTGATCAATTTTGTTAATCAAACTTTTGGCTTCCGGAGGTTGAATTTATGTTTGCTCAATAACAGTAGTGTGAATGTATGCGTCCTAAACACTGAACTGGTTAAAAAAAATTCCTGTTTCCCTTAAAGAACCCGAGGAACCAGGTAAAAGTATGGTCATGGGTTTTTTTTTTAGGTTGGGAGCACTTGGCCTTCTATATCTTATTGTAATTTTATGGACTGAAACCTTATACATCGTAAGTCAGACAGTGCTGTGAAATGTTGGCACCTAGTTGGCAGAGAGTGATATTATAATTTCATGATTTTAGCACTGTCCGAGGCTGGCTTCCTAATTTGTTGGCAGATATGAAAATTGCAGCATTCACAATACAGTTTATTTTGCTTTTTTACTGCAGCTGTAGAACTGAGCTAAAGTGCTCTCACCAGCAAAATACAGACAAGGGTGTAGCAGCCCAGATTAAGCCCCCGCCAGACTATACCCGAGTATAATGTGGCCTGAGCCAAAACATACCCCAGGGTACAAAATGTGACTGAATGCGGGGTGTTAATCTGGCCTGGGGAGGCTAGCCAACATTATACTCCGGGGTATAAACAGGGCTGGCCCAGATTATACCTGGGGTATGAAACTGGCTAGCCCACTTTAAACTCGGGTATACTCTGGGCTGGTGGTATACTTTGGCCTGTTACAGCGGTCAGTATTCCAAAAGAGATGCACATTCTGGCTCAGAAAATAAAAGTTATGCCTGACAAAATTCACTCACAAAAGTTACAGATTGAATGAATTTGTAAACTGCTAATTAATTCATTTACAGACAGTAAAACATTTCTCCTCTCAGTTACACCAAAATCCAGCGCAAAACACATTCATAATGTAAATTCCTGAAGAATTTTTCAGTATTATTTTGATAAGTCAATCCATTCCCAGGAAAGATTGATAAATAATGAAATTTTAATTTGTTATATTTTGCCACCCTATTAAAGATGTCTGAGTGCAGCCAACATACTGCTCCATAACAATGAAGAAGAACCCTTTAAAAAATCATCATTTTAGTATTTTGGGTGAAACTTGGCTAATCTGATTTTCACATGATGCGTCTTCCCTCATTTGAGCCATAGGAGAAATGAGAAAATCTAATATGTTTACCCCTTCTTCTTTGATTCCTTGATTTGCCAGACATGGTAATGGGACATGAATACGGTTGGATATTCTTGAAAAATCATTTGAACAGACCCTGTGAATTTGTATCTTCAAATCAAATTCAAACCTCCTTCAAGTATCACCTAACATAACAATAAAAGATACATATTATGAAAGATACTTTTCCCCCAATTCAGTCTGTACATTTTTCTCATGCATATTTTACAGCTGGGATAAGGTTCACTGTGAAGACTTCTCAGTTTAGCTGTTGGAAACCGAAGCATCACTTCAGCTTTTGAAACACGTGGTTTCAAATTCCTGCAGTTTTCAACATCACAAACAGAGCTTCTCTACATAGTTCACTCCTTGTAGTGCTGTCTGTGTGCCCTGCTCCGTCCCACAGCCTTGCACAACCCCCCCTACCATGTCATTGTGGCACTAACATTTTTTCTCACATAATGCCCAGTTTTCTGGCTAGTCAGAGTGGTACTTGTCAGTAAAGAAGACATACCCACTCAACACAGCCTGTGCCTCACGAGAGAGAGAATAGGCCACGACTGGTCTAAAAATGATGCATTTTTATGGGGTTTTTGATAGAAAGTTTATGAACCTTACTTTTATCCATTTAAGAATAGTTTGAAAAAACCAGCATTGTATGGAGCCTTTACCGTCTTTAAGTTGAATGGATAGTATGCTTGATGTAATGTAGTATTTGAAAAGTGCTCAACAATATGAGAAGGCTACAGCACTTTGGAAAGATACGATTTGAAAATGATGTTAGTCCTGGCGCAATCCTGCAGAGGGTGCTCAGAGATGTTGGTCACATCTAGTTATTGCTGTCATAATGCAGGGGTGTGACTGAAACTCAATGTTTGGTGGAGGATCTGTAGAATAAGAATCCTTTCAGTGAAGGGATGAATCAGGTCCTTGTGCTAAGTGTTTCTGGGATGTGGCATATTTGCTCTGGCCTGACTCAGCCCACATGTATGGCAATATTCAGTCTACCACTGGGAAGTTTCTTCAGTATGCACCAAGGAGACTTAGCATTTGGTAATAGGAAATAAAGATTCTTCTTTCAGACACAAAAAAATGTCAGACTATAAGCAAACTGGATCCCACGCTGTCAGAACACTCTGGTGTCTGAAAGAGTAGAAGCCAAAAGCTGTGCAGATCAACTTGGAATTTTTTTTCCAAGGGACATTCTGTGCAGAAACTAGGGGGCTCAATAGTCGCAGCTGAATGTGGAGCACAAGTCATTTGAAATGAACATTCTTTAAAGAATATATTTTTCTTTAATAAGGTATCTCAAATATTCCCGTAAATTTAAATAGACCCATGAAATCTGTTACTAATTACAACGTAGAATGACATACCAGATCTCCCCCTTCCTGATTGATGTCATAATTTATTGGTAATGCAGTCCTGTTGGCTTTTCCCAAAACCCTGGGGGTTACTCTCAGAATGATGCACCAGAAAGTGCAAAGGCTTAGAAATGGCTTTTTTAGTATTTAATGAGTTCTTATTGTTATGATCCAGACCAGGAATCAAATGCGCAGGCAGAGAACAATTCAATGGTAGGGTTTATTGATAGTAATATGGTAGACAGAGGGACGGAGCTCAGTAGGGGAATAGCTCAGTGAAGCTCAGATGTACCAGACGAGGCAGTGTGGGCATAGCCTGTGCCCAGCCAGTGGCTTTCTTAAATAACTGCCAGATGGAGTGGGCACTTCCCAAGAGCCCTACTGTCAGATGGCAGGATGGGGTAGTTTTGCAGGATTGCGGTCCCAATCCCGATTACCGTGGAAGGCTTGGAAGCTTGTTGCTGATAAATTGGGCAGAGGAATAGACTGAGTAGATTCACAGGAATGCGGTCCCAATCCTGGAGGCTGAAAATAAAGCCTTGGAGCTTGTTCCTATTAACTGAACTCGGAAGAGAACTTGGTAAATTAAATATCATTAAAGGTTATGATGTAATTTAAAAAGACGAAGAGCATTTTCTTTCTGATACTGACTGGTTGCTTAAGGGCAGATAGCAAGTAACAATCCAGCAACTTGCATACTCAGAGTAGGGGGTGTAAATATGTCAACACACCCATGTGAGGGGTAACAATAAACAGTACACTGCCGGTGGAAGGGAAGCACGCTAGACACCAACCAATCAGAGGAGACAATACTTCTAATAGACACAGAAGCTGCTGAATGAGAGGAGAAACATAAGACATTCACAGGAGGGTTGTGACATCTTATGTTTTTCTTGCAGTTTAGACATTTCTTGTAATTTGCATAGTAGTGTAGAGATAAGATGCAGAAATCTTGCCCCAAGCATTTGCTCAAAACATTGCTCTCAGCAGGGATTCCCTTGGTATCTCTAGAGCAATCATATGAAAATAGATTTGTCGCAAATAGATTTAATGTGTGCGTATATTAAATAATGTTCTCATTATGCAATCTGCGTGCAATAGCTCTGGTAATTGGACAGAATGTTGATGTTTTGTGCAACTTGGGTTGGTAAGCCCGAAAAAAAACATTTCTTTGCCTTTGATTCCTTCAAATCTGAGCCAAAGGAAATTATGCGCATTTCAGGCAATCACATTTTCCTGGCAACAATTTGCACAGCTCAGTACTCTCCATGCCTGAAAAAAATTACAGCGCTGCCTGTCTTAAATCATACAGTGGGCTCCAAAATTACTGGCACCCCTGACTGGCAATGCACAAACAATACATTAAGAAATTTTGAAAAATATATGTATTTATAGAAAAACTCTAAATAACAACATGTGAGAAATGCTGTACAATATTTATGTTCCAATGCAATCCACCAAAGTCATTTACTGATTTAATTAAAAATCATTTCCTCCAAATCAGGGTTTAAAAATTCATGGCACCCTTAAAGATTGTTGTAAATACAGTAACATCTACCAAAATGAAACCAGGTATTAAATTCTACATACTTATATAAGTTTTATCTAAGTGTTGAAGAACTGTATTTTGTCATTCCATCACCACCTGTTTCACTAGGGTATAGAAATGAGGTGACGCAACCCTTTGTCGTCCAACACCATTAAGAAAACAAAACAACTGTCTGTTCAAAAGAGGCAGATGGTCGTAGACTTTCATGAATTTAGTAATGGCTGCATAAGGATTCACAAATGATTTAATAGGGCAATTATTGAAAAATTCAAAAGATATGGAACTGTTGAAAACCTCAAGGGTTGAGGACACAACTGCATTTTGCTGCCCAGAATACTGAGGAGGATGGTGAGAGAAGCAACAAAATCCCTTTGATTGTGAAAGGGATTGTGAAGGAATTGCCGGCCTTGGTGGCATCGTGGGGCCTCCAGGTTTCAGCACCATCAGGCGCCACCTTCACAACCAGAGGCACAACCAGATTTTTTTTTGGGGAGTTATGCAGTAGAGAGTGACAGGAAAGTTTGGAAGAAGAATGGGGAAGACATGCGGCAAATGACCTGAGCTGGAATTGAACCCGGTTCGCCACGGGAAGGACACAGCCTTTATGGTGCGTGCACCTAGGCCGATGTGCCACAGGGGCGCCCCACAACCTCAGGCTCTTTGGAAGGGTTGCCAGACGAAAGCCTTCTCTGACCAGAAGACACAGAAACAAGCGGTTGGAGTTCGGCAAACATCATTTAAATTATGCCTGGGACAATGTGTTTCGGTCAGATGAGACCAAAATTGCATGCTTTGGTCAGATGCAGCATTGACATGTTTGGTGTCAAAACAGAGATGCCTACAAAAAGAAGTGCCTCATACCCATGGTTCAATATGATGGTGCGTCAGTCATGTTTTGCGGCTGTTTAGATTGAAGAGGCCCTTGGGCACTGGTTAAGATTAATGGCAGAATGAATTCAGGATCAGGATAATATCAGGATATTTTGGCTAACAATCTTGCTGCCTCCGCCAGAAGGCTAAGACTTGGCCGTAGATGGACTTCCCAACAAGACAATGACCCAAAGCATACTGCAAGATCCACACAGAAATGATTCTGTGACAACAAAAATCATTGTTCTGCAAAAGCCATTTCAGTCGCCTGGCCTCAATACAATTGAAACCTGTGGGCTGAGTTGAAGAGGGCAGTTGATAAACACGTACCCAAGAATGTCAAAGATCTTGAAAGGATTTATATAGAGGAATAGTCCAAAATCCACCCAAATGTGTGCCTGAACCTTGTCAAAAATTACATGCTGTAGCCTGTTATCCTTACCAGAGGTGGTTGCATAAAGTACTAAATGTAGGTTGCCTACAGTTATGAAACCTTGACTTTGTTGAAATGTATTTTATATTAAATTATTGTTATGATTTTGGTTGTTTTCATCAAAACATTAATAAAGTATTTCACACAAGTTGGTATATTCTTTTTATTTATAATTATGTTGTGTTTTTTTTTGGTATTGTTTGTGCATTGCTAGTCAGGGATGCCAGTAATTCTTACTACTGTATGCCTACTGTTTGATTACATTTTCTCTTTCCTCTCATACTGAGAAAAAACAGGGAATAAGATAATACATTTCTTTGTAATACGTACTTTTGTCCTAGTTAATACCACCTCAAGTCAGTGTCACAAGAGAAAGTGATGGATTTTTTTACATGTAATTTTCCCCCCGGCAGCATAATGCAGGGGGTATATAGTCATCAGGGTGTCCGTCTGTCTGTCCGTCCATCTGTCTGCAATCATATTGTCTGGGCCATATCTTGGAAACTATTCGTCCAATCTTCACGCAACTTCACAGATATGTTGAGCATGATGTCTACATGTGCCTTCTGATACTTAGGAATTTCTGGAATTTTTCATTTTTGCGGTTTCATTGGAAACTTCTGTGAAATAGAACTTAGCTTCTCCGGGCCATATCTCAGAAACTATACATCCAACCTTCATGAAACTGGACAGATATGTTGAGCATGATGTCTTGATGTGCCTTTTTATACTTATGAATTTTTGGAATTTTTACCTCCGCCAAGGAGGTTTTGTTTCTGCCTGGGTTTGTTTGTTTGTCTGTCTGTTAGTTTGTCAGTTGGTTTCCAAAAGAACTCAAAAAGTAATGGACAGATTTTGATGAAATTTTCGGAGAAGGTGGGTATTAAGTCAAGGAACAGGTGATTAAATTTTGGCATATCTAGGCCAAAGTACTGTTGAGATATACGCCAAAGTTCAAGATTTCAAGTCTTTCCAATGGGCCAGAGGTCCAATCGCCGTGCTTTTGGGTTTTGCTGCCCCCTGGCAGAGGTCGGCGCTCTCTTAGTGCATTTCTAGTTTATTTCTGCGGTTTCCATGGAAACGTGTGAATTGGAACTTGGCTTATTCGGGCCATATCTCAGAAACTATACATCTGACCTGCACGAAAATTGGCAGATGTGTTGAGCATGATGTCTAGATGTGTCTTTTGATACTTAGGAATTTCTGTTTTTTTTTTTTTTTGTGGTTTCCATGGAAACTTGTGTGAATTGGAACTTAGCTTCTCCAGGCCGTATCTCAGAAACTATACATCCAACCTTCACAAAACTTGACAGATTTGTAGAGGATGATGTCTGGATGTGCCTTTTGATACTTAGGAATTTCTGGAATTTTTTATTTTTGTGCTTTCCATGTAAACTTGTGTGAATTCTGAATTGGAACTTAGCTTGTCCGGGCCATATCTCAGAAACTATACATCCGACCTTCACCAAACTTAATAGATATGTTAAGCAGTATGTCTAGATGTGCCTTTTCATACTTAGTAATTTCTAGAATTTTTGATTTTTGCACTTCACATGGAAACAGGGGTGAATTTGGACTAAGCTCACTGATCATTTTGACCAAACTTGATTCACATGTTGAGCATGATTACCTTCGCCAGCGACTTCGCTGACGAAGGTAATGTTTTGATCCCCGTGTATTTATTTGTTTGTGTGTCTGTCTGTGTGTATGTGTATCGAATAACTCAAAAAGTACCAAACGGAATTTCATAAAATTTGGTGGGTTGATTTGGCATGACCTGAGGATCAATCGATTAGATTTTGGGAGTGATCGGGTCAAAGGTCAAGGTCAAGGCCACGAAAAGGTCAAAACCGACTTTCAGCCATATCTCGGTCAATTTTTATCCGATCGGCATGAAACCAACGCCAGTGGCGAGGGATTCAGTGGCGTCGGCGAAGGTATGCGCTCTACCGAGTGCCCGTTCTAGTTTCTATATGTGCCTTTTGACATTTAGGAGTTTCTATAAAAATTCTTTTTTGCGTCTTCCATGCAAATGTGTGTGAAGGTGGAATTAGTTCACTAATAATTTTGTTTGGGCAATATCTCTGAAGCCATCTCCGACTCTTTGTTATCCCCGGTATTATTTTAATATAAATAAAATGTGAAGCTAGGAAACTCCTGGCACTCGTGGCAGCCCACTTCCTCGTACTGAGTGCCGGTAACATGAACAGCAAGATCAACAAACAACCGCAACTACTATAGGTAATGTCCTCTGACAGACATTAGAACACAGATTGACCACATCTACACCAACATACCTCGACAGACAATTGACACAGGGACACTGAACACGTATTGGTCTGACCACAGCATTCTCTGGATTGCCATTTCATAGTCAGGCAAGTTAGTTACCTTATTACTTCAGATCAAGTCCTTTCATACTGTAGTACATTTATTCATGTAAATTGAACAGTTAATCAGTTAAACAGTTCATGAATGTGGGGGGCCGGGGGGATACGCCATTGCCAAATGGCTCTTGTTTTTTATTGTCCTCAGGCTATAGTATGGCAAGGCAGTGATGTGGATAGCACTCTGGTTGAGTTTGTCTTTTCTGTCATTTGCACTGGTTTCCTTTGGATATTCAGACCACCCTTCTCCACCCCTCCCCCACAGCCCGAAGATCTGTAAGATTGGGTATTTGGGAACTCAGCAGGCGAAAATTACAAGTAGTGATGAACTATGAGTTAATGATGCGTCCATAGAACTGTGTGTAAAATAAATCCTCTTCTGTGGCCTATGTAATTAATTTGAGCAGTAAGAGACCTTTGAAAGTGGTCTTTCATTGAATAAGGAAATTATCATGATTTTTCCAGGACAGATTGTTTAACTCACATTGTTATGTGGCGTTTTACCAAGATCTGATTGGCTAAAGTGATGTGTAGGAACAAACTCCCAGCTTGGTTTGGAGAGCACTACACAATAATAGACGTTTACAAATGAAGTTGATGGATTTTTTTGTTATTTTGTTTTTAACTGTTAAAAAGGAAGATGTGCAGAAGATCCTATAAATGCACTGGGTTTACTCTGACTTGAAGGCTGTAGAATGAATTCTGTGGTTTTAATGTTCTCTGTGACCAGATCAACAAACCCTGCTTTAATTGGTTATATAATCTCCAGTGATTTTCATGTAGAATAAGTGAGGAAAATGTCTGTCTCAGCATCTTTCAGAAAAGAGTTCAGGATGTAATTGAATCAGTGAATTCAATAAGGGCCCAACTCCATGTTGAAAATGTGTGGAGTTGGGCCTGTATTGAATTTGCCAATTCATTTATTGAATTATTGCTTTATTTATGTTTATCATTGCCTATTTTGAACTTGAGTAAACATCATCTTACTACCAACCTATGTATAGAACACACTGCATTAAGTGGGTGATTCACCTGTGGGCTATAATCTGATGAAGGCCAGATGCCAACAAGACAAAAATGCTCATGTGGAGAACAGCTTCTTCAGGTTGGGGAAGTTAGTGAGGTCAAAATACCAGGAAGTGTATGTTACACTTGGGACCTAAGGTTAGCAAGTCATTTATGTTCAAAAAATGTTAGCTGCTCTTTGGCTGGATGTACCAGTTTGAAAATGAGCGAAAAAAACAGTCTTATATTCTGTTTGGTCTTATGAGCAGTAGAGATGGAACCAGGTGCAGAAGGTCAAGCTGTAGTCTGGCATTGGTCCAAAATCACCTCCAGGAAGGCAAACCTGGGTCCAGGGCACATGGGGCAGTGCTTGGTTTCAAAATCTAGCTTGGATGGACCAGCTGATTTTCAGAACAGAAGCTAGGTTGCATGGGGAGATATCTGTAGTGAAGTGGTAATTAGTTGAACTTTAAAAACCCAGAACGGAGGGTTTGGAGCTATTAGGTTAACAGGCTCAGAAGACAGAGGAGAAATAATCCAGCAGGGAAGAAACATTTACCTGGAACTTAAATATATGCGACCACAATGAAAAATAGGGAACCGGTGGGTGTGGGAACACAGAAAGGAAGGCAATGCATGAGACAATTGAATATTGGAAACTAATGAGGGGAATAATGGTTGCACAATTCCAGATATCAGAGATATATTCATCCATAGCCTCAGATTCAATGCAGACAGTGAATACAGCTGACCCATTGGCGGCGACGTTCCCAGATGGAGATTTTGACCCAGAAGGTACAGTCATAATGACGGTGTTGCAGTAGTGAAATGGCTTGCTGAAGGTCAGGGAGTTCGTGGTAGGTCGTGGTTGGTGGTGGGAACTGCCTTACCGATCAGTCGGCTCCGCCCTACAGGTGGGAGCAAGAGGTGCCACCAGAGAGCTGAGCGCAAGCAAGTCTTGAAGCAAGACTGACTCCAATGGCAATGAAGCAACATGGTCAACATCAGCCAATCAAATTTCAGTAGCCCTTGTACTCACTTTAGCTGTCACCTGTCTTCATGAAACCTTATATTCTCGTTAAGGATGTGGAAAATCCTGAAACCAATTCTGCCGTGTCAAGCCAGGCAGCGGTATCTGCAAATTTCTCAAAATTGGGAAAACCCGCCATTGACCCTCTACAGCACCAGCTCCATCTATTTTAAGTAGAGGGTATCCTGATCACTATTTTGCAGATATTGCCGTCTGACTTGACAGGGCAGAATTATGCGAACAACTTAAAATTTTGCATGCATCATAATGGTGAAGGTTGCCACGAAAACGTTATACTAGTATGAAGGATTTGCAAAAGGGCAGTCTTAATGCAAATTACTTTGATTAGCAAGATGGTCGTGCTATAGAGAAGTACAACAAATTTGATTCACATTGGCCAACATGTGGTAATGTGTGAAACAATGTAAAATTGCATATTTGTTGTCAACCATTTGACTCAGTGTTCCTAATTTTGAATATTACATCTGCTATATGAGGGTCAAGTAGTCTTTCTAGTGAGCAAAATAATTCTTTAATTATCTGGCTGCTATTTGTCAAACAGATAACGGCCGCTATTTCAAAGACATGGCAATGACTAATCAACCTGAAATTTGCAGGGCAAAGTATACCATGCACAACTGTGTGCCGTGAACTGAAAATTGTTCGAAAAACTCATACAATTTTTGCCCTCATTGCTTGAGAAATGATTATTACCACATATTGCTTGGACCCTGTGATTACCACTTGGGGTTACACTTGTTTTTTTCCTTCACAAATTACAAAAGGTGTGTTCATAGTCCCTATGTTGGATCCAAGCATAAAAATACTACTGTGAGATTACATTAAACTTAAGCCCAAAAATCAACCAAGTGAGCTGCAGTGACCGTGATGCTATTTTTGTGTTTCGTGGACCACCCACAAGGTTTGGTTGTGGGACATCTCATGCATTAATGATTAAATTGTGACATAATGTCAGAATTTTAACAATCCATTTCAGAAAGGAAGCAGAAATCGATTGATAAAATAATCACAGTCTGCATATTCAATTTTGAGGATTCTGAAAGGGAATTAATGAAGACAGATGACATCTTGTCTTACTAGAAAATATTCTCTCATAAAAGGAGAGCTCAAAAGCTAACCAGTACAAAGACGGTGGTTTTACTTAGACTGACAGAACAAGCTCCTCTAAACCATAAAGCAAGGGTCCCCAAGTCTGGCCCTTCAATCCAAATCTAGCCCGGTTTTCTGTCCTTCCAGGTAACTTGGTGAACAGTTTTTGCCACTCATTGGCCAGAGTGTCGTCCAACCTGACTCTCAGGTATAGAGAGGGTAGAAAACCAAAAGTTCTTTGCCCTTGGGACCAGTGATTTCAGGAGACCTGCCATCAAGTTCTACCCTGTCAATGATGCTTGATTTTCTGTGAATTCTAGTTGGCTTGGTTTGTCTGTGAAGAACTTTTAACTGGCGCGTTACTGAACTTTGGCCACATGACAACATTGATGCCGTAGATCAGGGATACTCATTCTTTTCCAGAATGAGCCACAGTGGGTGCAGGCTTTCGCTCTATCCAACTTGTCCCACACCTGCCTTAGATGTATGATGTAATGGTCAAGAGAACATGCTAAAGCCAAAAAAACAGTCACAATGCTCCAGTGCATTCTGGCCACATCTTCCTCCAGAGGTTTTGAGAGAGCAAACTGATATTAAGCTCAAAAATCACTCAAATCTGTGTCCTGCGAGATGTCCACTTTCTACTTTTTCATTCTGAGAAGAATACACTTCTGTTGCATTGAAGTGTAAAAGTGTATTGCCATTTTTTTTTGGTGGACCTTTCTAATGCTGGGTAGGACCCTCCTTTGCCACCAGAGTGGCTTTTGTTTTTTGTGGCATGGATTTAACAAGGTGCTGGAAATATTCCTTCAAGATTCTAGTCAATGTTGACATTGTGTTGCACAGTTCCGTTGCAATATGTCCCAAAGGTGCTTTGCTGAATTGGAATCTGTTGACTTCATTATTTGAGTTCACTGAATGCATTGTCAGGTTTGCGGAACCAGCTTGAGCTGATGAGGACTTTGTTGTTTGGCCCATTATACAACCGGAAGTAGCCATTAAAACTGGGGTGGGGAATCTCTTCCAGAAAGGGCCAGTGTGGCTGTTGACTTTAGTTCCAACCAATCAGTTCCAAACCAGGTTCTAATTTATCAAAGACTCAAACGGTTGATACATGAAATCAGGGATCTCAGCGCTTGGTTGGAAGGAAAATCTGTACCCACATCGGCTTTTTCTGGATGAGCTTCACTACCACTGCATTTGGAGATGGGTAGACTGTGGCAGTGAAGGTATGCACATGGTCAGCAACAATACTCAGATGGGGTGTGGTATTTAAATGATTCTGAACTTGTTTTAAGAGGTCTCCAGTGCATGTAAAATATTCCCCACACCTCCAACCAGAACCATTGACACAAGGCAGGGAGAATTCATAGATTCATGTTGTTTCTGCCTAATTCTGACTTACTACGTCTATGTTGCTGTATAAATCTAGATTCATCACCTAATGTACCTAATGTAGTGGACACTAAGTGAATATTTATCTGTCTTAACGATTATTAAATAGCTGCCGTTGTGGTTGGGCAATCCTGTGTAAACAGGCAAACCCTGCAGTATTTTTTACGCATTGATATTATCAAATCATTCTCTCTATTTGGCCATGTAGCAATGGTAGGAAGCCAAGGTGAGGTCATGGATCTCATGCTTTATAACGCATATCAGAACTCATCTGTCAACATATCATATTACCTCTTTGTGTAATGGAATTCTCAACTCTATGTGCTTATCACCGTGAGCAGTGTTCCCCTATCTATAGCAGCTGTGTTCTACCTCAAATCAGCTGTACTCATGAGCCTGTTTTTCCCAATACAGACAACTTCTATTAGATACAATTCAATCTATGACACACTGATTGGAAGGAAATATAGCAATGTGAGTATTTACCTTTCTCCCTGTTATTAAATAAGTGGGAAATAGTCATAATGGGAGTCATTAAGAGCTGATGGATTACATATTGGGCAATAAAGGAGAGCACATCAAGTAGGTTGTCTTTGCTTTAGACCAGCATAAGCCACATGTTTGCCATATGCATGTGGAACTAAAGAGCCCATATAGACCGCATTTTGAACATTCCGACTGCTGGTCCTTCAAAACATCAGGCGACCCAATAAGAACAGCCTATACTGCGAACATCAATGATGAAAAAAAGCCGGGACCAATCAACATCTGTCTTTTTCTGGAGCCAAGCTAGACATCTACCACGTGAAGTGAGTCCTCAACCTTTGATTTATATCTTTGAGATTTACGTGAATTTCTCACAAAATAGGAGATCTGCTTTCTTGAAATGAACTGTCAGTGAAAAAATTTCCTTCAGCTATTTTGGTGCATTTTCAGTACGCCCAGCCCTGCATTACACGAATGGGCTACTCTACCAGTCAAAAGTTTTTGCACACCCCAATGTTTTTTGTAATTGTTACAATTTTTGTTGTTCTTCTGTAATAGTCTCATTTTGATTGTGTAACAGGAAGGTAGGAAAACTGAAATCCAATGTCCAAACCATGTTCAACCCCAATTCCGAAATAGTTGGGACAAAGTGTAAATTGGGAATAAAATCAAAATGGAATGACTTCCAAATCACACCAGCCAGTATTTTATTCACAATAGAACACAGATAACATAGCAAATGTTGAAACTGAGAAATTTAAAAATTTTATCCACGAAATGAGCTCATTTCAAATTTGATGGCTGCTACAGGTCTCAAAAAAGTTGGGACAAGGGCCTGTTTACCATGATGTAGCATCCCCTCTTCTTTTTAACACAGAGTGGAGGTATCTGGGCATTGAAGAGACAAGTTTCTTGAGTTTAGCCATTGGAATTTGATCCCACTCTTGTTTAATACAGGCATCCAGCTGCTGGAGAGTTTTGGGTCTTCTTTGACGGGCTTCTTGTTAAATTATGCACCAAATGTTCTCAATCGGTGAAAGATCAGGACTGCAGGCAGGCCAGTTCAGCACACAGACTCTTCTACTACAAAGCCATGCTAGTGTAATAGCTGCAGTATGTGGTAATGCATTTTCCTGCTGAAATACACAAGGCCTTCCCTGGAATAGATGTCATCTGGAGGGGAGCATATGTTGCTCTAAAATCTTTATATACCTTTCAGCATTCATGGTGCTTTTTGAAACATGCAAGTGTCCCACACCATATGCACTAATGCATCCCCAGACCATCAGAGATGCTGGCTTTTGAACTGAACGCTGATAACAGGGGGGGTGGCCTGTCTCCTCTTTGGCCCGGAGGACACAACGCCCATGATTTCCAACAAGAATGTAAAATTCGTACTCGTCTGACCACAGGACACTTTGCCACTTTGCCACAGTCCAATTTAAATGAGACTTGGCCCACAGAACATGGCGGCACTTCTGAATCATGCTCAACAATGGCTTCCTTTTTGCACGATAGTTTTAGGTGGCATCTGTGAATGGCACGGCGGACTGTGTTTACAGGCAGTGATTTCTTGAAGTATTCCTGGGCCCATTTAGTAATGTCAATGATAGAATCATGCCGGTGAATCATGCAGTGGCATCTGAGGGCCCAAAGATCACTTGCATCCAGTAAAGGTCTTCGGCCTTGTCCCTCACGCACAGAGATTTTCCCAGTTTCTCTGAATCTTTTGATGATGTTATGCACTGTTGATGATGAGACCTTCAAAGCCTTTGCAATTTGACATTGAGGAACATTGTTTTTAAAGTATTCCACAATTTTTTTATGCAGACCTTCACAGGTTGGAGAGCTTCTGGCCATCTTTACTTCTGAGAGACTCAGCCTCTCTAAGACATCCCTTTTATAGCCAATCATGTTAGACACCTGATGCCAGTTAACTTAGTTACTTGCTTAATGTTCTTTCAGCTGATTCTCTTATATACTCTTCCAAAAAAGAAACTATACATTGTTTTTAGCATCAATTTATTATACATGAAATGTTTTGACAAATGTGGAAAACATATTGAAATATACTCTTCCAAAAAAGAAACTATACAAATATTGAATTATTGATTACACTTTCTTTTCAATATGTTTTCCACATTTGTCAAAACATTTCATGTATAATAAATTGATGCTAAAAACAATGTATTGTTTCTTTTTTGGAAGAGTATATATTAATTGCTTTTTCAACCCTTTTTTGCCTGTGTCCCAACTTTTTTGAGAGCTGTTGCAGCCAGAAAAGCTCATTTTGTGATGTAAAATGTCTCAGTTTCAACATTTCAAATGTTATCTATGTTCTATTGTAAATGACATATTGGCTCATGTGATCTGAAAGTCATTGCATTTTGATTTTATTCACAATTTACACTTCGTCCCAACTATTTCGGAATTGGGGTTGTATATAACGAAACAAATTGAGAAAAAGCAGGATCAGTCATTTTGCCAATATTTAAGCAGATCAGTGACAATGGTCTAATCCAGTGATTCTCAAACCTCGCCTGGAGAACCACCATATCCTGCATGTTCCTGCATTCAATAGATCGACTCATTTTCAAACAGCTTCAGGGGATTGAAGCGAACTGACCTTTTCAATCACCTGCACTGGATTCCTTGTGGATTTTTCTTCTCAAGAATAGCATAGCATGGCATCGCATTCAATCTCAGAATGCCATGCCATTGGTATTCGTGCTCTCAGTTTGGCTGATGCACTCCTGATGGCTGTGACTGCACTGTAGAAAGGTAATTTCTTTAACATTCTAGCTGTGATAAATAATGCTCTCAGCAGAAAACACACAGATCACAGGATCCAAGCTAAGAATATGAATTTGAAATACCAAGACTGTTTGAAAATAGAAGCTCATTTTCGCAGTCGTGGAGGGATGGAAAAACAGACTCAGACCATCAAGTCTGCCAAACCGCTCTGTCCTCACATCGCCTTGCTCTGTTTAAGTAGTTAAGAAGGACTGCAACAGGGATAACTCTATTACTCATATGCCAGTTTAGAAGCAAAGCACAATATCGTCTTAGTACATTTATTAGCTGAAGATTGGTTTAAAGAGTCCGGGTGGGGTGAAGCTATAGATCCCCGCCTTAATTAAAACACTAAAAAACATTAAAAGATCCAATTTTTTTTTTTGAAGAGCATGTCAGAATATTTTTTTGAGCAGAGGAATGTCCATGTGATTCTCTAATGCTCCCAAAACAAGATTTTGGCCATTTTTTGCGAGCAGATTTGAAAGGATGTTTGGTGCACTGCTTCTGATTTCTGAGTGTACAGTATAGCCTCAACAGATGTCCTCAGCTGTAGATACTTGCTCGGAAAATTTAGAATGCTCTGGGTGCTTTTTGAATAGTGAAAAACAACTTCCTGACATGTTTCATTGATAAAACCATTAAAAACGATAAAACGTTACTGGGTGCCAGTCGAGCTGGCCAAGACTGTTTTGCATATGAGCTAAGTCAAAACTGATAATGAATGTTTGTACTTATAACTTTGTGATGTCCATCTCTGTTGTGCTCCAGGTAGGAATGAATGTAACCACTGAGATTCAATCAACATTTTTCCTTGAGTTTGACTTGGCAATTAAAAATATCATTTGATCAGATTTTTTGTCATTCTTGTAGGGCTGGTGATTTACTAAAGTTAAGATTGCAAGGAAAAAGCATTATGCTGCTTTTATTTGTTTTTCAGATTTAAGTACATGTTCATTGAATGAGTTTGAGAAAAAATAGTCTTTTTTTCGCACTCCAGGCAATGCATTTTCAAAACATTTGTGCCACATTTCCTTCCACGCAGTCTAAACTATCGGCTTTTCTCATCTACACATTTGTAGTTTTTCAGTTGTTTTTTTCTTTATTTCTCTTGAGAGAGGACTAAATGAGAGCTAAATGAGGGTGTTTGTATACACTACATGTATGGTATATTTTTGTGCATTCGGGTCTGATCCGACATCTGTGTTTTCCTGACTGTGGTTTTGATTAGTGAAAGGAAATGACCTCATCTGGACTCATGTAGGGCTGCCTGTACACTGCCTTGAAAAGCCATGCACCAGTAGTTAGATGTTGTATTATTACATCCGAGATTAGAGAGTTTATTTTCAGTAGATGTCCTTCCTTCTTAATTGCAGAATGTGCAATATGAAAAAGCGTGTCTACAGTAGTAATAGTAATAATAATAATAATACTTAATACTTGGAGAAATACTTAAAAGACCTTAATGTCAATGTTAAACCAGCAATGATTCAGAAAACTGTGCTTTTGGCATCAGCAGGAATCCTGCACAGAGTCCTATCTGTCTCAGGTGACTTGTTGCCGCCTGACTTTAGGACCAGAACCACTATAACATCTTTTTTACTGTGAGACTTATAAAATAGTAATAATAATAATACTTATATTGAGAATTTAGTACATGTGCACGGAGCTATTTCAGGTTGAGCAACGCACTGCTACTTGCCCGCAGGCATGAGATCTGTACTGTAATCCCTGACAAGTGTGGTGAACTCAAATGTTTTGAGGAAATTACCTAAAAAAAATAGTTTGCCAACTTAATGATCTTATGTTCACACCACTTAAAAATATAAAAAATCGCTTTGCCTTATTTTCTTTACGTTCCTTCCACACAATGCAATTAAGCTGGCCCACGCAATTTTTGAGTTGACCACGCTATCAGGGTTTACAGTGTCGTGTCAGCAGCTTCCCTATGCGGAGATGTGCTGGGAGATAAGGGCTGGTTCCCCAGCTTCCTGTACCATAGGAAACTGCTGCACTCCCGTATGTCCAGCTGCAGCTGCAGGGCAGTGTGTGTCGGACAACAAAGCACCACTCCGGACACTTCAGGATATCCACTCTGCTCCGCAGCGCTACCGGAGAAGGCAAAGTTTGAGGCTCTTCATGCGGAGAATTAATATTATGTTAGCGATTGCACATTCCTTGTATAAACACCCGTGTATTGCTGCGTCGAAATGTAAGAAAGAATGATCGAATTGGACTTATATAACTTCCTGTTATTTGAAGTCATAGGTATGAATGGTGCCCTCTGAGCAAAATCTCTGTCTTTCAACAGACCCTTACCCATAATCCACTACTTTAATACCAATATCAAGCATAGAACCAGCAGATAGAGCAAACATGGCACTTACACTTTTCAATAGAAAAAGCTATAGACAGGGACATTCTCTGTAAAAATCCCTGTCCCTCGGTACATTCTGTACTACTGCAATCTCAGCCACATTCAGGCAGTCTTATTTTCTGTAATGAGATCCTGTAATTACTGAGGCAATCATGATGCAATTATAGAAAATTGCAAATTGTCTTCTTGTTATCTTTGTACGTGGTTCTTTCACAATCAAGTCCAACTGCAAGGTTCATAAAGACATGGTGGAGTCCAGTTCATCATATGTCTGTACATTATGAACTAAGGAGTTCCGACTTTAAATTATATTGTCATTACTGCTGTGGAGTTCCCTAATGTCCTTGCCTGAATTCTGAGTATGTTAATTCTGGTGCAGTTAATTTCAGCTTGCAGTGAGGGGGAAGCTGGTCACTGTAGACAAAGTGAAGTTGTGATAAGAGCCTGATAAGGGCCACACACATTTATATATATTATATTTATATATGTATATCCATACATATTTAAATATAATATATATGAATGTGTGTGTGTGTGTGTGTGTGTATATATATATATATATATATATATATATATATATATATATATGTATGTTTTGGCCAGATTTTGTCTATCATTTGTGATACATGCAAGGACGGTAGCAACTTCTTCAGTGACCCATTATTGGGTGTGGTTCATCCATGCCAATTTAAACATATACAGGTTCGGCAATAGCTGCAAGTGGGCATGATGAACAGCGGAAATGAAACGGGGTTGAGTCAACCTCAATACCAATACTGCCACCTTATGTCACTCCTCTGATGATTTGTCTTTTTTTGTTTGTTTAGGTGCTTGTATTCATTTTTGGACAGTAAAAAAAACATTTAACATTCATTTTATTATTAGTTATTCATTTTTAAAAAGTTATTTGGTGAATTTATGTTGTATGCCGAGCACTCTCACTTAGGGAGCTATAACTCCACTAATCTGTCTCTCCTCTCCCATGCATACTGGTACCAGCCTGTGCAAGTGGTACTGCCCGTTTGTGTTCTATCTGCTTTGCTCTGATATACCCTGTACAATCCATGATCTAGGGCTACATTATGGAAAACTCTACTTGCTACTGAACTTGTGGAAGATTACATTATAATGTTTTTCCTGACCTGTCTTGGCATCTGAAGAGTATTTTCAAGAAGCCAAATGCTCAGGCAGTCACGGTCTGAGTTGACGTGACGGTGCTTTTGAATCTGCATTGTTTGTGGGCTGTTGGTTACATGGATATGGCAAGATTAGCCGTGGGAGGCCAGTATCTATTAGCAGCTAACTGGCCAAAGGCAGAATTATCCAAAATGAATAAATCATGTGTTGCACCAGGATAGTTTGGGAACATTTGTATAACCCATTATTTTGCATTACAGACTACTGAAACAGGAATCCAAAAACAGCTTTTTTGTTTTTTGCTGTGTTTTCAATGTATTGGGAAAACTATGAACTGATGCGCTCTGCAAACAAGGAAGGCAGTCACTGCATACCTGTGCTTTATGGCACTTGCAGCTTATTCTGAAATTCCAGATAGGCATGCAGTTTGATTCTAGAATGTCCCAACGGCATAGAAGGGAAATTGTTTTTTGGCTTTAACAATCTGCCAAGATAAAGGTTCCACTGGGACCTGGTGTCACTTGCATTTATCAACTTGTCAGTTGTTGGTTCGTTGTTTTATGATAATTGCTTCTCCAAAAATTAATGTTTTTAATTCAGTGAGTGCCGTCAAATAAAATCCAGTAAACAGGTTACTTTGCAGCTATTCGCTGGAAATGACACGTTTTAATTATTTTGAAGGGAATAACCCTGCCGTTGTGTATACCAGCAGTTGGGTGGAGCGCTTGTGAGTGATTTCACTGTTAAATTGCTTAATATTCAATGCCAAATCTAGTCCATGCCATCAAGTAACTTAACAGATTTTACATTGATGATGCAATGACGCAATATTTATAGTCATAGCCTTAATTACCATATTATTGAATACAAAAGACGCGGTTGTACATTTTGTAATTTTTGAAGTGTTTGTCCACACCCACTGGTGGAATTAACAAATAGGTCGCTTGAGGTTAGAAATGATTCTCACAGGTTATATGTGGACGTGGTTGTGTCTCAGGAAAAAAAAAATATTGCTTTCAGCGACCTCATTTAAACAGCGCACCTGCAGTGCTGGTGCTATCTAATTTACCTTGAAACCCCTTCCCATGAAATAGAACTACGCTCTCGAAATCAAACTCTCTGCAGGAAATGAGCAATTAGTCCTTGCGGCTGGTGGAAAATCTGACTAGATGTGGCCATCTGTCCATACTTTACCACTAGACCCAGCACATCAAGGAAAATTTGACCCAATATTAAATATAAATCCGTTAAGCTGAGGATTGCCTTTGCAACATCAAAAATTGAAATAGCATGGCATGCATTTCACTCGTGCTCTTGAACAATGTAAATAAGATTGAATGGAATTAGAACGTATTTGACCAGAGTTTTTGCATTAGAGTCTAAAATAATTTGATTAATTTAAATATGAGAAGATGAATTTGATATTAATTTTCCTGCAGACCATGACTCCTCCATGGATTTCTGTTTGGGAAGCCCTTAGGTGATGAGCCAGCTGTGCACCGGCAGCTGCAAGTTATCCACTCATTGCCTTTAAAGCTATCATGATCATTACCACATTATCACTCTCTCAACTCCCTGGGAGCGAGACAGGAAACCATTATCTCATCTTAACATCTACCATACCTCAACACTCCTATGTTCCAGTTCCTTCCTAGGCATTAACACTTTACTTCTCCACCCTACATCAGTCTTTTTTTATTTTTGTAAATTTTTGCCTCTGTATGAGCAGGCAAGAAAGAGTTTGAGCCGAGACATCATTTGTCAAGTCTGAATAGAAGAATAGTAATAGTGTTGACTCAGTCATAGATGCGAACTCCCTATAGTTAAGTACATATCCAGAGACATTACTCTTGTCAGTGAAATGATTAATGCCAAAAAGCTTTGGAAACGTCCAGTTGCCTCCAAGCAAAATGTTACTTATGCAGACAGAGGTTTGGAGTGAAGAATGGAATATACACTGCATAAACCCTTTGATTCTGGTCCTCGCATCTGGGTCATCATTTGAGCTGTCATATACAGCATAGCTTACAGGATAAGTCAAGTCACTTCTGGCTTTGTGTACTTAGTATTTATGATCTATTCTACCCTACGGTAGAACCAGTATGTGATTTTATTTCTTTTCATTTTTCTGATGGTGTTCCCTTTGCCTGTAAAGTTACTCCTGAACTTTTATCCGTGCAGTTTTTAGCTTAACGGCCCTATGGATCGATAGGCTATTGTCGTGGTGTGGCGTCCGTCGTCCGGAACTTTTTATCTTTTTTTGGCATGAGGAATTTTTGTGAATATTTGCCATAACATACATCCAGAAGTTTTTAGTTGCTTATTTGTTGTGAACCAGGCAGAATGGACTACTGGTGGATCAGTGATGAAAGCCTCTTGGACATATTTATTATTACCAACAAGCAAGAGTACAGAAGAGGGTTTGGGGAAACTCAAGGTGAAGGGCAGTTTGAGTCTGACAATTTGCTTGCAGCAGTCGAGGGGGGAATCCAAGTTATGGTCAAGACAGCCCTGGGGTCCGACGCCAGGTGGTAAATCCAATACTGCAGTGGCCAGACTGCCTCCAGGGAGGCAACTTTATTGTGACACAGTCCTTGGTCTTGAGACCACTAGAGAACAGGAAGGTGTTCCTAATAAAGAGCTCTTAAAGACATTTTCATGTTTTTCTTTCCTATTTTACCGAACACGTAGAGTTTGAAGAGATTAGCTCACAACTAAGAGGTCACTTCAGACAAGAGTCAAAGATAACCCAATTAAGACTGATACTCCTCAAGCAATTTATATAGGCGAGACGACAAATGGGGAGAGGCTTGTTAATGTTTACTGGGAGGTAGGGGATATGACACGACAATAAATCAACTGAAGGCGACAAACTGCGAAACTCACAAAGACCACCGGAACAAGAGAAGGACTAATGAATGAGACGCGAGGGTTATGACATTTATATTTACTCAAAATATTTATTTTTTGTCTTACTTCGTCTTTGAGGTCATGATTGTACCGGTCATGAGAGTGTATGTGTTATGGGAGTTGATATCAGTAAATAGGCATTGGTGATGTGAGAAATTACAGGCATATTTCACAATGACCACTATGATAATAAAAGTTAATCATGTTGATCAATAATGCTATCGTATTCAGTGCCCGGTTGTATTGATAGATGATGTCACCGTCACTGTGTTTGTCTTTGAATTGTTTGCAGATTAAAAAGAAATTTAAATACCGAGGATACGTTTTCTGTTGCAGGCCGGACAGAGGCGGAGCTGAAGAACTTTAGTCCGCATTATCGAAGGCAGTATTCCGTGGCATACTTCTCCCAGCTGCAAGAGGAGGTCGAGCAGCACAGGATGGGTCACACACACCTCCTAAAACAAAGGGTATGAGAGGGGTCCACTCCTATCTTCACACTCATGCCTTATACTAGTGTTTGCAGCAACGTCAAACAAAAGCAAGAGTAGGATCAGCAATTTGGCATCGATGTGTCTCTGATTGATTAGCTCTGTCTGTGTATGCAGGCACCTCCGGAGGATGCTGAAATCCTCTATCAGGAGAGTGTGAATTATTTTGATGACTCCAGGAAATGGAAGGAGAGGTATGCAGTGGCAAGAGCCGACTACAGCCTGGAGTGCCATGACAGCAAGGAGGTGAGTTCTACAAGGACAGGTCGATCAAAGAGGCAGCATCAGAAGTGCCTTGAAGACTCAAAAGAAATACATGAACCTGTTCTTTAATACACGCAGGTCATTAAGCCATTAAAGTTTACCCTTATTATGCCCAAAAGTCTTAAAACCCATAACTATACTGTAGCGGTTATTTAAAAAAACTTCAATAATTCTGTATTTCTTGGCAAGTTATTATATGATTTGATATTCAAAGGAATGTTTCTAAACATCTTGGCAAAAAAAAAATCCCACAAAAATTCATATTTGTCTGGCTGCATGCTGCTTGTAATTCTTTGCCCTCTGAAGAACAGCTGCTTAGCGCAGGCGGTGTGACAAAGGATAGTGACTAATACATACTCTGATATGGGATCGGACAGACACCAGACGCAAGGTAGAGGGGAACTGGGAGTTTATTAAAATAAAGAAAAACAGGCACGAGGGCCAACAAAAAAAACTTGGCTCAAAGGATTGCAAAAATTCAACTAAGAAGAGCTTCACAGAGCTGATAACTAAAAATCCAAAACCACAAAAACAAAACCACTGGAACTTCCAGGCAGAAAACCGTGAACAGAAAAGAATAATTTCACTAAGAATATAAACAACAAGGCTTGGCTAAGGAAAAATACATGAATACTACTATACATAAGGAGACCGTGGACATGAAATGCAGTGAACATGGAAAAACTCGAGACTCTGTCTGCCAGCCAACTTCCACCGCCTCCAGATAAAGGTAGGAAATCAGGACACATGAGGAGCAACACCTGGAGGAGAAACAAATGGGCAAAGCAAGATCATTAGACATGGACAGAGATTGGTGGACAAGACTTGCTCATTAAGAAAATGAGCGTGCTCAGCTTAAGTACCAATGAAGCATGCAGATTGAAGGAAGCATGAATGTTTCTAGAACAGAAAAGCACAGCAAGATGTTGAAATAGCAAAGCAGGAATCATGACAATAAACTCCCTACCTAAATTAGTAGTATTAGTAATGTGCCTGTCTAAGAATCACACCTGCCGTGACTGGTAGTAAATGTTCGTAACTTAAAAACAGTTAATTGCCAATTAAGCTTAGGCAGCCCTGAATCCAGCACAGCACAGAAGGAAGGGTGAAATACCAAAGCCAACCAGAGCTCTGAAGTGTGCAAAAACGAAGACATGGGAAGGAACGCAGACAAGCGGTGGAATGGCTGGGCAGACCTGGCAAAAGACTAATCATGGAAAAGTAAACACATGAACAATAAACATGAACTATGAAATGTGATAACCTGATACAAGAAACTGTTATAACTGTGACATGAGTAATGACTATGAATTGTTAAAACCTGGCACAATAAACTGTTAAAACCCTAAAACACTGTCCTGGCCAAAGGCCCAGGACCCTGGAACACAACATACTCAGGCTAAATCAGCCAATCATAATGCGCACATTAACTAGTTGAAGATAAAGCAGATTTGTTTGTGACGGTGGAAATGGTGGGTCTAATGGTTAAACTGGGGTTCATCAAAGTCAAACTTCTTTGAGCTGTTAGATACTGTGGAGCCCACTGCACAGGTTAACTGAACTGGGGAAAAGCAATGTCTGCAATATGGGACCATTGAAGCAGGAAGGGTCATAACAAACTTATGTAAAAATGTAAAATAGCCCTTATTGTACAAAAAACGTATTTGTGAATATGTAGTAATATTCAAGCAAAATTATATTTACTTTAAATATGGAGGTAGTCGAAAGTATTAAAGCTTCAGCAAACTGGCATGTTACTCACTTACATTCTGAAAGCAAGGTCATCAAACTGACAAACTATATTTCTCATATAAAACAGTAAGTCATTTATGTAAATAATATGGAACACAGTCATTACAATTTTGTAAATGAGGGCCAAACAAGAGGATTCTTAGCGCAGAGTCAGTTGTCTTGCTGACTGCATCTCTTGGCCTCTTCATTATATTTCTCTATTTATCATTTAATATGTTCTGTACACTGTATCCCAGAAATCTACTACCCCAATTCTGAAATAGTTGGGACAATGTGTAAATTGTGAATAAAATTAAAACGCAATGACTTTCAAGTCACACCAGCCAGTATTTTATTTTCAATAGAACAAAGATAACATAGCAAATGTTGAAACTGAGAAATTTTACAATTTTATCCTCAAAATGAGCTCATTTCAAATTTGATGGCTGCTACAGGTCTCAAAAAAGTTGGGACAGGGGCCTGTTTACCTTTGACGGACTTTTCGTTTAATTATGCGCAAAATGTTCTCAACCGATGAAAGATCGGGTCTGCAGGCAGGCCAATTCATAGCACGGACTCCTCTACTACGAAACCATGCTGTTGTAATAGCTGCAGTATGTGGTTTTGCATTGTCCTACTGAAATACACAAGGCCTTCCCTGGAATAGATGTCTGGAATAGATAGAAAACCTTTATACAGGTATACCTTTTAGCATTCATGGTGCTTTTTAAAACATGCAAGTGTCCCACACCTTAGGCAGTAATGCATCCCCATACCTTCAGAGATGCTGGCTTTTGAACTGAACGCTGATAACAGGAGGGGTGGTCTTTCTCCTCTTTGGCCTGGAGGACATGACACCCATGATTTCCAGCAAGAATGTCAAATTTGGACTTGTCTGACCACAGGACACCTTGCCACTTTGCTACAGTCCATTTTAAATGAGCTTTGGCCCACTGAACACGGCGACGCTTTTGGATCATGCTCAACAATGGCTTCCTTTTTGCATGATCGAGTTTTAGGTGGCAGCTGTGGATGGCATGGTGGACTTTGTTTACAGACAGTTGTTTCTAGAAGTATTCCTGAGCTCATTTAGTAATGTCAATGACAGAATCATGTGTTTTTTTAGCTCGCCGGGACAAATGTCCGGAGAGCTATTGTTGTACCCCCGGCGTCCTCGTCCGTCCGCGTGCAGAAAAACTTTAACCTTGCCTATAACTTTTGAACCGTGAGAAATAGGGCTTTCATACTTTGCATGTGTATTCCTTGATGCCAGACCTACCTACCGATGCCAAAATTTTTGACCTCGTGACCTTGACCTTGACCTTTGACCGACCTTTAGAAAACTTTAACCTTGCCTATAACTTTTGAACCGTGAGAGATAGGGCTTTCATACTTTGCATGTGTACTCCTTGATGCCAGACCTACCTACCGATGCCAAAATTTCTGACCTCGTGACCTTGACCTTGACCTTTGACCGACCTTTAGAAAACTTTAACCTTGCCTATAACTTTTGAATCGTGAGAGATAGGGCTTTCATACTTTGCATGTGTTCTCCTTGATGCCAGACCTACCGACCGATGCCAAAATTTCTGACCTCGTGACCTTGACCTTGACCTTTGACCGACCTTTAGAAAACTTTAACCTTGCCTATAACTTTTGAACCGTGAGAGATAGGGCTTTCATACTTTGCATATGTACTCCTTGATGCCAGACCTACCTACCGATGCCTAAATTTCTGATCTCGTGACCTTGACCTTGACCTTTGACCGACCTTTAGAAAACTTTAACCTTGCCTATAACTTTTGAACCGTTAGAGATAGGGCTTTCATACTTTGCATGTGTACTCCTTGATGCCAGACCTACCTACCGATGCCAAAATTTCTGACCTCGTGACCTTGACCTTTGACCGACCTTTAGAAAACTTTAACCTTGCCCATAACTTTTGAACCGTGAGAGACAGGGCTTTCATACTTTGCATGTGTACTCCTTGGTGCAAGACCTACGGAAATTTTGACCTGGTGCCCTTGACCATGACCTTTACCTGACCTTTTTTAGCTCGCCGGGACGAATGTCCGGAGAGCTATTGTCGTACCCCCGCCGTCCGCGTCCGCGTTCGTCCGCGTGCAGAAAAACTTTAACCTTGCCCCGGCAAGCTTTGTTGTCTTTCTGACAACTCTTGTTCAGTAATGCAGTGGCATCTGAGGGCCGGAAGATCACGGGCATCCAGTAAGGGTCTTCGGTCTTATCCCTTACGTAACAAGATTTTTCCAGTTTCTCTGAATCTTTGATGATGTTATGCGCTGTCGATGATGAGACCTTCGAAGCCTTTGCAATTTGACGTTGAGAAAAACGTTCCACAATTTTTTTTATGCAAACCTTCAAAGGTTGGAGAGCCTCTGGCCATCTTTACTTCTGAGAGACTCAGCCTCTCTAAGACATGATGTAGCCAATCATGTTACACACCTGATGCTAGTTAACTTAATAATGTTCTTCCATTTTGTGGATAAAAAAATGTCTCATTTTCAACTTTTGACATGTCATCTATGTTCTATTGTAAATAACATATTGGCTCATGTGATTTGAAAGTCATTGCATTTTGATTTTATTGAAATTTTACAATTTTTCCCAAATATTTTGGAATTGGGGTTGTACCTAGCACCTTGCCACATGTCTTTACTCTGTGGAACCAAAGCTGCACCAGGTTGGATGTTATGTTAATGACCACACTGCCTCGCTGGTGGAATTTGTTTGTAATGTTTGGCATTCTTCTCTTCCAGAGCTTTGCAAAAGGAGTACCCCCACGCCACAAGATTCAGCCAACTGGAGGCAGTGTGCTGGTATCAGAGGAGCAGTACAAGACCATGGTGGATAAGACCTTCCCAGACCCTAACGGTAAATTTACTCCGCTCTCCTGGCTCTGGTTTAAAATGGCTCACTGCTGTTACCGCCTGAGTCACCACTCTGCAGTCTGTTTCTCCGTGTCCCGAACTCCCACGGCTTGGCTGTTAGGCTTGTGGAGGGAGAAAGGGTGGCCTCGCGCTCTGCTGTGACTTCTAACTCTTCTTGGCAGGAAACCGATGTCTCCTTTTCACAGGACGTCCAGAGCGCTGGAAGTCTTTCTTTTCAGAGAGCACCCTTCTGAATGCACCCCCCCCCCCACAGCAGAGTGAATGGGAAATCACTTAGAGGGTGTATGGGGATCACAACATCCATCCCTGAGCTTGCAGTGTTTGATTTCCCCCCTTTGGTCGCTACTGCTCACTACACGCAATACAGTCGCTTTCGCAGCTGTGCTGGAAGTATGCCCTGCAAGGGGCCATAATCTAGATTAAATGGCATGTTGTACTCTCCCAGCCCCTAAAATCTGACTTGGAGCAAGCATTTTTGTAAATTTGCATGGAGATGCTGTTTCAAACCCTCTGGGAACTACGTTTTCAGATTCTTGAAGCTGGAAACAACTGTTAGCTTGGTTCGCTGCCTAGCAAAGTTTGAGAGGAGAGCACCAGATGGCTTCGAACCATCTTCAGAGTTCCTAATGGGAAAAAGAATATGACTCCATGACGCATTCCAGCCTTTGGTCTCCAACATTATTTCCAGGACTAATCATAATAATTATATTCAAAAATAGTTGACACACAAATTTAAACAGTTTGGATCCAATTAATTACAGTAATGACAATATTCAGGGCATTTTGGCACGATGGATAGTACTGTTACCTCACTGCATAAAGGGCATTGTCTCAAATCTGGCCTGGGTCCTTTCTGTGTGGAGTTTGCATGTTCTTCCCCTGCCTGCATGGGTTTCCTTTGGGTATTCCAGTTTCCTCTGAAAACATGCGTGCTAGGCTGTATGGAGACTCAAAGTTGCCCATAGGTGTGAGTGAACGGTATATGATCCCTGTAAAAGATTGACAAACTATTCAGGGTGTGTTCCAGCCTCTCACCCATTGTATACTGGGATAGGCGTCTGATCATTATCAGGATGAGGAGGTGGATGGATGGATGGATGGATAGATGGATGGATGGATGGATGAGAGTGTGAGCATAAATATCTGGTAGTGATGTGTGCTGTATCCATTTATGCACACATATACTGTATAAATTCACGTTTATTACATGAAGTCAAAACTAGAGCAAAAAATGCCTGAGACTCAATCTAGTAACTTCCTGGTTACCTTGAGGTCACAAACCTTAGTTAGTTATGATACTAACTGATAACTCTCTATTTCCTGGATGAAATAATATTTCTTTTTTCTGCGTTTCAGGTGTAAAAGAGGAGGCTGCCCCGCCAATGGTAGTGATGCCTGGACAGTTTCCCGTCTACTTGCAACTTCCCTACCACAGGGATGCCTACTTTTGCTTCAATCAGGAAGACCAACAATCCCAATTCATCTCCATTCTGACTGACTGCATCCGGCATCAGAACCATGGTACATCCCACCACTGATTTATGTTATCCTTGAAGTTTTGTCACCAGAAAAATAAAAACACTAAAATAGCAAGGGGGACACTGTGGCTGCCAAGCCTTCTGTTTACAGCCAGAATTCTTATATTTTATATATCATTTATTTTAACAATAACATTTATCCGCTTCAATTTCTTGGAGTGAACACATAAATACAGTAATACAACATTATTTGTGCAGTGCTTTCTTCACAGTCAACATACTTTAGAGTAAAGAGTGAAAAACCTGCTTCAACCAACCAATATATTGAATAATGCAGAGCTGCCATTTTGCCCCTGGAATCTCGGTCACTTCAGTTAAGGTGGCGAGAGAATTTTGTCAGGACACTGGGGAACCTCACTGTGCTGGTGAGGGAATGCTCTGAATGATATATGCACCATTGAACCAGAACATTTAAATTACTTACAGGTGAAGCAAATAACATTGTCATCTCGTAACAACAGCGTGTGTCCTAGACAGTAAGCCAACAAGCAAGTTTTTAGTTGATGTGTTGGATGTGGGAGAAGAGTGGGTCAGAGCGCCTCCAAAGTGGCAAAGCCTCTGGGGTTCTTCCAGCCGGCAGTGATGGGTACCTACCGACAGTGATCCAAGGAGGGACAAACCATAAACGGCTGACAGGGTGTTAGGCGCCCAAGGCTCATCGATGTACAAGAGTAACAAAGGTTATCCTCTCTGGTATGAACTGACCGAAGGGCTGTTGTGTCATTGGTCTTGTCACTTCACATATGTACAATCAATATGATGGACCATGAAATCTAGTACAATAAATAATTATTACAATTAAAATAATTTCTGTGGTATTTAATATTGCACTTAGCACTTTATCTTCCAGTGTACTGTGATGGTTTCCCTATTTTAGTGTTTTGTCCGTTATAATGTTCACTATTATTGTTATTCTTTTCTTTCTACTGTAGTATGTGTTTGTCAATTATTACGCTTTCTCCTTCATTACTCTAGTACAGGGATGGGCAATTCCAGTCCTGGAGGGCCGGTGTGTATGCAGGGTTTTTTTTTATCAATTACCCTGACTAATTGACTTAATTAGTTGCATACACAAATATAGATTTGTCCAATGATTAGATCAAAGAAAAATGTTTTATGAAGGGAGACAAGAACAGTATTTGGTGGTCAAATTATTAAAAAATAATTTTAATAAATGCGCCTGAAATGTCAGAATTCATAAATTGTTTGGCTCATTTAGACAATCAACTAGTTAAAGGCCAGAAGTTGGTGTGAAAACCAGGGACAGATATGGCCCTCGTCGCCCACCTCTGCTCTAGTATGTGTTTTGGCATCTTGTACGGTGTTCTATATTCTTTTGCTGGGTACACTTCTATTTTTAACATCAACCTGCTATGGGACTACAGATGAAAATTAGCCTATGGCTACAATCTGGCAGATTTACATGCATATGTCCATTAATATGCACTGTCCTTTTAAAATAAATTAATAATTAAATAAACCAGTCACAGACAATTTTAATGATACCTATGTAAGGAATGTGCCACAAAACATAATGTATTGCACCCTGCTGCGTATAACGCTTTGCAAGTGCAGACCAGTCAGAGTGTCTATTCTTACCCTGGTCTACCACCGAAATGCCTACAATGGCACATGCGTGTCGGAACCAGACCTTGGAGCAAATAAAGAAAGGTGCCTAGTCCTGCTATTCATTTCTTTACATCATTTTGCATCAGTCGAGTACATGTGCACCAATTACTCGGGAAAGAGATGGCACCAGGATGCACAGTAGAAGACAAGCTGATGGAGTGAGCATGATGGACTGGGCCATGTTCTGCCAGCAAACCCTGGGTCCGGAAATTCTAGTGAATGCCAGCTTGTCGGAACACGAGGGAAATCTACACAATTCAATATTAATAGGAAGGTAGTTTTAATGTTGTGGCGGAGGGATATGTCATCACCATCAATCAAACATCAAACGAGGGACTGATTTTTGGAAGAAAAATACTCCATCCCTTGGGTAAATTCTTACACTTGCAAACCCCTTGTTAAGGTGTATTAAGCTGATCTGGCAGCTTGTGGCAGCGCTACACCTAACTAAGACTGTTTATGTTGATTTTTACATAAAGCTGTCATTCATCTGTATATGTTCTGATCTCACCGTGGCATTAGATTCATAAATGCCAGTTGGGGGAAATGTCAGCACTGAAACCCATGGAAGATTGCTAAATATTTTGACAACATAGCAAGAATGTAAAGCAAAACTATGGAAGGGAGCTCGCGCCAGTAGTAATAGTGCTAATCTGAGATGACGCAGGTGTTGCCCCACTGCAGAAAAATGCGGTTTCACAGACCTTTTCACGAGCTGCTGCACAGTCCCCCAACTCTGCAGATGCACACATTGTGAGCTTTAGTTGCCGAGCAACTGCATTCATTTGTTTTTCAGTTGTCTTTTATTAATACCCCTCTGTGTCCTGTTTCCTGTGAGGGTAAGGCGATGCGATGCAGTTGACAGTTTGCGGTTTCAAGCGGTCTCATTTTATTTTTCCAAACATTTGAAAATGATTTCCTTCTTTCCTGATGAAGCCAAATGTAATCGACCCAGCATTCTACCCTCAGAAGAATTTTGGTACTCGGTGCATTTGCCATATTTTATTGGTGTGGCGGAATAAATTTATCGTAAATTGAATGAACCAAAATGGCAAAATTCAGACTGCTAAACTGTAACTAATCTCTCGATACGGCCCCCACCCCTCTTGCAGAGTTTCACTATGTCAGTGACAAGTTCCTGAATTGTCTCATTGTTACTCATCATGTCATTGCTAAAGGCTATAGACAAGAATAACATGGCACCTTGCTCAATAAGTGGCGTGACTGGCTGTCAGCATGCTTCCTTCTTTTTGACAGATTTGACTGTACAATTGTTCTTTCTTTCAATTGTTCGTTCTCTCAGATTTTCTGAAGAAGACTACATGTGATGTTCAGGCTCTCCTCAAAGCCATCCAATCATACAGACAAGAGAAGGGCCACTACGAATCGTGGGACATGCTGATTGGCAAAGATGTGCAGGTGAGCTGTGAGTCTTGCCAGTGGCGTAACATTACGGGGCGCAGCTTGCACTCGGGCCATGATGGTCATCCCCGGACGACGACAGCGTGCTTGTTTTTCAAAGTTGAAGCACACATACCAACCAAAGTCTGAAATAAATAGCACTGGCTATACAGCTACTGGATATTTATACCTCTGCAACTGCATTCATTTCTCTGTCATGGTGTCGGCAAGTCAATGTCATCATGGTATATTATTCATCATTTTAATTGAACATAAGTCCTTATAACATGAAATAATTTAATTTCTTTTTGGAAAATGCTTAATACAACAAACAGTGATAATTTTATTCTGCTGATATTGTCATTGAGACAGCAAGTGTTTCTGGGTAATGTCCAACATTCCATAGACCACCCACGTGACGATGTCAAGGTTCGATCGTTTAATCCAAGGGCAGATTATGGTTTAATCTTGCATGCAAGATAGGCGACAAAAGAAGTATTTATGCCTTTCAAACATAAAAGTGGCTGAAGGAAGCGGCAAGAGCGTAAGGAGCTGGAGGAAATGTTGGTCACGGTGCTGAAATTAAGCACATTAAGAAATGGGATTTATGTGGCACCAGTATCGTAAACGCCTTCATCTGTGTGGAAAAAACACATATGAGCGACTTTTTACAATCGGGGGACCCGTGCCATCAGGTCCGCACTGGGACCCACACGGACTACGTTACGCCACTGAGTCCCGTGGTGCTACTTGCAGGGAAACATTGGCTGTATTCGACTGGAAGTTGCCGAGAAGCAAAAATTGTTCTCAACCTATCTGTGCAGTGACAGACTGCTAATTTTAGCAAGTCTGCCAGTCGAACGGGTCTTTGAGTGGTGGTCCTACAACAGAGGAGTATCCCCAGGAAGAGGAAGTTGAGAAAACATGTTGTGCTGTAACAAAAGAACAAGAAGCAAGGAAAGGGGTTTGTGTATTTTCCCTGGTTTGCTGCAATTCACTGTAATTATATCCCCCAACGCCGAATGGCGTTTCTGGGTTATTATGTTTTTGGTCCGACCGCCGCCGCCGCGCCGCCGTAAGTGTTAACGCGATAGCTTCAGTAATATTTCAATTTGAAATTTCATGTTTTGCATATAAGTAAGTATCATAAAGAGGAAGAGCTGATTCAATTTTGGACAATTTACAATTTCTAGATTGGCTACCAGGGGCCAAAAACTGAAAAATCACTGTTTTTATCATGTCTCAGGAAATATTTGTTCGATTGACCTCAAATCAAGCGCAAATGAAAGGTAATGACCTGAGGATGTATCCCATGATGACATTATACCTGTTTGGTTCAAAATTTTGACACAAGGTGGAGCTTTGTCACATAAAATTCACCATTTTTGTCATATCTTTGGAACCATTTGTCCAATTGAGATGAAACTATGTGCAACTGCAAGGTCATGACCTCACAACGTGTCACATGATGACATCATACCTGTATGGTTCAATATTTTGCCACCAGGTGGCGCTTTGAGATGGAAAATTACCGTTTTGGCCATATCTTCAGAACCATTTCTCCGATTGACCTGAAATTAAGTTCAAATGAAAGTCTATTCAAGGATTGGGGGCATTCAGGGATATATTCCAAGCCGTCACGGCATAAGCCTAGTTCCTAATGCAAATCACTCATATTATTGTCCATAATAACATTTCAACCAAAGTGAAAGATCATTTGACACAGCATGAATGAACATAACCAGGATACAGGAACTTGAGTGTATTTTCTTCCCCATTCTACCCACGATACCATCCTATAGCAATGTGCCTGCCATTCACCTGCTTCCTCAAAGTTTTCTGCTAATTAACAAACTTCACGCAGGTTTCTCAATGGTGAGTGAAGTAAACACATTTCTGTGCCCCCGGTACCAGTTGAATCATTCAGAAACATTCACGGAAAACAATTACTTTGTGAGAGCACCAGTCTAATGTGGCCATTGACATCTCTTCTTATGCAAAGCTCTGCTTGTAAAGTCAAACTTGCAAATCGTACTTTGACTCAACAGTAATTGGGTACTCTTGGTCTCTGTCAGCTGAGTTGCCTCTGTGGTGTCTTGTTCAAAGGACAAATGGTTTTTCCAAAAAAATTGTACAAAGCCTTGAATCCAGCATTTATAAACTTGTTTTTCCTGTTGTCTGTCTAAATAAAGTGCTATTCCAAGCAGAATAAATCATACCTAATTAGTTCGTTTTGCTCTGGTTGTATTATATAATTTTTAAGATATGTGGTTAAATTAGTGTGTAGCGTCCCGTGATTATTGCCAGATCCTATCTCCACCAGTGACCAAGTGTTGGTTGCTTCAGAAATATGTCGCTTACTAACAGCTGCCATTAATCTGTTGCCATCAATGTACTGCCAAAGGTTGTGGCACCAGCTCATTTAGGACAACTCAATTATTAGATTTCAGCTGAAGACATCTCAGACTTGCAAAGCCATGAGTACTGCTGTGTTAGAAAGTAAACAAGCCTGTGACCGGAAGCTCAAATTGAATTCTCCAAGTTATTCTGGAAGCCATGGAGCCTGTTTTTGTGCAGTAAGCGTTGTGTGCAGGAAGCAGTCAGTACCTCAGGAAGTGTTTTTTCTTTAGTCTAGCCATTGTGTGAGTCCGGCACCGCACAGGTGTGTTGCACACAATAAGACATTTATTGGACACCAAATAACAGGCATTGTGACCAGTCAGTTAATTATTCAAAAGGAAGTCGATCATTTACAGCTAGTTTGAGTTAAAATATGGTCAAATAGTGATGCATCGTATATTTGAAGACAGACCGTGGATATAAATGTGGAGTAGTTTTATTTTGTGACATTGAAAATTAGATATGAATGCAACAGCAGTGTAATAATGAGATCCGCATCCTCCTCAATCTGCATTTCGTTTGTTTCGACAGTAATTACTCGCTATGCCCTTTGGGTTGACCTACGATGGTCTGCACTGTTAACTTAGCGACTGTGTCACTGACTTCTTTAGGTGCTGTGTTCTGTGCTTTTTGATCTGTGTTAAGCACCTGATCTCCCGCATGCTCTGAGTTAGTATACTCTGCTGTGTGTTTTGGGATTTTACAGTGTGCTTTGGATCGTAGGTGCTGGCAAACCTTGTTATGGAGGAGCTGCTGCCCTCACTGCAAACGGAGTTGCTGCCTCGTTTGAAGGGGAAGAAGACGGAGCGGAAGAGAGTGTGGTTTGCGGTGAGTGACATCATTTATCTTCCATGTTTTTTGGGTTGCCACTGGTCACAAGCAGTAAACTGTTCTACTTTAAATCAGCCCCGGCGGCTGGGTTCGTGTGAAGCTTACAGAACGAAGCTGAAGTCACTAAACATTACACTGCATGGCAATACCATCTCAACAGGCAATCACAACGATGTAACATTCTTTGAACTGATTTGCGCAAAGGCTGTTATCTAAATACTGCATTTGGTCTCACATATTTCAGATTGTTTTGTAATTCCTTAGAGCATTGAACAATTGACCAATTAATTCTGCCAATCATTTGTGAATATTTATGACACATTTTTGTCACCTTGTACCTAAATTTTTGAATTACTGAATGCATTATACCAGGTCGGCTAAGGAAACCCTCTTATTATTGGTTTCTAAGGAATGTTTTTCGAAGGTTTATTGCATTATCTTCACTGACCTTCAATTCCTTAATTTTCTTAAAATTCGTTAATATTGAATAAAAAGTATGCAGCTGGAAGTGGGGATAGGTCTATAACGCACAAAATTCACTCAGGAATTAGTGGTAAAAACTGAATTTACATAGAATTTTAGTGGAAGCATGTTACTAGCATGTTATGATGTGCAATTAAAAGAAAAGAATAAGGATTTTCTGAATTACAATTCTGTTCATGGTGAATTGCCTTTTAAACTGTTTGCAATCTGCTGGAGTTTGTTGGTGTAGAAGTGTTTTTGATCTTAGATCATCGTTTGGTTGGAAATCAAAGTGCATTCCATGGGTTGTTGTGAAGAAAAATAAACAACCCCCCTTTTTTTTTTTCCCCTTTTTTAAAAGGGGAAAGTGTTTTGTTTATTAACTAAATACTCCACATAGCAGGTCTATGGCCATGACCGCACTGTTTTATGAGCACTTGGGATGTCCAACAAAAGACTGATACAGACAGTCCCCGAGATCACAAGCCCCACGGCAGAGCCTGAGTTTCTTTAACCTTTCCTTAATGTCCAAATTATTGAACCTGATATGAACAGATGCTGCTTTCGCTGAACAATGTAATTTATAAAGGAGGAGGCTGTGGATGAGGGGGGAGGTAAGCAGATTAGTTGGTAGACTGGAGTAGGAGCGGTGTTTAGGGCATGGAGCCAGAGAAATTAATGAACACTGCCTTGGTTATAAGCTCGCCAATTGGATGGGAAAAACTATAGTCAAGGATGACTGGGCAGTAATGAGTTTGTGACCAGCCTGACTCTCATGACTGACTGCCATAACACAAAGCTCAATTTATTGCTACGTTTTGGTGATCTTTGTTTTCTTTGTGGTAATTTGAACAATCATGCAGTGCGGGTCAGATTGCTTGGATTTCTGGATGTGCTAAAACCAATCATGTAAGTTATCTGAGTAGTTTATCTTTATTGTAAAGAGAATTAAACATTTTTCTGAGATAAATGTACTATCTAATCAGTGCAGAATTGCATTAAGAGCGAACCTGTGCATTTTGCTGCCTGTAATGTGGGTGAAAAAAAAAGCCACTAGATGGCAGTATTGACTTTTTTTTTTGTCAAGCCCAGTCTGGAGCTAGGTTTGGGCATGTCCTGGGCATGTCTGAGAGGGAAAGTCCCAGAGAGGAAAAAAAAAAGTCTAAAAGGTGGGAGGGGGCTGCAAAAGAGTGTATGGGAAGAGAAGGTGAGAGAGTAAAGTAGTAGGGGAAATTGCAAGGAGAAGGATACATTTGACTAGGCCTGTCACTCTTTTCAAGACCTGTGAAGTTTTTTTTTTTTTTGCATTTTTTCCTAATTTCCCTGTCCCAGTACATCACCAAGCAACCTCATCTCAAGGGACTAAATATTACTTTTCTTGTATATGTCAATCTTGGTCAGTAGTATAAATTGTAGGTTAGTTGTCAGTCTTTGTTTGACTACATCTGTTTAAGTTTTAAAATTTTGTCTGTCATCCCTTGCTGTCTTAGATGTCATAACATATTGGGGCCATTACATGCCCAAGGAATTTTCTAATCATTAGAAAACTTGATCATCCAGGAAAATTTTTGAAAACAGGTCAAGAGTACTTATTTAAGTAAGGATTTTTTTTCTACCCTCCTCTAATTTCTACTGTGCCGCCAAGTCACAGTAAATTTAGAAATCACGCTTTCTGTTTGTGTGTGCATTCTTCTTTGGAAACTTTTTCTTGAGTTAGGGTTTTACTAAGTAAGGAAAGAAGAACTTCTTTGGTAGATTACTTAGCTGGTTTCCTGTTTCACAATCAAATATGACAAATTATTGTGTAAATGAAAACCTAAATGACAATAACATAGGGTTGGTGTGTCTAGGTCTAACTAATCTGTGGTTTAAAGTGTCTCAACAGGGGGAAGGTAGTGAGCAAACTATTTGTTTAGCTTGGAGACTTCTGAGAGCTCATGAGTTGCGGGCCGAGCCCCGATGAAGGTCAGCATTTTATTTCCCACTCTTGTGCCCACAGACAGTCGAAGCGGCCTACGCACTGGTGCAGGACCAGCTCAGGGAGGGGCTTCTCGCTCTGAGAGATGAGTGTGCGGCTTCAGCCAAGCAGCAGGAGGCCCTCATTCGCTCTGATATGGACCAGATAATCAGCTCCCGTGCCTTCCTGGAGGGAAAGCTGCAGGGTATGGGTGTTTTTTAATCCCCCAAACTCCAAGCACCAAGCTGCAATAGGTCAATGTATAATTCCCTCTCTCTCAAATTCCCCCCCTCCCGCAGTTATGGTGTCTGACCCTGCGCAGCGGTTCTGTTCAGAGAACGTGCAGCCGTACCTGACCTCTATCCTGGAGGAGCTGATGGGCCCAGTGAGTGCTGGCTTTCAGGAGGCCCGACAGGTCTGCGAACGGAGGATGGACAGGCTGAGCCAAGACTTCCCGGAGAACAGAGATGGGCTCACTGAGGTCAGCACTGCCACACAATAATGTGTAATTAAGCACTCAGCCAAATATCAATGATTAAAAAACTCACTAAGTAAATAAAATTACATCTCAAAACTTTTAAAAAGTAGGCCCTATTCTCAGCTCTAAAACGCTGCGGGCGTGTCCGATAATTCCGCTAAAACCATGCCCAATCGCAGGGAGCTGCTTTTCTCAACTCTGGCTAAAGTGCAACACAGCCAGAGAGACGGATGCATGAGCGAACAATTTACTGGAATAGAACAGCCACCATAGCTGGAATTAAGTTTGAAACCACAGAAAACTGACTTACCGACAATCAACCTTATTCCTTATAGTCTGTAAAGCAATAGTATTTTTCTTCCATTGACGCAAGGAAGTCATATTTAGTATTTACATCCAAGCTAAAGAAATTCTGGCTATCAATTAATTAATAGCTGAAACAATTCATATTTTGTCAAGTTACCACATAGTTGTATTTATATAGTGTTTCACAGAATTATTCTATTTGTGGTGGTAGTGACCGGGGTGTACGGTGATTTAGAGAAATCCACGGCTGTTAACTGCTGGTCTATCTCCGAGCTTTGATGGGAAGGCAGAGGGACCGTGGGTTATGCTAGCAAACTGGGAGGCGAGCATACTAAAAACTATGTCAAGGATTGATTCTGCAAGAAATAGGCTACCACTTACTTTTTTTTCATTTGTGTTCTGTCATTGTTTAGGTGTGCGTTTGTTTGTTGGACTTAGTACATCGAATTCCTGGCCCAGCTGGCTGATTGAGCTAGGGCGGTGTTTTCCGGAAAACCCTATATTCATGGCCGGGGGTTCGCCACGCCCATCGCTAGAGTGTCTGTTCGTTGAGAGCACTTAGGCTGAAGATATCTTGAGTCAGTTCCTGTTTGACTTTATATCTTCCTAGTATTATAGGAGTCACTTCTCTTTAGGATTTTTCTCTTTTCTAATTATTTTTCCCTCTTGCTTTGCTTCAGTTTTGCAAAACGTTAAGGAGGTGCAACGGTTTTTGGGGTTTGCTAAATTTGATTGGAGGTTTATCCGTAATTTTAGCTCAGTAGCTGCCCCCATTGTTGCGCTCACCAAGAAGAATTCCTCCTTTTCGTTTGATTGGTCTCCAGCAGCTAGCTGAGGCTGTTTTTCAGGAGTTATAGAAATGTTTTAGCTCAGAATCGATTCTCGTTTTGCCCGATCCCTCCCCCCGTTCGTTGTGGAGGTAGATACCTCTGAAGTCGAGGTAGGTGCCTTTTTGTCCCAGCACCTCCTTCTGGACAATATGTTGCACCCGTGTGCCTACCTCTTCTGGTCATTGTCGGCGGCCGAACAGTATTTGTGACCGAGACTTGCTAGCTGTTAAGCTGGCATTAGAGGAATGGCGCCATTGGTTGGAGGGGGCTGAGCATCCGTTTATGGTTTGGACGGATCATAAAAATCTCCAATACATTCAACAGACTAAGCGACGTAATTCTCGGCAGGCGCGGTGGACGTTGTTTTTTAATCGCTTTAACTTCACATTATCTGATCGCTTGGGGTCTAAAAACACCAAGCCTGAGGCCTTGTCACGGATTTACGACCACTCTGGTCACGACCCATTCCGGAGTCTGTTATCCCGACTGATCAGATTGTGGCTCCCATTCAGTGGGACGTTGAGGTCCTGGTGAGGATCCACCTGGATGTTTGTTTGTTCCGCCTTCTGTGCACATCCAGGTTCTTCAGTGGGGGCACTCTTCCCATCTGGCGGGTCACCCGGGGGTCCATTGGACCAAACAGTTCTTGGCCCGACGTTTTTGGTGGCCCAGGGAGGTGCGGTAGCGCAGTGGTCAAGTAGGTTTGACTTGAGATCGTAAGGTCCCGAGGTCCAGCCCTGGCCACGGCCTTCACGGTGTGCTCTTGGGCAAAACACTTTACTCCCACACTTCACGCCTCACTCCACCCAGGTGTATAAATGGGTACCAGCCAATAGGCAGGGAAACTTGTCTAAGAGCTGGGGAAGTACCTGCGATGGACTGGCATCCCATTCAGGGGGAGTAGTAATACTCCTAGTCACCTCATGTCATGGAAACTGGGGTTGAGCACCGGTCGATGGGTCAGTGGGCTCGTACAGGCTTACTTCTTTCTAATTCTGAAGGCAACACTGTCATCTTGGTCGTGGTTGACCGTTTTTTCTAAGGCCCATTTTATCGCTCTGCCGAAGTTGCCTTTGGCGCGGGAGACGGCCCTTCTTGTTGTGGACCATGTTTTCCGCCTGCATGGCCTCCCGCAAGATGTGGTTTCTGACAGGGGCCCTCAATTCGAGGTTAAGTTCTGGCGGGCCTTTTGCAGTCTGTTGGGGGCCACTGTGAGCCTTTCTTCTGGCTTTCATCCAGAGACTAATGGACAGACAGAGCAGACCAACCAGTCTCTGGAGAATACCCTTCGATGTTTGGTGGCTGATAATCCATCGTGGCATGGAGTCGTTTTTTAGCTTGGGCTGAATATTCCCATAATTCGCTGGACAACGCCTCCACAGGCCTTTCACCATTATAGGCTCAGTTGGCCTATGAGACTGAAAGGGGATTCTTAAGTCCCCTCTGTCAATTATTTTATTTGACGCTCTCGCTCTGTCTGGGCCAGGGTCCGGTCCTTTTTGTTGCGATCTAGGCAGAGACAGAAGACCACTGCTGATAGAGGGCGCCAGTTGGGCCCATCTTATTGGGTTGGTCAATGAGTTTGGCTTTCTACTCGGGACCTTCCCTTAAAGGTGAAGTCACGAATGTTGGCTCCTCGCTTCATTTTAAAATAGTGCGGAGGATCAACCCTGTTACTGTCAGGTTAAAACTCCCCAAGTCCTTGCGTATCCACCCCTCATTTGATGTCTCAAGGCTAGCACTAAACCGGTTAGCACTAGCCTTCCAGCTCCGGTTGACAAGCCTCCGCTGCTGCCATGGAGAATTGAGGGGGGCCCGGTTTATACTGTGCGCCAAATTTTAGCCAAGAGGCGTGTAGGTTGCGGAGCCCAATTTCTGGTGGACTGGGAAGGATATGGGCCTGAGGAGCGGTGCTGGGTTCCTTCTCGGGATATCCTCGATCCCAGCCTCATCGCTGAGTTCCGTGCACGGGGTTCTCGGGGAACTTCTGGTGCCGTTCCTTGGGGGGGGGGGGGTCCTGTCATGGTATAGGCGTGCTTTTTTTTGTTGGACCTTTCTTTGTTCTATCATCTGGAACGATATCAGATTTCTTTTGCATCAAATTCCTGGCCCAGCTGGCTGATTGAGCTGGGGCAGAGTTTTCCGGAAAACCCTATATATATATGGCCGGGGGTTCGCCGCGAGAGCTTTTACTGGAGGTGTGTCCCTCTCTCTGTGTTTGTGTCTTATCTATGCTGTTTGTTTCCCTCTCTCTTTCTCGTCGCTGCTCTTGGCGGCTAAGCTACCGCCCATTACATGTTCTGATATGCAATAACTTCATCAAATTCAGATGTGGATATTTTTAAGCTACTGTGGCCTCAACTATAAAAATTCCTATTCACTGGAGACAAAACTTTTTTCTGCTCCATGTATACCATAGATATACAAGTTCAATATAGGAGTCATCTAAATCAGTTAAGAGCTGTAAAGTTTTCGTGAATTTTCTTTTTATCTAAAGAAAACAATCTGCGGCACCAGTTTACTAGTTAGGTAGCTGGTATTTTTTTACAGGTCAGTTTAGCGCCATGCGGTAAGGCAAGTCAGTTTAAGTACCGTAGCAATGTTATCAATGCAGCTATGTCTACGCAGTTGTGTATTTTAAAATCACGTAAAGAAGTGGCATATCCACTTTAGTGCAATTTAATGCAGTTACGGTGGACGACCTATCTAGCTAGCTGGCTACTATAATTAAAATCACTGCACATAGGTTAACCCCTTTGCGCAGAAGCCATATATGGCTATATATGCGTTACCCTATTTTATGCTTTATAATTCAAGATTTTAGCTTCATAGAGAGGGGGAATATAGCTCAAGTGAGACAATACACTTACAGCATTTAGTATTCCATCGTTTTTCAGTTTATTCTCATAATTTAGTAACGAAAAGGGGCTGCAAAAACAAAAAAATCTTGATGAAAATTCTGCATTGAAATTATAAAAAAATACTGAGGATTGAAAAATGGCTGGGGGTTAAAACAATACAATTCTGGGACCATAAACTCTTTGACCGCAAGTTTTCCTCATCTGAGCATGAAAACTTACTTGGCTTTGAAAGAGGAAGCCAAATAAGACAGCTCTCTAGGAGGCTTCCCAAACACTCTTAGCCCTGTCAAATCATAAAATAATCTCATTTATAACACAAATGACACTTTTGACTCATGAAATTTTAAAATGAATTAATGTTTTTCTGGATGAATTTAGCATGAGTTTATCAATATATATCAACTGGACATCAATGGTCACCAGTAACCTGTCCAAACCAAAAACTTACCTTTTCTCCATGATAAAGTTCAGAATTTTGCCCATTCGCCCCAAAGGTACTGCTTATTTTACAGTCAGAATGTTCAGTCAGATGGACAGCTTGCTGTTTACAATTCAGAACATCCAAGCGAAACGCAAGCTTGTTACAATGCTTTTCACACCCTGTAAGGAGCAAGTTTTACTCGCAACACAGTAATAATTGTTAGATTTTAAATGAGCAAAAGCCCAAGGCATTCTATTTCATTGAATGCGGTATAATTTCTAAAAAGATCGCCATATTAAGCAAAATGCTGGGACATTGCAGTATCGCCTACTCTTGTTACCCAATGTAACAAACTAGCTCTGTGATCACGGTGGTGAACCAATAACAAGAAATAGCTGGCCAGTTAGCTTGCTGGCTAGAAGTAAAACAGAGCTACACCGTACAAAGACAGGTTTACTCACACTCCAAGAGAAAAAACTCTCCATCATTGAATTGCTCCTCCAAATAATCAATGCTGTCAGCCCTCCAGTTCTATGCAGAATAACTGCCATTTTCCATCTCAGAATCACATTTCTGCACTCCAGACTTGGTTCTGAAAGTCTTTTTTTCCTTGCACTTACGTCATTCTCAGCTGCGCAAAGTTGAGAGATTACAACCTTACTTCTTTTATGCAAGTTTAAATACATTTCTGAATGGGCTTCCTGAAGCAACATTCTCTGAAATTTCTCTTTATTTTCTCTTCTTTTTCTGCTAAGAGAAAATATAAGAGAAATAAACTCTGGATGCACCAAACGCTCTTACCATCGAAATCTGCTCTTACCCATGTGTGCTGAATGTTGAATCCCACTTGATCGTAAATTGGAAGCACGTTACCGGCTGTTTTAAATTAGTATATATGACACCCACTAAACACCATATAAGGGCAGATGACGTGCCGTGGGCAAAGACCCGACTGCTTGTGGCAATCTAGGACGCTTTCAGACTAGGTTGTTCCATACCGTGCCTCAGTACGATTGTCCCCCCCACCCCCTTTCCCCTCTCCCGCCCCAGTCAGCTTTCACATTAGTAGTATCGTACCATACTCGAGTACACATACATACATGTCAAAATTCCAATACAGCGCGTTGCAGTATGCACCTAGATAGTTTTAAATGGGGAACGATTTTAAAATGAGGGGCCAATGTACACTACCTGACAAAAGTATTAGGACGATCCTCATTCTCACTCAACCTTTGATGTACGTGCTATATTACACATGTGAGCGTTGTAGGAATTTAATGGTGTCCTAAAATGTACATATAAACATCACAGAACATTATTTGAACATTTGGGGATGCTACAGATATACAAATTGGCATATTTTTTCTCTGCATAAAAAACTCTCACTTTGGGTCTGTAATAAATAAGAGATATTATAATAAATAGTGCTTGCAAGATGGCAATCTTCAAATTAACAAGTTTGGAATTGTGTCTTTGTTATAATGGAAGACCACGGCTACTATTAGTTCAATCAATATGATCAGGTGTGGCACATAGTGTGATTTTGATTCTCTATAAAAGGAGGGTCAAGACTTAGAATAATTCACTTTGGTGTATCCAAAATGGGGTCTGTATTTTTATTTGAATAAACAACTATTTCCAAATATGATACATTCACTATTTTCAACTGCACTGTAAGAAAATCACACACATAAATAGTGACGTCCTAATACTTTTGTCAGGAAGTGTATTTCGGGGGGGTTTTATTATTGAGTGGGGGGTTTAGAATATTTATATTGTGAATGCATAATATGCTGCGTGTGCCCTTGCACCCCGGTGTGTCATCTGTAACATTACCATGTGTAGCAGCACGAAAAATTAAACTCGAAATTTTCTTGACTGAATGCTTGATGTTTTTCAATATCCAGATCTTTCAATGGGTACCCAAACATCAAGATAAGCCCAAAATGTACTGATTACATTCGATATAGGTGGATGTAGCATTTGGAATTCTTTCGGCCATGCATTTGTGGCCGATTATGCTGTCCATTGCCTCATGTCACAAAATTTTATCTATCTCATAACTTGAGCCGCTAGACTTTGGCACCGCGTCCTGCACTTTGAAATATTGGCGCCCCATTTTCTTAAGTTTGTCATGGCTCTGATGTGTTATTCTGTGATAACCACGCTAGTGTAACTACTCACGAATTATTCCTTGAATTTGCAAGTCTTTGCGTGTAGTATGCAATTGTGATTGTATGTTTTTTTCCGCCTACATCTCGAGCAAGCATTGAATTTCTTCGTTTGAATGGAGATATCTTTTCGCTGCTGCATTTGTTAGAACAAGAGAGCCATGACACATAACTGTAATCTTTCATGCTCAAGTACGGTTGCTTTCACATTTGGTACGAATAGTCTTTCATCTGTCTCAGCAAACAGATCCGCACAGATCTCTATAAACGCGCTCTCTGCGCAAGGCCTGGATGGCCAAAGCTTCCAACAGCAATGGGTAAGTGATCATAAGCAGAACGCACGCAAGTATCTAAGGGTTTTTTACCCCCCGTCATGGCCGATAGGCCCCGTAAGGGGGGTCTAGTGGAGACCAGCGTACGTATGTATGTATGTACGTCCGTCTGTACGTCCGTCCATCCAAACATTTTGCACTATATCTCCAATGCCCCTGGTCCGAATCTAACCAAACTTGGTACCATATCACACTGGGATGGGGGAAGGGTTACCATGGTGACCTTGACCTAATTTGCGTATTAATTAGGTCACAGGGTCAGCGAGTGCAAAAATCATGTTTAGGGCCACTGCTAGCTTATGACCTGAAATTAGGTTATTGTCTACACGAATGATCATCACAGTTGACACTATCCCCAGAGCCAGTCTCAGGCCTTTGATATTTGACAACTAAATTTGGTACAATAACATTATGATGGTGGAAGGGTGCTATGATAACTGTGACCTAATTTGCATATTCAACAGGTCATGGGGTTAGTGAGTTCACAATTTTTCTAAACTGATTGTGATTTAACTTGCCTGTGACTTTAAGCTCAGAAAAATGTGACGGGGGGTTCGCCGCGGCAACGGCTGTCTTGTATTGCTTAGTCCTAATGAGGATCAACTGGCCAAACTCTTTAGCCCAAGAATTAAATAATAAAATCATTGTGTTTTCTCTAAAACGTAAAATGATCAAAATTTGATTGTATGATGCATTTTTAATGTTTAGGTTTTTTAAATCCGAAAAACCATGCATTGGACGAGCAATTTGTGGACAGAGATAACAATATTCTGTTTTCTCTTTTCTCGGTAAGAGTGCTCTTGACCAATCGTAAAATTTTCTCTTACCTAAGAGAAGAGCAAAAATAAGAAAACATTGGTGCATCTTAGAAATTAATGGGTAAGAATAAAAAAATTGGGGATACGAACAAAAATAAGAGAAAATTTGCTCTTATATCGCTTCTTGCATTAGGCCCAATGTCTTTCAATTACAGAGGAAAGCTTATACTCTCTGGAATTGGATAAAAATAGTGTGAATCAATAGGAAATAGCGGGAGAGTTTAATGTGGGCGTGCACTGTAGCTTTTCTTTTATGCAGGTACCACTGAATAACTATTGAAGTGATTGTATTTCCATGAGAGCTTTTATGAAGCTTCAAAAGACAGCTAAATTCTTTGATAGACAAATCTACGCGTCTATCCATGGTAGGAAATTATGCGTTTTTAATATGTGATGACTATAATTGATATTAGAATGACATAGTATCCATACCATGGCAAATCTTTGCTTCAGAAAACTGATTTTTTTAAACTACAACCCCAACTCCAAAATAGTTGGGAAGAAGTGTAAATTCTGAATAAAATTAAAATGCTATGACTTTCAGATCACTAGAGCCAATGTTACTTACGACAGAACATAAATAACAAATGTTGAAACTGAGACATTTTACATTTTTATCCACAAAATGAGCTTATTTCAAATTTTATGCCTGCAACAGGTCTCAAAAAAGTTGGGGCACAGGCAAAAAAAGGCAGAAAAAGCAATTAATATACAAATCAGCTTAAAGAACATTTAGCAAATAATTAAGTTAATTGGCATCAGGTGTGTAACCTTGGCCATAAAAGGGATGTCTCAGACAGGCTGTCTCTCAGAAGTAAAGATGGCCAGAGGCTCTCCAACCTGTGAAGGCTTGTGTAAATTGTGGAATAATTTAAAAACAATGTTCCTCAGCGTCAAATTGCAAAGGCTTTAAAGGTCTAATCATTGACCGTGAATAACATCATCAAAAGATTCAGAGAAACTGGAAAAATCTCTGTGCATAAGGGACAAGGCCGAAGACCCTTACTGGATGCCTGTGATCTTCGGGCCCTCAGACGCCACTGCATTACTCACCGGCATGATTCTGTCATTGACATTACTAAATGGGCCCAGGAATACTTCAAGAAAGTCTGTCTGTAAACACAGTCCGTCACCATCTGCAGATGCCACCTAAAACTCAATCATGCAAAGAGGAAGCCATTGTTGAGCATGATCCAGAAGCGCCGCTGTGTTCTGTGGACCAAGGCTCATTTAAAATGGACTGTAGTAAAGTGGCAAAGTGTCCTGTGGTCAGACGAGTCCAAATTTGATATTCTTCTTGGAAATCATGGGTGTCTCGTCCTCCGGGCTGAAGACAAGACAGACCACCCCTCCTGTTATCAGCGTTCAGTTCAAAAGCCAGCATCTCTGATGGTATGGGGATGCATTAGTGCATATGCTGTGGGACACTTGCATGTTTTAAAAAGCGTCATGAATGCTGGAAGGCATATAAAGGTTTTGGAACAACATATGCTCCCCTCCAGTCGACATATTCCAGGGAAGGGCTAATGTATTTCAACAGGGCAATGCAAAACCACATACTGCAGCTATTACAATAGCATGGCTTCGTAGTATAAGAGTCTGTGTGCTTAACTGGCCTGCCTGCAGTCCTGATCTTTCACTGATTGTGAACATTTGGCACATAATTAAACAAAAGTCCGTCAAAGGAGACCCAAAACTCTCCAGCAGCTGGAAGCCTGTATTAAACAAGAGTGGGATCAAATGCCAATGGTTAAACTGAAGAAACTTGTCTCCTCAATGCCCAGATGCCTCCACTTTGTGTTAAAAAGAAGAGGGAATGCTACACCATGGTAAACAGGCCCCTGTCCCAACTTTTTTGAGACCTGTAGCAGCCATTAAATTTGAAATGAGCTCATTTTGTGGATGAAATTGTAAAATTTCTCAGCTTCAACATTTGCTATGTTATCGCTGTTCAACTGTGAATAAAATAATGGCTGGTGTCATTTGACAGTAATTGGGTCTTGATTTTATTCACAATTTACACTTTGTCCCAACTATTTCAAAATTGGGGTTGTACTTAATTGGGATACCATTGGCTCACTATAGCTGGAGTAGTTGTTTCAAAGGACAACGATTTATACTGCCGCAAGAGATCTTTTTTTTTTTTACTGCTGGAGAGATAATATCGGCAAGTATATTGAGCAGTTTGCACATCAGGCTTAGCTGAGGAGTTCAATTAATGCAACTCCTGGGAAACAGGGATGTAACATAAGTCGTCCAAATTCTAAATTCCTTGTTCGAGCCTGGATTGCTAAGGAATATTAATTAAATGATCCAGGCATCTACATCTGCACGAAGGGGTAACTTACTGTGAAGCTCATTGTTTTACACCTTGGCTAACATTATTGCCAACGAGCGTACACAATGTTGGCGGGAGAGGAGAATTAAGGCCAGTTGGGTTGATGGTCGGTTCAGCTGCATTTAGCAACCAATATCAGCAGACTACTGGTAAATCTCAGTCGTCTCAGATGAAAGTAAGTGAAAGTACCCAGTGTAAAATATTTACCACAGAGAGGATTGTTGGAGGTGATTTCCATTTTTTTTTAATCTAAATTGGATAGCTGAATTGCCAGCAAGACAAGTGAACTCTGGTGACATAAATAGCTAAATAAGTAAAGGACCTATGGTGGTTAATCATGAGTGTGCTGGTAACCACTAATGCAATGTGCTCATCATTTTATATACTGGTAAGGGTGGGATGTGTCAAGGATGGTTTCAATGCATCATCAAGCCATGTTTTAGCCCCGTGCAAAAAATCCGGAAGATAAAACTGGTGAAAAACGTTTTTAATGGTCTAATGCCACAATCGAGCGCTAGGTCAGTTTGTATTCCTTTCATATGTTTACAGCATGTATTTTCTAACATGTATTTAATGTGTTTAGAAGCAAATCTCTGATTTCATTTTACCTGGACTTTAAGAATTATGTTGTTGGCTTTTATGTTAAAGAACTTGCAAATGAGAGTATGTTTCTTGGCTTTATATCGGATACTTGCAAATGGACAAAGCATTTGATTTGGCGCCCCTCATTCCTACCAGGTGTTATTTAGGCCATTTATAGAAGTTTTTATACTTGGATGGAACTGAGATCCAAACAAACGATTTTGTGCAATGTCAGAGAAAAGACAATCACTTCCTGCTTATTTGCCAAAGATCGCAGGGTGATAGTTGTCGTACAAATTTAACCGATGAGTAATTTATGGACAATATGTTTCCTCAACAAATGGTCAAGTCAATCCTGTGTGCTTTCACAAAATTATGACTGTAACAGAAACTGCTTGTAGCAATTGTAGGGACAGTGAACTTGAAAAGCCGTTCATACTGTGATTTAGCTCCTCAGAGTCACCTGTCTTTATTAATGACCATTCACCCCACCCCCAGGCTTTGAAGCAGTTGCAGAGGGCGAGCTTGCAGGACTGTTACCGCCACGTAGATGTCCTGCGAGAGAAGCTTCTGGAGCTGCGCAACCGATTCAAATTTTCTAACACCGACAGGCTGGTCCAGAGTGCCCAGATTGACATGCAGCAGGTGAGCTTCCACATCGACAGCCCACCTTTGGCCGCCATTGAACCTCACGTGAAACAACAGCAGATGTAGTTATTCTCTAAATGTGGGAATTTTCTGTGATAATTGTAAATGGTTTGTCAGTAATTGCCCAGAGACCTGGGTGGCACGGTGGCACAGTAGGTTGCACTGCTTCTACATGGCAAGAAGGTCACAGGTTTGAGTTCGATCTGGAACCATTCTTTCTATGTTAGTGTTGGTTTCCTTCAGGCACTTTGGTTTGCTCCAACAATGCAAAGACATGCATAACAGGCTAATTAGAGGCTCTAAACTGCTCGTAGGTATGTGTGAGTGAATGGCGCGTGAATGTTGTGCTGTTGTGTGTGCCCTATGTTGGATGGGTGAGCTGTCCAGGGTTTGTGCCTGCTTTTTGCCCTTAGTCAGGTCTAGTGAGGAAAAGGTGGTATAGATAATGGATGGATTTTCAGAGACCTATCCAACATTTTACCAGAACTTTCCTTGGAAAGGTTATATCTCAGAATTTGTATCTCTGGTGCTCTCTGTTGGCTGAGTAATGTAAACACATTCAGGATCTGCTTGAAGTAGCAAGTTGTTCCTGTCAGTGGATTATGATCTGACATTACTTTAGAGTTTTTGTTTTTATCATAATCTGCAAAGTGAGTGAGATTTTGCACTCAACTAATAAAGGTCCCCTTATCATGTCACCAGGTGCACAGCCACTTAGTTGTTACGAGCCAATTCAAAATCTGTTCCTTCTAGACATCACATAGGGAAGTGAAAGCTCCGACGCAAGGACTGATAAACTTCAGCAAACCACTCAGTGCCTTTGTTAGTCAGAGTGGTCTCTCTCCCTTCTGATGTCACAAAGGACAGATTTTGAAATAGCTTTTTCTGGCTAACTGGCCGCACACCAGCGGATATGAAAGGAGAACTTTAAGCACACTTTCTACAAGTGTAATTCAATAGACCATCCTGTTTTTAGTGTCACTATTCCTCTCTTACGCACCAGGAGTTATGTATGGTGATATACTGGTTTGTTCCAAACATTTCTAAAGCATGTTATTTTGGTATTATCCTGGCCATAGCTGGTGGAGAATGCGATGTATACATTTGAGCTGCTGCTCCAGTCGGCACTGAAGGACACCCAAGTGAAACCAGGCTCTGTCATGGAGAAGGCCAAGCTCAGAGTCCTGAAAGTAAGTGTCCGGACCCACACACAATCAGGAAAAACCCTCACACCTCCCCTGCCCATATTACACTTGAAGACTAGCTGTTTATTTGGCTCTTTCGATTGGAAAATAAAAGCCGAAATTCTCCAAAATCTGTTATCTACCCCTCAACTCTCAAAATTGCTCTTGCTGTGAACATTGCCAGAACATAAAAGACTGGACAAGAATAGGCTATTTTTTTTCAGTCAAGGTTCACTGATTACCGAATGCCTGGCACTGCATCAAGTTGAGACTTGATTACTACATGCGACTGGCAACTGTTGCCCCTGAGGTGCGGAGTTTGAGATACAGATTTTTTTGTGAGAGTTATGACTGGGGAAGGAATGATGGATGGACAAATCCATCTTTATTGTGTCAATATAAACATCTCATTTCATGCTGTACCATGGAGCCTTTTGGTGATGCCTGCTCTGTTTCTTCCAGCAATATGACTATGACAGCAGCACAGTGCGGAAGAGGATCTTTCAGGAGGCACTGGTGGACATCACTCTGCCTGCCATTAAGAGGAGCCTGGTTCCCAGCTGCAAACTGGTACTTCCCTGCCATTCAATCCAAATAAAAGCTCAGCTGCCATCAGCTGGGATGTGAACCAATCTGGGAAGCCAAACATTGAGCTTATTTGTCCAATCACAGCGCATTTTATTGTTATTTCCCCATATTTTCGTTGTACCTACAACCTCAATTCCGAAATAGTTGGGACAAAGTGCAAATTGTGAATAAAATCAAGATGCAATGACTTTCCGATCACGAGCCAAAATGTTATTTACAGTAGAACATAGATAATATTTCTCATGTTGAAACATGAGACATTTTTATCCACAAAATTAGCTTATTTTAAATTTTCTGGCTGCAACAGGTCTCAAAAAACTTGGGACACAGGCAAGAAAGGGCTGAAAAAGCAATTAATATATAAGAGAATCAGCTGAAAGAACATTTAGCAAGTAATTAAGTGAACTGGCATCAGGCGAGTAACAAGCCTTAGAGAGGCTGAGTCTCTCAGAAGTAAAGTTGGCCAGAGGCTCTCCAACCTGTGAAGGCTTGTGTAAAAAAAAGTGGAATACTTCAAAAACAATGTTTCTCAATGTCACATTGCAAAGGCTTTGAAGGTCTCATCATCGACAGAGCATAACATTATCAAGAGATTCAGAGAAACTGGAAAAATCTCTGTGCGTAAGGGACAAGGCCAAAGACCGAATTAGATTCGACGTTCTTATTTTCTGACAGAAAAGGTTTTATCCTACCTTAACATCTTTCAATGGAATCTTCCGTCTTCTTCAGAAGAGACACTGATGTAGTGAGTGACGTGTCTAATCTAATTCGATACCACAGAGAGTATGAACCTTTTTGGACTAAGGCTGAAGACCTTTACTGGATGCCGGTGATCTTGGGCCCTCAGATGCCACTGCATCACTCACCAGCATGATTCTGTCAGTGACATTACTAAATGGTCCCAGGAATGGGCTTAAAGAAACCACTGTCTGTAAACACAATCCGACGTGCCATCCACAGATGCCACCTAAAACTCCACCGCCATGTTCTGTGGGCCAAGGCTCAATTAAAATGGACTGTAGCAAAGTGGCAAAGTGTTCTGTGGTCAGACGAGTCCAAATTTGACATTCTTGTTGGAAATCATGGGCGTCGTGTCTTCAGGGCTAAAGAGGAGAAGGCCACCCCTCCTGTTATCAGCGTTCAGTTCAAAACCCAGCATATCTGACGTTATGGGGATGCATTAGTGCACATGGTGTGGGACACTTGCATGTTTTACATAGCACTATGAATGCTGAAAGGTATATAAAGGTTTTAGAGCTACATATGCTCCCCTCCAGACGACATCTATTGCAGGGAGGGCTTTGTGTATTTCAGCCAGACAATTCAAAACCACATACTGCAGTTATTACAACAGCGTGGCTTCGTAGTAGAAGAGTCCGTGTGCTGAATTGGCCTGCCTGCAGTCCTGATCTTTCTCCAATTGAGAACTTTTGGCGCATAATTAAACGAAAAGTCCGTCAAAGGAGACCCAAAACTCTTCAGCAGCTGGATGGCTGTATTAAACAAGAGTGGGATCAAATTCCAATGGCTAAACCCAAGAAACTTGTCTTCTCAATGCCCAGACACCTCCACTTTGTGTTAAAATGAAGAGGGGATGCTAAACCATGGCAAAGAGGCCCCTGTCCCAACTTTTTTGAGATTTGAAGCAGCCATCAGATTTGAAATGAGCTCGTTATGTGGATAAAATGGAAAGATTTCTGTTTCAACACTTGCTATGTTATCTCTGTTCTATTGTGAATAAAATACTGGCTGGTGTGATTTGAAAGTATTGCGTTTTGATTTTATTCACAATTTACACTTTCTCCCAACTATTTCGGAATTGGGGTTGTAGATTTTATAAACCAGCCAGATCACCGGGCACACACCTGTTAGGCCAGTTAAATACAGTGCCATTGATGAGTTTGGAAGCACTGAGAAGTTTTTGTTTTTGAAAGAAATTGAAACTTATATACAGCTTAGTATCTTTAAATTGATAGAAAAATAAAGCCAAGATAATGGCAGTATTATGAATTACTTATACTTTTTGAAATAATTGTTTTCCATCCATTTTGATGTTGAATTACAATACCCCAGTGATCTCAAGTCTGTGATTGAATTCAAGATATTATGTAACTTCCTGTCTATTAACTGTCTGAAACGCTGTTTTCATCCTTTGTAGGAGCTTCAGAAGTTTGATCAGTACATCTTTGCTGATTATACAAACTTCATACAAGTGGAAAATGTCTATGAAGACATCTTATTGAAAGTACTAACTGCAGAAGTCAGTAAAGGTATGTCATACATTCTTGAAATGGAAATGCAGTCCATGTGGTGGTATTTCAGTCAGATTACACTTGACGCATATAAATTTTATTGATATTGAAGACTAGCTTTTATTCACGATGTTGATCATAATTACGTATTGCTGGGGGTGAAATGCGCAGTCGGATATGAGCCATAGAGTATGTGAAATATGTATGGTGATGAGCACATTTTTGAAAAAAGGTGATGAAAATAGATCTGAACTTTTTTGAGTATTTCATGTTTGCTTCTGTGCTTTTTCTTGCCTTCAATAGACCGCACTCCAGAGCTACAAATGCACTGCAGAAACACAGTCATGTGATTTCTTTATTCCCGCGCTTGTGACTCATAATCTATTGCATCTGCTGGTCCTATTGTGTATTCATAATGGCACCCGCTGCTGTTTTTCAGTGGTGAAGGAGGCTGCCAGCCTGAAGAAGCACAACCTTTTTGTGGACAGCACAGATCTGCAGAGTGTGAGTCAGGCCAGCCTGAGTGAAAGGGGAACTCCACCCCGCTCGGCCCCAGCCAGCCCTGCTAAGGCTCCTCCACCGTCCTCTCAGAAGTCTTCAACATTTCCGCACGGGAATGGCCCATCTCAGAGCAAGACATCCGGTGAAACTGCTCAAGGAGGAGCCAAACCCATTGACCCCCAGACCGACCAGTCTGCACCCAGCCTCGGCGTAATGAGCAGTAGTGCCAAAGAGGACCCCTCGAAAAGTGGCCTCGTCTCGCCCGGTCCCGGTGGTTCCCCAGAGGCTGCAAGCATGGGCACTGCCCCTGTCATCGAGGTGACCTCTGCTGATCGGCTGGCAATAGAGGAACCAGGTGACATTAACCCTTCTTCAGAGGCACAAGACAGAGGCTCTCTTAATCTTGTCACCCTCACTGACGGCAAGGATGAAAGTACAGCTCATCTTGATATCGCAGCTGATTGTAAAGAGAGTGGTACAGTCACAGCTGATTGTAAAGAAAGTGGTGCAGTCCAAAGTGTCATCACTGCTGGAGGTGAGGACAGTGGTGCAGTCCGTCTTGAAGGCCTCGCTCAGGCGAAGGAGTGTGACGAAGCCCTTCTTCGCTCTCCGGCAGAGACGAAGGATAGTGAAGGAGCCTGTCCAGTTTCCGCCCTCGCTGTTGAAGTAATGGCCAGCATTTCCTTAAGTGAAGACCTGAAGGAAAGTGAAACCCTCGCTCCTTCAGTAGTCAACACTGAGAGCAGGGAACAATCAGGAATATTCTCCGCCAGTGACAGCCCCGCAGAAAGCACCATTGAAGCTATAACTCATGGCGCTGAGGAAGTCCTTGAGACGCCCGCTCCTCTCGGAGCCGTAATTGCCTCTGAAGCCCCAGAAGAGGGCACCGTTGCCCAACAAACTGAACTCCCAGCCAGGATCCAAGAGGTTCCCTCAAATGAGGAGTGTCCCACTGAAGCGGAAGAGGTGTATGAAGAAAAAGAGCCCGCTTTAGACTGCGTGAGGGAGATCAGAGACTTGGTGGTGGAGATTATTGAAGTTGAGGAACTAGTACCAAGTTGTCCAGAGAGCAAAGACCTGTGAGAGAGATGTCGAAAGCATAATAATACTACAGCACCACTGCAAAGGCATTACACTGTTCCCTCTTAATCGATGAGGGACTACAGTGGCTGTCCAGGAGCAAAAACCAAGAAAATAAAGACTGTGCCTAAATTGTTCTCGCACAGTCCATACTGGGAAGTAGTTGGGCGATAAAGGTGCTTCATGTCTTACAATTAGTTAAACTAATGTTAATGCTGTACATAATACAGGTCATAAATCTCAACAACAACATACCTTGGCTCTGCAAATTAAACACAATATATACATAAGCATCATTCCATACAAATATTGAGATGCCAAAGACCAGACTGAATTGTAAGACTGTATGAACAGTGTTTCATGTGAACAGTCTCACTGTCATGTGCACTGCCATGATGTATTAGCTTTAGCGGCTCATATGTAATGCTGATTGTACACAGAGATTTTTGTAAGGGGTCATGGTGCCCCGGTACTGTTTGCTCTTAGATTCCTGAAAGGGATCACTGCTATCAGTCACAGAGAAAAGAGTACAAATAATTTCATTGGGAACAGAAGGCCATTACTGAATTAGATGTATGAAATTTTTTGTATATCCAATATGGTATTAACCATCTTCATGTACAGATAATCCTGTAAAGAATTGAGGCACCTTTTACTAAAACCCCATAAGTCACACTTGACTTGACTTGACTTGTGGGGTTTTAGTAATCAGTGCTTCAATTCTAATTTTATTAATTTGCAAAATCTTTGACCATATCTGAAATATAATTCTAACAGTGTTTTGAAGATTGACTTAGTGGTTAAATAATCTTTACACGCTTTCGGAATCTGTATGTCAGTATATGTATATCAGCATTTACAGTTAGAGTTTTCATGGTGAATTAAATAAAAAACCTAAATAAATCAACTGAGTTAGCCAGTTCAGCCCCCAAAACAAATGTACATTTTAAAACAAAACTGCTTAAATGTAAGGAGGTGTATTCTGGAAAATGATTTCATTTTTGTGCATATCTGGTAGTTATATGTGGAATCGCTTCAGTTTCTCTTTTTTATCATTTTTATTACTTTAACTATTCCATTGAAACAGTACATTGCATTGCCCGTTGCTTTATCACCTTTGCGAATGAATGAAATCAATTATTTGATGCCTTGCCTGAATTAGCAAATAAATATTTTTGCCTTTTTTTATATAAAATAAAGGACTTCCTCGCCCTGGGGTGCAAAGTTGATACTGGTGTATTTCTGAAGCTGCGACCAAGCACCAGAAGATATGTGCATCTCTTGCTCGTACCAACTGGTATCCTGAAGTCTTTTTTTCACAGTTCCTGTGCCAGTCATCAACTAAAATACATAACAGCGATCACAACTAGCCATTTAGCTACGCCAGTAAGAGGTAACTGGAAACAGAAGTACGCAGATCATCGACAAATACTGACTACCATGGTGGATTATCAGTGTGACTAAAATGACGAGCACAAAGCTGCATAATATGCCTGCAGGAAGAGATTGGTAAGGCAGTCCTTCTGATACTTTGTTCAACATCATCCAGCCTCTCCAATTTTAGCGGCAGCGGTCCCTGAGATACGAGCTGTTTCTCTACCCCTGCGTTGTCGCAGAGCAGGCCTGTTGTTTTCAATCAGTGTCACCTCCAGCTATTCGTTATACCAGACATCCTTCAAATGCAGCATTTCACTTTAGCAGGAAATACTTCTTTTTCCTACTGGGCTGCCAGTGCTGTCACATTTCGTTTCCAGGTGAAAAAAGCTCTAGTGCTTGTGGCCTGGTAGAGCACATGGGCCTCTGGGGTCCAAGCCCTCGGACCCCAGCTCTGGTCTGAGGCCTTTGGTGGACAACAGATGTGTAACAGCCCCTGACACAGGCACAGCATGAGAGCCCCCACTCTCCAGGAGCTGACTATCCAAACACACATTTGTTGGTAAAGATAACAAACAAAAGCAAGCAGAGTGCAACACATGATTAGTGTCAAACATTTATTGGGACTGATGTGCAAGCAGTGCTATTACACGAAATCCAGTCAACAGAAAGGAAAAAAAAACTTTGGTGCAGTAGGGTATGTCATATTACTTCTCAGGTCAAAATTTTTGACTATCTTGGGGTTTAGATTCATTTTGAAATAACATACAGTTGTGAAAAAGTCTTTGCCCCATCATGATTTATTTTTGTCACACATCAACGTTTCAGATCATCAAACTCATTTTGATATTGTAAAAGAAGAAAGCAGTTTTCAAATGATAATTCATTTATTGAAGGAAAAAAGCTATTGAAGCCTACTTAGCGCTCTGTGAAAAAATAATTACCCCACCCCCTCCCAAGTGAATGAACCAACCAGTTAGCCCTTTTTTAGCGCTGTTTATTTTTTTTTTATATGTCATTAACAGCGCTGAATATTTATTCACTGTGGGCTTGAAACTTCTGCAATTATTCAATCGACACATATGTAAGAGACTCAAGGGTAGGAAGCAATGCATGTGTTTCACGATCATTTCAATAAAAATAAGATAATTTGAAACATCTTTATGCAATTCCATTGCTTCCGACCCCTGAGTAAAGAAAAGCGCGAGAAGTCCGGAGTCACAATTGATTTTCATATTACTAGTGGTGAAATCCACCATAACCCATGTGAAACTGATAAATCTCCATGCACAAGGACTTCAATTCTGCACAAGAATCTCTTACATTGCGTTGATTGAATAATTGCTGACTACAGAAGGGTAACATAAATATGCCACTAAAATTCACACTGAACGCGTGAGAGTTGACAGGTATACGCTATTAATGAAAACTGGCCACACCTGATAATGTTGAGAGTTTTTGGAGTTTCTGTAATGGTAATTCATATGGATGATTGGAAACAGGTCAAGAATTAGGATATTCGTGTTCATTTTAACTTAACAAGGAGAACTGGCAACACCTGATTATCTTTTGGATTTTTGGAGTCAAGTAAAGTCAATTTTATTAAGATTGGAATGGATTACACACCGGGAGGTGCGGCCATCAGTCGAATGAAAACAAATGCTTTAAAATGTCGACTACAGTGCCCAGCCGCACTCCACCAGGGAGTCGACTACAGTCACCTACGGCACCAAAAGGGTCAAACAAATTGAATTAATTATTGGGTTCAAATTCACGAGACACACTTAGGCATGGCTACTGCCAAGTTCCAACCCTGTTTAATCTAAATATCACTTACACAGAATCAACATTATTTAGCAATCTAAAATGGCAAGAAGTAGCACATGATTCTGTGATCTAAAGAAATTCAAGAACGCATGAGAAACAAAGTAGTTGACTTTGATCAGTCTAGAAAAGATCGCAAAGCCATTTCTAAAGGTCTTAGACACAAGTATATCACAGTGAAAGCCATAATCTTCAGAAAACTTGGGACAGTAGTGAACCTTTCCGAGAGTGGTCGGCCCACCAAAACTCTTCTTAGGGCGCATTGATGACTCATCAAGGAGGAAAGAAAAGAACACAGTCTAACAGATAAAAGACTCTCGCCGTGTTCATGATTCTACAATATGACCGAGACTAGGCAAAAATGGCAACTATGTCAGAGCTTCAATGTAAAAACCACTGACCAAAAACAAGAAAAAAATTAATCTCACACTTGCCAAAAAACATCTTGATGACCCCCAAGACTTTTGGAATAATATTCTGTGGATTGATGAATCAAAAAACATAACGTTTTGGTAGACATGGCTCCTGTTATATCTGATGTATTGCAAATACAACATTCCACAATAAGAGCATAATACCAGTAGTCGAACCCGGTGGCCGTGTGATTGTCTGTGGCAGCTTTGCTGCTTCAGGATCTGGCCAACTTGCCCTAATTGACGGAACCATGAATTTTGCTCAGTACCAGAAAATCCTGATGGCAAAAGTCCAGCCATCAGTTTATGACCTAAACCTTAAGCACAGTTGAGTTTTGCAGCAGGACACTGATCAAAAGCACACACAAAGCTCCACCTTTTAATGACTCTTAAGTAATTGAATGAAGGTTTGAGAGTGGTCTAGTCAAAGTCTTGACTTAAGACCGATGGGAAAGCTGTGTGATCTCATTAAACAGGAATTTCATGCTCCAAAGCCCTCTGATATGGCCAAAGTTTCTCCACAGCAATGTAAAAGACTCATTTCCACTTATAGCGAAAGTTTGATTGCAGTTGATGCTGTCATGGGCAGGACTGCCAGTTATTAGGCTCAGGAGGGCAATTATTTTTTCACATTGGTGATATGGGTTTTCAATAATTCCTCACCTTCAAAAATAAAATGATCATTTGAAAGGTGCATTCTGTGTTTACGCACGTTGGCTTTGTCATAATAAAATGAGTTGAATGATCAGAAACATTTGAATACAGTCATTTCACAAAAATATTTCAGAGATTCAGAACGCAAAAGCTACGTGCAGATCACAGACAAGATGCTAAAGCATCTTAAAAAATTGAAAATAGGAGATTCGATTTATACAAACAAAGAGGATAGACAAAAGACTGTCCAAGGTCAAGCGAAAGTGAGCAGATGCTCTAGAGGTCAAGCACAGTGTTGGCCAAAGTCAGTTGGCGGGTTGTCAAACTGAAGGAATCAGGGCATGCTGGATAAATGCACACTCTCAGAATTTAATGGCCGAAGGACAAGGAGAAGTACCTCACACCAGGACCGCAAACACCAGGATAGTTTCCCTAATAAATAGATACTTTGCTGCTAGAATCTAAACGCAGAAGACGAAGAACAACAGCCTAGTAAAGAGGAGACAAAAACCAGAATCCTAAATACACAAAGACGACAATAAACAAAGTGGGGACACGCGAGGAGAGCATGGGATGGAAACACAATCATAGAGGTGATCGACAAGACAAGAATTGAATAATTAAAATCAATTAACAAGACTGAGACCGACAAAGATGGCTTGTCCGCGGGACTTCAGGAAAAAAAATGAAGAATTAGGAAAACAGTTGGTTACACTTTACTTGAAGGTACCGTCATAAGAGTGACATGACACTGTCATAACTGTTACATGTGTCATGTAACAATTATGACAGTGTCGGGTCACTCTTATGACAAAGTTGTCATAATCAAGAGAACCCAAATAATGTCAGCTTGTCATCTCAAAAACCGAAAGACACTTAATGACAACTTTTATGACATTTACATAATGTTTATGACACGTTCCTGACTGTGTCATGTCACTCTTATGACGATACCTTCAAGTAAATTGTTACCAAACATTTAAGATGAGACAAAATTTGAAAAATTGGGGAGGGGGTACAGCACTGTAAGCAAGAATATAAGAAACCCATAAGGGGCGAATACTTTTTGACACCATCATCGTGCATACTTTCCTCAAATAGTTTTGAACCTTCTTTAAAACAACGAGAACCTAGCAGGATTAGTTTTTTTCTGTTCTGTCTCATAGAATTTCTATCAATTTCTGTTCTGTCATATTTCAGAGGAACTTTCAGGTCACTGTACTTGATAAACAGTACGTAAATCTGTTGTTCGATTAAATTTCCTTGCCGACACATCCTCTTTGATGAATGTCCTCGTGCTATGCTGCGAAAATAACGCAATTGCAACATCAGAAAAATAAATCCACCCGAGCAGTAATTTCCTGAGTTTTAAAGCTTACACCCCAAATTTGCATGGAGTGCTTCTCATAATGTGCTCAAAACATTCTGCCGGTGCCTCCTTACATCATAACACGATGCCCCTACACCAGGATCCATGACCCAAGCACTTAAATGTCACCCTGTCACCTTATCCTCCAGAGCACCTTAAAACCACTGAATACTAGAGGTCAAAGGACTGAGGGAGCCCAGTGTAGGAGATTTGCCACCACAGCTTAATGGGGACAAGAGAGGGCCAAAGGCCCATAAAAAAAGGAGTTGGATTTTTTACTGGACACCATTTCACTGGTTGGGGAACAAACATCAGTGCGCGAAGGGCTGACCCTGTCCTTTCTCCCGACCCCTCCCCCCAGCTCCAAACCTCTTTCATCTCCCTCCACATCACCTCTCAGGTTACACGCTCCACTTTTAAAGAGCTAAATCAACAGCAACCCCTTTTCTTTCTCCCTGTTTGACTGATTGAACCGTTGTGTTCGCTCAGCCCCAGCCTTCCCTCCGCTTCAGACGCACGGTGAGCAGCCCAGCACTTGTCAGGGAGCTCTGTCACAGTCTGATGGTCTGTCAAAAACGGCTCATGGCTCCTTTTGCTCTCCTGCAACTCAGAACAAACCAGGGTACAACTGGACATCTTTGCAAGGTAGCTTTGCAAGACAGGCATCTTCATACACTAAAATTTCATGGCAGCCATGGAAACTCACACCATTCCAGATTTATTTCAGATATCTATCGATTTCGAATCAAAAATGTCTACTTTTCATTTTTTTCACCAAATAAACTTATTTTTTTGTTCTGACCTCATTAGTTGCATTATCATAGTCTGGGATAATATGTCATCCAGACCCTGCATCCATAGGAAGTGCTGAAGTGTTGAAAAGAGTTTAGTGTGTCCATGAGAAATTGAGAACCCGCCTTCCCCCATCTCCCAAAAAAGAAAAGACCCCCTGAAATGTCGTTCTGGATACTTTCAAATATATCCAGCGGAATAGGATGATACAGGTACTTCTATTTTTATTTCACTGCTCATTTTTTTCCCCTCGGAACTTGGATGTCTGAATTACATTATAATGTTCGTAATTTTTAAAATGAGATTTTTCACAACCTAACATACCAACTATGCATTTGAAAAATGTACAAGGTGGTTTTAATGTATGCTTTTCAGAATTATTTCATTTTATGGCTGCGATGCGTGGAATGACTGTCAATTTGTTATTAGAAAAGTTGAATTTACCCCTGAAGGAAGCTTGAAAGGTCCTTGTTTACATCATGTTTCACAAAACCAAAGAAAAGATCTGGCTCGTTTCTGATTGTTGCTTTAACTCCAGCCGATCGGCTTTTACCAGTCAAGTTGAAATACATTTCATAACTCAATTCCCTGTGCTCTCCAAGTATATTTGAAATGTATCACTTACAAAGAGCTTGGGAAAAAGCCCTCTCTTTGGCAATCCAAATCCCAATAGCTACAGCAAGCTTGTGACAAGCAACACTAGCACCATACATGATCTGCTGTCAAACACTGCCAAAACAAATAGGCCTGCCAAACATTTTTCAGCGAGGCCATTGTCAACACAAGAGTGATTTGAAACAATAAATAAAACAAACTGAACCGGCATTTCCAATTTTTGTTGCACATGAAGGAGAACAGCAAATTAATTCAGTCAATGTGTTTCGACCTGACAAGATTGCAGAAATTGAGATTGATTTCATGGTTAAAATATAATGCTGTGATAAGGTACAAGGGAATTCTACAGCAACCTAACTACCAGCAATGAACTGTGCATTGGCATTAAATAGCTAGATCATAGCCCAAAATAGAGTCATAGACCATCAGACAATACATAATTATGCCAATGAGAAAGATCCAAGTGATCCTTTAATGGAAATACAAATTACTTTTAGGAATATTACATATATTTGTAGTACATTTAACTATAGGTAAATTAGGTAATTAAGACTTTAAAAATGTATCAAAGATTTTGGGTATATGAGGTAATAGCATCTGGAGAGCTCAAGGTCATGAGCACACAGGCAGATGTGCCCCGCACAGTCACCCACTGTTCCTCTGCCCCTTTCCCACACCACCTCCTGGGAGCAAGGCGGCCTTGGGGATCACCGCTGTGGGCTGAGATTCACCTTGGTGGCTTCAATGCAGGGGACTTTGTTTTGAGATGTGTCGGGGGGGGCAAAGGAGGTCCGTTCTATCTGCAGGAGGTGATCAACCCTTCATCCCTTCCCAGGGCCTTGAAGCACCAACGCATCTCATCCACAGTTCTGCAGCTAACTCAAACACAGGCAAATCCAGAATCCTGCCATGCTGCTTGGCTGAGAAAATAGGTCTTGCTTTCTTTGCTTCAAGGCTCCAGGGAGATTAGATCTTTGGGGGAGCCTCCATGTGTCAGGAGGCCAGCGCTGAAGATTAATCATCCAGACTGGAAGTGAAGACCTGAGCAAAGACCGGTGACATCCTTCACTGAGCAGCCATATCCACATAAGACAATCTCAGCCAGTGCAGACAGGTAATGTTACACAACCTCTAGGAAAATTATTCTCAAGAAGAAATGTGCTGTTATGCCACTAGGCATAGTACTGCGTTTAGAATGGCTTTGTGTTATGATACACCCTTATGGTTTCGTGACCTCATTCTGTTCGTGCTCAATTTTTTCTTCAATGTTTTTATGCATATAAAAATTTAATTAAAGACTAAAAGCAGTGGTTTTAAAATTGAAGTGCCTCGTGCTGAAAGTACTTAAAGGTGACATAGAATGGTTGAATGGGGTATTTATCCTTCATCTGTGATGTGACATTTAGACAACAACATTTTGGTTGGGTCTGTAACGCCTCAGAAGCTTCCTAAAAACCCTCTCTCAAAAAATGTTAGGGTGGTGGATTTTGACCGCGTTGTTTTGCAACTATTTGGCCTTTCGGGCTTAACTGGCAACCTCATTATGAAATGCAAGCACTTGATGATGATTGGCTGGCTTTGCTGCCACTCAAAAGAATGTAACTTCGCCCAGAGTGGGAGGGAAGATGGAAAACACTCGCTGGCTTCGGAACACGGAAAGACCAAACTTTACGCTGCTATGGCATATTCAGAGATTCAGCCTTAAATGTTTGAGCCCAAATCGGATGAGGACACTGAATTGGAGGAAGAACCAGCCCAGCAAAGGCTGGATTTAAACGTTTCTGAATGTTAAATATTTTTGAATGTTTTTTTTTTTCAAACAGCTAGATAGGCTACTTCAGCGCTGCCAAGGCTTACGCATTCGGAGTGAGTCTCTGGCATTGACGTTCCTGTGCCGAAGTCAGCAAGTATTCAATCAAAGCACACTGAAGAAATTTATTTGTGGAATTTAAGTCCTTCTGCAATAAGTTAATCCGTTTCATGTGCATTACGGTGGATTTCTTTAGTGACATGGCAATCAATTATGACTCTGGAATTCTCACACTTACTGAGGGATTGGAAGCAATGGCATTGCATAAATTATTTTGAAGGGGAGGAAACGAAATGAGAGATACATGTGACATCATATGCATCCGTTGTTCAGATTGGCCCATTTTCTGGCGGATTGGCCCATTTTTAAAAGGAATTTCTATGAAACAGAGATGTGCAGAATGTCTTGCACTTTTCGTATGTTCTTGAAAGCAGATAGACTACCGTTGTTCAACACAGACAAGGTAAAAATGGTTTTTGATTCTATGTCACCTTTAAGTCACATTTTCACACATCTTTTGTAGTCTGCCAAGTTGATTTTCTCAAAGTAGACATTTTGTGACTTAAGTACTTTTACCACTAGTCTCTTCAAATATTCTTATCAATAATTACTTATCTTCGCATTGTACCCTGTATCTGTGTCTAAGTCCTTGTCTGAATCATAACAGGACAGTAAATAACTTTATCAATGTCCAAATATTTATTTACCTGACTGTAAGTGTATAATCTTTTTCCACCCGGTATTCTATGTTTCCTCATTTTCCCTTTATACAATTTATTACATGATCTGCAGTCATTCTGCATGAAGACTTGTGCAAACATCAAAGAATTCAGAAGGCAGAAGAAGTGCTTTTTGGCAGCACAATGTGTAGGTCAGGGGTGGCTTGCAATATGGGTTGACTTTGATAGCCCTTGTCTCCAGTTAAAGGTCTCATCTTGTGCTGGTCTATGGCTGGATAAAATATTCTTGTATGTCCAAAAGGGAGGTTTATACAGTTTTTAGCAAAAGAAAATGTGATATCTCATGATTTCTAGGCAATGTGATATCAGTCAATCCTAACTCTGAAAATCAGACCGTTCTGACTGGGCGTCCCCTCTATTTAACAAGCTCTGTTCTGATTGGCCAGTGAACAGATCCACCGAACCTATAGTGAATGAAGAGGGAAATCCCCCAGCTACTGACAAGTTTCTAAAATACATGTCTGAATTAGTAGGTTGCTATTGAACTACTCAATGAGATTTGAAAGGTTGTGCCTGAAGCCTAAGCAACGATGGTAGAAGCATTCACAGAGAAATCTGGCATGCAGTCACTACAACAGTTTAACAAGGTTACATTTGGAATTCAGTCTCTAGCACTGGTTCATGGCTAGCGTCTGTGTAGTAGCAACCATTGGCTAATTTACAGAGAATACTATGCTGGGGTTGCTCAATTCTCCCAACCTGGATTCATGCATTCTGTTAGTTCCTACTAACTTGTCTCCAACATTGCCTGTGGCTAAACAAGATTAGTTAAGTATTCCCATTATATTGCTGAGCTGTAAATTTTATCCTAATCACCATGCTAATTCCCGTTAGCACTTCAATGGGAATTTACATTATATGTTAGCATTGTGCTAACTCCATCACTGCTACTTAGTGAGTTATGGAAATTCCTGTTTATGAATGTTTCTAAATTCACTGCCAACATGAGTACCTAGCTGTCAAGGAAGCTAGTTGATGAACTACCCAATGATTGTGGACAGGTACTGTGTGCATGCTAGCATGCCACCTAGCAACATAACATTAACTTAACTGACTTGTTAGTTATGGGAGTGGCACTTTGCAAGCTCTCTATAGAAACAATTAAGCCATATTGATTTAACTTCCATTACTCTTGGAATTCATTTTGGGTGGCAAGCTATATATAAAAAGAAATTGAAAACACTTAGCTACCTAGCTAGCTAGCTCTAGATTCTCCTTGTTAATAAATAGAAGCCAGGGAGAGGGCTAAACGGTGTCTGAACAAAAATACACACATAGATCACCCGCTCACATAGTAACATTTCAGCCAAGTACCATAAATGCCATATTTGTCTCCATTCTCTCCAACAAGGTACTTTATTTCTTAACAAAGCTCCATAGACCATATAAAAATCAAACAAAACAATGATGTTATCAAGCCAAGCTAACTGCACTTTACTTGTAATAAACAAAGAGGCGACACTTACCAAATGCACATTTGCTGTTTTTGGGTTACGTATAGTTTCTAAGGTGTGTTTAAAAGTCAGTTTTGAGGCAAAGTCAGTGTTGTCCTGACCTTGGTTGGTGAGCAGACTGAGGTGAAGTGGTTCGCACAAACAAATTAGCAGCAACTGCGGCCAGAATATTGTTGTTGTAAATAAATTGTAACCACTGCTTTTTTTTTTGTTTTCAGTTGCTAGAGGTGAATACTAGGTTTCTACAGCCAAATACTGAACTGTTGGCATGTCTCGACCTAAACTTGGACATCCAAAAATATATAGCAGCGAAGAACAACAATGATGGCTTATGCATAGACAGCAGGGGAGGACAGTGGGAGTGGTTATCCTCAGCGGAGGTGGGACAAAGGTGGTGACATGAGAGGACACAATTCCCTAACTCCTGTTGTTACGCAACAACGCGAGCAAAATAAAAACGGCCATGTGGAGACACATGCCTACCAAGTAGGCAGACTATGGAAACAGAACAGGGGCTTTTGCTTTTCACATTCCCAGTAGGGTGCTAGGCTGAAGGATGACCATGATAAATATGCATGGGCAAAGAAAAACATGTTTTACACAATAGGGGACATTTCAGTTTGTCATTTTGATAAATGGAACCGCATTCTAATAATGTCTTATTTAAGTTAGCTTGTAGAGAAAAAATAGTAAGGGCAAAAAGTGATTGATTTCTGAAATCTTACAAGAAACGGTGCCAAATAAAGACATGTACCTTAAGCTATCCATCTTTTTTTTTTAAAGGCATGTCAGTTCCAGTCATGTCTCATTCTAATCTTCCCGTTTGGCACATTATTTTGAGTTGAAGACTGGACAGAATTATATTGGATCAGCTCCACTAAAATGAAAACTTGCTGGTTTGCTATTAGTGTCAAAAATGCATTTAAAGCCTAAGCACGCGTAATGTTTGTGAAATATTTTGTATTGAAGGCACGAATATGTCATTGCAATGGAGCCTGTCCTCCAAAAAAATATGCCCGAAAAGGCCATTTGTCAAACAGCTTGTTATGACTTAAAGTTACGTTTAGGAGTGTTATGTGCTGTGTGTTTGGATTTGTCTTTCTTTTGCACTTCCCTGCCTTTCCCCTGCCATCACCATCCACCAAGTCCTGCCTCCCAGACCACACCCTTCAAGCCCCGCCTTCACCAGTCCCAGAGTCACCTCATCATTCAAATCAACCAACCAGAACCCGCCACCTCCTTCAAAAGACCTGGACTGTTTGCTCTTCAAGAGATTTGCTTTTGGTTTTCCTAAAATGTCATTTTGTGTCTTGTGATCCAGTGTCTTAGTTGTATTAACCATTATATGTTTCATTGTTGTTTATGTACACTGCCAAGCCTTGGGACAGGTAAGACTGGGAGCTCCTATACATATGCCCGTAGGATATGTTAATGTATAGACACACTAGTCTTTAGGGGTGGTTGCCAACCGATGTACGTTATTGCTAGACAGAGTAGTTAGGCTATTGTTTGTAACATTAGTTTAGACAACTCTTTGTGTTAGTTAGCTTGTTTTTGGTTATTTTGGCAACATCCAGCGTCCTTTGACTGTGGTAGTGTGTGTCTTGACTGTCTTTGTGTATCCTACCCCTGTATATCCAGCCACAATTAGTAAACACTTGAGCACTAGACCCTGCATTGTTGGTGTTTTATTATTATTTTTACTGTTTTCCCACCTATTACCCATTTTTAACACCTTCTGGCCCATTCCACTACAACTAGTTACCTACCCCATGCACCCCTAGGTCCATGGGGGTTGTAACAAGGAGGCAATGACCTCTAGAGGTCATTTAAATAACTACAATCTGGTTTCCATCGTCAGCGTCGCCGTCAGTAAATCCTATACCTAATCCTAACCCTAATCCTAATTATAACCCCAACCCTAATCCTTACCCAAACCGTCATTTTAAGTGTAAATATAACTGAAACTGTATCTGGAACTCAAACTGTAACTCTTACAGTATCTTCCTGCTGCCAGTAGAGGTTGGAGAACAGGTAAACAGTTATGTCTTCTGATATTATAAGGGTTTTAAGTGTTCAAAGACCATCCCCTGTTTATTCCTTGCATTTCAAATAGCTGTTTTGTATTATTTCAAAACTGCATCCGTATTCCATATTCAGCTTTTCCTATGGGAGGATGATGCCACCGGGCATTTCCTAGAATGGCAGGTCACACAAACCAGCCGAGAAAATTTGTGCAAATAATTACCCACAGGTTTCCTGGTTAATGGTTGTAAGACCTACAATTTGCTTCAATTTTATCCAATCCATGGCTTGTTCATTTTAAATCATATAGAATACATCACTGTTATTTTTCGCAGTAATGGATCAGTTTTGCCAAGAACAAAAACTTTTGGTAAAAAATTGTTGAAGAAATGTCAAAGCTCACCGTCAATTTTCCACTATCTGGTGATTCTTTACAGCCAGGTTCTCCTTACTGTCTTGCTGTGCATCATGTACAACATAATATCTGCCTCATTTGAAAATGGCCATCAGGCCTTCATACTGATATTTGGGTCATTCCATGCCAGGTGGAGGAGGGTCTGCACCGCATCGTTTCAGAAAAATCAGAAAATAATCATGAATGTTTGCCAACATTTCAAATGGATAAATCCAAAATTTTAAGTTCGATCTCTAGTCAATTGGTGCATATAGGTAAAATTACCTGAAATGTAGGAATCTGCTATCAGATTTGGCAGATCTCAATTTATTTTCCTGCAATAGGCTGTTGAAAATGACCATTTTTACAGCATCAAAATTTTTATTTGATTTTTGTGATCCCCTTGACTGAAGTCTGCATAATCAGGGGTTAATGTTGCAGCCTCATGCTCAGCAGCTACAGCACACTGGCCACTTAAGCCCAACCCAATCTCCTGTCTCTAGTTCAGGAGGAGCGTGCATTTGAAAATGCTTATAATGAAAAAAACGCCCAAAAATGCCTAAATTCAAGGCATGACTTGGTCATGTGGACATGTCAGAAAAAAATATGAGAAAATTTGTGGAGCAGCTTTAATATTAGGGCAATTAACAGTAGAAAATTCATCAAGTGTTTCCACTTCAATTTAGAAAAAATCTGGAATTTTTATTTACCGTGATGGTGGGTGTCAAGATCCATTCACAAACCTTCTGTTTATGAGTCCAATTTTTGTTAAACACCACAAAAACAGGAAGGGACATGGGTTGCTCCAGCTTATGAAAGCAGACCCAGTGAATTTTTCCACATCTGGCCTATATTGTGGGATTTGATACCTGGAAGAAAAAGTTTACCAGTTGTAGTTATTCTTTTCATTGACAAGCCACAGAGTTTGCATGTTTATGTTTTTGTGTGCTTTTTCAATTCTATCTCTATATTACACAGTTGACTCACCACATCTTCTTGATTGGGACCTGAATTAGTTTTGTATCTTTGCAATAACTATTGTACAAAAGTGGCAAATGGGATGAGCCTGCAGTCAGGCCTTCAAAACTAGGAGAACTGTTGTAAAATATGAGAACACGACATTCTATAATGTTATGATTTCAACATATATGCAGTTAACGGACATAGAAACAAAAAATCCTAATTTTCCTCTTTAGGATGCAACCAATGTACTTCTGAAATAATAATAATTATTCTGATGAATAATAATGAGGCTGAATCATAATATGGACAGTGTGAAAATGTAATGAGCTTCAGCAAAAACGGAGGATGAAAATACATTTCTTCTACATTTAAGGCCGTACTTCAGGTGAAAATGATTGGACCATCTGATCGTCTGAACAGACAGCCCTGGCTGCTTACCCCCCAGGGTTGGTGGGCCACACTTTGTAAGAGGCAAAATAATCTAACAGCAGAGCTGGAAAAAGCTGAATGTTAACAAAAGGGGCCCCGCTGTAGCTGTAAATAAGATCCGTCAGCCGTGGCGGCTCATTCAACGTTAAACAGGAAGGCATTAAAAAGGCAACGCGGGCTGAGAAGAGCTGCAGCGAGCAATCAGACAGGTCCCTTATTGGGTATCGGATACCATGGTCACAGGTCTCTGAAATCACTGCGTCTAGACTCTCTGGCACCTGATTTTAGTTATTTACCGGCGAAGGGAGAACCTCCCTCCCAGCGCACACCTCTCTACCCCTCTGACATCTTTGAGTGATTACAGCAGGACCTCTCTGCAGTGCAGGAATGTGTCCCCATACCTCGCTCCTCCCCAGTGCGGCTGTTTGATCTTCCTTCTACAATCCACAGTTGGAGCGTGGTGGAGGGGGGCAGTCGGAAGGGGGACCAGGGTCCAGTAACCTTGCATTCCCTGAGAACGCGGGGCTTTGATGAGCAGGCAGGGACTAAATGGGTGGATAAAGCTAAGCAGGATGCGCTTTTGGGCCGAGCCAAGGTCTTCTTGTCACTCCTCCGTCAAATTGGGTCACCAGTCACTCTTGCTCCCATTGGCCAGTCATTAATTGGCAACAGTGACCTTTTTTCACCAACATCTGGACGCCATTTTCACCTAATCAAAGGAGACACGTTCTCAAAAAATCCAAACAATGAACAAGTAGTTTTCACAGAAATGGCAGCCAGGCAAACACTTTTAACCTCGTGACCTCATACTCCTAATTAGTGCCAATCAGGCATTTGTCTGAGGTACAAATATATCATTAGCTCATTGGCTGTGTCAATACGCAGGCTGAGCTGGACCTGGTCTAAAATGAAACCAATTTCAGAGGTTCAGACAGACAAGAAGGAAGATGATGTTGTTATTTTTGCATCATGTGGATTCAAAGCTGCATGTCCATTGACATACTAAAGAAATAGCTACTGTCAAATTTAAGCATTTAGCATCAGTGTCATCAGAAAGCTGTCACCTCAGTTTTTACCGCTGCCAAACAAAGTTGGCTGGAGGTTATTTGATTGGTGCCGTTTGCTTGTTTGTCTGTCTGTCTGTTTGTGAACAAGATAACTCAAAAAGAAATGAATGGACATCTCTGAAATTTTGAGGGTGGGTCGCTATTACATCAGGGATGGACCCTATTGATTTTCATCGCAATCAGTCAAACAATATGGCCGCCACGGCAGCCATCTTGAAATCCTATGATACGCGATAACTGAACTTTGCTCATACTCAGCAAGATTTGGACTGTGCTGCCTTGGCGGAGGTTTGCACACTAGGAGTGCCTCTAGTTATTAATAAAATTAGATTTAGATAAATTGGTATTTGATACATAGCTTAGGATTTGATACATGTAGGAATTTTAACTCATTCAAAATGTCAATCTTTGCTTGTTGTGGCCAGAATGAAGTCACAGGAGGCAAGTTGTAATGTAAATACATATATTTGCTGTGTGAAGTTAGATGGCCGATAAATTAGTAATAACAAGCATAACATATTCCAATCCTCTGCCACGGGACAGCTGATATCTGGCCTAGAAACAAAATGTGGTGGGGGGATGGAGAGAGGAAGAGGAGGATGCACAGAAGTAAGAAAAGGCACATGTGCACAATTAGATGATGCCATAGATTATATTTTGTCAAAAAATATTGAACAGTTCAGTAGTTCAGGCCTGGAAAAGAACGAAATGTTATTGCTGGAAACGAAACGCGGTGGAGGGACAGACAAATGGACAGGAGGACGGACAGAAGTATGAAAAGACACATCAACACAATAAGACGCATGCATGAAATTTCATTGAGAAATAATGAACGGTTTATGGGTTCTGGCCCAGAAAAGTAGTGTGACGGACATACGGACGGATGGACGCCAAAGGACGGCGCTCATTCCTATATCCCCATGCACCACGTGGCAGAGAAAAATAAAGCCATGTCAGCTAAGAAAAAAAGTCTGCAAGAAGCCTAACCAACAGCTTTGTGTTTGTGTTGCAAAATCAAAGTCATTTCTTAAAAAAAAATTATTAATTGCCACATGGATTATGTCTGCAAGGCTAATAGTTTCAGTATAGTGAAAATTGGTGTCTATGGAAGATAATTTCTATCCCTATCAAAAAATCTGATTTTTCAAAAAAAATGGACCAACTTGACTCAGAAGGCAAGTGGACTCCTCATGTCTTCCTGATTAGAAACTGTAATGTAATTTGATTTCTGGACCTCTATCGCAGTAGGAAAATCAATATCAGCATATCTGGACTGTGCATTGCTTTGCAATCAAGCTTATAGGATGGCATAGTCAGGCTTAGGATCGTTATAAAAGATTTGAATATCATTTTTGCCGTATTTCTTGAATCATAAAATAGCTTAGGCAGTCAGAATGTTGAATCATCAACATATAATTTGACTATAAAAAAAACCAATTATCCATAGCAGCCCACCCTCTGGTCAGTGCATGACAAAAAGTTCTTTGGTTTCTCGTCTATATTGTTAAAAATTTACGAGTTTAGCATCCTTGCGCCAAAATCCAGCATTACTGAATCTGAAGTGGTACATTTTTGCTATTGTCAAAGAATTTCATGCACCAATGATATGCAGAAATTAGCGATTCAATTACACTTACAAAAACACACACATATTTTTCTTTCCTCCAAAGAAGGTAAACAACTTTTTTTTTCTCCTCCCTTGTTCTTATGCCCCAAAGGCATTCATTTAGACTACAACCCAAGACCTTCACTTCAGAGAGCCAAGGGGTTAGATGGGAGAGGGGAGGGTGATTTTGATCTACAACAGAAACAAAGCAAAGTTAAACTAAGGAGGAAACATCTCTCTAAAAACGAAATGGCAGTCAATTTCACCCCTCCCCTCAGAGACAGCAATGTTTGGCGTGACCCGTTACGTAACCTTTTCGCTCATGGAGGATAGGAGGACGCCAAAGAGAACCGAGACTTTCTAGGCCAAATTATCACGCGTGGGGTGATTGGAAACAGATGTGAGCAAATAGACCTTGCAAGAAAAAAGAGAAGAAGTAAAAAACCCTTCATCTAATTGGGAAAACAGGAGGAAGCATAAATTTCAGTGCCATTAATAACTTCAAGCATTCCCGCGTGGCCCCCGCTGCCCCCCAATGGCCCAGCCATGTGCATCTCATTAGGCCCAGAGCCGCATCTGACCCTCATTATAACGCCATACACCGACAAGAAGATCAAGGATATATCATGGGATGAAAAGGGTGTCATTTAAAATATTTGCTAAGAATTCCTACTGTACTGTTGCCAGAAAACATTATCAATCATTACATCAATAATGCAAAAATTACTGAATAAATAGAATTTTGCAGTTCAGAGGTAATTAGAAAGAGGCCTAATTTCAGTCACTATGGTGGCTTGATCTGAACTACTCACTTATTCCACGCCACTCAAGTTCAATAACGACAACGTTTCCATCCTACTTGGATCCTTGACAGGTCAACATGTTTGAAAAATGTATCAGAGAGGCCACTTGGTTTCAGAAAAAAAAATCACCCAGCGACCTCTCTCAGGTTAAATCATGTGACCCTGCCTGTGAAAACCCTGCTAAACTCCCCTGATCTAATTTTGAGATTAAATTTGGCTGTCAAGTAGTCCCTATGACAAAAAATGTCAAAAATATGAGATGTGAGTTTATTGGTGGAAATAATAGGTTACATTGGGGTTTCAAAATATAGTGTTCAAAATTTTATTTCTTACACCATACATATTAAAATGAATGAATTTATTGACACAACATTTACGTTTTTTTAACGGAGAAATACCAAAAATTGGTTTCCTCTAGGCTTGTTTCAATCGGCTTTAGTTTACCTTCGGCAAATAAACACCCGATAGTTTGAGTGTCATTCGGTTTAGGAAGTTCTTTTCAACCATTGAGAATGAATGTAGACCATAATATCAATGCGCACCATGGTAAAGAAGGTTGTTTCGTGGTATGGCAGAAGAGTTGCGACTTACAGCAATTCTTACCTTTCTGGCATGTCACGCAGCACTTTGTCAAAATTTGAACATGAACAACTCCGCCTCCCTCCAAAGTCCCACCCTCTTCCCCCCTAATGCCAGACTTCTCCTACAAAAAAATATAACTAATAGTTCGTCAGACTACAAAGGTAAATAAATGATTCGAGGGCATTTGATTTAATACCGCATGTAGAATTGAATATTATTTAATTACTGTTGGTTAGTTTTCACTTATCGGTGCCTCTGAATCTGACTCCATTTACCTGTTTCACTCGCGCTGCTCACTTTCTCGCACCGCACGCAATATTCTTTTTCCGTAGGAGAGTGAAGCGGATCAATGGAGTCAGATTCAGAGGCTCTGGTAAATGAAAACTAACCAACAGTAATGACATAATATTCCATCCTATATGTGCTATGAAATAAAATGCCCTCGTAATGTTTAGTTATCTTTGTAGTCTGACAAACTATCATTAACGTTACTATTGTAATTATAGCATTTCAGCACCCATTTGTTTACAGTCAAATGCGTCATTTTTTTTTCTGCCAGAGAGTCGCGTGACTCACAAGCGGTGACAGCTAGGCAACTGGAAGGGGCACTGCGACGGATGACAGACAGGAAGCTTGGCAAATCCTTTTATTCGGACCGAAGAAAATGATTGATTGGTCAGACTTTTCTCAGAAATATATCAGAATTGAATATTGAAGAGTTTCAATACCTGGTGGATTTCTTTTACATTTTAGTGTACCATACATTTATCAGGAGCATTTTAAGATTACAAAAGAAAAGTGTAAAAATGCCTGAAAGGTAAGAATTGCTTTTATCAGGGTGCGGATTTCTCCATGGATTATGTCGCATCACCTCAGAAATGTCAGAAATTAAGTGTTTGTGTTTATAGATTAACGTCTTGTAAAGCTAACCAGCCTAGTTTGAAGACATATCATGCCAGCTACTTCGCAAAACAATTTGGTGTTTGAACATTGAGGACATGCAGACCCATCGTTCTGGGGTGCCTTTCCCAAAAGTGTAGTTGCTAACTAAGTTAGCAACTTACAAAGTTCGTCCATTCACAGTCAATGGGTCCAACTGTGTAAGTTAGCATCTGTGATTTCGGTAAACGCATCCCTGGAAGTATCTTTTTATCCAATATTGTGGCGGCACCCGAAACACAAGAACACAGCATTTCCGGGATATTATACAAATGTTATGCCATAGCCTTGGAGCTGAAAGAGATTTGATATTGATATGCAACTTAACTAATAAAATATACAAATTATCTCAATAGAATTGTTTTTGCTCCATAATTGCTGTTGCAGTGAAGTTTACTACTGCTGTTACAGTAAAGTTTATATGACACACCTTCCTTCCATGTATTTCAATGGGATTTATGCTTTTTGGTCATGCGCATCCTTATAAAAAGACTGATTTTGTCAAACTGCTAAAATTTTCCCATGTATGTATCATACGTGAATGAATGTAAGCTTTAATTTGGTATATGACACACAGTCAGGAAAATTATGCCTCAAAAGTATGGCTGTTTTAAAAATGAACTTATTTTCAAATCATAATTTCTTGAAAAACTGTTTTTTTCTGAGCCTGAAATTTGCCATAACTTTGAAATGACCTTTCTTGATCAATATTAGACATCAGTTATATTTTTACACAGAATATTCCTAACATGATGTGGAATGACTGTGGAAAAAACTTTAAATCACCAAAAAATGACTTTAGCTGGGTTATCACAGGCATGTTAGAATTCCATGAAGAGGAGGCGATTGAAATACTCTCCCACTCTAAAGAGAAAGTTTTAACATTTCTACTCTCCAAACTCTCACATCTAGAGGTCTGAATCAAGAATAGAAACATGAAATAAAAATAATCAGATGTAAGTTTCATAATGGCTTACCTTGCAAATATGTGTCTTTTTTTAGACAATGACACACTTTTCTGTGAAAATGAAACAAAAGTTTTAATTTTTTTTTTAAATATAACAGGTGTGTTTTTGTTCTCATTGTGATTAGATCTGGCATACTTTTGAAAAGAGGGAACAGTCTGCATGCTGCAAGCTCCCAAAAGTTCTAATTTATTTATTAATCATAGGCAATATTTCAATCAGCAAAGATCTTCCTCAGGCAACTGACAAAAGAGAGAAGCCTCTCCTATAAAGACAAGACAATCATTCACACCTGTTTGTCAGGTGGTATGACGTCACAAAATGGCAATCACACGGAAGTATAAACATTATATTATATATACAGCACCCCAATTGCAACATTACAAATTGCTGAAAAAATACGAAAAATCCTTATATGTGAGGAGATTTATTTAAACAGGGTCCTGGTTTTATGTATTGGTCTGTGTAAAGAAAAAAAATAGGAATAAATATACAATACAAATACACAAGGCCATTAAAGACCAAGACAACAATTCAATGATAGGGCAGTATTTTTATCACACACAAACAAAAAGTGTCAAAAGGCAAAAAAAATGTTTCCGAAGCAAAAAATGCATCCAAGTAATTAAGGTTAAAATACAGGAGCACAACATGGTCTACTATACATCTCATAAAACACACTCCAAAATACTGAATATTAGACAATTAGAAATTTTCTGGTGTGATAGCACTAAACAATGTGATATCAACAAGTTCTATAGAAAGGGTTTTAGGTCAAATTCCATATTGAGGCCTTTTGGTGCCAAAGTGCCAAGAGTATAGATATAAAAAGCCTCTCTTCAGAGAAGAGCATTATTAATGTCACATACAGAAATACGTTTAATTCCAATGTATTTTAAGGCAGATAAATTATGTTTAAATTTATTGAAATGAACCACAACTGGATTTTTTTAAATCATTAAGTCGTATGCTGCTTCTGTGTTCAGCAATACATGTTTTTAAGCACTGCTGGGTCTTACTGACGTAGGCAAGGCCAGATGGACATTTTATCAAGTAAATTGCTTTTTTCATAGTACATGTCATAACACCTTTAATTTTTATCTGTTTACTGGAGTGTGGATGATACTTTGGAAAAAAAGCATGTTTTTGATCTGATGCCTGCATATGAATTTAAGATTTCTTCTATTTCTATACAATTTTTTCAAATGTAAATGTTGTGGCTTTTGATGTTTTGAATAAAGACCTGACATGATGTCAAAGTTGTTTTGTAAGATACATGATTGGTACTTCAAAATTTGGATTTTTGTTTTCTGTTTTTTGTCTGTTTACTGTTTTCACTGGAATTAATGTATATTACTGTATACTGTATTTGATGGAATTAATTGTTTTGGATGTTTACCACCATGGGCATTTTCAGTGGTTAAACTCATCTGTCATCATTGAGCTTGTCAACCTATTAGTGTGGATGATTAATAAATATGGGCGTGCTTTCAATTTTGCAAACTTGTTGTCTAGGAAAATAAATCCAGTCAGGATTGGAATTTTGTCTTCCTTAATCTTTGGTGGCATGGATCAAATGTGCAGGCATTACCCTTTTTTTAATTGGAGATGATTGATAGCCTCGCACCTATTTGTGTACAATTTTTTCTCCTCCCTTCATTTGACTTGTTGCCAAACTTTGTTAAAACAGAAAGAAAATGAATAATAAATAAATAAATATATAAATATTACAAGCTAGCCCAAGCTATTTATGTTATGATAGATTAAATCAGAGTGTATCCTCAAGGTATATGCTCCTGTCCTTGACAAGCAAACGATAAATCAAATTAAAATACAACCCTATTTCCAGAAAAGTTGGGACGCTGTGTGGAACATAAATAAAAAGAGTGCAATGATTTGCAAATAATTTAAACCCTATGTTTAACTGAAAATAGTGCAAAGACAACATATCAAATGTTGCAGTTGTAGCACGCAAACCCGAGAATATTAGTGAACTGGAGGCCATTGTCCATGAGGACTGGGCTAAGATTCCTTTGGATTGCTGCCAGAAGCTGTTGTATGCCTATGCATCACATTTCCAGCAGGTCATACGGGCTCAAAGGGTGCTCTATTTAGTATTAAAGATGCTTTTCATGAAAGGGGTTGAATAATTTTGAGCCTGCAGTCATTAAAAGAGGCATTTTGAGTAAAATTTGGAGTTGTGTTGAGCTATTCTTGTTTCAGCTGTTTGTGATGAACAGATTAAAGTTTGTAAATTTTGCCAGTAAACCCAATTTGCAATGGGGGTTGAATAATTTTGATTCCAACTGTATATATATGGGTGAAATTTCCAACTACCGCACAATTACCCCTAGGGACAGACAAATCATGAAAGTCAATATTGATTAAAAAAATTTTATTACAGTGGGAGACCAACATATTGGCTCCATTAAAAACCTGATTCACACCCTGTGCTCCTAACATATCAGTTCGGTAGCCCTGCAACAATAACCATCCATTTTTATGTAACGTCAGACACTTTTATTACTATAATGTTATAAATCTTAAGTTAAAATGCTCGTATGAGCTCCAAATTGGGTTTACAAACAGGGCCAATTGACAAGAGTTCGCACACCAAAAAGCAATTTCCTATGCTAAAAAGTTTTGAAAATATGGCAAAATGAAAATCTGGGGATTGTCGATATTTTACTTTTTTTTTTTTTTTTTTGGTTTAGCACACTAGATCTGCATCACACACTCATTATTATTCCTGTGGATAGGAATACCACTCATTTCATCACCAAACATGTCCAGAACATCTCCAAACTCAGTACACATGTACAAAACAGGTTGCACATCTCTTTCAAAGTCATAAATTATACCACCAAAAATTTCTTTGAAAAAAAAAGTATGTGGTATTGAGTAAATGGCTGTTGCATTAGATAATAGTACCGTAGGGGCATCTATTGTTAAAATATGGAGAGGCTATATCCAAGGCTAAGTGGTATTGCTAATAGAAAAACTGATTACAGAAAGTCAGATACTTTAACCAAAATACAGCTCAGGGGATAGGATATGATGCCTATATAGCTTAGGATGTTTTATAATGTATATCTTTACCCAAAAAACACAACAGCAGTGACATATATTGGATATGTACAGCTTTATGAGCAGAAATCTAATAAAATAGATACAATGTAACGTCAAACACTTTCATAACCTATGTCTCTGTGATCGACTACAGGGGGTATAACTTGTCTAAAACATAAACATGGTGCCTCTGACAACTGCGCATGCACAAGGAAATAGAGACCACCTCCGCCAGTTAATCTACGGCGTCTCAAAGTTTCGCGCCTCGATAGAGTGAACAAAAGTGTCTGACGTTAGATTGAGCAAAGTACATGCACAGGGGCCTAACGGAAGCAAGTATCGATTCAACAACTGGTCAGGATTGTTGAAAACAATCAGAAATACGAGCTAGGGTGCAGAAAACACAGAAAAACTTTAAAGAATACACAGGAGGAGGCCAAACGTCAGACACTTTTATCCAGTTTAAAATTGTGGTTTTTTTTTATTTTTTTTTTTTTTATTCACTTTTACAATCACATACAGAAAAGGGGGAACAAAACATAAATACAAAATTACAATTAACATAATTACTGAAGCTGGTCCATAAAAGAAAATAGAGAGGCACAGCACTCAGTCTCAGATTAGTACAGTTCCAAGTTGTGTTTAACTCCAAGATATTCCAGTGGTCTTTTCCATATCTGCAGAAAAGTGTGGACACTTCCATTGATGTAGTGTCCTAGTTTTTCAAGAGTCATAACCTCGGATATCAGAGGTTTCCATGTGAGGGGGGAGGGTGGGTCGTCTCCCACCCACTTCAGCATTATTGCTTTCCTTGCAAGCATCAGTAATGATTGGATCACGTCCTCATGTTGTTTAAGAGCATTGGGGACACTTCCAAGTAAACATAAAAGTGGACTCGCTGAGACCTGTTGTCCTATTGCAACACTAATGTTAGCACATATTGCCTTCCAGAACACTTGAACTGCATTGCATTCCCACAAACAGTGTAACCTAGTGCCTACGTGGGTTTTACATTTGGGACAATTTGGTGAGATTCCTGCTGTATATTTACTATAGATATATGGTGATATATAGACATTATGTAGGATATTGTATTGTAGTTCTTTATATCTGTTGCAAATTGAGATTCTGGAGGGCAATGGTAGGATGTCATTCCACATGTCGTCACTTATCTCACATTTCAGTAAAGTACACCATGATGTTTTAAGCCATGCCAGCTTATCTACATTCAAATTTAACATTTGGGAATAAAATTTTGCCACTAGGTGCTTTGGCTCCTTGTGGTTCAAAAAGAACATCTGTAATGGGCAGGAGTCGCTAGAGTACTCCAGTGAATTAATTTTCCCATGGACATAATGTCTAACCTGTAAATATTTATAATGATCGTTTTTGGGTAGTTGGTATCGAGTTTGCAGTGATTCAAATGTTCTAAATCTCCCTTTCTCAAAGAGGTCACCTAATCTTATAATACCTGCTCTTTGCCAAGATGTAAAATTTGGGCCCGTTCCCTGTGCTGATAGCTCTGAGTTTCCTTTCAATGTTTCCAAAATATTGAGTGGATTTGTCTCCTTGAATAGTTTCCTCAGTTTCCTCCATGTCCATAAAACGTTAGTTATCAAAAAGTTCCTCCTCGCAATATGTGGAAATTCATTGAGGCGTTTGTCTAACAAGTTCACCGGAGAGATGGGTTTACACATTGTTACCTCTAGGTCAAGCCAAGGAGAATACACATGCTCATTCACCCTTGAGAAGATAATTCTAGCTTGTATGGAGAATGCATAATGTTCTACATTTGGTAAACCCCATCCCCCACGTTCTTTTGGTAGTTGTAATGTCTCTAGTTTCAGTTTAGGTTTCCGTCCAGCCCAAATAAAGTCTGATAAGGCTTTATTGATTGCCTTTATGTCGTTTGATGTGGGAAGTACAAATAGCATTGATATAGGATATAACAGTTTTGGAAGGATTGACATTTTGATAAGGTTAATTCTGCCCAGAAATGAAACAGGAAGTTTCTTCCATCTTGTCAATGTTTCTTTGAGATTCTTTATGATGGGATTCACATTGTTCATATAGAGCTGATTGATTTGTGGAGTAATTTGAACTCCTAGATAACTAAATCCTGACGGAGACCAACGAAAGGGCTTTACATACGACGGTTCAGAGTGATTATTATTGTTTAGGGTCATTATTTCTGATTTGTCAAAGTTTACTTTATATCCGGATAATACACCAAAATCTGTGATACATTTTATTAGGGCCGGTAGTGATCTAACTGGGTCTGTGAGTGTCAGAAGGACATCATCAGCGTAAAGTAAGATTTTGTGTTGTTTTGTGCCAATATCAACTCCCTGAATATTTGGATTTTGTCTGATGGCCATTGCCAAGGGCTCTATAGCCAAGTCAAATAGGATAGGAGACTTAAAATTGTGTTTTGATGTGTAGCAAGTAGGTGAATGACAGAAAACCCAAACTCTTTACCTCAACATACTAGCCCAAGACACAGTTCAAAGTGAGGCTAATAGTTATGATCTGCCTGCATTGGTTGTGCAGTACATGGTGGGTTAAATTAAAAGTGTCTGACGTTACAACGCATACTTATGTCTGATTCAAGCCATGGCACAGCAGAAGAAAGACTCAACTGACGGTTCAACCTAATGAATCTTCGAGCCAACACCCCAGGATACATAAAAGAAAAAATAAAAATTGGGGTGTACAAAAAGTGCCACTGTGGTAATTACACACACCCAAATATTTAAAAAAACATCCCAAAAAGAGGTTTTTGAAGCCTTTTTCATATTTGAAGGCCCATATCTCAGGAAATACCCATGGGATTGCACTTTTCTGAAAATCCTCACTGTCCTGCAATGAATGAGACTAAGATAGGCCAGATTGGTGGATTCATTTTTATTCTGGAGCACTGCGAAGGTGGAAAGGCTGGAAAAAGGCCAAATGGGCACTAATTGAAAACCTGACCCATATATAGTGGACAAGAGTGGTCTAATTCCGTTTTTCATAGTTTTGAGATAATCTATGCCAGGGGTGGACAACTGCGGTCCTGGAGGGTTGGTGTGTAAGCAGGTTTTTATTTCTATCAATAACCCTGACTAATTGAGTTAATTGATTGCACATACAAATATAGATCTGTGCAAAGATTAGATCAAAGAAAAACATTTTGTGTGGGGAGATGAGAACATTCTTTGCTGGCCATTCATGATAATTTAATAAAATGTGCCTGAAATGTCGGATTTCAGAAACAGTTTGGCTAATTTCAATTATCAACTAATTAAAGGTCAGAAGATGGTGTGAAAACCAGGGACAGATACGGCCCTCTTTGCCCACCTCAGATCTATGCCAATGTTCAAGCCCTAGATAAAATTCATGACACATGTATGTATGCCACCTGTTGTTAACCTGAGAGTTTATGACCATGCTTTTTAAGATAACACAAGTTTGTTTCTGCAAAAGTAATGTTTCAGAGGTTACTTTCTCCACATTTTCTGAAAAAAGCCCTTTTTATAAGTTAGACCACTCTTGCACTGGCTGTCTTAACAAATGTAACTGACTTAAGACTAGTAAATTAATAACTCAATTTTAATTACTCAATAATAGCTTTAATTTCCAGCATCCTAGGAATTCGAAAAACACAAAAACAAAATAATACAGATTAAAAGTGAAACATTGTATTGCAAACTGCTGACCACTGAGAAAGACATCCATCAGATAATCTTGTTCCTCACAGCTGTCTTACCTCTTCGATCAGACCCCGATAAAATGAGCGGTGGACAGACGGTACAAGGTTGAGATCATCTTTCAAATCCTGGACTTTTGAAGGGTTCAAAGAGTTAGACTACTGTTGCACTCACGCTTTTTTTCTTAATGGAAGTGAGGATAACTAAAAATCTCTGTATAGTAAGATGCATCACTGTGACAGCTAGACCACTTATGTCCTGAATAGATTTTACCTTTAACTAGCGAAATATGGGTCTAACTCAAAAATGGGAAAATTAGAGTTCGACCACTATTACACTCAGTGACTCATGTATAATGTCAATTCATGATTAAAAAAAAAATTGCACTTACACTTACAAAAGACATTTTCTCTCCATCGCGTCGGCGTCCAATCGCCCTGGTTTCAGATTTCCGCGGTAGCAGCCACTTTGCCTCCCCACTGGCTTGCAGTTGGAAACGTTAAGACACAACTGGAATTTTGTGAACTGCCTTCAGCGAAGTGTGGTCTGATGCCCACTTGGGGGAGGAATGCATTAAGGGTGCATGATGGCACCCCTGGTGAACAACACTAGGGAATTGGGACGCCCTAAGCTCTTGCACCGCTTAGCACGAACGCGCAGTTGAGGGGCACAAGGGCAGAAGTGTGAGTATTGGGACTGGGCCTTCAGTAACCGCACCCTTTACTGCTCAATTGCCCTCAAGTTGTGCTCGTTTAAATTAACCTGATTAACAATCAAACAATTTATCAACTGAACAACCAAGCCCAATCCATTTTCCATAATAAGAAATGAGAATGAAAAAATAAATACCTATTGCCAACATTTATATAACTGATATGGCATTGGAAGGATGGCAATATAAATGCAAAAAATTTTGTTGACTTCTCAGCATTTATTTTCGCCATCTTTACAATTGTCACTCAGCTCTGCATCGTGCCTAACGATGCCCTTTAGCAGTGACTACATTGAGAATATAGAACAGGTTCTCTTGGCTTATTGCGTAATGAGCTTCGCAAACCTATTTACGCAAATCTGAGCCGTTTCACAAGCTACATAAGCACAGAATTCATAAAGACATATTGATACTTTAAGTTTCCATTTATGCCAAAACGCCAAAAAAATTTTTTGATGCAATGTAATACAGTGCTATCAAACATAAATTTGACTGTCATTCAACCAGTTAGTCTGAGTAACTGTTGCTAATCTGAAAATGTAAAATGTGAGAGGTTTTGGTTATTACATATTGAAAGGTCAGGTTTCTGAAGGCCTTTATTACTGCCGACGGACCGCTCCTGGGTAACCGGTAGCCTGCAAAAACGCAGACACATGGAGGGAGGGAATGACATGGAAAATGGCGCTGGAAACTGACACGGATGACTGGATCACGGGTAAACGATTAGGGGAAACATTCCGGACGTGACAACAATTTATGTAGAATTCTCAGCTCACGTGCATGTGCACATATACACACATACACACCCAGGTACGCATGTATAAATGCACACTATTTACAGCCTGCAGGGCCTGGGAAAACCCATTTCGATCAATCTTAAGAATTAATTTTAATTTACTTAGTTTAAATCGGGGGTCACCAACCCTGTTGCTGGAGGGCTACCATCCTGTAGGTTTCTGCTCTACCTTCTATTCGGCACACCTGATTCAACTAATCAGCTACTTAATTGTCCAGCTTGTGATCTTGTTAAGTTGCAAATTAGTTGAATCAGGTGTGCTGAATAGGAGGTAGAGCAGAAAGCTACAGGTTGGTAGCCCTCCAGGAACAGGGTTGGTGACCCCTGGTTTGAATTGACCTCAGAAGGTATGCAGACTTGCAACAAAATGCTGCGTCCTGACACTTTTTCTCCACTGTTTAATTCCATGCAGAAAGAATTTCACCCTCATCTATATTTCCTCTTTTGCTGTGTATTTATGATGTAAATTAATAAATAACACAAGAAACACTATATACAGTTTTGAAATAATTTTGACTATTGAAGGAAAATAATTACCTCAATAAAACTGGCCCAACGTGAAAAATCGATTGCCTCCTCAATCAGCATGAACTGATATTTAATTGATAATTCGGTTGAATTAGACCAGACACCCCTCGGCTTGATTTCCGGCAACCCTGTTTGATCTAAACATCACTAAAAGAGATGTTATGTTGGCTAAAAAGGCTCAACAAGTGGCACAACATGCCACAATAAAAGTACATTTTGGGAGCGCTGAGAAAAATTAAAATTATTAAAATATATCAGTCTGGAAAAAAGCTATGTAAAAACTGTTGTTTTCAGCAGTAGCTAGCCGACCAAATTGTTCCAAGTACGAATCAATGAATCGGGTCACAAATAAACCCAAATGAGATAAAAGGAACTGAAGACTTTTCTCATTTCAAATATGGTCAGTACTCATGATTGTACCATTACAGGGAGTTTGGATAGAAACAGTTTCCATAGTCGCAAGACGCAAACCTCCACGAACTGAGAGGAGGCTCCGGTGCAATCAATTTATTGGATGCTAAGTGCAAGAGCAAGTCCACCTGTGAATTGCTCAAACAAACAAAATCATGTATTGCACTCCGTTTACACGTGACCGGCTATTTTCATAAACAACCATTTCACTGTCTCCGTTTTCAAAAATAATATCATGCACACGTATCAGTTTTCAGAAAAGTTTTTGTTTACATATACCCGTGCATACGCTGTCAAGAGCATGTCAAACCTGTAGGTGGCAGTGTAACGATAAGCTCAAGCCCACGTTAGCCAATCAGAATCCCGAAAATAGCAACAACAGAAACTAATCACGATCATCTATGATTACCACCTGACGTCGACTGCCTAAAACTCAGTTTTTCTCAGTTTACATACAAACTTGCAACCAAATTAAGTTTTCCAAAATCTCCACTCTGGCCGGAGTTTTTAGAAAGAATAATTTTCAGAGGCGAATTCTCCGTTTGCGTGTAAACGAAGGGCACAAACACAGGGAAATGTCTCCATTTGCAAAAAAAAACATGTACGTGTAAATGTGGCCTGAATCTTCTGTGAAATTTTGTGTGAATAGCTGTGAGAATTGTGCAAAAAAATGCAAAATCGTGAAGAATTCAAGGATAACTACTTTTTCACAACGCTGATATGTGTTTTCTGAATCTTCATTGCAACGTCCCAACCAACAGCAAATCAATTTCTGCTTTTTGGTATTTTGAATTGCCAAATGTTTTCACAAGTTTTGTGGAAACTTGCAGTGATGTATTGGGCTCATTTCATGGGCTGTCTGCAATACTGTAACGGCAGTGAGACCACATTACAGTGAAACAAAGCACTCAGCAGATGGCAGTCTTATTCTGTTGAGAAATAAATTTGATTAGCAAAAAGCTGCAATGGTCAGAGAATACCCCAAAAAATGTATTTAATTGATTGATCAGTCCCGTAATAGATCAATTGATAAACGCAACCTCAAACATAACTGCATCAAGTTTGGAAGCCTTTAGATAAATATCAGCAGGTGGTATATTTAGATAATTTCAATTGCTGTAGGTCAGATTACATGATAATTGCCTTTCTGCAGCAATTACACACAAGAAGCCTGCCAAAATATTTCATGGATTGCACTAATAGTCACTGTTTAACTATAAAAACGTACATATGAGCAATGAACTTCCAGCGGTTTATCAACCTGTTGCATGCACTTACTTAGTGACTCTAATTGTTTGAATCCTCAATCATTTCAAATGTCCTCTAAGCATTTATGACTGATTGAAGCTTCATGGGGAAGGGAAAAGCACACCGGTTCTGTTGGCTGTATGTATGTTCTTTGGACTGTCAGCTTTAATTTGATGGTATTTAAGATGACCTGGTGATCGTCTCAGGAATCAAACATTTTAATACATCTTGATCATCCAAATACTTCTGAATTGCACTGTCTGGTAGGCCTAGGCGTCATGGAAAACAAAGTGTTGATCCATCCCTGAAAACTCAGGCATAAGTGAATATTATACAATTATTGACTTCAGTTGAGGTGAATCCAATGATTTATCCACCCTGGACAAGTGACACTCAGGGTAGCTAAGGTGAATATCACTTGTCCAAGTTGGATAAATCATTGGATTCACCAATAACTGAAGTCAATAACTGTTTTATAATATGACCCTAATATCAAGTAAGAGAAGGGCGACAATTCCATCATGAAACTCCTCACAGGGACGAAGCAACAAGAAACACGGACACTGTCTGGAGCTCCTGCAGGGCAGCCTAATCGATTTTTAGCTGGAGGTTGTTGGATTGTTATATTCATCTCTGGCGTACTTTTGCACGGTGAATTTCACTGTTTACAGTGACCAGCCAGGATAGAACAAATCATTACATCATATAATAATAAGTCATAAACAGAATGATATGAGGGCACTATTGAGTGAGATGCTAGAGTTCAGTTCCTGACATTTACAAGTAATTACTCTTCCTCCACACACATCAGTAAATTATCCACAGTGCAACTGGGAGAAAGGGCAAAACTGTATAATACAAACTCAAATTTAAGGCCAATGTACCTCATAAGTGTCATCACGAATCATTAATCGAGCAAATTTTTACTAGGTTTATTCATAATTTAGTATTTTCTTTTTAACGCAATGACAAAACCAGAGGGAGGGCCTTTATTTGACTGGTGACCTTTTCAGCAATAGAAAACAAAAAAAACTTCCAGGCCTTTGTGGAAAAATGAATTAGTTTGTTTAACACAGTTTCTAAATTCTAAAAATCGCAAATGACAGTTTACTATGCATAAAAAGTGCCAGCAAATGACTAAATAGCAGAGGCATATGGTCAGGTATTTTTAAAAGCATATTTCTCCACAAGTCTCAGGAGTCCTGGTACCCAGATGCCGATGTGCAGTTTTCTCTCAACCGCAGGATATATTCAGTCAAAGCTACATTCATCCAGAAAGGTCTGGTAGGCACCTGATCAGGTTGTTTGTCCTTTCATGTTGCGAAAATTAAAGAAATTGTGTACGTAATACCAAAATTATCATTCCAAGTTTGAAACACAGCTATGCCAAGCTTTAATATGAGTAATATTTTCAAGAAAATGAATCATTCGGCATTCACAAACAACATTTTAACTTTTTTTGACCTAACTTAAGATAAAAGATGATCAGGCATTCACCACACCCAGGCCTCTGACCTGCATCACCCTTAAAAGAATATAACAAGCTACACTTCAGAGCAAAGAGCACAACAAAGGTCATCTGTGTTTCCTTTGATAAGTCTGTGTTTATTTCCTTTCATGTGACTGTCCTTTTAGAGAAAAAAAATACCTTTAATCCTCTGAAAAATTATCAAAGCAAATTGTGGCCACATTGATCAATATAATATTTACCGTGCTGTGAAAAAGTATTTGCCCCTTCCCAATTTCTTCTATTTTTGCATATTTGTCACAATTAAATTTTTCAGATTATCAGACAAATTTGAATATTAGTCAAGGATGACCCAGGTATTCACTAAATTCCGCTTTAAAATTATGATTGTTAATCAAAGGAAAAAAGTTAACCAACCCTATATGTGAAAAAGAAATTGCCCCCTAAGTTAATAAATCAACAAATCAAACAAAACAAATGATTTACATTTCACGAAACACATTAGGCATTATTCCTGTCAGCCCTGCTGAATCTCGACATCACTTAAATAAAACCTGCCTAGCAATGTGAAATAGGTGAAAAGCAGCACAAGACAGTATGATCTAAAGAAATTCAAAGTCCAAAAAACAAAGTTGCGGACAACTATCTGTCTGTAATGGACTAAAAAGTCAATTATGATGTGACCCTGTACACAGTGATTCACTGTGAGAACCATTTGCTACAAATGGAGAAAACTTGGAACTGTGGTGAACCTTCCCAGAAGTGGCCAGCCAAGCAAAATTCCTTCAGCGACATTTCAGGAATTTATAGAAGAAGCCAGCGGTTTTTTGAGCAGAAATAACCAACATTATTTATTCCTGCAATGTAATTTTTTTCCAAATCAAGGTTTCACAATTAATGGCAGCCCAAGTTTGGTAATTGTAGCAACCACCTTGAGGGTAACTGTATAGGATGTTTTCCTGTCTTGTTTAACAAGGTTGAGGCACACATTTGGAAAACTTTTGGACCATGCCTCTACGCAGATCCTTTCAAGATCAGTCACATTCCTCGTTTGGACTTATCAACTGCCCTCTTCAATTAAGCCCCTCAGGCTTTCGATTGGATTGAGGTCTGGTGAGTGAGATTGTCATTGGAAAACATAGATTTTGTTTTCCCAGAATGAATTCATTATGGACTTTGAGGTGTGCTTTGCATCATTGTCTTGCTGGAAAAACCACCTGTGGCCAAGTCTCATCCTTATGGCAGAGGCAATCAAACTGTTGGGCAAAATTATCTGATATTTAGTGGAATCTATTAAGCTATTGATCTTAGGCCCTTCACTTTGTCCTTTTTCAAGCAAATTTCCATCCAAACTATAGTGTTTTCTGTTCTTGAACCACTTTGATAGCAGGAATGATCATGGTCTTTTCTGAAAGGTGACAGTAGATTCCTCTCAAATTATCAAAGTTTCTGAGAATATTAACCAAAATGAATAACAACACAAGAAATTTATTTTTTTTTGTCTGGCAGAAAAATACTCTGCTTTCTTCACATCATATGGTGCTGTGACCAAGCCCCATCAGCCTAGAAATATATTAAAGCCACAGCCAGAGACCTAAACAACTTCAAGTTCAAATATTATGATATAGTAAGCAAACATGAGTATTATGCAGATTTTTTTTTCATGGTAGTACCTGTATGTGTTGCTACAAACAATTTTGGAGACTCCTAATTTCCCTGTGTTCCAGGTCACACCCGCATGGAAAGAATCTATATGAACATATATGCGCATATATGCAACCTATATGCCACATTTATGCAGCATATATGCGGCATACAGGCCAAATTCAGGTACACATATGTGCTAATAGAGGGCATATAGGTCTCCTGTATTGCTTTTTTTCCCACATGTAGACCCTATATGTACACACAAGGTATACAGTATGTCTCTTATATAGCTCATATAACCAGTGGCAGATTCTGTTTGTCATACCTGTTGTATAGCTCATATCTCACTTTTGCAACTATCATACATGATGCCTAGCTCATATTTTTATTCTTAAGGTAATATCTGCATAATAGTCCAAAGTCCCTTACAGAAATAACAAGAATTTCACTCAATAACATATTAATCGCATGTGAACGCGTGAAATTGGCATCACATTTGATCCTGAATACATGTTGACATGTGACAACGGCATTTAATGTGTAAACCAATCATTATTAACTACGGCAAGAGAGAGGAGACAAAAAGCTATGATATCAACACAATACTTGGGGTAAAAATGACGGTCACCATGGGATGAAAACAATCTGCCTCAGCATTAAAACCACATGGTTTTGTAATATGTTGGTCCCCCTCCAGTCCCAAAAACAGGTCCATGAAAATGGAGTCCACTTGAATTCCCAGATCCAAGGTTTCCTTGCACAAAATTTCCCAGATGATCATACTCCTGCCACCTGCTTGCCTTCTTCCCAAACTGCATCCTGGAGCCATCTCTTCACCAGGTAAATGGTGCAGCCGATGCACATGATCCAAAAAGAACCGGGACACTCTGGACCAAGCGACCCTCTTCAATTTTATCCAAGGTCCAGTTCCAATGCTCATGTGACCATCTTAGGCACTTTTGGCAGTGAACCAGGATTAAAATAGGGACTCTATCTGTTCTGCAGCTACAAAGCACTTATCACAGCAGGGTACAATGCACTGTTTGTTCTGGCACATGCCTCAAGGAGGTAATATTAAAGTTCTCTGTGATGCATATGTGCCACAGGGGCCCCTCGATCTATTTGGACCAGACGGGACAGCACTCATTGCCCTTGACATCAGTGAACCTGGGCACCCAACGTTTTCTTGCCAGTTCACAGTTTCTCTCTTAATGGACAATGTCGGTAGCACTGCCGACTCGGAGGGCTGTGGAAGCCTCGCCGATATGGAGGATGCTCTGACCCACTCATCTAGGTTCACTGATTTGACCCTTGTCAAAATCTCTCAGGTCCAGTGGCGGCTCATAAATTGGCAACAGGGGAAGCCCAAACAACCCCTTAAAGTTAATGATTGTTCATGACCTGTTTTCAATCATTAATTTAAATTACCATAACAGAAATTCCGAAAATTCTCTACATTATCAGATATGGCCAGTTTTCATTTATATCGCACACTGATTACGACTCCAGACTTTTCATGCTTTTATTCACTCAGGGGTTGGGGTTGGAAGCAATGCATTTGTTTCATGATTGTTTAAATGAAATAAGATAATTAGAAACGTCTTTATGCAATTCCATTGCTTCAAACTCCTCCATGCACAAGTATTTATATTCCATGCGGAAACCTCTCACATACGCGTTGATAGAATAATTGCTGTCTACAGCAGAGGAACGTAAAAATGCCGCTTAAACTCATGCCGAATGCGTGAGATTTGACAGGTATGCGTTATTAATGAAAACTGGCCGCATCAGATAATGTTGAGTTTTCGGAGTTTCTGTTATTGTAATTTAAATCAATGATTGAAAACAGGTCATGAACAATCATTCACTTAAAGGGATTGTTTGGGCTTCACCTGTTGCCAATTCACGAGCCACCACAGCTCAGGTCCCATTTTCCCCACATCCAACATTTCAATTATGAAAACCGACTGCTCACTTATTGTCTAGGGTCTGTTTGTAGACCTTGTCATGCGTTACTGTTATGAGATAATCAACATTATTTGCTTCATCTCTGAGTGGTTTCAATGTTTTGGCTCATTAGTGAAAATTAATGTATCACAAATAATTTGTTTTATTCTGCCCAAACAGAGGGTAGCCAAACTTTTAAAGCAGCAGTGCCCATTCTGCTTTGTAACCCTGAACCTCTTGACTGCAATAATTACCAATAAAATTAGCTCATGTACCCAACATTTCATATTATGTATTGCTGAATCTTTTTCTGCCAGAAAGGCTCACTTTCATGATTGATGCACTTCTCTCAGATTCAAAAGGTGAGGAAAATCATTTGGAACAGGCCGTAAGAACCTTTAAGGTGGTGTTCTGACTTTGGACATAGACAAATGTGGAGCTGTTTCACCGACTGGAGAGCAGATTTTGAAATAGAATAGCTTTTTGGGCAGGAATCTCCTGTCTCTTGATCTACACAAGTACAACACATTTCTCCCCCTGGGGTTCAGCCAAATAGCAGGTATTTTTCATTCTTTTTTCAGGCACTTAAGAACATGTAGGCCTGTTTGAAAATCTTTGCCATAAGTATTTGGTATATGAGACCCTCTGGAGAAACAGGAGCTAGCAGAAAAGAGTGCCATCTGAGCTCTCTGTTCATGTATCCAGACTGTTGCTTTCGGTGAAACCAAGATTTAAGCTGCTCAGACCATGTCTGCGAGAATTCTCAGGTTCAAAGAAAGAGGTATTTGTAGGTCATTGCAATGTTTCAGCAAGTGAACATTCAAAAATGCTTGCAATGAGGAGGATGAGTTCATTGCCTCAACTGGTCTCAAAAAAGTTGGGACACAGGCAAAAAAAAGGCTGAAAAATCTATTAATACATAAGAGAATCAGCTGAGTGAACATTTAGCAAGGAATTACATGAACTGGCATCAGGTGTGTAACTTGATTTGCTATACAAGGGAATAAAATATTGGCTGGTGTGATTTGAAAGTCGTTGCATTTTGATTTTATTCACATTTTACACTTTGCCCAAACTATTTTGGAATTGGGGTTGTATGCATGCATGTATGTATGTATGTATGTATATGGGTATGTTTGTGCACATATATATATATATATATAAAAATTGGTTAGGTATGTTATTGCTCGCATGCAGTAAAAACGGCCTGCCAATATATACTGTGTTGGCCGATCCTGAATTGGTCGAGTTCAGCAGGTGCACAAGCAGTCGCAGACCTAGCATTTAGCTCTTTAATGAGTCCTGAAGTCACGTACTTCAGAAGTCATAGTCATTGTCATGATAGCACAACATACATAAGCAATTCATAATATTTTTATTAATTGGTTATTTTTGCATTGCCTTGGTATTGGCCTGAGGGTTGTTGTATTAGCCCGAGGCCGCTGGCCGAGGCAATACGGAAATAAGCAATAAATAACACATATATAGTACGTTTACTTAGCCCATTGTTTTCTTTAAGCTCAGTTTTGGATTGGTGTCAGTGTAGTTCGGCTTTGAATTGACAGCTTTTTTCCGACAGCAAAATTTACTTCAGCGTCTCAGGATGCGAGGGTTGTGGAAAGGTCATTTGAGGAAACCATGTAGTCATTTTATTATAAAGTTCTGTCAACGTGGTAGTAGAAGTTTCCTTGTCATGCAAAGTCATGCTATTGAACATTTAGGTTACAGCATTGTCAAGAATGCCTGCTTATATACTCAACAAAAAAAGTACAGAACCACTGAATCTTTTCACTATAATTTTCTCCTGTTCTGAGCTTACCAAGATGCTGTCAAGCTGTGGTGAGAACACACGGTCTTCACACTAGATTTTGAAATTACTTTTGACATTATTTGACATTTTGTTTTAATGGTCAGAACTTGGTGTGAGTCTCGTCTTCCCCGGGTATACCCTATTTTGGGGTAATAAAGTCATCTGATCAAATGGTTTGATGCATTTGGTGTCTTGGATTCACACCAATGACATAAACAACACCTGGGATTTACGTTTAGTTTGTACATTGCAAATTCTCGGGTTAAAATAGAGTGTTCCTTCACTTTTTTGTTGAGTATATATGATTAAGAATGCCATGGTTGCAAGAGTAATAATTCTGGATCCATTCAAAAAGAGTCCTTGCGATAGGAACATAACTGCAATGTGAATATTTTTCATTGGGCCTCAGAGTGAAATATATTAGTGAACAAATAGGTTTGAATCAGAAAAACAAATCTGAAGGAGAAATTATCAATTGTAACTGTAAAAATTTCCTTGACTCGATTATGACCCCAAATTAACAAAAAAAAAACATACTACACATTTAGGGCTCTTTTTTTCCCCAGAGTGTCGTAAAAATCTGTGGTGGTGACTAGATGAAACCCCAGTGGAACATGCTATCTCAGCCAAAATGCACTCCAGCATACATTGCCATGGGAAGAGAGGAGAAAAAAATTAAGTCGATGAAGTTAAACTCATTGGTGTGATTTATGGATATATCTGTGAAATATTACTTTTTTAATAATAGTCACAAATAGCTGAACCACAGAGTTGGCTATGAAACAGGGTGGCTGGACTGCACCTCATGTAAAGGTTAACTGACTTGGCAAAAATTATTTGAGAAATATAAAAATAGTTGTGGTTCTTTAATTATGGGTGCAGCAACCCAAAATGCTGATTAAATGGCAGTCTCATCATTTGTTGTAATTGAATAAGATGTTTCACCACGGGGCATTCTATGCAGCGGCAACACATAACCACATGTTGCCAACAGCTGTGGCTGAGGATGGTTTCATCGGGGGATTGGGTGCAGTTTTCTGACTGAAAGGTCTGAATGTATTCTTCTTTCCTATTCCCAAGACTAGCAGTTGGAATTTTTAAAAGAGCATTGAACTGGAAAATAAGGGTACAATAGACGTTGTTAAACAAACACTCACACACACGCACACGCACGCACGCACGCACGCACGTACACACACACACACACACACACACACACATTATATACATATATATACAGTGCTATGAAAAAGTATTTGCCCCCTTCATGATTTCTTTTTTTTGCATATTTGTCGCACTTCAATGTTTCAGATCATCAAACAAATTTTAACATTAGACAAAGACGACCCAAATAAATGCAAAATTCTATTTTTAAATTATGATTTCATTCATTAAGGGAAAAAAGCTATCCAATACTACTTGGCCCTCAGTGAAAAAAGTAAATGCCCCCTAAACCTAATACGACTGGTTGTGCCACCCTCGGCGACAACTGCAATCAAGTATTTACAATATCTGGCAATGAGTCTTTCACATCACTGTAGAGGAATTTTGGCCCACTCTTCTTTGCAGCATTGTTTTACTTCAGCCAGACTGGAGGGTTTTCGAGCATGAACAACCTGTTAAAGGTCATGTCACAGCATCTCAATTGGATCTAAGTCCGAACTATGACTAGCCCACTTCAAAACCTTCATTTGTTTTTGTTTTTTTTAAGCCATTCGGAGGTGGACTTGCTGGTGTGTTTGGATCATTGTCCTGCTACATAACCCAAGTGTGCTTGAGCTTGAGGTCACTAACTGATGGTCAGACATTCTCCTACAGGATTCTCTTGTAAAGAACAGAATTTATGGTTCCATTGATTACGGCAAGTTGTCCAGGTCCTGAGGCAGCAAAGCAGCGCCAGACTATCACACTACCAACACCATGTTTGACTGTTGGTATGATGTGCGTTTTAGGAAATGCTGTGTTAGCTTTACGCCAGATGTTACGGGACGCACACCTTCCAAAAAGTTCAACTTTTGTCTCACCAGTCCACAGAATATTTTCCCAAAAGTCTTAGGGATCATCAAGATGGTTTTTTTTTTGGCAAATGGGAGACGAGCCTTTGTGTTCTTTTTGGTCTTTTTGGTTTTCACCTTGGAACTCTCCCACCGATGCCATTTTTGCCCAGTCGTTTTCTTATTGTTGAATCAGTAACACTGACTTTAACTGAGGCAAGTGAAGCCTGCAGTTCTTTAGATGTTGTACTTGGTTCTTTTGTGACTTCCTGAATGAGTCATCGATGCACTCTTGGAGTAATTTTAGTAGGCCGGGGAAGGTTGCTCCAAGTGTTCCCCATTTGCTCCAAGTGTTCCCCATTTGTGGATAATGGCTCTCACCATGGTTCACTACCCAGAGTCTAAGAAATGGTTTTGAAACCCTTACAGACTGATAGATGTCAATGACTTTGTCTCTCATCTGTTCTTGAATTTCTTTAGATCATGGCATGATACGTTGCTTTTTGCAACAACAACAAAAAAAATCAGGAAGGGGGTAAATACTTCTTTACAGCACTGTGTGTATATATACAATGTGTATGTATGCGTATATATATATATTATATATACACACACACACACTGCCCGGCCAAAAAAAAAAGAGTTGCACACTCAAATATTTAGTTGGAACCCCTGTAGCTTTGATTACAGTGCATATTTGTCTTGATATTGTTTTGACAAATATATGTAATGTCAGAACATTTATTTTCGATCAGAAATGCCATACGTTTTGGCCAAGATCTTGTCTTCTCAACATAATGGTTGAACCACTCGGTGGTCTTTCTTGAGCACATCCCAGTAACTTTTAATGTGGTCAGGACTTTTTCAGGTCAGGACTTTGTGGTGGCAAATTTGTTTGTGAAAAAGATTCCTCATTCTTGTTTTTGTCATTCATGGTTTTCTTTGCTAAATACAGGCCAATAACTTGCCCATTCTGAAATACTGTAACATCGCTTCCACCATCAAGGGATTGGTCTTCCAACATGATTTTTTAAGAAATGAGTAGTGACGCGCTTCATCAGTCAGGGTAAAAATGATTATTGCCAGCTGAAACATATTCATAATCGCAATAATGATCCAATTATAGAATTTGTTCATTAATTTCCGAACGATGACTTGTTTTTTTGGCCGGGCAGTGTATATATATATATATATATATATATATATATAAGTCAGGTCAACTCTGTAAGATTTATCCATTTATTATATGACAAAATGAATTTGAGTTTGGCGGCGACTTTGCTCAAGTGATGCTCTGGAACAATCTGAGCAAGCGCGACACAGACAATTCCTGTGATTACAACGTCCCCCAGCATGAGATTCTTTTAAATCTCGTTGATGTTTAAATTATTGAACCCGACATGAACAGATGCTGTTGGCAATGAATAATGTTACTTACAATTAGTAAGTAGTTAGTTCTCAATCATTTTCCTTTATTGATGCGTTTTCCAATTATTGTAATTTGCAACTGAAGACACGGTTTCTCTCCATATGCATCTAACAGCAATTAAATCATGGGCTAAATTCAGTACTGTGGCGGAACAAGAACTGAGAATTGGGTTTCACAAAACATCAGTTTAAAGCAATTATTAGTCTTGACCTGTTCTCAATCATTTTCATAATGAACAGGAGGTTCATTCCGAGAGCACTTCACACTTAACAGGTGCTGCTTGTTCTCTCCAATTAGGCAAGACGACAATCATTCATCTGGAGGCATATTTGCTGTATTTAAATCAGTGAACTTGGGACTTCACTGAGATACCCTGTTTATCTCACAATGGAAAAAAATCCCAAGTGACCCCTTTTCCTAGTCCTGCACACATATATATCCACTAATACTTGATCATAATAAATGTGAGCTGCTGGCTCCCAAAGCTTTCCCAAAATTACAGTAATAGCAATTTTCCTATTTCATGTCCTGGCAAAAGTTTGAAAGGAAAATACTCCATTCTGATGTAAGCTTTTTTATATTTCTTGGGTCTCATTTGAATCCAGCTTTTTTCAGAGCAGGCTGAGGTCACAAAACAGCGCACACTGTTTATCCAGGGGAAAAATTGTATAAAAATGTGTATGTTTAGCCAAAGCCAGTTGTAAACATGGTTGCTTGATTCAGAAATTAGTTTCAAAGCAGTCGCATGGAAGAGGCTGAGGGAAAAAAAAACTTGTTATTCTGGTGCCATTTTGACTGTCATTTATCACTTTACGTACTGAAACTCCAGAACAGCATTTGCACGATTGCTATAATGTCAACAAACAAACATTCCTGTTCAGACAAAGAGGAACACAGCCTGTCCAAAAACCTCAGGACACCTCTTCTTCTGCACAGCTTCCTAAGAAAGGGTTAAGAGATGTTGTTCATTGTCACGTGACATGAGTAATACAGATAACATGCACTCCCCTCTCATGCACATCTTGCCTGCAGATGTGGCGATACCACAAACACTTCAAAGTGCCTCCCTCAGACAAGCTCCACATTCTGACGCCAACTGCAAATGTCCCGAACACGCACAGTGGAAAATATTAAACTTTTCATACTGCATAGGATGGGCTTCAAAAACATTTAGCTCTAATTTAGTGTGATTCAAGGGAAATATGAACAGAGCTGGCTTTCTTGAGAAACTGAGTATTAAAACTGGATGGTGCCTGCTTTGGGACACATCAGAGTAAATTAAGCTTGCAAAAGTAATTCCTTGGGGCATTGGTTGAAACAGCTTGTGCTTTTCACAAAAAAAGCTCCTGCAAGTTCATAACATTAGATTTTGAATGATAATTTGTTTGTTCCCAGTGATTTTAGGAATTGCTTAAACTCGGCACCTGACCAAAAATATGAAATTCAAGTGTTATTCCACCTACCAGCAGTTTAATGTATCCATGCAAATGGATTTGATGAGAGGTTTTGAGATTTTACAAGCTTTCTAGCTGCTGTTCACCAAGATATAAATAACCGCAACATACCCAAATTTTTGTGGTTAATTAGAAGACTTAGGTAGACAATTTGTTTGCAAAAAGTTAGAAGTAATCAGTGCACCAAATGAGAAACTTCACTACACTAAATGGTACCGCAGTTAAAACTGGGAAACCTTGAGTTAGATTTATTTCCAGGAAAGAAAGCTTTGCGTCTTCACAGTTGGACTATTTTTGTTTGTATATCAATGATGATGACTGTGACGGCAAACCAAATTGACAGCACGCCAAAAACCACATTGACCTGTTAAGCCTTCTCTAGCACAACTGCCTATCCAGAGCTCAATACTGCTGCATGGAGCTTGCCTGCCCTCTCTCTAAACAAGGAGCTTTCATATTTGTCAGAAACGCCATAATACATGACATGGTGACATCTGGTCCAGAGGACTCCACTGAGCTGGCATATTATATAAAAAAAATTATTTTTCATCCCTTTTTGCAATGTGGTCCTTTTAGTAAAAATTGGAAACACTGCTGTGTGAAGAATTTATGGGCCTATTTCCCATTTCTTCACACAAGGAACATTACAGCCAAGTGGATTAAAGATGCGATTGTATATTGCTTAACCATCAAGAAAATGACAGAAATCTTATCAGTAACACTGCATGCAAAAATGATGAAACATAACTGCCAGTAACAAAAAAATAAAAACCCTCTTGGCAAAACAATATACACATTTCTTAAAATCAGTTTGTGTGTGCATCAGCTCAAATTTGAACTATTGCAGAGACATATACACTGCTTGTGATGAAATGCAGGACACAATGAGACAACGCAGCACTACAGACGTGCACACTTACAATAAAAATAAACCTCTCAAAATGAGCAAAAAAGCTAACCAAGCACTGCTGCCACAGTTTCATTTTGACTGCCAAATTTTATGACAGCTAATATACATTACATTGCGAGCAAAGCCTACCAGTTTTGATGGTTTTAAAAAACATATTTTCTGAAAATACACTGATGTAATATCAATGGCAACTCAGGTGATCATGATGCCTTGGTGGTCATGTGACTGCGTAGCACAGGACGTAGCTATTGTCATATGTGGGCGAATACACTGTATCACTTCTGATGTACTGAGCAGCAAGAGGTGTCGAGTATATCCTGTGCATTATGTATTATTATTTTGAGCATTACCCTACGGAACACCCCGCATGCATTTGATATTTTTTAAATGAGAGAATGTCGGGGTCTGAGCTGTTATGGCATGGTTTTTATCTCATTTTATGTCTATTATTTTTCCCGATAGTTATGTTCTCATTGTGTTGATTCCTTTTCTTTTTCTCACCTGTCTCTTTCCAGACGCTTTCTGCTTTCATTTCCCCGCACTCGCTCCACCTTTTCTGTTCATCTCTTTGTGCACTTCCAGTCACTCATATTTGGCTTCGCCTCCCTGCGCATTCCCCACTTTGTTTTTGTTCACACTCTCCTGTTCCCCATCTCATTAGCCACTTCTCTCCCTGAGGATTCAGCTTCCTGTCAGTGTTTTATTGTGAGTTTGTTTGCTAGTCCTCTCTGGGCCTACTTACAAGCATTCTTTGTTTCTCCAGAGATGTTGTGGTTACGGTTCTTTTCGTTCATGTTTACGATTCAGCTTAGTCCCTTTTATATGATTAATTACTCGTTTGTGATCTTTGCTGCCTTCACCGACTTTCGATTTTGCATAACCCTTAACTTGGCATACCGATTGTTTTGCTTTGGATCTGTGGACTGTTACTGGATTTCAGTTGGAATTCCCCCTTTCATGCAACATTCTGAGTGTGTGTTACTGAACTGGATTGTCTGACTAAGATCTCTAATAAAATGGTTTAACTGATCCTTTGTCTGCGATTGAGTTCTGACCTCATCTTCTGTTGCAAAAATGGTCACCACCCTTGTGTCTCCACGATTGTTCTCTCCCCCTTTCGAGAAACCTGCATGTCTTTTACAGGTATTTTATCCCTAATCGGTTTGGCGTCATGTGGACCTCCTCTTATCCTGGGGTAATCCATTTGTTTGCCCCGTTCTCATGTGTTCCTACGCTATACATAAGCATTATGTCTGTCAGGCAGAGTTGATGGACTGTCTTGCCATTTTGGAGTCAAGCAACCAGTCAGTTTATGTCTTCCAGTTTAAAATCATTACTGTCTTCAGAAATTATGATAACCTTAATGATAGTGAAATACCTAATTACTGCTCAGGGGCTTATTAAGAGGTACAAACTCCCAAACGTTCCTATCAGTCTCCAGGATTTGGACCATGTTCCTGTTAACCTGCCTTTCCTATCTGTTCCTCTGACCAGTTTATTCGGAACACCTTCCAAACCTTCATCAGTCTCCAGGCTTGGGACTGTATTTCAGCAAAACCCTTCAGACCTGCTTTGTGATAATCTTGCCTCGGCTGGGGTAAACACCACCAGCCTTCTGCCCCGGGACGCCACGCCCATGACCCTAACCACTCGATACCAGCCAAGTGGGACTGTACTCATCCTGCTCTGGGCGTCGACCCCTCTCCAGTTATTGCCCTATTTTTATCGATAAATATCCTCATTGGATTGTACTAGAGATCTGCGTCTGGTTCCTTATCTGGATCATTACAAAAAATGCTCTAAAGAAGTTTTCTTTTTCTTTTTTCAGTTTAATTGTTTATGCAATCAATAAAATGCTTTATTACTGTACTTAAAATAATTGTGTGCACCTTAATAAAAGTAAAGAGTCATTGAAGTGAAGTGTGGCCCCTCCTCGTGTGTATACCAGAGCCCAAGCACAAGGTAGCAGTGTTGGTATTGATCTGAGCCGACCTCTTTTGATGGATCGACACTCTTCATATCACACCCTCTTGTGGCCATCACTAAGGCACGCATATGTTTGAGTACAATCAGAAGAACCTCTCTGATTAATGAATCACAGATGAGGGTGCAGTGGTCCTCATGTATATTGAATACGATAAGAAAAATCAGGCCCTAGCTGTCTAGTTGTATCATGTAGAATCATCCATTAGCCCACAACCTGCTTATCATTGAATGACTCGTCCCGTGTTTTCTGAATTGTTTTGATTAATATCCATTATTTTCCATCTGAAAATGGGCTTTGTGAATTTAAAATCAACTAAAAGGGCACTCGATAGAGCGCAAACCTCCGCCACGCCATAAGTCAGTATTATTGGTTGTGGATCCATAGAATATTATCCTGATCACTGACAACTATAGTCAATTCTACCTCAGAGCAGATTCTACAAATATATTTAATGCTGAAATTTAATGAAAATCTGTTCATGACATAAGGGACAAGCATTCTATTCAGGCATATTTTAAATTCTTCCAGATCTAGAATCTAGAATATGTTCCAGATCACTTCCAAAATTGAATCAACTCATCCTCGAGCCACCACCTACCACCCTGCCAAATTTTGCACCATTCTGTTCGCAACTTTTTGAGCTATTGTGTTAAAGATACAAACAGGTGAAGATTTAACCTCCTTGGCATAGGTCATTTTTTTCCTTAAATGCAATTGGTCCAGTACGATATCTGAACCCCCCCCCCCCCCCCCCCCCCAAAAAAAAATGTCTAAAACCAAAAATAGTTGTAAAATGATATGACCTTAAAGTGCTGAGTATTGTACATACGTTCTAAGTTTAACGTTGCCATTGTCATATCTCCTATATACACATAACTGACATATCCTTCCTCACATATACACCAACTGTGCAAAACATTTGAGAAATACAGTACATTGCTTGGGTGGCTTATTGTACAGTGAAAGAATATGGTGGATTTCTCAGTAAATTGAAACATACACACCTCAGCTGCAAAAAACTGTCATGTACTGAGGACACAAGTCATTCAATGTCAGGCGCCCACACCTATAAAAGCCAAAAATAAAATTGTTCAGTTGGCTTTTCTTGCAGCATTTACAGTAATATGCATCAGTCACTGGAAATACAGTGTCAGCTACGCCCACAAATATTACACAGCCGCAAGATGATTTACTTGGTGAGGGGAGACATGCCTTTATGGAATATGGTCAATTAAAGCGTACATAATGAAGGAATACTGCATCTAGAATTTCTGCTTAGGGAATTAGCTTCTCTCCAGACCGCAATATAGAAAGCACAGTATTGCCGTAATGATACTGGTGTTCACTCCAAGTATTTTCCAGAAATCAAATATGGTTATGGCAGGGCATTTAAAAATATGAGGGATTCTAAAATTTATATGGGCTTTAATATAACCATGTGTTCTCTTGTTCACTTGTAACAGTGAGTTTACTAAGGATTCAAAAGTGAGAGCAAATGCAGCCCTGCTAGAGCAACACCTTTCATAGCCTCACAAGCATTAATTCTTCCTATAATAGCAGCCGTGATGGTCGACTATAAAAATACTTCCTTTCTATATTATATTTGCCAGCAAAGAACTACTCTATATTTATTTTGAAATATATTTTAAATAACTAAATTACTTAATATCACCACAGGCCTTGAAAGGTGCAGTTCCAGATTGGGGTTCAACAATGATGAAGAAATAAATTCAGTGTAATGTATTTAGGCCAGCTCATTTTCAAAACTGCACATTTTTTCATTTGGGGCCAAAACAGGGCACAAAAAACCCGCCTTGTGACAAAGTTACACTTCTGATGGAAATAATAGGTTAGCAGTAAAGATCTTTCTCTAGGGTGGGGTGCTTTTTCAAAGAGCCAGTTTCATACCTCCGCCTGAAGTCAACGGGCCTCATTCACCAATATCTTCTTGAGTTTTTAATAAATATGTTCTCAAGAAAGTTCTTTAGAAAAGTCTAGTCAGATTCATGACATGTTCTTTCATCGCAATATTATTCGCGCCCTGTGTTTTTAACTTTATGAATCCTATTTGCCTGTAAATTCGAAGCATGTGCTAGTAAGGTAAATGCCCCGCCAATCCCCTTTAAAGGGGAATGAGACCCCGGTCTGTATGTACACAGATACAAAATACAGACAAAGGAAGAAAGTAGAAGGGATTAAGAAAATGATGACTAGGCTGGAAGGAAAGTCTACGGTGGAGCACCGGACTTCAAACAGAAGAAAAACGTCAATCGCTCTGAAGTGGAAGTACTGCTGCCCGAAGTGAACACCAAAAAATTCCAGCGGCAGTGGGCTTCTTTTCTTCTGAATAATCTTGTAGGTTTATTTATTTCAAAATACCAAAATGCAATGTAAAATAATGAAAATAATTATTAAATATATTATAAATGTTAAAAATGTAATTTTGAAATAAATCCAGTAATATTATAGAGCTGTAAAATTGAGGAAAATGCAATAACTTATTATTTTGCACAAGCCTATCAGCACTCAAATGTGCATAAGTGTGCTCTTAAGTATTCGTAGACTCTGCACTATGCTTAGGAGAAGTCTTGAATCAGGAAACATTATTGCATCCCAAAAACTTTTTGAAAACTTCATAAGTGACATTTAAGAAGAAAGTTTTTCTAAAGAACAGCTGGCGAATGATGCCTGTTGTTTTGACTACCGCTATAGCTTACAGTATATACCACCTGATAATGACTATCTATAGAACTGCTGTACAAAGCCCCCATTTACGATAGAAACCACTGCCCTGATGTGACAGGATTCATCATTAGTGTATTACTCTTTGAAAGCAAAATAAAAAATAAAATGAGTCATATTATTTGGTACAGAAAATTGCTAATATATCCAATGATATATTTCCATAATACTTGCAAATGTTTTCATTGTAGCTAATGAAAGCTTCTAATTAAGACAAGCAAATTTTGGCTTCAATCCAAACAGCTGTTGGTCTCCAGCTGGATGTTGTGGAATTTTGGTCATTTCAGCCTTTCATGTACAGTAATCATTGGTGCTTGCCTGTTTTTGATTTCAGACATAATCCCAAACACAAGGAGGTTCGCTTTCAGGGGAGTTCCTCAGTCTGGTTTGAATTTAACATCTGAACTCTAGTAATGCTGCTTGATAAGGGCCTGATATAGCCCAACAGCAAAGCCCACTCTGATTCTCCAGTGCCATAAATCACTAAAGCAAAATTAACTTATCTGGAGATGGTATCGCTACGCTCTTAATCTGCCAGTGAGCATTTCTTCAAAGTAAAATGTCCACTGTAATATCAATGTTTTATAGTATAAATAGTCCCCTTTTCAAATATAATCTGTTAGAGTTGAAGTAACGCTGGATATTTACATACCCAAAACGGAGCGTTTGGGGATATTATGGATTAACTAGCTTCTGTGGCAAATCTGTTGTGTTAGTGTGATGACTTGCACAGCTTTATGGGATTTCTATGGAACTTGTATTTATCCCTGGTGCAGAGGGGATCCTGTTGGTTTTTGTGACCCTATGACCTTCTCTGCATCACCACCACCAGGTCAAAATTCACATTTCCAAATGCAGTTACACCAACAGCTTGAATCTGAATTTAGTCAAATCTGCTGTCAACATTTCCCAATGCATTGAGAGGGACTCACTGATTTTTACGGCTCTATACTGAAGCTGCACCATGAGGTGAACCAATATTTCAACACGCAATAAGTCACACTGTTCTAATGGGAATCTGAATATCTATATATATATATATATATATAAAATGCACATTTATTGCAAGCGTCTTGGCTCATGAAGGCGCAATCCAATTGTTCTGGTGAGTCTGTGATCATTCCCTTGGCACCACCCTAAGGCCAAAGTCTTCTTTTTCAAAAATGCAATATCAAACGGTTCCTACGGGAATCAGGTAAAATCTGCTGTAAACACACCCGGACTTAAGAATAGTTTCCCAGTTTATTTTCTGGTCCCTATACCCTAAACCCCTGGCCTCAAATCACGGTCCTGAGAGTTCGAGAACTGCTGGTTTTCCACCCTCCCTTTACCTGGGAGTCAGGTCTAAATACAGTCTGGCCAAGCACGGGCGCTAAATGTTCATTTACCTACCTGGGATAAAAGAAAACCTGGACTGAATCTGGATTTGTGGTCCAGATTTGAGGATCCCTGCACCTAAACCCTTCTTTTCAGCATGACCAATAGAACAAATTGCACATTTTGCCCGTGGGGTGAATGCTATTGTTCCAGGGATATGCCTTACTGTCATCCACTGACAACATTTATCAAGTTTACTGTGCAGAAATACCACTACTGAACAAAAACTACAAGTCAAAACTCTCGAAGAAAAAGAGAAGTCCCGAGCATTAGCCTTTGGACTGCCTGGTGAAGAAAAAAAAAGAACTTAGCTGGACAGGCGCATTAATCCCTCACTCACTGACTTCAGATTGCTGGTATTTGAAGATAAAATAATGAGCTTTATGTGACATATCCATCAGAATCTGCTGAACTTCTGACAGTTTCGTCCAAAAAAAAAAAAAAAAAAAACCTCAAGCATTATGTAAGAAAAGAAACAACAGTTGCCAACACATTGAAGCAGTGAATTTTATATCCAGACTCTGAGAGGGCAGTAAAGTAGGCACCATCATCAGCACAGTTGAAAATTAGCACGCCGCTTGTAGCTCTCCCATTGGAACAAGGTCTCTGAGAAAGGCTATAACACAAGCAAATGTTCCCCAAGCTTTAACCCCCCTTGAGCAGATATAAACACTGGCGTCCATGAATTCCAAAATTTAATAGCTAAATAATTCTGTAATTCAATCATTTGTCTTACTTCACAGGGATGATTTTCCACAGTCTCCATTACACAAGCACTGAGTTATAAAGCCTTAAATAGGCTCAAGCGCAACAGGAAAAATGGGCATTACTCGAATTCTGTCAAAAGGGGTTCACTAATAAAATGATGCATTGTAAATTCTCTTGGAATAAAACAAACCAAACATTTACCATAAGCAAACCTGATTAATTAATGAATATTGACAAATATGTGATTGAAAAAAAATGGACAATGATGCATAATAAAACCGTAATGAAAAATACTTTGGTACAAAACAATCCAATGAATGCAAGACCATAAAAATATATCTAGAGACTTTACAGTTCATGCAGTGAGTATCAAAATTCACTGCTGAGTGAAAGATTTTTTTGTCATATTGAGTCGAAATGAGTTTACTTTTCATGTGATGAGGAGGAGATTGACTGAAGGAAAGAAGACCCCAAGAAAGAAGGAACTGAAGATGGCTGCAGTACTGGCAGGCCAGAGAATCCTCCAAAAAGATGCTCAGCATCTGGTGATGTCTATGTACCATGCACTTAAAGTAGTCATTGCATACAAAGGATATGTGAACAAATAATAAAAATGATTATTTTATTAAATATTGGGCCTGTGTTTTCCTATAATATGCGAAATATGTAAAAACCATCGTAACCTTATCCATAATCCATCAGTGGGAGTGGTCCTCCTGAGTATATTCAAGCATATGGATGCGTTTTGCCATAGTAGGCGTATTAAAAACAGCAGCAATCTGTCGAAGGTTGTCAGCTCAAATCAAAACCAATACTACTGCACTGTGTCAGGGCTCAGGTGTAAGCACAAGAGGAAGGGGCCAACATAGCCTAATTGACTTTTCTTACTTTTGCCAAAGTGCAAGCCATTATTTTGAAGAGATTAATAAAAATTTTATTGATTGCGTTATAATAATGCATCAATTTTATATAGCACTCAAAGACGCTTTACGATGGATACATTATTCATTCACTTACACATTCACACTCTGATGGTGGTAAACTATGTTTTTGAAGCCACACCTGCCCTGGGGCAGACTGACAGGGGCATGGCTGCCAGTGTGCGCCTACGGCCCCTCCGACCACCACCAAACATTCGCACACAGCCATACAGGAGTGTTCCTATATTGCATGTTTTGTGGGTGGGGGAACCCGGAGTACCTATGGGGGAAACCCACGCAAACACGGGGAGAACATGCAAGCTCCACATAGAAATGCCCCAGGCCGGATTCAAACCCACAACCTTCTTGCTGTGAGGCAGTGGTGCTAACCACTGGGCCTCCATGCCCCCATTGTCTAGATATCCGATGAATTTTTGTTGCTTAAAAAATATTGAATGCATGCAGGGTGTTCGCTGTGGCTAGAAGGGCTGCGTTTGAAATCTTGTACTTGATTACATTCTGCACCAATAAACAGCATAGCCAACTGGATACCTCATACTAAGCAATTTATTTATAGCTTTAAGGTGTATTAGCTGACATGACAAGAACTATTATCCTGCACAACACAATCGTATGACCACCAAGCAGAGATGTAAGAAAAGAGGTCAGAAAGTAAAAGTCCTGCCAAGTTTTTCTCCCTCTTACGCTATGAGCTGATCCCTCATATTGGCTCTGTCTCCTGTCCGAAGTAAATGCAGGTGGTTGGAATAAAGTTCTGGGGAGGATTTTTACTTTCTGATCCTGCACTATACACCCCTGCCACCAAGGCATCACAATCACTTGGGTGGCAGTGGGACCTTGCGACCGGTACAACAGTGTAAAATAGCAGATTTAATTTGTTGTGTTGCTGACATAATTTAATCATCATTCATTGCCACATCTGCAACAGATACACTCCTTGTTAGTGTAAAGGGAAAATACATCTGTTACAATTCACCCAACAATGACTCCTTACAGTTAAACCAGAATTGCTTCTACTCTAAAAACTCTGACTTGAAAAACCTCAGGATATGTTAAAGTAATAAATAATCTGTCAAATGATCATGACTATGACACATGAAACAATAAACACAAGTTTTCATTCCAAAAAAACAAAGAAAAGAAAATGGGCACTTTAGTGAATTTACTGACAATGATCCAAAACAGCTTTTAAGTATCCACGTGATTTACTGCAGTTCAAGTAAATGCTTCAAGCAGTGTGTTTATCCAGTAAGACATGTGAGATCTGTATGGGCACGGAGAAAATTAGTGTTACTAAGGTCGCATGTTACATTCATTCTCGTTGTCTCCTATAGGCTATGCTATTTATCCTTTAGCTAACTGTGTGCACAGTTGTATTGATGAATGTAAATATATAATGTTTTAGCCGAAATCAGTTCAATTTTTGGTGAATAAATATGAAGATTACAGTATTAAGTGGACACTTTGCTTCTTGAGTGTCCCACAAAACATTGGCATGGATTGTGAAGGATTATTCACAAAACATGAAAACGATGGGATATTTTTAATTGCAGTTCAATGTTTTGTATTCTAAAATGGCTTATTATCTGTTTGAAGTGATTGTGATTATGCGCTTGTGTAGGCTACACGACACTCACCGTTACTTACTGCAAGCGCGTTTATAGAATTTACAAAAATAGAAATAAAAAAAAATTAATAAGCATAATAAGAATAAATCAAAAATTGTCATAACTTATAAACCCAAGGCAATTGCTATCTTGACTGGAAAAGGGCAGGGCGTTTGAATCGCTTGGATGACCGATGTCCACGAACTTGACTGAAACGTGTCTCTGGCACTCGGCTAAGTTTAGATCACTGACTGAAAATGCATCCGCCTCCCAGCAATTAAGCAGCCTATTCTGCACTCTGTCAGTCAACGCAAAAGTAGGTTAAAAGGCACAATCCACGCCTTAAAATGACTGTTCCAAACTGAGTGGGTAGAACAAATGAAATTAAGTGAGCAAAGTTTTTGAGTCTCACATTTCGCAATCGATACTATTATTATCCTCAATATTATTCCACCATACCCCAATTAAACTTCGGTAAGGTGAAGAGCACCAGCTGACAGACGGATTTTCCTGTTTGTCGGCATCTTCCAGTAAAATTATAAATAGGTCACACTTCAGCTTAGACATGATTCTGGCAAATCATATGTGCTGTCCTTTATATATCAAGAAGATGCCACAAATCGCTTCGTGTGACTGTAGTTACACAGTGTTCCCATTGGTGTCATCTAATTTACATGGAAAACACCACCTGAAAATATGCCCTTGATAATCATCTCTCTGCCCAGTTGCATGTAGCGATTGCAGAAAAATTTGTTAGTTCTTGCAGCTGGAGTAAAATAGGAATAGACATAATAATCTGTCTGTGAGCGTATCATCAGACATAGAACATGCAAAAAAAAAAAAAAATTGTGCCCATTCTGTGAAACTGACAAATTTTTTGACGCGTCTGAAAATGGGGAGACTGTGTACAAAAGGCGCTGTCATCTCCAAACGGCTCATCTGATGAGCATGAAAACACATGCATAAAAGCTGACAGTCTGAAATTCGACCTCAATGTCACTATATCCTCGCCAACTCGAAGTGCTGGTGCACAGAACAATAAGTTCAAAAGTGACACTGTCCTACAAATTATGGAGCGCATTGTAAATCACAAAACTATTACAGAACTACAATTAAGTTTTGATAGCCCAGCCAACAATAACTATTTTTCATTTTAGACTCTTAAAGAGTTTGCCTCCAGAGCTTGATTATGTCATTTATTGGTATGTTTTGTTCTCGCAGCTTGATTCAATTTAATCACAGTTGTGCAGTCTTGCATTGAATCTTGGCAACGCTGTTGCTAACTGTGAGCTGCCAGCTCTTTAGGGCGGTGGATGATTAGCTGCAGCTGGCCAACCCTGAGAGGGAAAGTTTAAAACAGGAGGATTGCCTCCGTGTCATAGTACAAGAGCTGGTCCTGCCTGTCTCAGCAATACATGATTATTCGTTCCCATACACAATGACTTTGGAGCTCAGCAGATAGACTGCAGAGACGAATGTATTTGTTAATTTACTGATTGTTTAACAGCACATTCTGCCCTTTTTTCAGGCCATAGCGTGTCAATGTTCGTACTCTTCTGAGCGAGTGTAGGAATCCACCATTCACTTGTACATTCAGACTTGAAGTCGCCAATTAGCCTGACATGCCTGCCTTTAGACTGTGGGACAAATACCCTGAATAAACTGGTGTGCTCACAAGGGAAAAAAACAAGCAAATTGTACACGAAAAAGGCCCAAAATTTTAACCCATAACCGTCTAACTCTGAGGCTACAGCACTACCTGCTGCATTGTCTGGACCCCCGACCCCTTATTTTAAATAATAAAAATTACATTGTTTGTGATGTTCATTGTATTCCGAGTCTGCATCTGCAAAAACTCTGTTCCTATCTTCCTCTGATATGTATACATGAGGGTGACACAAAATTTTGACATACAAAGCATGAACAAGAGGGGTTTTCTTGGAAATGAGCAAATGCTTGTTGTCAGTGGTCTTTACCTGTCAGTAGCAATTTCTTCTCAGCCACCAGCATGAATAATCACCAGCATGAATAATTGGGGTGGGCAAACCAGACCAATTTCTGAAGAGAGTATGTAGAAATAGAACACAAAACAGAGCTAATATAAAATATCTGTCACTCTCCATTACCGGCTGTGGCCGTTCTTTGGAACAAAATGGGAAAATGTTTCATTTATAGGGGACACGGAAGAAGGGGGTCAGGTTAAAACTGTGAGATGAGGTGCACGTGAGAAATTGTTCAATTCAAAACATATTATTCAACAGAATATTGAAGTCTCATATGGGGACCACCACATCTGGACCACAAATCTAAATCTAGCCCTTGTTTTTTTTTTTTTTTTTTTAAACCCAGGTGATTTAGTAATTGATTGAACAATTATTGCCTCTGCTTGGCCAGACTGTGTTTACATCTGACTCCTAAGTAAAGGTAAAGTAGAAAATCAGCAGTTCTTGGACCTTGAGGACTGTGATGATGATCTCTTGATGACCTCTCTTGACCATGAATATATCTTGAAAATGACCTTGAAAATATCAGTTGTGACAGAATAGTATGACCTTTCCAGCCACAGTCTTCCACCTGTTTGAAAATGAAAGGAACAAACCACTTGAACTTATTTTCAAAAAACCCAGATAGTTCATTTTGATTTTTTACACATGTCATTTTACACACTTGGTGTGGTAGTTTTTTTTCCAGGATGAATTTCCATAAAAATTGTGTGGGACATTATGACACTGAAGTAATGCTACTCAGTTTCCTGGTCATTTAGCGAGGCATTCTTGAATCCTGTCCCAAACATTAAGTCAGGAAGAGGCTACGTACATAATATTCACAGAGGTCATTAGTTTAATACTTATGTGCGTAATAACAATGCGGACCAGAGAAAGAAAAAAGGTTCTTCTGCACCACGTACAAAACTGACAAACAAGCACAACGTGAAGTTGTGCAAAATGTAACTTTTTTGTTGATTATTGCCTTCAAATCCTTGTAAATAAAAAAAAAAGAACATGCTTTGGTTCTTATTTTGTTGATTTGGGTATGTGGCTCTGGAAAGAATGTGATGGTCCATTAAACTGAGTATATTTTGTCTTTTCCTCCGGTACTTAATGCTGTGTATACAAGAGAAAGTACTTTGGCCACAGAGGATCGAGTCCACTGCAGAACTCCAGGGGTGTGCAGTGTGAGTTAAAATGCTATGAGACCTTCTTTCCTGTTTCCTGTCCGAGTAGCTTGTGCTGCTGTGACAGCAGCTACAGGAAGACTGTGGCACACACATCACATCAGGTTTGTCAAAAGGTGCTGCCAGTTCAAATGAGTCAGTGGGTAATATTTACTGTTACCACTTTCAGGAACATTGTGTATATTAGAATACGGTGGAAAAATAGTTGCGGCTGTTACTGTTGGCATGTTAGACAGCTTTGGAGAGTTATCAAATTCAAACCTTTGATAGCTTGTATTTTAGGGCCCAATCAAGCATTCACTGCTTTGTGAAAACAGAATTTATGAATAAACATTGGGGCCTGAGGAAACAGAAAACATCTGGCAGAAAAACTAAGATATTTTAGCTATGATTGAATATGTCAAAAAGTGTTGGTAACTTTACACCTCATTGAAAAAATGCTGCATTCTTCCTAAAAAATTGTAAAAATTCAAAGCTTTTTGCCTTTGATACCTAAATGCTTTCGTTTTGTCATAAAAAAAGAAACCAGAAGAAAAGCTGAATTTTGGCTCATTCTACAAAGATATTCGAAGATGGTCCAGTCGAAATCGGTGATACCGTTTAAAAATAGTAAAAATATTTGAACTGTTGAGATATTTGTAACGGCCTATTTCAATCGATTCATTTCACAAGTGTCTTCAATATTTCTCCAGCTGAAAATATTATTGAGATGTTTTTGGTCCATGGGACCATAGCTGTCTGCCCTGGACATGGCCGCAAGAGTATAACTGACCCCAGACTGAATAGAGCAGGGGTGTCAAACTGACCCGTAAAAGGGCCAAGAGTCTGCAGGTCTTCAATCCTACCAAGCAGAAGCTCACCTGAAGGCACTGATTTAATCAGCTGATCTAGGCCTGCACAACTGATTAGTTGTATCAGGTGCGCTTCTGCATTGTTGGAGTGAAAACCTGCAGCCTCTTGGCCCGTTTACGGGTCAGTTTGACACCCCTGGAATAGAGGAATCGATAATACTGCGGATAAAAAGCCAAGAAAAAGTTTTAAACAGATACTAGCTAACCACCACGATCGAGACACAACAGTTCTTGCTTGCACCACACTTCACTGTTTGAATGAACGTGGGCTCCATGAAAGAAGCCAGAGAAAGACCCCTCCTTTGAAAAAGGAACCTAAAAGCCAGACAGGGATGAGCTAAAATGGATGCTGACAAGCCCCAGTACTTCTGGAAGGATGTACTTCAGACAGATAAAACAAAATTTAGAGCCCAACGTTAAATCCCATCATCTTCATATTCACTGAAGAAGAAAAAATTAAGGTTTCAAAAAAGATCACCATACTAATTGTGACACTAGGAGGAGGGCCAGGTATGTTAAGGTGCTACTTTGCTGCGTCAGCACAGGTTGCCTCAATTCTGGGCAAGAAGCAAAGAAATCAGAGGATAATCAAGGCACTTTGGAGCAAACATATGGCCCAGTTTCAGGAGGCTTAGTCTTAGTCACAGGTCATGGATCTTCCAACAGGGCAATGCCACGAAACATACATCTAAAAGCAAGCAAGAATTGATAAGAAGATAATATTGGACTGTTCTGCAGTGGGCTGCTATGAGTGATGATCTGAATCCAATCAAACATGTATGGAAAGAGCTGATGCTGGGAGTTGGAAAAGGGAAGCCATCAAACATGAGAGAGCTATACCAGTTCACATAGGAAAAGTGGGTCAAACTACCAGTTGAGAAGTGTACAAGCATCATTCTGAGCAACAAAAGCTATTTGATTGCAGTGATAGCCTCATGAAGATGTGCAACAACATTTTAGATTATGGGTTCAGACCATGCCACTTCCATTTGTTTTATTATTTAAAATATTTTATGTGACATTGAAAATCCAAAGCAAACTGTCAGTTCTGATAAATGTGTAATAAAGACTGGTGGATGCTAAGAGCTTTTGTCCATACCAGCTTATTTCAATGAACTTAAGAGTTTTTTCTCTGAAGTGAAACTGTTTCAGCACGTGACTTGTAAAAAAAAATAGATCTGAAATTATGCCAAAAAGGTAAAAGCTAAAGCTAAATGCTAAAAGTTTATTACATCATAGGTTGTTTGCTTTCCTCGAACATCGCTAAAACTTACGGTAACTCATGGATAAACTGAATAATCAATGCATGTGCGTGTTAAATACATGCTGTTCAGTAATCTGTGAAAAAAATACATCAATAATCTTTTTAAATGGAAAAAAATGGAATAGCAGGCATGCTCTTTTGCAAATTATATACCAATTCGAGCAGTCACTTGTGATCATTCACAGCCAAGATCCACCTCTTTCTTAATTAAGCCTTCAAAAATAAAAAGTTTTGTAACTGAATTGCTTTGAATGTGTCATGGTTTTAAATAAGTCTTAGGACATTTTAACAGCTTTCATTAGATGCAACGCCCTGGATTGCAGGCATCAGGCCGGGTTGGGGCCAGTCTGCTTGGAGACAATGTCAGGGGAATTAACTGCACTGCTTGTTTTCTGGCATTACCTGCTCAGTCCAATGCTGCAACTGTGTGGGGGTGAGGGGCACTGTCTAGGGCACCAATCGTCCCACTTCTGTTCTAGGGCTTCCCACTCTGGCATGCGCAGCCTTGAGGGCATCTGGTTGAGAGATTCAAATCTGAAATTTACAAAGTTTAATTTAGACTAATTTATGGAGGGTAAACAACATTAAGGGAAAGAAGGGCTACTTTTAAATGGATACTCAATCCTGCTGCATTGTAGACTGTAAAATGGAGTTCAATAAATTAATTCAACAAAATGCAGATTTTTTTTTCTAATAAGCAAGTTCAAACTTTCAGCTGGTGAACTCATCAATCAACAAACGACATAATGAAATAACAATGTCGGCTTTTTTTTTTTTTTAACACAGTAAGTTGAACCATTTGGAGCATACACATCATAATAGTTTTAGTAACCAAATTCACAAAGGAAAATCCTATTTTGAATTTAGGAATTTAGACTGTGATAGCCCGAATGAAAACAGGCATATCCCTTCCAGATGACTCTTACACCAGTGGTCACATTTTTCAACAGAAAAAAAAAAAATCAGAAATATGAAAGAAAAAATTACAATCATACATTACATAGATGAGCACACAAAAATGCTGGGAAAGAAATAATAATAACAGTGGAATGAAATTGTGCACTAAAATGTTATATTAAATAGAACACAAAGTATAAAAAACTAAATGTTTGAGATGTGGACCAACCCAACTGACTGCTCATCTAATCAGTGTTGAGAGGCAATTACAACTCACGATTTGCTTTTCATTATGAAAACTGTGAAGGGGTCACATACATTACCCCTGTTTAAAGGGTCGTTCAGTTTGATTTTAAATGAGGAATGAGAGACAAATTATAGAAAATTATTCCTCATGACAGACTGATCCAAGCTTGCTGCAGTTGTCTGAGGAAAAGAAAGCATTCCTTCCACATGGCAGAGACATTCTGCCAGCCATATCTGATCCCCTCCATGTACCATAAAGCATTCTGTCTATACACACACACACACACACACACACACACGCACAAACACAAATGCTCAAACGTTGTGTCTGTATGCAAATGGCCTGGGGTGCACGGCTCACTTTTCTGGCAAATCACCCAAGAAATTTGATTTGAGGGACAACTCCTCTTCTCTCCCCTTTGAGAAGGTGATATCAATCACTTCACCCTAATTTTGTTTATCTTCTCATGCTTTCTTCTCTTAACCAGCATCATCAATTAGTCTGCCGCCTCCTTGCAGTCATTGCCTTGCCCTTTTGGTCAGTTGGGTCAGGGTAATATAAGTATAAGCCCGAATCCAAACAGAGTCTTGTCCTTTGGGACTGCTGGAATGTGTATGTCTATATGTAGTGTGTGTGCGCATGTGTGTGTGTGTGTGTGTGTGAGGAGTTAAATAACTTTTTTTTTAAGGCATTGACAGCAAGAGGCCTCTGTAAAAGAGAAGACCGCAAATCAAGATTCCAATTAAGCCTGGAAGCTAATAACTCTGAAAAGTCTGATTATAGTAATTAGTACGCAATCTTTATCATTTTTAACATAAGCCATATCATAGTGAAGCTGTCCTCACTTACAGAAAGGTGAATTAATTCTAATTTAAAAAGCTGAATTTCACCCATTGCATGTTTACAGCAAAAAGCAAATAAGAGAAAAAAGCTGGCTAATTACAACTTAAACCTACACAACCACCGATAAATACATCATTTATCATTCTTGAAATATGCCCCACTTTTGTGCATTATATGTCACGATGTACTGACAAATAAATCCAGAGTTCGACTGTGCTTTCAGTGCATATTATAAGATTAATGTTTCACCGAACGTTGCTCCACATTTTAAAATCAAAACAGGCATCATTCAGGACAGCTTTGCGTCCAGTGAGGTCCTAATTTTGGTTTGGTTACGTGGCAACATCAAGCATAGCTGCGTGTGATTACGGAAGTCCGGGTGATGCATAAATCATATCTAACCTCCTTAGCCGTTTATTCTCAAGGTTTGGTTACGGTGTTTCTGCAAAACTATAACATAAGGCTTTTCTCTGTTATTTAAAGCTTTGTCGTTATGACACAATGGCTGGCTGGGCGGGATTTTCAGAAGAAGAACTCCGAAGGATACAACAGAGAGGTGTGGGGCTTGTTCTCTCTACCACTTCATTGTATTTGCTACGGATTTCTGCAGTTGCCTGGGATGAATATCGTGCCATATTTTGATACTCAAATATACTTCGAAAGGTTGATACTCGGTGTTTGACAGCTTTTAATCTAATGAAAACGGGTTTCCATGATTGAAACTAAGTTTCGAAGGTCTACAAAAATGTTTTAATAGAATGAGAAAAATGTGAAATCTCTAGAAAACCTCGTTTTGTATTTGAGTCACCCCTGCTGCATTCCTTTTTACGGTGTCTTCAACACATTTTCAGTTAAAAATCTGGATCTGGTCTCCAGGTGCATTAGTTTGTTTTCCAGGACTGAAACCTTGTAAATGATGACCTGAAAACTAGTGCGCATATGCAGTGAAGCAAGAAAAAAAAGAATGCAATTATACTGTAATTACAAAAGGGTGGTGTATCTTTATTTTGAAACTTTTACGGATTTGTATTAAACAAATTCTTTTCAGCACCCATTGTTCAGAGATCTGCCCACACACTTATAAGCTTGCGAGTCCGTGATTTCTGCCAACATTGCGGACCATGCAAGTGCAGCAGTGATAATTGTCATAATAATGTCAGAAATCTTGACGCGATTCTCCTGACTGGAAAAACTTGATCGCACTCTGCCATATACCCCCTCGGCGTACCGAACTGGTGGGCGTGGCCAACCTTTGACTTACAAAAAATGCGGTCAAAATTGGACCCATGACTTTGACATCAAACATTCTTCTGGAGATGCCCAATATGCATAGCCTGTGCAAATCTGAGCTCTGTCTCTAGCAACTAGAATAGTAACTAGCGATGGAAAGGCTGACAGACAGGCAAACGGATCGTGGAGGAGACAACTCCATGGACATTTCGTTCCTGGTCTCATCATCCCCAGACTTTTCGTGCCCGGACTTTTTGTCTTTGTCCTAGACTTTTCGTCCCCTAAGGATAATTAAAAGTGCCATCGTTGTTGACAGACGGATGTATGTTCGGACAACAGACAGATCACCTTGATGTGAGGGTTAGGGTTAGGTTTAAGGATAGGGTTATATTGTTGGAAGAAGACAGAGCATTATTGGGGATGAACAATAGAGGGACAAAGAGTCTGGGGACGAAAAGTCCGGGGATGAAAATTCCTTGGGAACGAAAAATTTGGAGACAAAGAGTCCTAGAACCCAAAAAGACCAGCTAGAAGTGTCCTGAACGCCGCTTAGCTTGGATCATCATAAACCAGTTTGGGATCCCAGCTGGTCATAGCTACAATTTTCAGCTGGCTTAAGTTTAAATTATGGTTATTTGTAATTCGGGAAATGCAAGCCCACTCCTGTGAATGTGATGCAAAGTGATGTTGCTACCAGAGGCGGCTGGTGAGCTGCCGATGGGGGAGGCTCAAAACAATCCCTTAAAATTACTGATTGGTCTCGTGCCGTTTTCAATCATTCATTTAACTGCCAGAATTTAGGGTCAGGTGGATTTCTATTAGGGGTTGTTATATACGTGATAGTAAATGGCCTGAAATTTCTTTTGGTGTAAGATCTAGAAGTAAATAGGAAAATTCCAGGTTTTCAAGTTCCAGAAATCGACGGTTTGGTGTTTATGGTCTCGAGAAGGGTCACCCTCCAGAGGGCCAAAATTGAACTTTTCAGAAAAATTTGTTTTGAACTGAAATATCACGGAGCGGCTGCAGTGGGCAGCCAAAGAGCAGCGCCCAGGGACCAACTCCAGTTCTAAAGCCAGTTCCTTGGTCAGGGGTACTGGTTGGAGTGTTCCTATGAGGGATGTTTTTGGGAGTGGGGGAAACTGGAGAACCCGGAGGAAACCCACGTGAACACGGGGAGAACATGCAAACTCCACACAGAAAGGCCCCAGGCTGGATTTGAACCCACGACCTTCTTTCTGTGAGGCAGCAGTGCTAAACACTGTGCCAACGTGTCGCCTATAGGAGGCACTTTAAAAAGCCATCCTAGACCAAAGTAGCAGTCACTTTTGAGGTATTCCTTGCTTGCGCCCTCATTAGCCCAAGCTTGTTAATGCATGATATGATTCTATAACAGTGCTTTGTTCTAATTCACTTGCAATTGTAGTGGGATGCTGAGGGCGCTCAATTTAGTGAAAATGCAAAAATAGGGGTATTCCGTGCCTGTAGATCTCAATGTGCCCCCATCAGATTTGAATGACACCTGTTTTATTTGATAGCCCTTCATGTCCACTATGTGTATCAAAAAGGTTGATGTGGGGTTCATTTATAACTCATACCTGTCAACTCTCACGCAGTCAGTGTGAGTTTAAGTTGCATATATTTACGTTCCTCTGCTGTAGTCAGCAATTATTTAATCAACCCGTATGTAAGAGATTCTCACTGCATAGGCAAGGTAACACACCCAACTTCATAAAAAGTCAGTAGAACTATTAATTACACACATTCATAGGCATTCTGAATCCAACTAAAGTCAACAAGTTGACATGGTCTACAACATCCCCCGCCAATTGTGCGCTTCTCATTTTCGAACTCGATCAAGGCCTGTATGGTTTGAAGCTACACACTAAATTTGGTAGTTTTTTGGTAGTAGTTTCTGTAAAGCTGTCCCCTTTATCTTGGAAGGACGGACGGACGGACAGACGGACGCAGGTCAAACCTATATCCCCCTCCCACTTCGTGTTGGCGGGGGATAATTATACAGTCGCACTCCAAGCAAACAAAGCTTCACTTAAAGTGTGTGGTATCGCCATATTTCAATTTCCCAAATGACTAATGAAAAAGATTAAACTTAACCACAACTAAAATGTTGAAGGTAACCATATGTTACTAATATATTTGTAGTAAATTAAGAAGATTCACAAGTCTGTGTGCGTGTGTGATTGTGGGTGTGCTTGTGCCAGCTCGGCTTGCTTGTAAATATTCAATAACTGATCTGGGTGTGCTATCTAGTGATAGAATATTGTAACTGCTTGCATAAATTTGCTGCTCCATGTCCGCTGGCAGAAACATCTGCACAAAGCGCTTAAGATACCCTGCCGAGCACCGTTGTTCTACTTGAACACGCCGCATCCAGATAATCCTTAAATGATTAATTATATACAGTGGGGAGAATAAGTATTTGACCCCTCGCTGATTTTGCAGGTTTGCCCACTTAGAAAGTATGCAACGATCTACAATTTTAATCGTATATACATTCTAACAGTGAGAGACAGAATCAAAAAGAAAATTCCCGAAAATCTCATCATATGAATTTATAAAAATTAATAACCATCTGATGAGGAAAAATAAGTATTTGACCCCCTGGACAAACAGCATGTTAATATTTTGTAGAAAATCCATTATTCGCCAGCACAGATGTCAAACAATTTTTATAGTTGTTGACAAGGTTTGTGCACAATTTGGCAGGGATGTTGGCCCACTCCTCCCTGCAGACAGCCTCCAAATCATTCAGGTCCCGAGGCTGTTGCCTTGCAACCCGAATTTTAAGCTCCCTCTAAAGATTTTCAATTGGATTCAGGTCTGGAGACTGGCTAAGCCACTCCAGACCCTTGATGTACTTCTTCTTCAGCCACTCTTTTGTTGCTTTGGCGGTGTGCTTAGGGTAGTTGTCGTACTGAAACACCCATCCTCGACCCATGTTCAGCTGTCTCACTGAGAGAAGGAGCTGTTGGTCCAGAATTCCACGGTATATGGCCCCGTCCATCCTACCCTCAATGCAATGGAGTTGTGCCGCCCCATTGGCTGAAAAGCACCACTGTGCTTGACGGTGGGGATGGTTTTCTTTGGGTTGTACTCTGTGTTCTTTGCCCTCCAAACACCGCGAGTTGAGTTGAGCCCAAAAAGTTCTATTTTGGTCTCATCTGACCACATCACCTTCTTCCAGGCCTCTTCTGAGTCATCCAGGTGGTCAATGGCGAACTTCAGGCGGGCCTGTACATGTGTCCTCTTGAGCACGGGGACCCTGCGTGTGCTGCAGGATTTCAATCCATGACCGCGTAGTGCAGTGGTTCCCAAACTTTTTCTGCTGGGCCCCCCTTTGGTACATAAAAAAATTTTTGCGCCCCCCCCCCCCAAAAAAATAGGTAATACATACGCACATTTTGTTTTCAGAGACCATTGCAGTTTATTTCACTCATTGTAATTTATATAAACCTCAACCTTTTTGGAAAAAATGTTAGTAAACGGTCATAAACTGTAGATTGTCATAAACTAAAACTAGGCTACTTTTAGAATTGGAAATAGCAAAATAACAAACAACCACGGTGTAATTATTTGAAGTGTAACTGTTTTCAAGCACCTTAACTGTGTAATTATGTTCAGTGTAACAGGTTTATTTTTTTAAATATACAACAACATTGCTATTTATGCATTTTCCGGACACCAACAGAAACTTACTTGCATACAGCCAATCAGCAACCTTGTGCGGACCGCTGAAGGAGTGTCTCGAGACAGTTACATTTTCCTCTCTTCACTGGCCTCGCACTTTTAAGTTAAAATACGTTAACCGAGATCGCGTCAGCTTATTCTAGAAAATATGAATGCTCTGCACAGATGATTTTTGTCCTGCCTAGCTGGGAACATTAAAAATGATTGGCACGTTTGGAAACGGCCACAGTTATTTTCCAATTAAGGACACGAAAATGTAATAATGCAAAATCTCTTTTAAAGTATAAAATCATTAGGCTGTATCACACTCCTCTGCCTGAGTATAGCCGTCTACTTAAAATTATGTTTCTATGATGCAGAAAGACAGCGAAGTGCGAAAAAAAATTGCCGAACCTGCCGATATGTTTGTAACGTTCAGTTGGTGGGCTAGATAAAAATAATCTGTCGGCATTCATATTATCATATTATTCAGAGCATTCATATTATCGAGAATAAGAAGACGCAATCTCGGTTATTTCTGCTTTGTATTCATCGGATTTTGTTCGGTGTCACTTACCATTTTATTATCAATATGCCAGATCAGTGCAGGATAAAAAGCGGCGAGTTGGGTATCGCGAGACTACATTACCGGCTTCAAATATTTGAACAACTACATTCATAAATTATTTATGAAAATGGCAGGCTAGGTGAATGATTTGGCGAACAGTTATGTTGAGAGTAAGGCAGGCATTTACGATGTAATCGCAGAATTCTGGGCAGCGAATGGACTGTATGCAAATGATTTTCTGTTGGTGTCCGGAACTCCCGCACCCCGCGCCCCCCCTGCAATTGCTCTGCGCCCCCCACTTGGGGAACCACTGGCGTAGTGTGTTACCAACTGTTTCTTTTGTAACTGTGGTCCCAGCTGCCTTCAGTTCATTAACCAGTTCCCCCCTTGTGATTCCTCACCGTTCGCATGATCGGGGACATCACACGAGGCGAGACCTTGCATGGAGGCCCAGACCGAGGGAGGTTGGTGGCAGTGTGGTACTTCTTTCATTTCCTGATAACTGCACCGACAGTTGATCTTTTCACTCAAAGTTGCTTTCCGATTCTCTTGTAGCCCATCCCAGCCTTGTGTAGGTCAACAATCTTGTCCCTGATGTCCTTAGACAGCTCTTTGGTCTTGCCCATGGTGGAGATGTTGGAATCTGGTTGTTTGGGAGTGGACAGGTGTCTTTTATGCAGGTAATGAGGTGAGGCAGGTCTATTTGATGTAAATAATTAGTTGGGATTGGGGGTGCGTCTTAAAGAAAGACTAACTGGCTTGTGGGACCCAGAATACTTGCGGTTTGGTAGGGGGTCAAATACTTATTCTTCCTCATCAGATGGTTATCAATTTTTATAAATTCATATGATGTGATTTTCGGGAATTTTCTTTGTGGTTCTGTCTCTCACTGTTAGAATGTATATATGATTAAAATTATAGATCGTTGCATTCATTCTAAGTGGGCAAACCTGCAAAATCAGCGAGGGGTCAAATACTTATTCTCCCCACTGTACATATTTTAATTTGTAACGAGTAGTGAGTAGTGAAGTGGCTAGTGTCAAAGTATCAAAGAAAAGTAAACTTTTTATCTTTTAAATGTAGTAGAGTAAAAGTCCCGGTAAAAAAAAAAAAAAAAAACAGCTCGTCAGCACTTCTGTCTCAGAGTGTGAGTCGTCGGAGTAAGCTCAAGCTCAGTAAGAGGGAAATCTGTAAAACTTTGCAGCATCCTTTCCAGAATAACTTTTATATTCCCAAGCACAGCAAATGGGGAATTTTTGGGCAACTTTAACCCCTTTAGGCAGATGCCAAATCAAGCCCATCCTTTCTAAATGTGCATTAATTTTACTAATTTTGGGACAAGAAGAATTGCTACAAATATAAGGAAACTTTCTGAAAATTCCCCGCTGACTTATTGAAAAACAAACAAGAGCTTAGAGGTAAAACATAATACATTTCCTGAATCATAAACTCATTGACCAGAAGTCAGCTAAATCTGACAGTGTTGCTCAGTGCAAATAACAATCTGTAAAGTGCAATACAAGCTACCTCCTACTTTTCCAAACATCGAAAAATTGAGAGATTTTTCCTTTTGTGTGAATGATAAATTATGCAATTCCACACTACCAACCAGCTCTCTTCATGCATGGTACAAACTTTTGTATCAAATGCAAGTGAATACTATCATTTTTTGATAGTGATTTTTCTGATCCATACCTATTTCCATACCGTACCAATCCAAAATGCTCAGAGAATGAAAAGGAAGTTGCATGTCTATAAAAGCCTTTATACAGTCCTCCAGTATGTAATCTAGTCCCCAGAATTAATAATATTGCAAAATTATACTCACTTATAATGTGTACTGATGTCGTTCTCTGTTGTACATTATGCAATACTCCAAAGTATCATAATTCCATTGCAGTCACATGAAGTTTTCCAAATATTGCCACTTCCACTCAATCCACAAGCAAATCAATGTTTATTTCAGACATAACTTGTGTTTGCGCGGTTTCTCTTGGAATATCCGTGCATCCGGTGGTCGTGTTATATACCAAGGAAAGTGGGCTATTCAGGCAAATTTCGCCTTCATAAAGATGCATCCATTATCCATACTGGTCAACATTCTAGATAGCTTGAAGAAAATTCATGCGGCTGATTAGTTAGTTTTTTATGACGTTTTTCGGGACACTCTGACTCTGGATTTGTAAATGATTGGCTACTATTAATAATGTTAACTTAAGATTGATGCATCGAGTTCATCAATAAAATATGTGATGAATGAGTAAAACTGTTCAAATTATCCCATTGCATTCAGACTCTGCAGATCAAGTTGTGCCCGGTGTCCCTGGCCGCAGCCGAAGACCTGCACCAACCAACCGCAGTCGTCAACAGCTGCAAATGGAGAAAGCCCTTAAGATGGCTGCACGGAAGCATGTGCCCAGCTCTCCTCCCCCAGAGCAATGTCTCGCGAAACCTGCAGAAGACTCACCGAATGAGGTTCCTCCAGCTATGCTTGTGATGGAGTCAAAGGAGGTTACTGAGGAAACCACACAGGATGGTCGAGAATCTTTAATCCTGAAAACAGAGCCAGACACGGACTCAGTCCTGATGCCCAAGGAATTGGAAAAGCAGGAGGTGGAATTGTTAGTAAGTCTATATCACTTGAGAACGAATCATTAAATGTATGCGGACACCATGCCTGTGCCATTTCTATTCATTTGTTGCATTCATTAATTGAATGAGAATCCAATTGCGGTGCTTTAGTGCCAGACTTGTGGCTTGCTAATGAGGAAGCCATGTATGCATGATATAGATTTACATATGAATTAATATTAAAAACCTTTATTCAGACATGTGACTTTCTTAACTTGCCAGGAGAGAGAAGAATCGACTGGAACTCCTTCAACAACAGCAGCGAATGATGGAAGAGAAGAATAAACGTAAAAAAGCTCTTCTGTCGAAGACAATTGCAGAAAAGTAAGTATTATAATCCCATCACTGTTTGGTCTTTCTCTTCCACTTTGCCTCAAATGATTTTGATGGTTGCCTTTTCCATTTTTAGCTTACCGGCCCTATGGGCTGATGAGGTATTGTCATGGTGTGGCGTCCGTTGTCCAGATCATTTTTTATCTTTTTTGGCCTGATGAATTTTCGTTTAAATTTGCAATAACATACTACTTGACCATATCTCCAGTTGTTTTTCTCGGATTTTTGATTGAATCATTTTTCTCCTTTTTATGCGCCCTTGAAATTTTGGCACCAATGTTAAAGGTAGGACTGAGAAATTTTTAAAAATTATTTCTCAAAAACTACGTGATAATTTTTTTTTTCCAAATCAGGTAATCAACTTACCTCGATACAGTTTATGTATAGTGCGAGTGCCATTTTGATTGAATTGACAGAAGTGGGTCTAGTGGGGGTGCTGTACCTTTAGTATTGGGTCTTATGGGGAAAGGCCAAATTGCCTGCGGATAGTAAATGGTTGCAGGTAGAGATTAAGTTTGTATTACTGACATATAGGAAGTAATATATGACCTATATTTTGGATGTGCTAAAGATGACCTCAGATGACCTTGAAAGGTTGAACTTGAGGTCAAGCAAAATATTACAATTTTCAAAGGTTTCTAGGCTTGAAAATATTGAAGATTGGGAACATATGTACATTGAAAACTTACAGGAGGTCATGTATGAACTTTCATTTGGTGGCCTTGAACTTGACCTTCAGTGACCTTTGAAGGTCAAACTTCACATAGTGAAATTTAAATGACTTCTATCACCAAAACTATTACAGATTGTGCTTAGGTTTGTACTGTGGCCATAGAGGAAGTCATGTATGAAGTTTCATATGGTGACCTTGAACTTGACCTTCAGTAACCTTCAACGGCCAAGCTATACAGTGAAATTTCAAAGACTTATATCAGCAAAATCATTTCAGATTGGGTGTAGGTTTGTATTGGAGACGTATAGGAAGTCATGTATGAACTTTAATTTTGTGACCTTCATATTGACCTACGAGGGAATGGAGAAAATTCAATGACCTCTGTCACTGAAACGGTCACAGATGGAGCCTGGGTTTGTGTTACTGTTATAGGAAGTCGCATATAAACTTTCATTTGGTGACATTCAGCTTGACGGTAGATGATATTTGAAGGTCAAACTTGACATAATACAATTACAATGACTTGTATCACTAAAACGGTCACAGATGGAACCTAGGCTTGTGTAATTGACATCTAGGAAGTCACATGAACTTTCATTTGGTGACATTCAACTTGACTGTCAGTGACCTTTGAGAGTCAAACTCGGCAGTGAAATTACCCGGACTTTTATCACCAAAATGGTCACAGATGGAGCCAAGGTTTGGATAGAGATATTTAGAAAGTCGTATATGAAATCCATTTGCTGACCAGAACTTGACATTCTGTGACCTTTAAAGTTCACAATTGACATTGAATACATACTGACATATTGTAATGACTTGTATCACCAAATCTGCTTCAGAGCTTAGGATTGTATTACAGAAGATCTTATAAATGTCAGTGAACTTTTATTTAGTGACCTTGACATTGATTTTTATTGATTAAAATCTCAAATTTCACATGAAATTTTCATAACTTGTATCATCGCTGTAAGACTGCTTGCCGGTTAGCTACAGGACCCTCGGTCCTATTTTTTATTTTTTAATTTACTGTGTCAATCAGGTCCAGAAAAACACAGGCAGAGGCTGTGAAACTTAAGAAGATCCAAAAGGAGTTACAGGCACTGGATGACATGGTGTCCAATGAAATTGGGATACTGCGAGAACGAATAGATCAGGCTAGCTGGGACTACTCTTCTGCAAGGTAGGCCTCAGGGATTGATTCTCACCTATATTTCCATATCTGTCATTTTAAATAGGTCTTGAAACATTCCCTGGTTGCTCTGTTAGAAGAATTATAAGCCAAGTTTGAATGCTTGTTATGCTATACCAATTGCTTTCCGTTACATGAGCCTTATTCAGACTACTTTCTACTGAGGGATCTGGCCAAACACTTATATTACATTTCACTTATATTGGTAACACTGAATGCATACTGTGCCACTGTGATGCCCATATCCATTACCCTGTTGCAACAAATCAGGCAAAATCAGAAAAAATGCACTTTTGAAAGAATAACCTGAAATAAAACTCTTCCAATCTTGCAAGATGCATAATGGCTGCTGTGTAACTATGCTGTGCAACTTGCATTTAATCTGAGTCATTATGAATATTCATAAACTTTGGAAAAAATCATGTTAATAAAAGACTTCAAGTCTCCACAAAGTCAGAATCGTAATTAATGAATTTCAGACCACACCTAAAATAGTGGTTAATGATATTTATTGAATCGAATAAGCATGGGAAATGTACTGATTAAAGATGGAATAGAGTCGAGTAGGAGACCAGTGCAGGATAACAGGAGGCCCCTGGCGAGGAGACTCTGGGTGGGGGGTCGTGTGTCTTCTCAGAGTCATAAAGGCTCTTCAAGTCCCTCAGGGTTCCTACTAGGGGTGTCAACATCTACACATGTAAATGGTTACACGGATAACAAATCATAACCGTTTAGAAAAATCAATAACCGTGTACACGTCATTTTTTCCTCCTCGTTCATTTCTCACCAATACATATAATCGCCAATTTTTAGGGGTGATAGTGTTGCCTGAAAGCTTCAGATAATAACATTAACCAACAATACACTTAAATGTTCCCACTAGTGCAGTTATCCGCATACAGATGCATGGGGCGCAATGTTACCTTGATATAAAAACAAAAAAAAAAACCCCCGCAGCCACATCCAGTGTTGCGCCACATGAAGAATAGGCTGCGGAGGACTTGAGAAGAGCGCGGCGCTCATCATCTTCTCCATGTGCAAATGTCGTGCAGCTGAAAACAAAAACTGTCAATGGCTTGTTATTTTAGCCTATATTGTTGGGTGTTGTTGTACATTATATTGTTGTTGGTGTTCTGTCGGCTTTTCACGACCTGATCGCGCATCCTCGTATCTAAAGAGGAGCAAGAAAACACATTTTTTCGCCAATTTTAGTGAGTAATTGTGAGAGTCCCCCTCTACTTTTTTAACTTTGTGGATATAAAGGTGAAGTTTTTTCCTCTCACTTCAGCTTACTTTGGCTTCTTTTTGAGTTGCTTTCTCTCGCCAATTCCAGATTACTTTTACTATGAGACGCATATTAAAATTCAGGCGCAGCTCCCGTTGCGAGAGAGGGATGCAGTTTGCACTTTAAGTTTAAAAAAAAAAATGTACAAAAGTGAGCAATAGTTAAAACAGCGATTTTTAAAAAAAAAAAAAAAAAAAAAAAAAAGGTTAAACCTTTTTCAGCTTTCTCTTGTATGTTTTCTTATCTGTCAAAATGATAGAGGATTTTATTTTCAACTCATTTTAGTTTCTGTGGTTATACAGCGCAACTGCGATAGAAAAAGCTCATAAATCTCCGAACGTGTAACCGGGTACGCGTCGGTTAGTAGTCCTGTGTACACATGTTGAAAAAATTGTAAACGTTGACACCCCTAGTTCCTACAGTGTGATTCGGTGAGAGAAGAATAGAAGGGAATGGGAGGGAGGGATGTCGAACAAGACAGACGAGGATTTCAGGAAGAAGGTGGTATAAATAGGCTGGCTGGTGAGGACGGGGATTAACGGAGTGACGTATTTAGGCGTGGTCTGGTTCACTAACCTGTGTTTAGAACACCATTTGTATCACATATATTTACAGTATGTGATCCAACAGAATCTGGCCCAACAATAACAAAAAAGTGGTTTTGTGTATAAATGGCATTTTAGAGTTTTCCTTAAACTCCAGGTCCTAACAAAGTGGGCTCGGCTTCGTCTTTCAGGAGTAACCATTGAGAACATCTAGCATTGAACAGTGTCCAGTTCACGAAGCAGTCCTCATTAAAATGATGGTATCTCAAACCTGCCATTGCCTCTTCGCTTCCTCTTCCGAAGTCCGAATAAATTGGTGACTACATTGGCTGTACCCAATTGGATGTTTGTCGGTGGAATCAGATTTGAATGTTCAATTTAAAGATTCCACTGTTCATTCCTTTTTATATATATATTTTTTTGATTCAGTGGCGCACTGTCAGCCAAAGAGTCAATCACAGTGGACAGTGAAGATTTTAGCACCGTCTGGTTCAGTTGTGGTTTAGCGCAGGGGTAACAAGCCTGGGCAGTACCCTCAAAGGTACTGCTGTTGTACTGTAGAAGTGGGTCTTTATTTGTTTTGGATCATAAAAGTACCTTTTAGACCCTAAAAAGGTTCACACAGGTACCTTGAGGTGCTATAATTAGGCCAAAAGGGTACATAAGTGCTGAATGTACCTTGGGGAACTGAAATGGACTCCTGCTGTACCCCTATTTCTGAGAGTGTACTGACAGTCAAGACCAGAGTGGAAAACGTGGGAGCAGCCAGTGAGATTGCAGACACGCTATTCAGTGTCACACTGCCCTCCATTTCTGTAAACCCTCTCTATGAACAGTTAGTTTTTTGGTTTGTGGTCATTTTGAGATTCTGTTAACAGCCTTCCACGACACATTGCTCAGTGTACAATGACATGGCTTAAAAAACGAAGTTTCATTGATTCGACTGATAAAATGCGAGTGTTTAAGGTTTTTCTTCCTTGGCTATAAACCTAGGAGGGCTGATGAGTCATGGTGGACGGTGCCTGCTCAGGGGTGCTGTGAGTTGACCAATCAGAGCAGACTAGGCTTCTCGGATGGGGCAGCCTCCCCAGCTTCCTGTTTTTAGGGGAAAAACGTCAATGTGCTGAATCTATTGGCACCCCGCTAGTCATTTTATGGGGAATATTGTTTGCTCATTGGCCTCAGGTCTGTCGATGCAGATGTCTTGATTGGTACTATATTAGAAAAATCTGAATCGGATATGTTGAGGAGGTACCATGTTATCACAAAAGGAGTAAACTGGCCTCTGTAGCTGAAGATAATCCCCAACGAAGGCTTGATTTCCATTGCAGGACCAGGTACAATAAAGCGGAGGCAGAGTTTGTGAAGGCAAAGCTAGACCTGCACAGGAAGGAGGAGCTGAAGGAGCAGCTGATGGAGCACCTGTGCGCCATCATCCAGCAGAATGAGCTGCGCAAGGCGAAAAAGCTGGAGGAGCTGATGCTGCAGCTGGAGCTACAGCCTGACGAGGAGAGCCTGGAGCTGGAAATCCAGGTAGAGTGCATGCTGAAGGAGCAGGAGGAGTCTCAAAGGTCAGAACTTGCCCAGGCAGCCCTTGAGGAAGGAAAGGGGGCAGGGGTTGATGCCACCGAAGGCAGCCAGCATATCATCGAACAGAAAACGGAGGAGAGTCCGGTCATGGAGAGCGAGCCTGAAAAAAAAGACTTGCAGCCTGAGCCAACAGCTACTCCCGTGCCCACAGAAGCTGCGCCCAATGAAGCCCCTGTCCCTACTGCATGAGACATCCAACAAGCTGTTAGCTTGATGTTTAAAGGCCTTGGGATTTGTTTATAGGTAACCGCGCTGTCGCTCTTTGTCAGAACTGTGCCTAAACATTTTTGATTATTCTAAATTTTAAGAATTCATGTTTAAAGGACTGTTTCAATGCCAGTAGAAAGGGGGAGTTGTTGTACAGTGTTCAAACCAATGTGGCATGTGCATTGCTTGGTTTACTGCGATAAATGTAACACTATCATCCACCTTTTCCCGCATAGTCATCAAGCCACAATTGGCCCATTTGTCTGACCATTAATTTTATCCAGGTCACATCAGAGGATCTGAAGAGTCTGTTTTGATTTGATTCATAGCATAAGGTCCATACAATACATTTTTATATTGCAGAATTGCTTATAGTTAATTTTGTGGAAAGAATCAACTACAGTCCACTACATTTGTTGTTACTTTAATTATTATGTGTATCCCCTATTGTGCATACAATCTGAACCACTCATGAGAATTCACAAACTGAAGAGCTGTCCTGGTACGTTTTCACTCATCTTTGTTTTTTATACTGTACATGTGTTGCTGCAAACCAGATGATGTTCTAAAAGATGAGAATATGCTCTAGAATTTTGTATTCTTGACAAATCATGTACACTTCAAGGAGCTGTGTCACGGTTACTGCACATTTTCAGAAGTTACATCCCAAGAAAGCAATTCTGCTTGACTGCAAGTCATAATCTGATTCCATCTTTCCAATCCGTCTTTGTTTTTGCATTCTTTCTATACATGTTAGTCACTCAGGCATCATGCTTACTATATTAAGGAGTATTCTATGGAAATTCAAGGATTCAAAACGCCAATTTAGCCATTTAGCCAAAGGCTATGAAGAAGGTAAGCTTGTTATCTAACTTCCAATCAACGTCATAGAGGAAGAATATCTCTTTATGGATATCTGCATAGCTAGTTCAGTAGCTATGATTTTTTTTTAATGAGTAAGAAAACATTTAGTAAGCTGGCTCACTAACTTCGCTAACAATGCTGCACGTGAAATAAAAGATTTGTGTGGATATTTGTATAGCTAGCTACATAGCATAGCTGCTGTAGCCATGTAGGGAATGTTTGCTCGGCTAATTGTCTGATGATGCTATCCATATAAAGTAGTTAAGTTGCTAGCTACTTAGCTAACCAAATTTGTGCATGAAATGAAAGGTTTTGGAGATCTGCATTGGTCTGCTGCTTAAACAATATTTGGAAGCAGCTTCCAAATTATTCGCCACATAACTGCATGCTTCCGGTTCGGTAGACCTGCCAGTCATTATAGGAATGAAAACTCCCATTAGCAGCTAGTGGCTATAAGCATCAAGTTTTCAAAATTTTGAGCATGCGCAATAATCGGGACACACTTCCTTTAACTTTTCTAAGCAAGTGAATTGTATTTGTAAGCTACATTACGTGCACGTGGGGACTTTCATTGAAGCAGTATGAAGACGTGATGAGTATGATGTACTTGAAGTTAACAGCTGAATGTGTTTTGTTAACCTCTTATGACCTAATTTCCAAAAAAATGGTGTAGAAAATTATTTTCAATCATATTCGACCCACATCAAGTTGAAAACGGTAAAAGACTGAGTATTTCCTTTTTACCGACCCAACTTTCTTGGTTTTATTATCATCCTCCCAGCATGTAATATGGGAGGATATAGCTTTACGCTGTGTTTGACTATAAACGTTTTTTTCCAGAGCATAACATAATACCTGTTTGACCTTTTTTTTTTCATAAATCTTGGCATACGCATCAACCAAACATTGGAGAAGTGCCTTTAGCTATTTTTGATTTTCTGACAATTTTATTAGTCCCTGCCATGAAGTGAAGCAGGGGACATTACAATGGAACTTGACTGTCTATCCGGATAAGTGGGGACAAATTTTTTTGAGAAACTACTTTACCCACACTGTAAACCCTGACAGTGTACTTTTGTGGAAACTGATTAACTCAAAAAAAATTGTGTAGGCCAACTTAATTGCATTGTGTGAAAGGAACTTAAAGAAAATAAGATTTTTTTTTAACGTGTTTTTAAGTCTTGTGATCACAAGAACATCAAGTTGACATACAGTTTTATTTTATTTTTATTTTTTTTGAGGTAATCAGTTTCCTCAAAACTTTGATTTCACCATACTTGTCAGGGTTTTACAGTGTAGATAAATGTAATTTTGTATGCGTATGCTATTAGTCATTACCTTGACTGGGTTTGAAAACAGCAGTCCATGGTGGCAGGGGTATTGATGACTTCCAATGTCTTCTTGTTTTTTTCTGCTTTTCTGGAATTTTTTAAAGTTATCTTTTTCTGTTTTTTTAGAAACATTAATTTGAGGGTGTACAGTTTGTTTGGAGTATAACTGTTTCTTATATCTTATGCAAACCCTGCTGACACATTAAGCACATGGTGAAGGTGGTGCATTTTACTGTATCATTTGGAAAATTTTTACATTATTAATTTCTTTGTTTCTATGGAAGTATCAAGTAAAATGGTAGTTTATTGTTTGTCCTGAGCATGGTTACAGAATCATATGTTGGCTGCACTCCCACGACAAAGTAAGCGGGGTTATATAGAACTCCCTTTGTCCATCTTTCCTTCCAGCTGAAATTTTGTCCAGGCTATTTTGTGTCCATCTTTTGACCAAGTGCCATAAAACTTTTTATGCTTGTGTATCAGATTTAGGTTTTGGCGTATTACTTCTTTCAGTATTCTGAATTTTAGAATTCATCATTGACATCTGTATACATCTTAAAAACTGCCAGGCCAATGAAGTCGAAACTTTACAGACATCTTACAACTAATGTGGGCACCATAGTTTACGTATACAGTTGCGATCCATTTTCAAATATGGCTGCCACCTTTAAAATGCCTTTTTGACCCAAATTTTAACCATTGCTACAGTGATTGAACTGAAAATTGGTATGTAGGTACAACAGCATGACTCAATTCCAGGTTTTTCGCTACAGTAAATTTCAACCCTGATTTCACCTATGACATTCAACCATACCCCTAAATTTCATAAATGGCTTCAAAAAATCTTTGAAACTACCAGACCAATGAAGCCGAAACTTAGCAGATATTCTCCAACCAATGAGGACACTGAAGTTTATATACACCATGACGTCCATTTTCAAATATGCCAGCCATTTAGCCATTTTGAATATGTGTTTTTGTCCCATGATTTGTCTATAACTTCTGCAGTGATTGAACTTTAGTTTGGTAAGTAGGTATGAAATAACATGACTCAAAGGCTATATTCTGGGTTTTTCTGTACAATGCATTTTGACTTTGATTTGGCCTGACATCAGACCACAATCCTCAATTTTATAAATGCCTTTTAAAATCTACTCTGAAACTTGTGCAGGGAAGCTTACACTGTGTAGACATCTTCCTACCTATGTGGACATAATTGGGGAAATTGTCAAAATTTGTCTACAGACAGCCCATCATTATTTTGATATGTTTCTGATTCAAAATTCAAAAGTCTTAAACTCCATGCTTAAAATGGTTCTGTTATTGTCTCCTGCAGTTGATGATATAAAAATTATTACATCACAGCATATATGCATACATTAAAAGTTGTTTTCAGAATGTCATACAGGTCATGCAAAGTCCTGAAAACCTAAAAGCAGTTGAATGTGCTGGTGAGCTTCAGTGCCGTCACACTATTGTTATTGTTTCCATGGAAATGAGATCAGACTGAAATTTTATGGCAGTGTTCCAATCCGGGTCATATCTTCCAGACCATAATATTCCATGTTTACTTATTTTGATTTCCAACTTTATGTTCCAAGTCATTATGGTTTGTCTTTTATTGGTGTGAATTAGCTAACCTGTTCAGTTTTTAAAGACGTGTCACAGATAAGTTTTGTTTTTAGTCCCAACGTTTTGGAAAATAGATTTCTCAGTATTATAAAATTGTCTGTAGACCAAAATTGCAGGAATGATGAACTTGTCTCTTTTTTTTTGGCAAAATGGCCTTTGAGGCAAGCATGACATTCTCTGTTTATGAATGTTTGATATTAGAGTGAATAGAAAAGCATCTTGCCATGCCAGGGAATTTTAAAGACAGTGAAACATTGTCTTATGTTATTTATGTTTGGTTTGGGAAAAGCTAGAGGGGCATTCAGTAAATCCCTTTCTCTTTTTCTTTTTTTTTTCTTTTTCCCCTTTCTTTACAGCACTGTGTGATTGATTAGAAAAAGTTTTCATGTTAAAAGCTTAATATCCAGCCTCTGCAGTAAGCCTGTACCGTACTACTGGGTGCTATTGGTGAGAGGTGAAATGTAGGGGTATACATGCGTGTTCAATAATTGCAAATTTGTGTGTGTGTAGATGCATGCAAGGAACTGCCTATAGAATTCTTGAGTGAGGGACACAAAGTTAATCAAAGGATACTAAGTAAAATATGCTCCTAAAATAACACTGAGCTTCCATTTGTTTTTAAGGCTTTACTGGCCTCTGCAGACCTCTGAAAAGTGTATTTTGTTTACTGCTCTTGGTCTAATCTGTGCACAAGACCTTCTTCCTGAATTCTGCAAGGTATTTTACATACTTCATATCAAGCTGTATTGTGATCAGGTCATCCTGTTTTGCTACATTTACAGCTTCAGTGATGTGCATCTTGAAGTGTAGCCTCTGAATTTCTACACCGTTTTCTTCAGACAACAGTAACTGAAACATCATTGCATGTGTAATGAGGAGTATTTCTAGCCAGTACAATGAATGTTTCGAGGGTTTCCTTCATTATGATGAGAATTATTTCTCATCAAATGTCGATGTCTTTCTACCAAACCCTTCACAGTCATTAAAAACTCCCCAATGCCATTTTGACTTCCATAGTTAATGCCCTTTGTCAAATGTAACAGACTCCAAAGATATTTAAAAGCAAAGAATCAGGACTGCATACTTAATCTAACTTTTACCTGCACCAAACATTGGGATCCCCTTACATAGAGGGACTGCGTATAAAAGTGCTGCCGTATGTACATGGTGATACCTCTGTGTATGAAAAGTAATTTTTGTTAAAATGAGAAACTTGCACTTTAAGCACATGGGGGTGGTACAAATCTGAAAATGCGTCACATAGAACAGAATCTTTTTGTCCTAGATATTTAAGTAGCTCACTGAAGACAAATGTGGTTGATATTCTTGTAATGTCTGCTTATTGTTCTGGGAATTGGAGTTAAATTGAGATTTAATTAATATGAATAATTTGTTACTCATCTTGTAGATTGGTCATGCAGGTGTTTTTTTTTTTTTTTTGCATTTGAACTTCTATGGTGAAATTGGGGTAATGGGTTATTCCAATATGTTATTGCATTGTGATTATCTGAATAAAATATTAATCAACTGATCAAATTTTTTTCATTATTTTCTTTTATTTTCTTCAAATTTAGAACCAAAGCCAACATTCCTTCTCTAGGCCTGTCACTCCACCGCATACTTAATTCATAATCAATATATAGAATATATGCTGGCCTATTACATTTCCTTATCTGTTACATGTTGTAAGCGTAAGTATAGTGCAAAGAAATTATGCCTACATTTTACGTATTAGCTCAGATGATATGGGTATTCCTTCTCATATATTCCCTAAGGGAAATTATATCTTGAGAGAGACTGGATTCATTGAAAATTTTTGTGGGTTCTCTTCTAGGAAAATCTAGTCGGAAATGCTTGTTAAAATATGATGCAGAGGTTTGTTTCGGAATTGATGCACTGCGGGCATCGTTATGTCAAACATCATTTGTCAATACATCAATGAAGCCTGTTGTTTCTTACTAGCTACTGACTTGTCATGCGAGTTGGCCTATAATCATCGCGCTCCAAGGCAATACCTGTGAGTCATCAGTGAAATAAAATGTTTAGACAATCCGTTTGCTTTACTGACTAATTTCTTACGGTTAAATCATACAATGGTAGCATTCAGTAAAATATTAAGATCTTTACAGATGGAAGATTTAACTTCAGATGTATAGATAAGGTCTTCTCCTCCCAACTTTTCCTACCCGGACGGGTTGGCAGAGAGCAGCCTACAGGGGTGGGAAGCGAAACGCAGGTGAAATCTTGATGTCATCATCGCATCGCTCAACTGAAATCCTGATTTGATGGCTGGGTCGTGCATTTGGCCTGCTTAGCATTTTTTTTTTCCTCTTGACGAGCTGTATTTGCCTTCGACATTAATTATTGAAATAGCGTAGCCAAAATCTAACAAAAATTTAGGCCTTAACACGCATTTTCATTTTAATAAGGATATGTAAACCTGCCAAAATGTTTCACAGTTAAACCTATCCTGAGGGATAGTTTCAAAGTGGCCTGAGAATTTTAAAATCTGCTCAAGTTCAACCAAGCTTAATGTCGTTTTTGCAAAGCACTGCATGGTGTCATCGAGGACATGTAAAGGTGGGTGACAAAGGAAAAACAAAAATGAGCTTATGGAACCTCAAGCACAGCTTGATCAGTGTCGCCAAAACCCTAGTAACCCTGTGCTATTGTCAAAATTGGAAGTTGAAAGTGAGCAATATATGTATATCATGGATTGTACGGCATAATGAAAATATTGTATTATCTTGAAAATAGGAACCGATTGGAAAAAATACAGCCAATTCTGTCTTTTTTACGCAAACTACTATGATACTAGTAAACTTTCCCCATCTCAAATATCTTGATGCCATCACCGAAAAATGATTTCTTGACAATTTTTCGTCATACAATAGTCATATGACATTATATCGGACAAGTAATTGTAGATGCATAAAGTGCTCGTGAAACCCTTTCTTATCCTCTGGTACTCAATGAAAATCATGTTCGGTAGGCAATTTAGAGTCTCCAATTAGCCTCACATGCATGTGTTTGGACTGTGGGGGTGTAAGGCCACGCCTCCAGCCTTCAAACTCACTGGTCTATTATGACCTGGGCTGCGTCTGAATAGTCTATTTTGCTTAGGAAAGTTCCTAACTCCTTGAAAACCATTCGGAAGTACAGTATTTACGTGGAAGCCATGATAAGTGTGTCTGAATTCTTTTAAATGTAAAGGAAAGGTGCTACAATGCCTCCTACAAAAGTAATTTATCACCTTAAGCATAGGGTACACTGAACCATCCTTTTCAAAAAGAAAGGAGGAAATGCTATCTTGCAATTCCGCGATGACTGTCCATCCGGCCAATCACAAAAACAAACAAACATAACGGGCAGGAGGCAGGTGATCACTGTGCTTTGTGTAAGGGCATTCAGATACTCTAATTAGCGCGGTTCTCTTCCTAAGCTGTAAAAGAGTCCCCTTTATACCTTTCCATTACCTCATGGCATTTTACAGAGAGGTTAAAGAAAAATGGTTAGGAATTAGATGATAGACCGTAATTTTTTAACTATTCGGACACAGCCCTGGACTGCATTCTCAGCCTCGCAATCATTGCGTCCAGCTAATGTTCATTTCCACTGTTTGGGAGTGTTGTACTATATTAGACCAAACTTAGCACTAAGGGCCTGATTTACTAAGACCGTCAGCACAAGCAAAATCTTTTTGCCCAAGCAAAACTAATAACATTGCCACTGATTGGTGCAAGGCAAGTACCCTGGCCAATCATGGGAAATGTTATTGGTTTTGCTTGTGCAAAAAGATTTTGCATGTGCTAAAGGTCTTAGTAAATCAGGCCCCAAGTCTTTGTGAAGTCTCACAAGCCACATGCCTGTGTTTAACCTCTAGTCTTGTATAGATTTATCTCCTGCATATTCACGTGTATATATTTTACCTCTTCTACTTGGTGCTGTTTATTGTTAATGTCAGCACATTATTATAAGGCACCTCATTTCCTATTTCTTTTCTATTTTTAGTGATATATTGTTACTGAAATTCAAGCCCAGTGTTTCTATTTCTAATTCTATTATTCGGGAAGCTAGATTCCTTTATTGTTTTGTATTGCAACATGCGTGCCTTTCTGCTGTGCCAAAGGCATATTAAATACAACCAAGTCCATCCTTGCACCTGAGTCGAGTCCTCAACTTCCTGTTTTCCATGCCGATCACCAGAGTGCGAAGCACAACCCTTACAGGGAGGAAACTGGCATACCCAGAGGAAACCCAGGTGAACGCAAGGAGAACATGCAAGCTCTGCACCACAAAGCCCCAGGCTGGATCCTAACCCACAAAATTCTTCCTGCGAGGCGGCAGTGCTACCCCACTGCATTGCCAAACACGAACATGGAAAAAAATCAATTCAGTAGAAATCAATAGTCGAATATATATCTTACAATTAATAAGATTGTTAGTCATAATCCGGATCAGAAACAGTAGCACATAAGCCTGAATAATAATGAATTTAAAGGAACAAAGTGGTCAAGCTGGTGCTTTGACTGAACTGATCCAAGACTGCACAGTAATCAAATGCAGTGAAACAGCAATGATTCTTGGGAGAGGAAGACGGCAGGACTACAGTCTTTGGCTATAAGCAATGCGGGGATATTTTGAATGGTTTAGTAGGGTGCAGGTGTGGAAGTGTCTTCAGCTTATGGTTAATAAATCTCCACGTATTTCAGTTTCAAACATTTATTTGCTTTTTTGATGACAACATCAAGAATTGTTACTTCATTGTAGCGGAGGAGCTTCCATGCCTCTGGGGTCTTAGGAACCATGCTGCCTGGAACACTAGCACCTGGTGAGTTTCCCATGGCAAACTGATCACATCCCAATGGAATGGCACATGAAAAATGAGAGAACCTTTTCGAGATTATGGATACCGAGGTGCCCTTCTGGAGCCAGGCGCAAAGGAGAGCTTTTAGGCGAAAGCCTGATGGCCAGGTTTTCCCTGGGACCTCGCTGAGCTTAGACTGAAAAGTCTACATGGAGCTGCCTCCTCTCGGGCCCACCTCTCTCAAGGGGAGGAAAAGGGGTCAAGTGCATTGTTGACCATTTAGCAAAGAAGGTTGGAGACCCTAGTGCTCTGGGCCCTAGATATGGAAACTGACTCTTGGGACATGGACTGGAACCGGAGCTCATGCGGGAGGTTGACTAGTACAAGCCAGTATAGTCAAACTAAACTCTATGAACAGCTCTGGCACTAAAACTAAAGTCCTTTATCAGGGTTGGAATCTCTCTCTCAAAAGTTGCCCCAAGGTGAGAGGCAGTGGGCAGGTTTGGGAATAATTGCATCTCCTTACCTGTGTGCTGCTGTGTTGGAGTTCGCACTGGTGAACAAGAGGGTTTCCACAATGTGCTTGTGGGATGTGGAGGGGAATGCTCTCACTGTTTTTTATGCTTATGCACCTAACAAGAGTTCGGAGTATCCAGCCTCCTTTGAGTCCATGGGTGGGGTCCTGGAAGAGGCTTCAACTGGGGATTATACAGTTTTACTGAAGAGTTCAATGCTAATCTAGGTCATGACAAGATGCTTGGAAGGGAGTGATTGGGAGAAATGGCCTCTTTTATCTGACCCCGAATGATGTTTCGTCACTGGCTTTCTGCGTTAGTCATGGATTAGCTATAACAAACACCATGTTTGAGCATAAGGGTGCCTCTAAGTGTACCTGGTACACCTAGCCGAAGGTCAGGAATCAATTTTATATTCACGCCATCAGATCTGCGACTGCAGGTTTTGGACACTCAGGTGAAGAGAGGGACAGAGCTATCAGCTGATTACCACCTGGTGTTGACCTAGATAAAATGGTAGGGTAGACTGTTGCACAGACCTGGTAAAGCTAAATGTGTTGTGAGGTTTGACTGGAAACATTTGATGAAGACCCTGTCCCGACAGTCGTCCACTCACCTCCAGAACAGCTTTTCCCAAATTTCAGGGGAGGCTGGGGACATAGAGTCCAAGTGGACCTTGTTCTAAGGCTGCATTTTGGAGGTAGCTGCCTGTGTTATAGCTTGAATGGCATCAGTGCTAGTCTTAGCGGAAACCCAAGAACCCACTGGTGTACACCAGCAGTGAGGGAGCCTGCCATGGTGAAGAAGGTGGCCTTTTGAGCTTGGTTACCCTAGGGGAGTCTTGACTCAGCAGAAAGGTATTAGCAGGCTAAAAGAACTGTTGCTACAGTGGTCACAAAAGCAAAAACTCCGGTTTAGGATGAGTTTGAGGAGGCCATGGAGAAGGACTTTTGCGCAGCTTCAAAGAGGTTCAGGCAAACTGTCAGGCAACTCAGGAAGGGGAGGCAGGGCTTCGCCCAGGCTTTTTACAGCAGGAGAATGGAATTGCTGACCTCGACTGGGTATATAACTGGCAGAGGAAAGAGCAATTTGAGGATCTTCAGAATCCAGCAGTCATTGAGGAGGCAGGGATGGAGGACTTGGATGAGTCTTTACCCATCTCCCCGGTGGAAATCACTGAAGTAGTCAAAGCCTCACATTGGCAAGTCACAGGGGTTGGACACGATTTGGACTGAGATGGTGTAGGCCATGGATGTTGTTAGGCTGTCGTGGCTGACATGCTAGTTTAACGTTGCTTGGATATTGGGTACAAGTGCCCTTGGACTGGCAGATAGGGGTGGTGGTTCCCGTTTTTACAAAAAGGTACCAGAGAGTGTGCTCCAACTACAGCAGGATCACAGTGCTCAGCCTCCCAGGGAATGCTTATGCCACGGTACTGGAAAGGAGACTTCACCTAATTGTCGAACCTTAGGTCCAGGAGGAGACCTTTTCTGGCTGTGGAACAGTGGACCAACTTTTTACACTCACATGGATACTAGAGGGGTCATGGGAGTTTGCCCATCCAGTCCATGCGTTTTTGGACTTGTACAGGGCCTATGATCGCATCCGATGAGGTATGCTATGGAGGGTGCCGCGTAGTTTAGGGTTCCGAGTTTGTTAGTTTAAGCCATCCAATCCCTGTACAACAAAGACAAGGCTGTGTCCGCATTCATGGTACCAAGTTGGATGATTTCTGGTAGGTGTTGGACTCCACCAAGGATGTGCCTTGTCACCTATTTTGTGCCTGATTTTCATGGACAAGATATCACGGCAAGACCATGGCTTAGAGGGCACCCAGTTTGGTGGCCTCAGGGTTGCATTTCTGCTGCTTGCAGATGATGTGGTCCTATTAGCTTCATCAGGTTGCGACCACCAACTTGCACTGGGATGGTTTGTAGCCAAACATGAACGAGCCGAAATGAGAATCAGTACGTACAATTCTGAGGCTATGCTTCGCTGCCAGAAAAGATGGATTTTCCTCTTCGAGAGGGGGCTGAGTTGTTGCCCCATGTTTAAGGATCTCTGAGTCTTGTTCACAAGTGAGGGTAAGATGGAGCAGGAGATTGACAATCATATCGATGATGCGGGTCTAGTACTAGTCCGTCATGGTGAAGAAGGAGCTGAGCCTAAGAGTGAAGCTCTCATTTTACCTGTCAGTCTATGTTCCAGCCCTCACCTATGGTCAGGAGCTCTGGGTAGTGATCAAAAGAACTAGATCACAAATACATGCAGGGAAATAAGATTTCTCCTCAGGGTGCCTGGACTCATCCTTAGAGTAGAGCCAATGCTCTTCCGCTTTCAGAGGAGTTAGTTGAGGTGGTTTAGCCATCTGGTTCAGATGCCTCCCAGACGCCTCCCTGTAGAGGTTTTCCCGGCATTTCCAATTGAATGGAGGCCCCAAGGCAGACCCCTAACACACTGGAGGGATTATATCTCCCGGCTTGCCTGGGAACAGATTAGGATCCCCCAGGATAAGTCGGAGGAAGCAGCTGGGGACAGGGATACCTAGGTTACTTAGCTGAATCTGATAGCCCTGTGTCCTGGTCTGGGTAAGTGGCTGAAAATGAATGAAAAAATACAAATGCACACAGGTGAAGAGCAAAGTAGCCTTACACCAAAGCAGTCTCTGCAAGACTAACAGCAAGTTGAACATAAGCATTTTGTCCCTCCTCATAGACGTAAACCCAGTTCATGCATTCGCTCAGCCAGAAAAAGTAAAAATATATAGTGTGTTAGGTAGGACCAGAGTTAAGGCTGGCCAACCATAAAATTCAAGAAATCAACATGCGCCAAGAGGAAGCAGAAATGTTTCACAAGTGAAAATGATGGAATTATTTTTAATTCTTAGTTGTGTTCGGACTAGTGTTGATGTGATTTTCAGTTCATGAGAAAAATAAATAAATAAAGCTGCCAAAACTATACTGTTGCCCATAAAGTTGGAATAATTTTGTATTCAGCTACTTTATCAAGTATAAATCTCACTGTCACAATCATTTCATGAGAAGAGGTTAAAAAATTTTATTCCAACTTTATGAACAACAGCGTATATTAGCTGTGCACTTCCGTTTTTTTTTCCGCACTTTTTTAGGATTATCTTATTCAAAATTAAACGTTACAAGTCCAGCATTGATGTTAGTGACCCAACCTGTGTCAAAAATGTAAGCTAATGTCAGCCAACATTCTCTAATAGCCTAGGTTAGCCAACTCATTTTTGGCTGTTAAATATCTAATGCAAGCAGAATATTAACACATAACACAAATATAAGATGGACATCTCATACACAGAGACAACAACATCTACTTGTAAGCCTACTTGCCTTTCTCAATAACATCATGCAACATAGAGCTCAGTATACTTCATCCATACATGCTAACAACACTTCTACACAGGGCAGCCACACCGCCTTAGGAGACAGAAAGAGTATACCATTTCTTAAAATTGGCGTAGCTTGTAGTAGGTTGTGTACTCATCTGAACTCTCAGTACCGTTGGAGTGTTTCTGACACAACAAGAGGATTGTTTCCTTAGTTAAGCCTACGAAAAGTAACAGCGGGGGTTCACTTAAAAAAAAATTTTTTTTAAATGGTTTGAAAAACTTTGACTTATTTTAATGTTAGGGAAAGATGTTCATGGCTTTATAAAAAGACCACCCAGCCTTTAAAAAGACAGTCATGTTTTGCACTTTGAAATTTTACACTTGTAGTGGCGGGAACTGAACACTGGGCTCTTTAGGGAAACCTTGTTTTGACACACATTCACTTAACCAACCTCCCTGGCCGCTTGAGGGCATTTGTCAGTTAAACGTAAACACAGGTTGTTTTTTCCGCTTGCATTTATGACCTATGTAGTTGTTTTGCTTGGGAGGACTGTCTCTACTAGTGACAGGATATCTAATGGAGAGATGTGTGAGGTTGCGTTCAGGAACCAATTGCGAGAATCCAGGAGTGCAAGGAAAGTGATTTTATTAAGCGAGGGGGAAAACCTGCGCAGGGCCGAAGGCAACTGTACAGAGTCCACAATCCAATCCAAGTCAAAAAACCAGGGCAGCAAACACAGTAATCGTAGTCGGGCAGAAAAAGGGTTTGAAAACAGATGTAGATAGAAATACCAAAACAGAGCCAAAAATCATAAATCGGATGGTCCAGTCAGAAGAGCAACACTATGAATACAAGGCGAAACCGAGAGCAGCACAGGTAGACAAGGGAAACGTTCTGACAGGGAACTGCTGTGAGAAGACTGCTAATATACACATACAGGAGGTCACATGATAAACAGAACACAGGTGCAGGAAGTCAGACTAATTACAAATGAGGGAACATGAGGGAGATCCTAATCACATGAAATAGGCAAAAGCCAAAACGTGGACTGGGATCACGAGACAGCCTATTGACAGATATAAGGCTCCGGTTAGGGAGTTTTAACATGCACGGATAATGAGAGAAGGATAAAGAGAGAGCAGGTGTGGAGGATCCACTGAAACGCACCAAAGAAGATTAGGTAAAGACAAGAGGTGGAGACTAGAACAGGGCGAGTACTGAGAGCTTGTTAATCAATTAGTACGGTGCAGCTATACAATCACTAGTGCTCGTTAGTAAGTTGGTATTATGTACAATGTTAGTCTAGGTTAGAAGATTTAGCAAAACAACAAACTGTTAGCACTGGTTAGTAAAATTGCAAAGCAAGGCGAAGGAAGTAAACGAGATTGGAAGGAATGGTTGAAATCCAGAAACCATTAAATCACCCGAAAGAGTGGCACGCAATACCGGGGCTAGGAGCAGAAATAAGACGAGACCAGACAGGGGGAGACAAAGTGCAATGCATGGGTGAAGGCAAAACATGGACCGGAATAATAACAGGAATATGGATACTGGTAAAAAAACTAAACTAGACAACACATGAACATATCAAAGCAACCAAATAACAATACACATTCCAAGGCAAGGTCAGGCAAAGCAGAGATCAGAAACCAAATCAGACAGAAAATCAAAAAACATGGCAAACAGCGCAGAATCATAACAAGATGGAAAACCATTCTTCCAAAGGATAGGCCTGCGCCATCATTAGGCTTTTGGGGGAGAGCATCATCAAACTTGTAGACCCTAAATCTCCTTGGTCGTTTAAATGGGTTGGTTATTAGGTGTCTGTGGGGGTCATTTTCACAACAATATGCAGTGAACCCTCATGTCCTGTGGAGGGAGACATTTTCATTTGGGAAGAGGCCACTCCCATCAAGATTGAAATATTTCATAAGAGGATGAAGGTCATTTTGATTTAAGGGAGTGAATCTTCCCTGTAGGATCACAAGAAGACCCAAACCTTGCCGGGAACATTTTCATCACACCAGACACTCTCGCTGTGGGGGTCGTGAATTTATGCCATGACTGTTCTCTTTTGTGTTCGTCACACATACACATATGATGAAGGATGACTTTACCCACTACACTGTATCTTTGTAATGAGGGGTTCACACACTGTAACTCTACCATTACTGTTGCCATAACTCCACAATCATTGGCACCTCTGTTAAAGATGAGTGATGAGGGTTAGAAACAAATCAGCTTTTGGTGAATTGACTTCATCTCATGCAGAAAACAAATGAGAAAAATTCTACCTTTGCTTGAAGTTCATTTTCTCTAAAAAAACAAAGATTCCCCAGTCAAGACAAAATTCAATTTCACAAAACTACATGTACCACAATTACTGGCACCCCGGCATTAATTACTTTGTACAACCTCTCTTGGTCAGTAAGACAGCACTGAGTCCCTTGTTTCATCTTATCGGGTTGGAGGATACAGAGTAGGGAATTTAAAAACATTGCTCTTTTCAAAATATCGCCAGAACACTGTTTCAATCAGGCACTTATATTGCTACTTAAATGGCAGGAAAGGTTTTTTGTTGCACGCCTTTCAAATAATTTGTTAGCTTGCAGGAGTCTGATAGAAGTTTTGGAGTCTTGGTGCTCACATTATTCTCCAATTTTCCGACCGTGATTCTTAGGGATTTTTTTTTTTTTGATTTGTGACTATTCCTGTTGATTTGAATGTTTCTACATTTCAGTTGTCACGCAAACAGTAGATGTGAAAATTCACAGCAATTATCTTTTTTTTCCAGCCATCCTTTAATGTTACTTAATTTACCTGTTCTCATATTTTTACAATATTAATGGATTTTTCGCTTCATAGTTATACTACAGTAAAACTGGAAGTCATGGATTACTCCTCGAAACTCAACTAAAAGAGTTAATATTAGAGGGAAAAATCAGGCCACATTTTGTTCCTGAAAATCTCTTAGGGTGCCAATAATTGTGGCACACGCAGTTTTTGAAGGTTGGGTGGATTACAGATGAGATTTTCTCTTTTTTTCATCGTAAGCTAAAGGTAATTCACCAAAAACTGTATATCTTCTGAGCTTTTTTTAAAAACTCATCTTTACCAAGGGTGCTTGTCGATGCACTGTTCTTACTGACAAAATCTAATTATGTCCAGCGTTGATATTCTCGGTCACCGGTGAAAGGCCCGCTCTCCTGTTTTTCCTCGCTTATCACGGACGGAAATCGCGGTCGTCTAACGCCCTTTTGACGATAATTTTCTTCCATATGTTGTTTCCAAAGATTTAAATGCCGACATCACTTTTGTCACTGCTCCCAAGAAAACACTAGTTGAGCAGTCTTTGCTATTGAAACTCCAGCCAATCTCTGTCATCCGTGCCCAATGAGCTCCCTCATCTTCGTTATTTATTCCCTCATCAGTCAGCTGGTCCCGCTCAGCAGTTCAGACTGTAGGCCTACTTACCACAGGGGATGTTAGGATTGTGGGAGCAAATGCAATTGTTATTCTTTTCTCATTTATTTGGGTTTTCATTTAAGTTTTCACCCGTATGAATTCGAATGCAGGCTATTTGTCGAAGTGGTTGTACTTTTATCCGTGAGTGGTAGGTCTAATCCTTAAAAACCCAAAGCGGTATAGTGTAAAATACAATACCACAGCAAAATTACTCCATAGAAGGAAACCCGTTATATACTTAGGAAACCTAAACGTATGACTTTAATGTTATTTGAGCCTGTTAGCCTGCATGAAATGCCGAATGTCCAACATGTAATCGCTTAAGATATCGCACAATTTTCCTCGTTGATAAACTGCCGTATTATCAGCTGTGTAAGTCTAATTCCAACTGGATCATTAACAGCGTAATGCCAACTAACTTCGTCAAGTCAACAGGAATGTTACCAGAATCCGACGTTTCTTTCCTGATGATCAGGCTCTGATAGAAATATCCACGCCCTGAAAAAATTTATCTTCTTGCGATTTTTTTTAATTTAAATATTTTCCTTAAAGTTGTGAGAGGAATGTATTCTAAACGCCGATTTAAAATTCTGACTTTCCAAACTTGTACTGTTTAATATAGGCTACAAAACTTATTAGTAAATTAATTTAAAAAAAGAAGGGTGAAAAAAAACCCAAATTGGCATTTTGTTAGAGTTAATGCTCGTGAAAATGTTCTTTCACTGTGAGAATACTGGCTTTTGTTGTGATATAGGCTTCCAAGAATTAAATCAACATGTATGTGCATTCAGGTAGCCAGTAAAATCAAATGGCAGCGGTCACAACTACCATGCTATTAAACAACTGTAAGTCAATTTGCAATTAACGAAAAATAAGGCATTTACAAAGAATCAAAATGATTTCACGTTTTTTGTTGTTGTTATTATTATTATTATTATTATTACTATTATTATTATTATTATTATTATGTTGCTGTTGTTGCTCTAATTGTGTAATATTTGCCTTTCATATTATCTGCAGCTAATTCATAGCATAATCTATTTATTAGCTATTTTACTAATTCTAGGTTGGCTTCGTGAGGCTTCTCCGCAAGCATTATGTACTGATGAACACTAGCACAGTTTGGGCTACAACTGATTCTTCATAAAGTAAAGTTTTTTTTTTTATAAACAGGGCAAGCAAATCGGAATGTGTTGGCATCGCCCAGAAAAGATGAGAGAAGTTACTCAGTCCGGGAATTGAAATTTTGAATTAATCTATTCATTTGACGCCATGCCATTCCTTATCAGGGGAGGTACATTTGCAATAGTGGTTCAACTGGCCACACTGAGTAAGTGGAAAGTATTGACGCAGAACATTTGTTTAAAAAAAGGAAAGAAAAAAATTAAGTCAGATTGGAGCTGCAAAGGCAGCAGACACTGCTGATTAAGCTGCTGGCAAAGGTCAGGCTATTACGGAGTCAGCACCAGCGGTCAATGGACAGCACTCAAATTGATAGCTAATTAGTTTCTGCTGGGCCAAAGTGTAACTTAAGCGATCAAGAGGTTCTTTTTCAAATGTAAATTGAAATCGGATTGAAATCGGAAAAAGAGATTTTAATGTAACGGATATACGTGACCATAAACAGTGGTCCGCATGACTGTTTGATTTAATCATTTATAGGCTATTTGGAATAAAATAATGTTTAGATATTTTATCCAGGATGATGTGCAGCATTATATTTCATATGATCTAAAACTCAACACTGTATATGGTCATGGGAAAGTAAAGTGAGTCAACTTTAGTCTTTGGGTGAACAATGAGCAAAACATTCGAAGTTATTTTACCATTTTAAGTCCATTCACACGAGGCAACTAAGCCTGCTGCTTCCTCAGTTTCTTACACATGATCTTTTTCCACAAAACGTTTGAGAATATTGAACTACACAGGTTTATTGTGCGGGTGAGCATCTATTCTTCTGCAATCGATTTAAATAATTGGTGTATTTACAACTTGGCCAAAAATAGGCTATCTGCATGTTGGCCACTGTTACAGACGTGTGATTTTATTACCGTTTAACATGTGCTAAAATGCCTTATATTTTTACAGATTCCATTTAGATAAGGTAGTGTGGCCTATACGTCGATAGACTTATTCTGAAGTTTACTTTTTCACTTTCCGTTTCCACCAAATCAAAGAAAAAAACGATAACTTCATCCTGTTAGTAGATGAAAACGGGCTGCAAATTTAGGCAGATTCGCTGATAAAAATCGCATTGTGCACGAACACTAACGTTAGTCCGCTGGCAGAAAGCGGCGAGAAAGTCTGGCCGAAAACTAATGATGGGAGTCGGCGCTAATGTCCATGCCTTAATTAATGGAGCAGGAGTGGGAGAGAGACGCTAGGCATCTGGTTTCAATCTGAAACTCTTTGATAGCATCAACTGTTATTTTCCGAAATGATGGACTGGATGCTTCGAATTTGCGGGTTGAAGCCTTGATTCCTACCAATAAGGTTGTCTCAGAAAGGCTTCGGCCTATTAGCGCCTCAAGTCCAGGGGTCAGAAAGCAAAATTCCCGCCATATTTTTGTGCCAACTGACTCCACTAGTTAGTGCCACTTTGTGGCCAAATAACTGTATTTACTTCATCAAGGTGGCAGAAAAAAAAACAAAAACCAAAGCGGAGAGAATGTTCTCTGAATCTCGGTTTTTCACCTCTTATAAGCTTATATTTTGATTGAGCATGGACCAGGAATTAGACTTGTTTTATGTTTTATTGGATTTTGGCATACATTTTTCATAAATTCAAACTGTGCAATTTAATGCAATAAATACTGCAAAAGATACAAACTGTACAATGAAAGTAAAACTGTACTAAACAATTTGATATATGCCTGGAAGGACAAGACAGGATCCTCAAAGCTTGTCCCCCATTAAAAAAAAAAACAAAAAACACTTGGTCTATATTTTAAGGGTACATACCAAAACATTGTACAAGGTAATAAATGCTCAAGAATTGTAAACAAGAATTTATACTGAAGCTGCTGGAGGAGTTACATCGTGGGCCGACGCTTGAAACCCCCCAGGCTCCCAATCGGCGGACTGATTAGTCTGTATTCCAATGTCTTTTTCAGAAATGGGGAAAGTGTGTGTGTGTGTGTGTGTGTGTGTGTGTGTGTGTGCGTGCGTGTGCGTGCGTGCGTGTGTGTGTGCGTGTGCGTGCGTGTGTGCATGTGTGTGTGTGTGCTTTTTTTTGGGGGGGGGGGAGGGGGGGGTAATGAAATCACAGTTCATATTGCTGGTTTCGTTGCAGAGCCTAATCAGGGTGTTTCGGTGTTGCAATCGTAACGGGAGGGGTGGTTGTCATGTCTCAGTGAGCGAGTCTGCAAAACGTCCGACTACAAAAACGCTTTGCCACGTAATTGCAGGCTCCTTTCGGGTCGACCAGCCCTCCCAAGGGTCTCAGATGTTAATTTATTCCCTTCCAGATCCCCTCTTCAGGCAACTCTGCGCCGTTTGAAGTTCCGAAATCCCCCTTGACGAAAGAAGACGCAACACTGGGTCCAAAAAACAACAGCGTCCAGCACTACCACGCAGCAGTCGTAAAATGAGAGCTTACTCACGCGCCATCTGGTTGGTATAATAATTTCTGAGACTTTAGTCATTCGCTCTCGTGACTCACCAGCAGCACAGGGAGACAACTTTGCGAACTGTGCGCAATTCTTTTTCCGGAGGTAGTCCGCTCTTGCTGACGAGAGCAGAGACGCAGTTTCTCGCTAACGTTTCATCCAGACTAGTTTCAACTTTCCACTTGGTCTGACATTCTGCGAGTACAGCAAAACGTGCGAACGACAGAGAAACGACACTGGATCTCCATAATTCACGAATGCCGATCAAGTAGAAAATTACTCTCTGATGAGTTTGGAGGCGCTGTGCGTACCATTTACATGCAGGGGATAATTCGAATTGCGCATCGTTTTGTTTGACAATTCTGTTTCCTCTCTGGCGGTCTATATGCGTCATGACTTCTGGTTATGTTCATGTAATGGACAGACAAGCTGCGCTATCAAACCGTCTAGAGAGCCCAATTACAGCCAATCTGGAAAATCTACAGGCTAAGAAGAATTTCTCAGTAAGTCACCTGTTGGATCTCGAGGAGGCCGGGGAGATGGTGGGGACACCGACGGAAGAAAATCACGGGGAGGCGGGGAGGAGTACTCTGGAGTCTCCGGGACTAACCAGCGGCAGCGATACGACGCAACAGGAGAGTAAGTGCTGTCGCGAAGGCTATTCCTGGGATAACTGGCCTCCAGTTGTGATGAACACCGGAAGACAAAGATAATTGCCAGATTAGCACACGGCAGTACAAAGGCGCTTTCTCTTATGTTCATATAAATTTAAGACACTGAGCAAATAGCCCAAATCTAACTTAATTGAGGAATTAAGATGTTGTAATATTCACCGTTAGTGCTGCACACCAATTCAATCCTGAAAAGGCTGTTGCCGTATGTTTGGTTGTTCGTTTGCCCAACTTCAAAATCTAGACATTTAGCCTACATATATTCACTCATCGCTATACAATGTACATTCAAACAGCCAATTGATTTCATGTGGTGTAAAGTTACACATTCAGACCAAAAATCTCTTGCTTATTAGAATATAGCCAAATGTGTCAAGTTGTCGACAAAATAGGCAATAACTCAAATGTTGTTTATAAGCTTATTGAGAACTCAGCAAATCAAGAAATAAGGGGTTGACAACTATTAAATCCATGTTTAAATAGGGATGTCTTCGACATGCAGCTTTTACTCAGATGATTTTGAAGTAATTTAACATTGTTTTCGGATGGCTATTACAAAGCTAATCTTTTATTTATTTTTTATTTTTTTAATGAGCACCGTTGTTGCTGCATCCTCTTAACGATATGAGGAATTCTCAACAATCTGACGTACAGTAAATTGCATAATTGCATAATTTCTGTTTGGAAAACCAGTATTAAATGTCGTAAAATATATGTGCAATTGTTTGAACACTTCACACATTTAACACTTCACATTTTGTACCGTGCATGCAGTAGATTACGAGTGAATAAAAAATGCACGTGCACTAGTGTTTTTAGGAGAGCGTTTCCGTTAACTCACAACATGTTTCAAACATTTTCGACAGCAGTGAAGGCACATCGTAGCCTTGAAAACGATGCCTTAATTGAAAGCTTAAAATATCTGTGCGAACCTGCACCTACCTACTGTTCGTGGAAAACAATGTGTAATTTTGCGGCGCATTTTTAATGAATTGTACATCAAATGTATTGCAACATGACGTACCTCCTACAGGCCCGCATACATTTTGAAAGGAGCCCTATTTAAATTCTGCGGCGTACACAGCAAGAAAATATAGACAACGAAAGCGCCAAACTATAGACAAAAGACTCACTTTGTTTTAAATTTGGTTTACTGAAAACTTTCTGCATATAACGCATGGTTGTCCACATAACTCATAACCTCAATCGTGTAATATTCTCAGTGTCAAGGAGTGAGCTGTAGGCCATAAAGGCCTATAGGCCTATTCGTTGCCGCTCCATCAGAACAACCTCCCCATCTTCTTGACCTTTTTGCCCATAGCTTGAGCTTACATGGTTGCACTGCTGATCATCTATCAATTTTTCCTAATTCTATTAGTTTACTGCCATATTTTAGATTGTTGAGGAAATATTGTAGGCTACCCCGTGTATTGTGGATAGGTCCCCTTTCACAAAACTCTTCGCTGCCAGTGAAAACATTTTTCAGTGTCGTTTGCAGAAGACTTCATGTGCCAGTTTTTAGACTGATCACTGCTCTATTTAATTTCTCTTTCGGCCTTTATGAATGGTAGCAGCGAAAAAATGGGCCTACAGTTTATGAGCAAAACCAATGTTGCCTCACCCAGGAAACGTGTTTATCCCTATTCAGTCATGACAAAGCCACCGAAATAACTGTTTGGGGGAAAGCAACAAATAGGCATCTTTCAATATCGTGTTTTCTGAAGTCATTGACAGACTCACCGTTATTTTCCAACGATTGCGTTCATATTTATGAATAATCGACCTCGACCTCTGGGAAAATATTGAGACGCGTCCTTGTGAAAAGCTGATCGATTTTTAACTTAACTGTCGGGCAAATTTCTAATTTTCGAGGAATTTAACGCATTTTCAAGTATTTGGCTTGGATTGAAAATATTTTTAAATACATTTCAATCTTCAAGTATTAGGCCTATTGAATTTTTATTTACGTAGGAAGATTGCGCAGTGAGGTAGGCATAATATCCACCGGAATGCCCACGTGAAACGTGTATCTGTTTTACAATTTATCATTGCATATCAGGCTCAGCAGGTTAGTGAGCGTGTTTTTATTATTGTTTTGAATAATGTCAGAACTTTCATTGTCAAGTAGCCTACGTTATTATCTTATCTTCTGCGGCCTATGAGCGAGAGATTACGCTGGAGGACCAAGTTGTGTGAAAAGCCCATCACAAACGGGTCTAGTTGGTAGGCCTACATTTAAATTGTAAGAGATAGGAGCTCGAGTGGGCTGAACAGTGTTCCAAATTGGAAACTTAGAAGATAGGGGTAGGCTAAATGAAAGTAAAATTTTATCATTTCAAAAGTATTATTATTATTATTATTATTATTATTATTATTATCCATGACAAGAAGTCGCTGATAGTTCCTTGAATTGCCTACTTATAAACTACTCTTTCATCTACTATAAGTGATAGCGGCTCTTAGGGTTTCAGGGCGAAGCCATCCGTCACCGTTGACCTACCCATTAAATTTTATTGCAGTGATTTAAGGATTGATTGATGCGAACAAGAAGTGTGTCTGTGGCAGGATTCCCTTTCCTCTAAGACATGAGGTCTGAGGGGATTTGAGGCAACACATTCCCCTGTCCGGCTGGTGACTGATGAATGACTACGGTTATTTCATGAAAAGGATTTCAGAAAAGTCAAACTGGGTATACTTAATCGTTTTCGGATTTAAAGTAATCAAATAAACATAAGCAATTTACTTTTAACCAATAAAGCTATGAAAAAATAAATTCCCTGTTTACTGTGCTTACTACATTCACTGATTATATTGGACTAAACAGACGCCAAGACTAACTTCTCAAATTTCAGCAAAAAATTGAAATATCAACTGTCAAATCCTAAAAAAAACAACCAAAAAAAAAAAAAAACCAAAGATAAATTAGTCCAGCTTTACCTTTTATTTACAAACTTTTTCACTTGCAACAGAGACTCAAAAAACAAATAAGCCAATGAGTTGTAAAAAGATAAGTTAAGATACACTTTATTGAACCCCGTGGGGTAATTTTTCCTCTGCATTTGACCCATCCAATAGTTAGGAGCAGTGGGCAGCCACAGAGCAGCGCCCGGGGACCAACTCCAGTTCTAAAGCCAGTTCCTTGGTCAGGGGTACTGGTTGGAGTGTTCCAGTAATGCATGTTTGGGTTGAGGAAACCGGAGTACCCGCAGGAAATATAATAATAATAATAATAATAATAATAATAATAATAATAATAATAATATCACCACAATTGTCTGTACGACAATTTGGCCTTCTACTATACTACTATTAGTACTACTACTACTAATAGTAATAATAATAATAATAATAAGATTAAGAATAATAGTAATAATAATAGTAATAAAAAGATGATGATGATTACAAAGAAGATAATTAATTTAGCAAATTGAAATACTTTTCGATAATGATTGGTTAATTATTAAAATCAACACATTTGCTGCTTATTTTATTTTAAAAAAATTGAACATTTTTAATCTGGCCATGTATGTTATCTTTTTGAATTCATGGGAACAAAAATTCAAAATACAAAATTCAGGAAACTGAGCATTTCAGGTCAAAAGCGACCAGATCACTACCAAAGTGCTACTGCAATGAGGAATATGATTATTATCACTCGATGAAGTAGTTGTTGAAATTGTCTTTTTTCTAGATAAATAACATCAAAACAAGGCAAACAATCAGCACTAATGATCATGTCAGCACGACAGTAACATAAATATAGGATTGATAATAACTTCAAGGTTTAAGCTAAGTAGACGGGGTCATGTTCTGCTTAGATTTCATTCACATCAATTTGCGCTGTGTGACAGTAATGAAAACTTAAGCATTTCTATCCCAAGCATAAAAGAAGCATATTCTGTGATGACTGATACCTAATCTGAAGTTCAACCAAAATTGGTTTTTCTATAGGTAATTTTGTCACATTGGAATACATAATACTGTATAAACACATCCCATAATGGATGAGTGGTAAAATTCTATTAACCAACAAATAGCTTATGTGAGAATTATGTGAGGAGTTTTTAAGTGAGAACAAACAACCCAAACAGAAGAAGTGCCAGATAAATTGATTTGATACTTGATGGGCGTTTGTTGGCTTATGTTTCGCTTAACTTTGGAGGTTTCTGATTATATTTGATCTGGGGAATAAAGAGGGTGTTTTATCAGGTACTTTAGGAACAAATGATCTCGGTTTGCACTAATTTCCCAAAAAAAAGTCTTTAGATGGGCTCTTCTTTGGATGAACAAAAATTTTCTTTGTAATGCATGGTCGTGTAAAAGCTTGTATAAGCGCGAGCGGACTTGTTGAAAGAGCAAATTTCTTGGTTTTATCCAACACAAAAAAAAAAAAATGAAGTGATAAAATTTGAGGACACACATTTTATGATTAAATAATAACATTGTCATTATCTGCCTTATTTTGGAACAAATCCATTGATTTTAAACAAAAATATCCCTTGAAAAGTTGGATGAACAAAAATGAAAACAAGTCTATCCTATTGATGGAAGTTGACCGTGATCACAGCATTTATTCATTTTATTTTGGTAATGTCTGCTTTGTATTTTTATGCAACTCTGATTTAGCTGCAGACTATTTTCTGCACTATATGGGGGGCAATGTTTTAACCTCATTTACACAATTATTCTGGCGCTGAAATTCTTATGCATGAATTATAGTCAACTCAGTCAGGATTTTTTTACTAAGTGGTTTTATATATCCTTGGGGATGTAAACTAAGATTTGAAAAAAAAAATTCTATAATTTCATAAATTATTACTTTTTCCCATTGCAATGACCTGCCAATGGGATTTTTTGTATGGTACAATAGCTTCCACTATAGTGGACTATATGCCGCAGTGCCCAAGATTGCAGGCATATATAGAGAAAAAAACACTTCTAAACAGCTGTACACTGTAGTAACCTCCATGCATGAAAGGGTTAATGAAATGCCATTAGATGATACATTTTTTCGTGGGGCTAATGACATTTGGCTATAATAGGTCCAGTAAAATTTGTAATAAAATGATCAAGTTACCCACCTGACATTGTCTGGTTCAACTTAATATTAATAATTCCAAGTACTATCCAAATATTACTTTTATTCTATCAGATTTGAATTTTTACTTCTGCAATGTATAGACTCATCATAAAGTTAATGAGAAAGGAATAGATGTTTGCTATTTATTTTCAATGTTATTTTTGATTGTGATTGTTAGCAAACATCGAAAGCGCCTGCATATTGTGTATTCCGCCCAAGCGGATAACTGCGAGAGGGATGTTCAACGCATTTTTTTTCTGAGAATAAGATTTCCAGACTTTGCCAGTCAGCCACTTTAAAGTGAACGCATGAGACACCTTTGTTCCGACTGAATTCAGAAATTTGGCATTATTATTCAAGAAATCAAGGAGGATTCAAAGTTGTTAGCTTCAAGAGGCTTTCAAAAACACACCCCAGTCTCCTCGTGGTTCATTTCCAGATTTATATATTGAAGTATTGCATGTTTCAGGCAGCGCTTACACTTACTTTAGCTCCGAAATAAAATTCATAAGATAAACTAAAGATCTTTACTCGAAAAGCAGGCTAAAACTCAGTTCATGATTCCAAATGAAGCCCCGTGACTCTGCAGGGGAGCCGTATGAAGTTCAAAGTAATTCTGTTGGCCGAAATGACTTGAGCTGGGAGGCATTGCACTTTTCAGACTGTTTTATTGAGATCCATGCATCAGCATGTGTGTTAGACATGCAGTTGTTTATTTTGTTGCGCATTTGCGTCTGCAGATGAGCAGCTGACCTCGGAGGAGAAGAAGAAGAGAAAACAGCGACGAAACAGGACCACCTTCAACAGCAGCCAGCTGCAGGCGCTGGAGAGGGTGTTTGAGAGGACCCACTACCCTGACGCCTTCGTCAGAGAGGACTTGGCGCGCAGGGTCAACCTCACTGAAGCGCGTGTTCAGGTGAGAGTCAGGCCATATCTGCTGGGGTTCGGACCATGCTTTTAAAGAGCAGCAAAGGCAACTGAAGCCAAAGCGATAATGAAAGTATGAAGCTTTCCTATGACCACCCTCTAATGCTTCAGAGAATGTTCATAATGCAAACTAGAATACCTCTATCCATCCGTCCATTATCTATACCAGTTGTTCATCACTACGGTCGTGGGGGAGCTGTAGCCCATCCCAGTTGACTATGGGCGAAGGTAAGAACACATCCTGGACAACTCGCCAATCCATTGCAAGGCTAGAATACTTTCATTTTTTTGTAATTTAATTTACATATCTAAAACTCCGCCCCGGGGGCCGCATAGCAAGAGAGTCATGCCTTCGAATCTGGCTTGGAGCCTATCAGTGCGCAGCTTGCATGTTATACTTCTATTCACGCTGGTTTCCTCCAGGTACTTCGGTTTCCTTCCACAGCCGAGAAACATGCATGCCTGGTTCACTGGCAACTCTAAATTGCCCGTAGGTATAAACGTGAGAGCGATTGTGTGTAAGTACTGCGATGGATTGGAAAGTTGTCTTGGGTATGCTCCTGCCTTTCGCCCATAGTTGGCTGGGATCAGTTCCAGCTCCCCCGCGACCCTAATGAAGAAGCAATGATTTAGACAAGTGGATTGATAAATGGATGGATGGACAGTTGGATAATTAAAACTGTTCATTTATTTGTAAGGGCCTTTTGTACTGATGTAGTGGAGATGAGAGGATGCAGATGTGAGGAAGGTTAATTAATAACTGTCATTAATAACAGCGCAGGGGATACTAGGACTACAAAAACAACACTGGATACAAAAGGGGAACAAGGATTAATAACTCTCGTAAGAGAAGGATAGAGTGGCGATAATTCTGAGCAAAGCACTGAGAAATACTGCGTTGAGGCTTCCAGAACTTTGCAGATATGAACTGGGGAAAAAACGGTCCATAGAGCGCTTAATTGGGAGATAAGATAATCTGGGACTGGTACAGGTAATACGAAAGCTGGGTGCTGGAGCAGGCCGATAATCAATACTCCGGTAATGTGGAGCGTTGTGGACGTGGGATGGCGTAAACGAACTAGCAAACTCATTAAAAGGAAATTAATATTTGAGGAGTACCTAACGCTGAATAATACGACCTTGATTCTGTGCAAATACAGAATACAACACTTTGTCTGCCTGTAATTTAGTGCCTACATGCCATCCCAAAAAACAGAAAAAGCACTTGGGGCTGTTAAATGCAAAATGCTTTCAAAAACCTTATTGTGCACTGTAAAAATAATTTGTTCATTCAACTTTACTAAGTCAAGATGTCTTTTTCCTTGGACTGAGTAAAGTTCTGTGAATATGAACAGTCTAGTTTATGGCTACTAAACTTGACTCTTAACAGTCAGAGAACTAAATGCAGCTTAAGTGACAATATGGCTTGACTCGTCAATCTGAATGAAAATAATTTTTTGACGGTGTAATACAACTAAACTACCAAATGTTTTGGCTTCACTCTAATGTGTATTGTTTTAGAAATGAAACAGCAGTAAAGTTTTATTTTGGATTTTAATCTAAATGATCCATCTGAGGCAGATCTAATACAGCATATTTGTATCATTTGAATTACTGACGTTAACAAGTGGCTCTTCATCTTGGCCGTTGGATAGTGGCTTGACTGCTATTGTTATTCTAAATTTGAAACCCATTTGAAACATTTTCTTTTCATCTTTCCAATGAGGATGTACAGTGCAACGGGTCCCTGCACATTAGCAAATGTTTGAAACCTTTTTCATCTCGACACATATGAAATTGTCTGTTCAGCTCAAAATGGTAGTTTTCTCGACAAAACAGAGGATTTGAAGTTGACTTGACTTAAATTTTATTGACATAACAACTTATATTGAATTAGCAAAAGTTGCAACCATTTTATACAATGATTTGGATTACATATCTGCTAAATATATATGTATGACCTCTGAGTCTATAACTGGAATGTTACGTATGCTTACTGTGCCAATAGTACGCAACGAAAACACATCTGTGGTTAATGTGTACCAGATTTTTTGTATCAGAAAGACTCATTGCTCAGAGCTGAAGGGTTGTGCAGATGCCCAAAGCTATGGGCCCAGATCTGGCTCATTGCAAGCCAGTATTTAAATATGAATACTTTTTATTTGAACTGTGTTTTTTTTCTGTGAAAATTCTGTGGCATGAAGTGAAACAGTCTGACCATGCACCAAAGATGTGTTTTTTTAATTCACTTTTAAAGGCTTCATGCAAATAAAAAATAATGGATTGGACATTTAAAATCTGAGCTAGACTGAGGGGAGCTGTAGCTTTGGATGGTGAAGGGTTGCATATAATAGTAATAGATGGGAAAAAAAGAAAGTTTGCTGAGATATATTTGTCGATGATTTCTGCTACCTTGCACAATTATACATGTCAGCATGGAGGCCAAACTTCTCATATAAAATAAAATAAATAATGATATATAAAACAGCATTATCATGCCTAATGCATCAATGAAGAACCAGCCCTCAGTTATGGCATTCACAATAGCTAATAGCGATTGATGCAGGCACATCGATGGCACCTCATTGGCCTGAATAACTGATTAAGGATGGCAACTGATACCGTCCCATTCTACATAACCAAATAGCCAATTAACCATGATCCAGCAATATTTCCGTGCAGGCGATAAGTCATTGCTCTGAGCGCAGTCTCATTAATGCGAGAGGGCACTGCAAGGATGGAGGCCTTGTTATTCAGATTTTTTTTTTTTTTTTTAGGTTTCCTCCAGTCTGTAAAATTATATTAGGGATATAATCAATCAGCTCTTACTGTTGTTCAGCACTTACTTCATCAATGAAAGCAATACTTTACAAAGGTAACCTGACTGACCTGTAAGTGACCTGTGCCTTGTGCTTAATTTTCTTTCATTGAGGGGGAAAGATTAATAGCTTAGTTGACCCTAATTGAAGACCCCAGTGCTGAAAGTACTTAACTCACAAAATGTCTATTTCGTGAAAATCGAGGCAGTGGACTTGGGTTACTGTAAAAGACATTTCGAGGGCCGAGGATTAACTAGTTCTATCTGACATTTTACTCAAAAATGAGATATCTGTCCTACAATAGTCTCAGTACTAACTAGTTTCAAAATCAAGGAATCATATCCTCACTACAAATAAGTCATGAGATATGTACCTTTTATTGTTTTAAAATAGCAAATAGCTAAATATAAAAACTCATTTTTCTCAAAAAGTAAAAAATGCTAGATAGAACTAGTTAATCCTCGGCCCTCGATTTTCGCATCCTTACTTCATGGTGTGTGGAAATGTGACTGTCGTACTTTTAGCACTTGGCTCTTGAATTACATTTGCGCTGTTCTACTGGGACGAATGCTGTACCCATTTTAGATATCCATTTCTTTGTGGTCCTAGCATTGTCTATAGTAAGGCAGTGTTCAGTCAGCAGAGTTGTCTGCCTCTTATCGATCGAAAGTCCGTCAGATGCCTGTAGTGTGGCTGCACAAGTAACAGAATATATTCTGCTGATAAAGCAACTACACAGCTTCAGCCTTCTTCCAGCCAATTTTCTGCATATGCTAGTGTGCACTCTCCTGAATGGACAGAATAGATTTTGGTGATCATGTGGAGACAATGAATATGACTGTACATTATAAACTCAGCGGCTGGAGAAATTGACAATAAAAATGGTTCAGGACTAAACTACTGTTCCCGGCCTAACACTCCTTGTGGGGCTTTTGGCATCTTGTAGGTTTGGTTTCAGAATAGACGAGCTAAGTTCCGCCGAAATGAGCGAGCAATGCTAGCAAGCAAGAACGCCTCCCTCCTCAAGTCCTACTCTGGGGATGTCACGGCGGTGGAGCAACCCATTGTGCCACGCCCGGCACCTCGACCCAATGACTATCTGTCCTGGGGCAGCTCTTCTCCATACAGGTAAACTCCCCTCGTCGACTTTAATTATGCTCTTGGGATCATTCTATACCACTACTGTGATTATTACTACTGTTATAACTTCTATTGCAACCACTGCTACCGATTTTATTACTTTTGAGACATTCCATCGGAAATTAATCATTTTTTGATCTCACCCTTTTAGATTTGAACTATTTTTAATACAGGTTAACCCACAAGTAAGTGTGCTAGAATTTGGTTTGATTAACTAGCAACTAATAACCAACCAATCAGGAGATAGGGACCCTCCAAGTTCACCATGCTGAACCCCCTACTCTGCCTAAAGATATGTAAATATCCGCGTTCTGAAACATTACAGTATGGTTCTTGTATTATTGTAAAACTTGAAAAACAAAGCCTGCAATTTTGGTCTGTAATTGATCATACAAGTTTGATCATTTTTTACCTTAAATTTTAAGTTGCAAAAAAAGTCAGCATTTATTTTGTTGGAGGCTTGACTCTTCTTTACCTTTCCTAAAGTTCTCATTTTGTGCACGCTATCAGTTGAGCAAACTCAGACTTCAGAGTACATGGTGGGTGGGCCTGTCCAATACACAAATCCTTGAATATGCCTTTGAAAATGCCACTTCAGTTTTACAATTTTTTCATTGTCACCTGAAAAAAAATAGGCTATTGAAAGTAAATTTCAAGTCAGCATTTATATGTGTAATCCAAAACCATCTGAAGCACTTTCTATTTGGAAGTCACTGGTCGGAGTGCCTTGCTCATCTCATCTGGAGTTAAACAGTATACTCAGACTGCTGCTGTGCATGGCTCCATTAATGTGAGCATGTTACCCAATCAACAATGAGTGGATCAGGACTCCTTCGGAAATGAAACTGAACATCAATCCTCTGTAATATTCACAAACCATCTTTTTGCACTCAAGCACCAGAAGTTCAATCACTAAAATGCAGAGGCTACATTATCAGCAGCTAAGAGAAGGCCTCCTGTGAGAAAATTAAGTCCTGGTGGCCAGAGGGTTTTTTTTTTTCCTGAGGTAATCCACACTCTTACTGTAGAAACATAAGCAACAATTCATCCTTTTGTTGTATATTGGGAGGAAAGAGACGGAAACTTCCAGCATATTGCATGTTCAGTGATTTACTGAACCCTGCCTGACCCATGACTCCACTATAGTCCAACTCTTTCAAAGGCATCTCATTTATTTCCTTAGAGGAAATTCAGGAAAAATATCAATGAACGTGTTATACTTTTGGAGGTTGTGCAGCATTAAAAAAAAATGCAAATATTTTAGAACCTCTGGAGTGGAAGCAGAGTGGAAATTCTTTGTATGCACTCATGGTAAAGCACAATATAATGGCATTGGTGGAACCATAGTATGTTCAGTGACTTGAGTCAGTTCATAATACCAACTGCAGGGCCAAATACAGACTCCGAACTAATTTTAGGACAGAATTTCCTCTGTTGAAGTGATATACTTCACAACAGCTCTGAGGGCCTGAATCTGACAGCCTAAATGCAGTCAGGAAACGCAAGTGCAAACACTATCGCAGATCGAAACAGAGCATGTCTGACTCCATTACAGTAATTTTGTGACAGGAGGCGGTAGGTCAACTGTGGTTATGTGGTCCAAAGGGAAAGTCAAAGACAAAATTAATTCCCTGTGGGTGTGGTTTGGGTTTGGTTCCATTAAGGCCAATCAGATAAGCCATTGTTATTTGGTTTAAAATCAGGGCATTAATGCCACTGTGAACTGGCATTGTCAGGTGAAGAACAAGTACTTACTTTGCGTTACTGACACCTCCTCTGGTCCTCTGAGAATCGTGCATCTATGCAGGATGTGGTTCAATGATGTGAAGCGAAGAGGAAAATGAAAACGAGTCACAGTGTTTTGTATGAATGTTGGCCATTTAAACTGTATACCAAACAGCACTCATTGTTTTGAAAAAGCGGGGAGACTGAAGTTAGTAATTTATATTTCCCTCCACACTAAGAAAATATTTGTGTGTAAAAATATCAGCTCACCCTTGCCTTCCAACTTGACCACACTACCATTTAATACTAATCATTTAGTCCCAGAGCTTAGCCTACAAAACAAAAGTGAAAATGAAGGAGGTAAAGGAATCTTAATGAATGTTTGCCAACAGATCCACTGGCTGGGATTCATTTCCATGAAACTTCTGTACAGCGACTGCATATGCATTCTCAGGTGGTCTGAGTAAGTTGAAACAATAATTAAATAAGTTTTGACGTAAAAATTGCTCAAATTGCTGTATTCAATTGCCTTGCTGTATTCATTGACACACCTTCTAATGTGCAGTCCAACCTTTTGTGTTGCAGATGCATTTATCGTAGAGCGAAAAACTACCTAGCTTGTATTAGGCGATACATGTGGTGTCTGTGACGGACAAAATTTGGAATAAAATTAGCGCCAAGTGTGTTTTTGTTTGCTGGGGCGTGAACATGTAGCAAACTTGTTTGCTGAGAATTTTTCTAGCAGCATTTCAGACAGAATTAAACATTGACCAGGCACTACAAATCTTTGCTATTTTCAGCCTATTTTGGATCAATGCGTGATCAGTTTGGCTGACGTGTTCACATCAGTGCAGACATCCACAGCAACAAGCACGGCTTAAAAATAAAATGAGCAGCGGAGAGTCAGGAATTGACCAGTGGTTTCAAAGTTAAAAATGAAGATCTACATAATTTCAAATATCTTTGCAACGCACATATACTCTGATTTGGGCTTCCCTGATATGTCATTTACTTTTAATTTTCTATTTTACAGGCATGTGATCATAAATTAATGGGAAAACTGAGTTAATATTTGAGGTAAAAAGGAAATGTATTGGGCAATATTAAGGAGTAGGACCTCAACTGACCTACCCACCATGTACTCAGATGTCTGTTGTGGCTGAAATGAAAGTGGGCACAAAATAAAAGATTCAGAGGGTGTAAAGATCGGTCTGCCCCGTAACTTATTCTTATTGTAAGATTTTTACAAATCAGTTTACAAGTGTGAAAGTGAATGGCGTATGAATGGTGTGTGCGCCCTGCGATGGATTGGTGAGCTGTCTGGGGTGGGTCCCTGCCTTTTGCCCGTAGTCAGCTGGGATAGGCTCCATCTCCCCCCGTGACCCCAGTGAGGAAGATGTGGATATAGAGAGTGGATGGATGGAGTTTACAAGTTTTAAATGAATTCATGTTTTAGGACAAAAAAATCTTTAAATTAATGTAATAAGTTTTGAGGTCAAAGTTAACCTTGTAATCCTAATAGGAGAACTATATATTTATGTTATCAAGGAGATGTCTGTGTCAGTAGGTTCCACAGGGGGTCAACTGTGGGTCACATTTGATGGTCGTAAATCAAGCCATATTCTAACACTCTCATATTGGTTAACAAGCATGAAAATATGTTCAAATCTGAAATGGTGGGGTCAAAAAGTAATGGAATTAAATTATTATTATCATCAGCATTATAATTGTTGTTGTTGTTGTTAGTTGTTGTTCTAAGGATAGTGGTGACACGTAATGCTTGCATAGTGTGATACAGAATATAATGCTGGCATAAATGCATATATAACTCATTAATTTATGCATGCATAGCAGCACATGCATTTCTGATGTTCAATTGAAGTTAATCAAGGTTTTTTAAAGCAAGCCCAGAAATCTACGGTCGAAGCAATGGTAAATTTAAAATTGTGTGGGAACTGCCAATCTGAAAACTTTGGCCTATTCGCAGTGACATCATGGACTATGTTGGAAAGCTATTAAAATCGAATGTTCTTTTTTTTAAATGAGCAATACAGTTATTAGTGGTGTATCATACATTAATAGTTGTACCATAATAAGTAAGTATAGTTTAAAATGATTGTGATTGTAAATCCCAGACATTTACATCATGGTTGTGAGTCACTGATCTTGCACACAGGAATGCATATTTTGGCAGGGAGGTTTTGCAGATCTGGCTGCTGTGGTTTGTTTTAGATCTGTTAGCTGTGCACATCAGACTAGCTGCTCCCATTGACTTGCCAAAGGGCTCCTTGTGGTAATTAAATATTAATTAGCTGTGCAGTCCTTTGCTTCTGCCATAAACCACATCATTTCACATGACCAGAGAGCGCAAAGAATGCGAGACTATGACAACAAGTCCACGCTGACAAAAAACATGCAGCACATGTTCACACGTGTAGATATTTTTACAGCGCTCCTCAGGGATCCCTCTGAAAAACATGTCATCGGTTACACGCAGTTATTTTTGTATATTTGGACGTCAGTATGGCCTTTAAAGTTTTCGGTTTGGTTTTATAAAATGAAATCCAAGGGACAGAGATGTTCCAACTGCTTTTCAGTGCACGAAGTCAGAGAGAAAAAAATAATCAACCATAATAGAAATTTTTTTTCTTTTTAAACTGATCATTACTGCAAAAAAGATATACAAAACCAAATATCTATAATTTTTCTGTTTTATTTATCTGTCAGTTTTGTGCAATGTAATAACTAATTAAAAAACATTTTCAAATACACATGCATGTTATACAAATGAAGCAAGTTTCACATTTTTGAACCCAAGACCTATCCTACTGATTCTAAATGACCATCTCTAATCTCCCCAGCACTATGGCAACCTACCCACCCTCATGTGCCAGCACCAACTCAACCCAGGGAGTGAACATGGCCAACAGCATCGCCAACCTTCGCCTGAAGGCCAAGGAGTACAGCCTGAACCAGGTGCCCACAGTCAACTAAGGACAAGAACGCAGTGCTGATGCTGAGGCCATTTACGGGATAATAGTAAACCCAACGAGGCCTGACAGGAAGCTAGAGGTTCATGGACTCGCAAGGTGGATGTGGGTCTCATGCTGAAATAAACACAAGGGGCCTCCTGCTTCAAGCTTCTCATCTCACTGATGAATGTCTATTTTTCCTTTTTTGATATGGAACATAAAGGGAGACCAAAAAATATTAACACGTCCAGAACTGATATTCAGAACCTTATGGTGAAAAGTACATTAATTCACAATTCCGTGACTGTAAATGTATTTTTGTATGAACATTTTCTTGGTAACATTTGGATATACTCCCAACGGCACTTGGACAGTAATGCACTCTTTTATCATTGGAGCATGAATACATCATGGGATTTATACCTGTAACTATGGAAACCATTCCAAGTTTGGAGAAATATAATGGACTTCAAGTATGGGTTTTCCTCTTGATCATTAGCTGGGAGGTTTGAAGTGTTTAGTCATTACTTTCCTGTTTATTATTATGCCACTGGCATGTAAATGACCAAAATGTAAAAATTGATTGGTGGTACAAGTTTATGTAATTGACCTTGGAAGACAAAAACTTCCCTTAGAGTCTTACTTGCCTTGGTTACTATAGTTTTGTTTCCCCTCATTGTACAAAACCCAAAACCAGCGAAGCTGGCGCGTTATGTAAATCGTAGATAAAAACAGAATACAATGATTTGCAAATCCTTTTCAACTTATATTCAATTGAATACACTGCAAAGACAAGATGTTTAATGTTCAAACTGAGAAACTTTATTTTTTTTTTGCAAATAATCATTAACTTAGAATTTAAAGGCAGCAACACATTGCAAAAAAGTTGGCACAGGGGCCTTTTTACCTCTGTGTTACATCGCCTTTCCTTTTAATGACACTCAGTAAACGTTTGGGAACTGAGGAGACCAATTTTTGAAGCTTTTCAGGTGGAACTCTTTCCCATTCTTGCTTGATGTACAGTTATATTGTTCAACAGTCCGGAGTCTCCGTTGTCGTATTTTACGCTTCATAATGCGCCACACATTTTCAATGGGAGACAGCTCTGGACTACAGGCAGGCCAGTCTAGTACCCGCACTCTTTTACTACGGAGCCATGCTGTTGTAACACCTGCAGAATGTGGCTTGGCATTGTCTTGCTGAAATAAGGAGGGGCGTCCATGAAAAAGACATTGCTTGGATGGCAACATATGTTGCTCCAAAACCTGTATGTACCTTTCAGCATTAATGATGCCTTCACATATGTGTAAGTTTCCCATGCCTTGGGCACTAATACACCCCCATACCATCACAGATGCTGGCTTTTGAACTTTGCGCCTATAACAGCCCGGATGGTTCTTTTCCCCTTTGGTCCGGAGGACACGACGTCCACAGTTTCCAAAACCAATTTGAAATGTGGACTTGTCAGACCACAGAACACTTTTCCACTTTGCACGAGTCCATCTTAGATGAGCTTGGGCCCAGCAAAGCCGGCGGCATTTCTGGGTGCTGTTGATAAATGGCTTTCGCTTTGCATTGTAGAGTTTTAACTTGCACTTGCAGATGTAGCGACGAACTGTAGTTACTGACAGTGGTTTTCTGAAGTGTTCCTGAACCCATGTGGTGATGTCCTTTACACACTGATGTCGGTTTTTAATGCAGTACCGCCTGAGGGATCGAAGGTCACAGGCATTCAATGTTGGTTTTCGGCCTTGTCGCTTACGTGCAGTGATTTCACCAGATTCTCTGAACCTTTTGACGATATTACAGACCGTAGATGATGAAATCCCTAAATTTCTTGCAATAGCTCGTTGAGGAATGTTGTTTTTAAACTGTTTGACAATCAGCTCACGCATTTGTTCACTAAGTGGTGACCCTCGCCCCATCCTTGTTTGTGAATGACTGAGCATTTCAGGGAGGCTGCTTTTATACCCAATCATGGCACCCACCTGTTCCCAATTAGCCCGTTCACCTGTGGGATGTTCCAAAGAAAATGTTTGATGAGCATTCCTCAACTCTCTCAGTCTTTTTTGCCACTTGTGCCAGCTTTTTTGAAACATGTTGCAGGCATCAAATTCCAAATGAGCTAATATTTGCAAAAAATTACAAAGTTTACCTGTTCGAACATTAAGTAACTTGTCTTTGCAGTGTATTCAATTGAATATAGGTTGAAAAGGATTTGCAAATCATTGTATTCTATTTTTATTTACGATTTACACAACGTGCCAACTTCACTGGTTTTGGGTTTTGTATATATCTCGAATATCTTTATTTGTACCAAAAGAAAATCCACATAATAAAATGCACTTCTCAAAATATATGGAAGTGTTTCAAATTCCAAAGTTTAAGACTGATGATATATGTTTTCATTTGAAATTAGAATATGAAAATATTCAACTTACCAGATGTCATGTGAATTTAAACTGCTTAATTAGCGAAATGTGTCCAGACCTACATTTCCACAGTGCCAAGTCTTTTTGTAAGAATTACAGGGTACTTTTTTATTGCAACCTTGATAGGAGGGTGATGGAAAACAATATAATTTTTATGACCTGTGTACGCCAGTAAAAGGTTCACTCAAAATGAATATCAATGGAACAATTGTATTTTTCATGTGTAATTTCACTTAGTTTGGTTTGTTTGAGCATATATTTGTTTTCGTTTACAAAATGTAAATACTGTATCATGAAACATAAATATAACGATGACTAACAGATGTAAGGCATTTTGACATTTTTGTGTGCTTCTAGTTTTTAGCCTAAAAAAGAATTTGTTTGTCATCCGGGCCACTTCAAAAACAGCAAAATGGCTGGAAGGGCCGCTTCTCGGCAGTCCAAAAAAGGATTAGGAGTTCTAAGCAATCCAAAAAACCAGCAAACATTCCCCAGCTATTTCTGGCCCTTGTCCCGGTCCGCTGTGACTGCCTCCATGGCCATGACCGTCACAATGACGCCCTCTGACATGATGTGGTGCACAGGGCCTCGAAACCAGCCGACGCCCGTCCATCCTCTGTAGGAGAGTCACTGTTTACTTTGGAGTAAGTTCTAGAAGCATACGTGCTCAATGAGAGGCAGCAGCTGGTGCGTCTCGTGCAAATACCACCATAGTGTTTTATTGCCCTTTGATGGAGTCGCTCCCATGACCCCCTTCCCTCAGCCCTCAGTCTGTCCATCGGATGGATCCTGAGCTCAAGGTCAGCTGTGCTTGCGGTACGAGTCTATTTGGTTTAAAAACAATGTGTTTATGGTGCAGGAAATCCTTATTTTTCTTTTAAAAAGAGAGTAGGAGGGGGGAGTTGGAGTCTCCAGGTTTAATGGCTGTTAAAATGTTGTTTCTGCGCAAGATTTCACCAGCACGACAAGTTGTATGTGATCTGTATCTTCTCCATGGGGAACTAAGGGCATCATTTACACCTGGGGTCTCAAACTGGTCTGTTAAAGGGCCAAGGGGCTGCAGGTTTTCAATCTAACTAAGCAGAAGCACACCTGATACAACTGATTTCATTGACTGATCTCAGCCTGCACAGTTAAATAGCTTTATCAGGTGTGCCTCTCCTCAGTTGGAATGAAAACCTGCAGCCCTTTAGCCCTTTTTCAAACCAATTTGTGACCCCTGATTTCCACCGTGAATGGGAATATGGGAGTTTGGGCAACATCATTCTCTTTTAGTCTTACCATGTGCACCCAACACAGTAAATCTAACTCGCCAATTTGGCAGCATAAATGTAGCCTGTCTGACCCTCCTTGCCTTAAACAACACTAAAGTTTTGTTGCCTAGAGATATATCAGCCAGAAATAAATGTGTTTAAAGTCAAAACCAGAGGACATAAACCCTGTTCCTGAAGATCTACCACCCTGCATGTTTTCACTTTGAAACACTTGATGTTACTAATTAGCGGCTCAATGAGATCTCTGCCAACTGAAACACGGACACTCTAGGCCTGTATTCATTAGAACTAAGTTCAAATTTGCTGGCTATCTTGCAGTTTTGAAATTAGCCCGATGACAAGTTAGCTGGCTATTTTGTAGGGAAGACGCAAATAGCCCGCCAAATTTGATTGGGAAATTTTTCTGATAAATCTTGGTCTAGTTGGCAAAATAGCCCGCTATTTGTGTTGCGTCTTCATAAGACCGAAATTGAACCAGGAAAGCCAAATGGAACCGGGTGCTCTATCTGGAAATAATCCAAAGTGCGCATGCGTCAACTTCGGGCTAATCTCTCGAGTGGTGGGCTTTCGGGCTACGGGAGATGCAAATTCGTACTATTGAGCTAATTTCCCTAACCACAAAATGGATGGCTAGTTTAACTTTGTTCTAATGAAGACAAACCTATTGCTAGGTTTAAGTGAAGCAAAAAAAAAAAATGCTTTCGCACACTGGTAAGCAGACAGGTGCATAGGAGTAAGGCCAACTGAGGACTAAAGTAAGGAAAAAACTCCCGCGCACGGTCTTCTCACTTGCAATTAATTTATTAGTCTACGTTTCGGTCAACTGACCTTCCTCAAGACAAGGAGGCCAGTTGACCGAAACGTTGACTAATGAATGAATTGCAAGTGAGAAGACTGTGTGCGGGAGTTTTTTATTTACTTTAGGGTTGAAGTGAAAAAATACAAGTCGGTAGATCTCCAGACGGAAGGTTGGTGACGACTGATCTAAACTGTCCAGTTTTGATTTTCTATAATGGTTATGGGTAAATGGAAAACAAAGAAAGACTAACTGCCACAACAGTTAACACTGTCTGCTTTGAGTTGTTACTCAATCATGCAGACTCACACCAGCTGGGGTGCAGCGTTTGCATGTAAGGGCTCCCATGGCCCCCTCCTATCCCCCTCTCGGCCCCAAGCTTTCCTGCAGAGATGCCCCCTGCGTGGGGGCGCAGCTGTCGGGGCTGGAGTCCACGCAAGCCCCAGGCCTGATCCGGCCTACGCAGTGCCATCATCCCTCCCTCCCCTAATTAGCTCTGCCATGGAATTACCCTATCTTCAGCCAAAGGCCCTGCGCCCCTGAATCAACAACCGACTGGGCTGCAGACAGGACTGCCAACCTCACTGGCGGTGCAGGGGAATTATCACAGCTGCCATAAACCGGCATCTCTCCCAGAAAACCCAGTCCCATCGAATCTGCAAAGTAAACGCTCCACTGGCCACGTATAATTATCTCAATCAATTGGTTTACACAGGCTGTATTTCTTTCAGTTGTTTACATGTGAATTATGCTTGTCAGGGTTGGGGGAGTGGTATATTAATGCATAAAAAATATAAATGTACTTGGTAAAATTTCAGTGTTGACAGTCAAACTTGCCATTTTTCGATGTTAGCCTCCACAGCTGGACTGAATTGTCCCCATACTTGACCTTTTTTTTGCCATTTTTGATGAGCTTCACTGGCATGTGATTTGATTTATTGATCTTATTGATGGATACAAGTGCATTTTTTTTGGTGTCTTTTAGATTGGAAAAAGGTTTTTTGTAGGTTTTTTTGAGCCCCATTTGGACATATCAACGCATTAGTTAAACTTCATTAAAAGTTGTTATATAGTTCATTTCCCTGGTAATTGTTTTCATGAGCCCTAAAGTCCTTCTCTGTCTTCTCCCAAATAGAATCTTTATTGTCCTGCAATTCTCAAGACTTTCCCAGAATCTAGGTCACTCCAGGGCTTGTAAAATACTCACTCGCTTTTCGGGAAAATTAACTCACGTTCTTTCCCGTAACACTTCTTTTTTCTCACAATTTTATCCTCTTCTATGTCTTGCCAATCCATGACTTGTCGCATCATCACAGTTTGTGAGTCCATGTGTCTTTACGGAAAACAATTTATCAGGGTGCATTACACTCAATGACGAGGAAGTAAGCTTTCTACAAACATAAATCCCCTGTTACCGATTTGTAATAGGTTCGAATGACCAAAAGTAATGTTTCTTATTTAGTTAGTTGGTTGCTTAGTTATTTGTGTTAGGCACTAAAAAGGGTGGTGCAGGATTATAGTAAAAGGCCCCACAGTCAGTTAATTCCCCAAACCTGGGCCCCACTGGTCAATATGACTCCCCTCTAGGGACATGTAATGGGGGATATGGAAGGGGAACTGAGACAGGGAGAGGTAAACCTTGCTTGTCCGTGGCCGGGCTCTCCAGGGCAAGATGTCCATCTCACTGTATAACCTTTCACAGCCCACGCTGCTGACCTGAAGTGTTTCCAGATGTGCATGGCCGCTGACCCATGGCTGGACCCCGGCCCTCTCTCGGCCCCCTGACAGCGTTCCCCTTGGACAGGCGTCTCCTTCCACCCGCGGACAACATGCAAACCCCACCCACTCCTTTGCCCCCAACATCTGGAGGCCATTAGCGAGACGTTTCTGCACGGATGGAAAGCGTCAGGGATCTCGACTGAATACACGTCCTTTTTTTTAAAGTCGGCCTCTCAATCGAGCACCTTTCCCACTGAGTGGTTCCTCAGTTTTATTTCTCCTTTGCCACCCCCTAAAAACCATCTTACGGAGCTTGTGGGCCTTGCCAACGCACACAAATATTTGTAAGATCACGGAGGTTTTATTAATGAGCGCCATTGGCTCACCCTCAGAGGGAGTTGTTTAAAAGCTGAAGTTGAGTGAAACGCCGCGCAGCTGTTAGCAGTGTGCAGTAAGGACGGCCAAGAAAAGAGCTCTCGGCTGTGAAGCGCTAACTCAGGCTGAATATCAACAGCATGAGCTGGTGAAATATGCTCAGAGGCAAAGCACTCCCAGACATTGATTTGCATCACAGACGTGGAAAAAAGTACATTACAGGGTTCCTGGACTTTTAATATTTGTGGGTTTCACAATTATATTACTGAGGTAGACCTGCACGCCAGTGATTTATGCAGTTTGGGTATACTGAACTGGTTTAGAAAAAAAAAAGAAATCAGGCATGAAACGCTTTTTTGTTGCCATGCTCTTCATGCTCAAAAACAACAGTTACACCTTAGACTCCTCGAACATCCTAGACATCCATATTGTATTGTCGGCCAATAGAGATATTCCTCTGGAATAATGCAATTTTCATAAGAATCACAATGACTAAATGGCACACAAGAATATACAGCATAAAAGAAGGAATGGTATATGAACTGAGCAATTAATTGGGGAAATCTAACAATCATCCCATTTGTGAATGTTTTATATTGAAGCATACTCATTAAAACAACAGCATGGTTCATTTCGCTCATTTGCCCAGCATGGTGAAACGATATTGCGCAAAGTCAAATACTGTGTTGTCCTTTGGAATGCATTACCACAGCTGTATGTCATTGGATTTTTCTCTGATACTGGGACAAGGTATAATCGCTCCCTTGAATCAAAACGCCTGTACATTTTTTTTCTATCATTGTGAGGAAGTGTAATCAAAAGCTCCCACAGAGAGGGTGTAAGACATAACTAGTCAGCACAATGATAAAAGAAAAGATTGATTAAGCTTAACCTGGGTGGGAGAAGTTTTTTGTTTTGTTGATGATCCCGTGGGCCTTTTTCCAGAACCCTAATCTGCTCACAGATCACAGTTTGGGAATTCCTGACCTAAATTCTGAAGAAACAGGCAATTTTTTTTGCTTGTGAAGTCAAATGCAATCACTGTCTCTTTTAATTCCGAAAGGGGGAATGCAAATTTTCCATCAACAAAGACATCTCATCTGTGTGCAGGAAGCTGTTATGGCGTTTGACTGAATTAGTTCATTCATTTCCTTTGACCGCAAACCCTTTATTGACCATAAAGCAAAGCATTGGGGAGGCCGAGGGCCAACTATGGTGGCAAATATGACGTACGTTCAAGAAGTTGTCAGCATTTAGGTAACAATAGATTTAGAGAGCAATTTTAATTAATGTCCCATCATGGGTCGTGACTCATACCCATTACGTAAGAGAAAAAATTATGGCTGAATACAACTGCTGAGGAACAAACCATATAAATGCAGTGGCTGAAACCCAAATGGCACCAAGTGTACCAGCAGAGTCCCAACGATTCATCGTGCAGCAGCTTTGAAGTAATACCAGCTCGATCCCTTGTGTCAACACAAATAGCAAGCCTCAGCCATTATTTCATATGTTGACTGGCGCCAGTGTTTTGACGATTACACAGCTTGTATTTTGCCCATCATCCCAGCTGTAAATGAATTGAAAGTGAATACAATATAGAGGGCTCTAAACTCATTAACTGACCTCATAGCTGTGGCTGCTTCTTCCCACGAGAAATAAGGCTGGTGTGAGTTGAATAGTGTTCCCTGGGTTAACTCCTCTTTGGCTATACCACAACAATGCCTCAGTGGCGATCCTGTAGTGTATTGACTCGGGGGTAAAAACCAGTCATCGGCTTGCATTGTTGTGCCCCTGAGGTGTGTCCTTGTTTAATATGAGCGCAAGTTGAGACCATCCTTCTCAATTATGCTCCTGACAGTTATAGCAGAGATAACTTCCTCATAAGAGGACAGGTCTTCATGGTTCTAACAAACTTATATTGTCCCTTAGCATATTCCCAGAACTTAGTTAAACTATAATATATTCTTATTAGCTGTTTTTTGGGGAATTCCTTCTACAAATGAAATCATACCTTTTGTATTTGGACACAGCAAATGACTTTAATGATCATGCTAAATACCAATTTTTTGTAAGAATGAAACTCATGCAGTCATCATAATCACCTTAAAGGGCATCCTGTCACTTCAGATTGGTAAAACCAGCTCTCCGTCACCCTCTGCTGTTCACTTCCTCTATGACCGACCCGGTCCTTGTATTCTCTCCCGTCAATCATCCTAATGGAGTGTCTGTGTTTTAAGGTGGCCATAGGCAATGCTGTAATGTTTTAAAAAAAACAAAATCATAGCAAAAGCAGAATATTTTTCTTGACTGATCAAGTGCAACATTGTTTGTTTAAAACTCTGTAAATTTGTTAAATCACATGTTAATACAAGGAAAATAACAAAATGAAATTAAATGCTTTTAGAAAAAAAATTAATAAAATAAATTAATTAATTAATAGATGCATTGCCATTGACTGAAGAGGAGCCAATCTATCTTTAAAGCTTAACCAAAAAAATATGGTGCAGAATGTCATTACATTGGCTTTTCATTAGTTTTATGGCCTTTAGTCTCACTACAATACATTTGTTTTATTACCTCCACCAAGGAGATTATGTTTTTGCTGGCATTGTTTTGTGTACAAGATAATCCTCCAAGTAATAAACGGATATATCTGAAATTTTGTGGGAGGGTTGCAATTACATCAGGGATGGATCCTATTGATTTTGCCCATGATCAGTCCAACAAGTGCCGTGATGGAGGTATGCGCTCTACCCAGAGCCCTTCAAATTAAATCTGAAATTTTCAGCAAATATTGCATTAGATTTTGCAGCATTCTTCCTATACTCAGACAGCTGTAGAAACTATAAAAAAAAACAAAAAGCGGAAAAATTCTGTAATACTCCCATTGTATCCAAAAACCAATGTGGACTGTGGCAAAGTCAAGGATTGTTTTGCATTACCGTTGTTTAAAAATCAATAAAATTCAAAGTTGTAAAAGCTTCTTCGACATCACAGCGCTGTGTTATTATAAAGGCCAAAGAATGCTGGCTTTCATTTAATCATGAATGCAATCTTTGGATTATCCATTTTGAGCAGACAACAATAGACGGAAGGCTACAATTTGGGCTTTTGGTGGTTTGAAGAATATTGCTTCCTACTGTCCCCCAGACGATTTGTCCTGAAAGGCCCTTTCACAGCTTTGTAAAACTGTGTTTTGAATATTTTCAAGCCACTCTGGTCTCTAGACCTTCTGGAACCATTTTGTGGGGGACTGTGACAGAGTACATCAAAGCAGGCTGAATGTGAACTCATCAGACAGTCATGCTAGATTTTCATAATACATTTTAGGTGAGAAATGGTTGGAGCCACAAGATTTTTGTAGCCATGGTTTGGTTTTTATTAACAGAGCGAATCGAATGGAAATAATAGCGTAGGCCACATGTAAGATGGATGACAGCAAGCATTAAGATGATGAAGGCAGATTTGTGAACTCTGATGAACTGCGATGAAAAGCACAATGGTATATCATTGTCTTCAATGCAAAAAATTAATAAAAAACATTATTGCCATGCTCAGTTTAGGTAATAAAAATTTGAAATTTTTCAGCTTACATTAAAGCCAATGCTCAGTGGAAGAAAATGTACATAAATAACTGTTTGAGGCCAAAGAAGCGCTTCATGTTTGAGCAGTGTGTCCCAATTATTGTTCAAGCTTGTGGGGAAAAGCTGACAGAGAGGGACTGAAAACTGCAACAAACATACTGGTGAATCTGACGCAATAGCCTAATAAATGAGCATGTGCTTCGCAGTCTTCCTGGGATACAGGCTCATTCCGCAGTATCAAAGACCACTGGCTTGAGACTCTGTGCGCGAGAGAGGAACTGTTGTTGTTTTGATAATAAAAGTGAGTTATGAGGAGGGTGAATAAAAGAGAGCTTGTGCGAAGCATTATAAATTACCAAAGTTAAAGGTGCAAAGCCCTGGAGACAGATACATTACCACAAGACTTCATACCACAGGCATCCTGAGATTTACGCCAGGGGTACTTTGTTAAAAAAACTTCCTTGTGGTAGTCTTCCACCACGACCTGTTTTCCTTCTCCCGGAGTTTTAGTATTGGGGGCATTTCCTCCACAGGGGAAAAAATGGAGTCAACATTTGACCGCACGAACCAGGGGTCTCAGGGTATGCACCCGCCTGGCTCCACTCAGCGGCTGCGACATCATCCCGAGACGCCACAAAGAATAATGAGGTCCGGAAGCCTGGGGACTTCAATTAGTCATACTTTGGAGCTAAGGTCAATCAAAGCAGCATGACATGTTTAGCCTCAAATACTCCAACAACAACAAAAAAATCATAAAAGCTGCAACCAACACAGTCCATTCTGTTGTACTGGCAACAGCTACCCTAATCCTGAATTTACTGTGTAAATACACATTTTAGAATAATTTTTCTTCATTATTTAGTGCTATTGTGGTGAAAATATATTGTTCTTATGAGATATTATCCCTCCATTCCACTGTAAATCTGACCATAGTTGTTCAATGTGTTTTAGTTTTCTGTCATTTTGGGGTAATATCGTTTTTTCGACACACCCCGATGACCATCGTTGCTGGAGGAAGGAACTACAAAACTGGGCCTGAACATTTTGCTTTATTCAGTGGTGTACTAATCCCTGGAGAAATAGGTGTACTCTTTTTGGTCAATGGAAAGATCACTAAGGAAAAAGTGGGTATACTCTCCATTGCATTTCAGTGGCTTTCTAATGATAGGTGTGTTATAAATTCTGCCATGCCTGCCATGTTCATGCCTTGTTTTGATATTTGTTTTATTGTTTATTTGATACTCTGTCATGCCTGACTATTCTTTGCATTATGTATTGTTATTTGGCTGCCTCGATTTGTTCATGTATTGTCTTGTATTGTTTACTTTTCCACATTTTGCATTTTACCACAGTTTCATTCCGGTTCATGTTTTCCATCTCGCGTTGCACTTTGTCTCCCCCGTCTGGTCTCTCGTCTCGCCTTCACTTACAGCCCCAGTCTTGTGTGTCATCCTTCAAGTGATTTATTGGATTCTTTTCAAACTTCCTTCCGATCTCGTTTGCTGGTTTCACTCTACTTTTCTATCCACTAACAGTCCTAACAGTTTATTATTTTCGCCAGAAGCTACTACCGACGACTAACCTTGTATATAATATTAACTAACTAACGAGCACCGAGGATTTGTATAGTTTCACTTACTAATTGATTAACAAGCTCTCTGCACTCGCCCTGTTCTAATCTCCGCCTCGTTTCTCTCCCTAATCCTCTTTGCTGCATTTTCTGTGGGAGCTCCACACCTGATCGCGCTGTCCTTTCTCTTATTATCTATTAACGTTAGAACTCCGTGACTGGAGCTGTATGTTTGTCTATAGGAATGTCTCATGTGTTCCCTGTCCGCGTTTTGGCTTTTGCCAAATTTCATGTGATTAGGCTCTCCCTCATGTGCCTCTCCCTTGTAATCAGTCTGACTACCTGCACCTGTGTCTCTCCCCATGTGATCTATTAGGTGTCTTCTCACAGCCATTCTCTGTCAGATCGTTTCCTGTGCTGCTGTTTCCTCGCCTTGCATTCACTGAGTTTCTGATTCTGACAGCATTGCCTGACTTCTGATTTTTGGTTTGCCCTTTTTGATTACTTGTTGCATCTCTGTTTTTTGACCCATTTCTGCCCAACTTCGATTTTGTGGATTGCTGCCCTGTTTACGGTTCGGATTGTCCTCTGGCTTATGAGTTTGCTTCTCCCTCAAACCTCTGCCTGTGTACCGAATCTGTTTTTGTCGACTACAATTTTTGTGTTTGCTGCCCTGGTTATGAACCCTTTTCTGTCCCACTGGAATTTGACTTTTGGATTGTGGACTCTGTACTGTCACCTTCTGCCCTCGCTCAATAAAACTCTTTATTTTTACAATCCTGTGTCCTCGCATTTGGTTCCAGATCACTACCACAAAAGGTGGGCATAGGCCAGAGGTGGGCAGCGAGGGCCGTATCTGTCCCTGGTTTTCACACCAACGTCAGGCCTTTAATTAGTTAATTGTCTCAATTAGCCAAACCATTTATGAAATCTGACGTTTCATGTGCATTTCTTTAAATTATCATGAAACTACAAAGAATAGTCTTGTCTCCCTTCATTAAACATTTTCCTTTCATTGTATCATTGCGAAAATCTATATTTGTGCATGCAATCAATTAACTCAATTAGTCAGGGTAATTGATAGGAATAAAAACCTGCATACACACCGGCCCTCCAGGACCGTGATTGCTCACCATTGGCATAGGCCTACCGTAAATCATCAGAAAAAGCAGTGCTTGTACTCTGTATATGCTCAAGTACACCACTGGTTTTATTTGTAAATGAAATTTGTGCAGTGGTGACGGTGATATCAAGTAGAGTTTAAAAAAAAAAAAAGATTTTGGCTCAGGGTAAGATGGACTGTTGAGCCGCATTTTGTAATAACGATGCATTTTGTAATAAACGTCCAAAATGTAATAACTTTTTCATTTCATTTTGTAATAAAGCCGCATTTTGTAATAAACTGCCGCATTTTGTAATAAACTGCCCCAACGCATTTTGTAATAAATTTTGCCGCATTATGTAATAAGTTATTACATTTTGAGAAGATTTTTACAAAATGCACTTGCAGCTTTTTTATTCTCTAGGAAATGTAATAACATGGTGCATCATGTAATAATACCTATTATTGTTGTTTGTTAAACAATGAATTTATACAAGAGTGACTTTTGTTGTTTTTTATGCAATTTCCCTTAGAGCTATGTAGCCCAATAAATCTATGTATGACAGAATACTCCAAATATAACTTTAATTGCCTATTTGAAGTTTGGAATTATATAGGCCAATAACTTGTGGCCAAATTCAAAGCTCTACATGGTCTGTCACTCAGCCAGGGAGGAGAGGGCGGGCTGTAATCTGATTGGCTGCTGCATCAATTCTACAAAGATCATGCGCTGCTTGCATGCTTAATTGAGACAGCCAACAGAGTTCAACATGATGCCAGGTATGAAAAAACTGTGCCAAATATTATCTGTGTAATTGAATATATGGAAGTATAAAGACATTTTGCAGTTGATCTAAAGTTATGTACATGTTTTGCCCTTGATAAGAAATTATATGACTGAATTTAAACCTGCATTGTCCAAGTTATGCTCACTGCATTAAAAACAGTTTGTAAAGTAAAACTGAAATCTATGCCTCTAAGTACATATTAAAAGTTAATAACTTAACCTGTTACTCAGCAGACGACCCGGTACCGACTCTGTTAATGCAACCTTTGAATAGTGTACTGATAGTAATTGCTAAGTACTGCTACTAGGCTAATACAGTGATACTAATAATAGGCCTAGCTTTTACAAATACTTTAAAGTAAAATAAAATACAATTAGCAAACAAATAAACTATGCTTTAGAATTGTTATTACGTAATGCACCATGTTATTACATTTTCTAGAGAATAAAAAAGTTGCGAGTGCATTTTGTAAAAATCTTCTCAAAATGTAATAACTTATTACATAATGCGGCAAAATTTATTACAAAATGCGTTGGGGCAGTTTATTACAAAATGCGGCTTTATTACAAAATGAAATGAAAAAGTTATTACATTTTGGACGTTTATTACAAAATGCACCGTTATTACAAAATGCGGCTCAACATGGACAAGAGAAAAACTTAAAAAACCTCCTGCTAAGCCAGAATTCAGAGATGGAGTGAGAGAAATCAGACTGAGTTCACATTTCTCTGCATCAAGGTGTTTGTCCTTCACATCTGGAAAGTTTGAAGAAAATGTCACTTCCCAACTCATTTAGTGTGGCTTAATGGCTTCTGGCTGAACATTAACAATATTGTAAAGCAAATGAGATGCAAGAGGTCTAATTAAACACATGTGAAATACTGGCTGATATCTGAATCATTTTACATAGTGAAAAAATAAAAACCTAAAATAACCATCATATACAACATTCGTCCTTGGAAACTGGGAGAATTGCCTTCACTGTGTATGCCTTTCACCGAGCGTAAATTAATTTTAGTTTTTTTTTCCTCTTTCATTAAGTAAGCAATGGAGGACATACACATCTGTATACATGCTCTCTCCCAAAACTGAAAAACTATTATCAAGTGCTTAGATTGGAGACCATCTGAAACCAATCTGGAAGTGATCTGTCAGTGGAAACAGGTAGAGCAGTGACAGTTAAAAGGCAATGAAGAGCAGAAAGCAAACCTGTTTTTAATTCAGAATAATGTGGTCTCAATCACCCTCTCCCTGAACCACACTCAACCTTTCTTGAAGGGAAACCCCAACTTTTTTCATGTACATATCCATTGTTAAACTCATAAACAGTTCCATATTTAGGGCTGAGATTAATGTGGGATTTTGGGATCCCTGTTAATGTTTTCAATTTGAAATGTAGGACGGTTGCATCAAAGAGGTTGACAGCAGTTGCTGGATTAAAATATAGTCCAATGGAATAGATTTACCACGATCTGAAGGCAGTCCATAAAAGGTTGCGCGGTAATTGGATGTGAAAGCCTGCCCCACAAACTTCCTACAGATGACAAGCGGTTAGTGCAACTTCATGACCCATGTGCCGCGTCTCCACCTGCCACCGCAGGTGATTCCCACGCTGGCTTCCTGTTTCCAGGTGTTCTGCTCATGCATGCGATTGTTACTTCAGGTGTTTGTTGTCTTCGACTTGATGTCAGCATAATTGTAGCCCCCGGACGAAGTCGGATATCTACTATGGATTCGTGCTTCGTGCTCCGAAGACACTTCCTTGTTGACATTGTACAGGCTGTAATCTTTGACCAATTACTATCATATTTGGTATGAACATGTGTTATACTTATGACACTTATCGATTTTGGTTGCCGTGGCGACAGAATTGGCCGAATAATGGGCAAATTTGTGTTGAAACAGAGATTTCCTAGTGGATGCAGTACAGGCTGGAGAAGCGGAGTTTCAGGGGATACACCCATGCGGTCATGGGTGACCGGACTGTCTAGTTATTTTGTTGGAGCGATATTGAATACAAGAATGCTCAAATATCAATACATAAATATAATAAAATATATTTTCATTCATCAGTTGTCGTACTTAAGACTGAAAAGTACCAGCAGTATATTGTGTTTGTATTACCAACCGCTTCCAAAAATTAAAAAAGTCTGACTATATGTGTTTCATGTGCTGGTGCATGGTGTCCTGAACTTGAAGCCTGAAATGGGATCACACAGAGCCATCTGCTTTGTATCTTGTGGAAATGATTTTGCATAGTATTTTAATGATACTACGCCCACATGCAGCCCGAGGCCTTGGTGCTGGAAAGGAGGTTCTGATTAGAGCTGATTAAGGGAGCTGCCAGGACATTTCTGGAAAGTATTGGCCAAATGCAGTGCCAAGTTTATTCTTTAAATACAGTGTTCGTGTGTCTTTTGTTTACATGTAAGAGTAACTTGACTCCCAAATCTACATTCTGGTCTCATTTTGCAACAGCTGGAGCCAAGATTTGCCATTCCGTAGTCTCAGGCAGCTTAAAAATTGGCATCATTGTAAACAAATTCTTTCTTTCACATTCTTGTAAAATGTATCTTAAAAAACATCCTGAAAATATACCTGCTTGAGGTCAGTGAGGAAACCACAGCACATGGAACAATCTTTGAAATGTTAACTGAGAAGTTTGTTCCCATGCAGAGGTAATTATTCTCTGGATTTTCAACCAGGCATGCAGATTACTCCCTTGCAATTATGAATGTAGAGTGCTGGAACTAAATAAATGCTAAGCTTTCAGTCATGGAGAGAATTCACCCAAAGATGTTGTATCAAAGTCTGCCAGAATCTTGGAAAGATTCAAGGCCTCTTGGCTCTTATTTCTTCTTATATACTCAGTTGATAAAATGATTAAAGTACAGGAATGGTTATTCAACAATCGATTAAGGGGTCTTCAGGGTGAAGTGTAGAAATGGCCATAATAATGTAAAAACTCAAAAACAAACATACTCAACATGATTTTAACCTCAAAATGTAGTATTTTGATAAAAATTTACATGGTTGCCATGGAAACGGCACTTCAATGACAAAATATGAAAATATCTTGTGGCACTGATATTTCAATAACCCATGGTCGGATTTAACTCAAATTAACCTCATATGAAAGGTTTAAGATATTTCCATGAAATGACGTAGGATTTATTATTTTGGAACATTTATGAATATTTAATGAGCTCTGTTATATAACCATAATGAAAATCACCATTATTAGCTTGCTTCATTTTCAAAATTAACCCCCTCGGGATTCACTTATCTAGAAAATCCTATGTCATTTCATAGATCTCCAACAGATCCAACTTCCATAGATATCCAACAGATACAACTTCAGTCCAAATTTCAAGTCAATCAGATGAATATTAATGATTTTATTAATGCCACAAGGTTGAAGATCAGTCAAAATTGTGATTTTCGGTAATTTGCATTTAAAGTCACTAGAAACAATTGAGGCAGAGGAAAAACATAGATTCTCAGTGTTTACTGGCATCACACCGCATTCCTTTATTCAGTTTATTTATTTTATGTGACAATCAAAAATATTGAAATTTTCAACAAAACAATTGACATTTTTACCCTGAAGACCCCTTAAAAGGAACAGGCTGTGTTTAATTGTTGCATATCAAAAAGATGGTTAATAATGACTTTAGCCTCCTGTTTACATGTGGCGCACAAACCAGACCTGCTAAGACACAAGCCACACTGAAAAAAAAAAAGATTTTGTGGTGTAGTAATATTTATTAGGTTAACTGTCACAATTTTTATTTTCTAATTGTAAGTATCAGTGAGAACTGGAATTATTCATGTAAAAATATGTCATTCATGTAATAAATGAACTGTGTGGTAAGAGTATATTTTATTAAGTATTTTCACGTAATATTCAAAGGTTTCATAGTCATTGCATATGAACTTAGAAATACCAAGTAAGTTTTACAAGTGTTGCGTGTTTTGAATCCTTTCTAGTAAAAGAAACTTATATCCGCAAGTAAAGTTTACTTGATTATTGCCCTTGTAGAATTTACTTACAATTTCTAAGTGCAAAAACTTTCCTAGGTTTTCCCAATTAAGTAACACTCTTTCTTTTCAGTGCAGTAGAGTCATAAACCATACAAGCAATTCAAGCAGATTTCTTTATAACATAACATAACATATAACCTGAATGGCGAGAACAGGCCGTTTAGCCCAAATACGCTCACCAGTTTCTTTATACTATTGTGAATATATCCCTTCAGATACTCAATGACTCAATGGTATCTAGATTTAAGTCAAGCCTGCTCTGAAAACCCCCCAAGGTCTTTGCCTCAACAATATGGTCAGGCAGGCTATTCCACATTGAAATTACACTTTGGGTGAAGAAATATTTCCGAATATCAGTGCTAAATTTAACTTTGGTCAACTTCCATTTGTGAGTTCTACTCAGAACACTTGGTCGAAGGAATCCTATATAATTCACTTTGTTAATCCCTTTAACATATTTAGATAGATAGACCTCAATCAAATCACCCCTTTCTCTCCTTTTCCTAACACAAAAGAGATTAAGGATCTTCAGCCTCTTCTCATAGCTTTCATCTTTTATACCTGGAATTAGCTTTGTCACTTTTCTCTGAACTTTCTCTTGAGCCTCTATATCTTTCTTAAAGTATGGTCCCCAGAACTGTACACAATACTCCAGATGTGGTCTGACGAATGTGTGGTACAAAAGAAGCATCACATCCTTAGATTTGTACTCAATACTAATGGCAATGTATCCCAGCATTCGATTGGCTTTTTTAACTGCTACGGCACAATGGCTAGAGCCTGTGAGGGTTTGGTCAACAATCACTCCCAGATCTTTCTTGTGTGGAGCACATTCCAGTTTTAAACCTCCCATGAAGTAATCCCGTCTATTGTTTTTATTACCTACATGTACAACTTTACATTTCACAACATTAAATTTCATTTGCCACATTTCTGCCAAATTCTGGATTCTATCCAAATCATCCTGAATCAATTTAGTGGACTCTAAACTATTTGCCAAACTCCAATCTAGTATCATCTGCAAATTTAACTAATCTGCTCTCAATATTCCTATCAAGGTCATTAATGTAGATGAGGGACAGCAGGGGTCCCAACACCGATCCCTAGGGGATGCCACTCCACTCCATACCTAGCTCAGATGAGATACCACTGACCACTACTCTTTGTGTTCTGTCCTGTCACCAGTTTTGAATCCACTCCAGAATACCTCCTGTAACTCCAATGGAGCTCATTTTCAAAATTAGTCTCTTCTGTGGTACTGCATCAAATGCTTTCTGAAAATCCAAGAATATGCTGTCATAAGCCCTGCTCTGGTCATAAGTCTTGGTGGCCTATTCAAAAAATTCAAGAGGGTTTGTCAGGCATGACCTTCCCTTACGGAAACCATGTTGGCTATCCCTCAAGATACTGTTACGTTCAAGAAATAAGTCCAGCTCATCTTTTATGATAGAATCCAATATTTTGCACGCAATGCAAGTTAAACTGACTGGCCTGTAATTTCCTGGCTCTGTACGGTCCCCTTTCTTATATATTGGTATTATATTGCAGTTTCCAATCATTTGGTATTCCTCCAGTTTCTAAAGACCGTCTGAAGATGGAAGATTGTGAGATCATCTTTAAGCCACTAACTTCCCTGAGCACTCTAGGACATAAGCCATCAAGACCCGCCGCCTTATCTTCCTTTTGTTTATGCAACTTGTCTAATACTTCGTTATCCCTAACCTCAATTTCCGCTAAATAATCTTGAACATTTAACAAGCCCTCTGGCCAAATAAAGACCCCCTCTGAGGTAAAATTTTCAACTAAGTAACTGTTTAAGGCATCCGCAATATCCTTATCATATAGCAGCGATCGTTTTTATTCTTTATGCACTTCACCTGCTCTGCTTATCATCCATAATGCTTGAACACAAAGGTTGGTGCAGCAGGATGGACAGGAGTGATAAACCATCTGGCGCTACAACAACTTTAAAAAGATCTTTAATTACATGTAAACAGTAATTTACAAGTAAGTTACAAGGTTAATGTTAAGCTGAGCTGACCCTCAACATCTGTCAGTTGGTTGTCCTGATATTTATTGGCTGATGAGGATGACAGCCACCCTCTATCACCAAATGACGGCATATTCCTCCCACTGATCGGACCAAAGCCAGTGACACCACACTACATCACATTTTCAAAACAATGCCATTCAACAGGTTTAGTGTTCAAAGTAGCTTGCAAAATTCTTAGTCTCAGGGACATGAGACATTAGGAAAATCAGTGTATTATGCAAATGAACTTGTATGGGTCTGCTGTGATTGAAATGACCCAAATTATTTTGCATTATGATTTTTGCACAATAACTACACTTTACTCGAACAATTGAGATGCTGGAGGAAATAACCTAATGGTTTCGCCTAGGGTGCAGGAAAGGAGTCCCAAGATTTTGCATTGAATCTGACAATTAAACCTAACTTGAACACAATGTGAACATTAATGAATTCAAGGCAGCCCTCATAAAAATCTACTACTAAAATTGATGCAAGCTACAACGTACAGTAAACTACACTTTACTACAGTAAACTATAGCTTGTTGCAAATATACTATAGTAATTGAATATCATTGCTATAGTTTACCATCATAGTGTTTGACTTTTGTGATTCACTTTAGCATCACTATAGTAAACTAGAGTTTTTCATAAGGGAGGGTTACAAAGAATGTGCATTTTTATTTACTGCATTAACATTGGCTGATAAAATTACCCAGATCATTTTGTTCCACAATTTTAGCACAATAACGGTTCATTTTCACAATTGTTAAAGACAAAGGATGAAATAAGCTGATGGTTTAGCAAAGGCAAAGATTAACAAAAGATTAGGCCTAACTTTAAAAATCAAGTTGTGCCAGGCACAACAAACCCAATACAAGAGTAACATTTTAGTGCTTTGAGAATTGAGCAACCTGGGACCCCACATTTCCTACCACTAATGAGCCCAAAAAAAAAAAAAAAAAAAAAGTCAAACTGTAAAGCAACATATGATTGGAAGTAGAATTGAAAAAATGGTGCAGAATCTCATAAGAAATTGGATTGGAGCAAATTCAAGGAAGTTACTGTAATGAATGTACAGAGACTCCAATCGCGGTTCAAGCTCAGAAGAGCGTCTTTTATTCACATTACCATTGCTCATGGTCAGACAGAAACAGAGGTCAATAGCCAGAAATCAGAAAAGCTAAATCATAGTCAGGGACAGGCAAAATGTCAAAAAAAAAAAAAAGCCAGGAAATCAGTCAGCACAGAATACAGAAACGAAGGGAAACTAATCTAAGGGAATGGTGAAAGAGAAAGGGTAATAGGAAGGGAAAAGAGGGAGACACAGAAATAAACTAAACAGTCAAAGTATAAAGGGAGCTGGGGAAACGGGAGACTCTCAAACTCACCACACTCACTCGACGAATACAATCAATTACTTGAATACAGAAAATCACAAAAGACAAAAACTCTCAATAATCACAGAAACACATGGCAAAAAAGCACAGAAACAAAAAAAACCAGACAGAGCAAGGAATGGACACAAATCAACAAAGACAAGCGGAAAAGTGGGGTCTTTATAAACAAACTAATTAGAGTGTTTAGCCCAAGAAATGAGGGACAGCTGAGAGGAGGCAGAATCTAGAACAGCAAAGGAAAGTGATAGGACAAATTGAGTGAGTAGGTGTGCCCTGCTTCTTCAAACTAACTAATCACCGTGCCTAAATACTCTGCTCTAATGTGTAGTCCTACCCATTTCTAATCACCAGTGCCTCCGCTAAACTATTCTCAGGTGCAGACAGTTAACAAGCACAGGAAGAAGGAAGCAGGAAGTACCCAACCAGAAAAGACAGGGGAAAAGACTGTGAATGGAAACAAGACACCACACTGAGACAAGGGAGCTAGAGACAAAAGATAAGCATTCATGAAACATGAACAATCACACTAGAAATAAATCTAACACAAAGAAACAAATAATTCTAAACATCATGAAACTAAAAACATACAAAAACAAAGCAATTACTTAATTCACAACAGTTATCATGGGAAAAAAAATCATTTTTGTTTTTTCAGAGACCTTCACCATGACGCAATTAGGTTCCATAAGGTCATCCTAGGAACACTTTTCCAAAAATGGCTTGTAATTAAAAAAAATTTTACTCCATACAGACAAAAACACACAAATATTATTTGAAAAAAAGAAGTTTCTATGAGTGCAGCCATTCTGACCGGTCACATGATCAGAAGCAGCTAATATGTTGTCGTCTGTGCGCTTCACTGCAAATGACGAGAGACGCAATGAAGGTAATTTTGAAGCATGGGGGGGAAATACTTGAGTCATGAAGCAAAGCAGTCACTGACAGGCCAGCGTGGCAGGAGCTGATTGTGAGCGTGTGCCATAAAATTGACCAAGACAGAAGGATCTCCAATGAGGAGAAGAGGGAACAACGACAAACTAAGAGAGAAAGAGACAGGAAATAAATGAGCGTGCATTCTTCAACTTATCTTATCTTCAATCTATCTATTTAAGCATCCCTATTTATTGCGTGATGCCCATGTCAGGTTTGAAGGCGAAGTCGAAGTTGTGTGCTTTACTGCAAATGACGAGAAAATTACGTAGTGTTCTTATTATGAATGTATCAATTTACCACGGGCTGTTTCCTATTGTATGGCAAGCTGCGAATGTGTTTCTCGACAAACAACCCCAAGAGTAATTATTTTTGCAAAATCCCATGGAAGGGGTCGAGATTAAGCCAGTGGCTTGCAAAATGTTGCTGGTGTTCTGGCGATTTGTGTTACCTTATCTAAATGCAGGTCAGTCGTAAAAGTCTTTGTTTTCACTTTCATATTTGCAATAAAAATTTGCCTACTGAGGCAACTTTGTTATTTTTTAGCTTATTATAACATAGGCAGATCTTAAAATGAGTTGGGTATGTTTGATTTAAAGACATCATGCCGCACGCCACTATGATTTAATTTTCAGGAAAAGCCAGTGTGTACATGCAATTATTTGCCAATAAGTCAAAAAGCAGACAGAAAAAACCTATTTTCATTATTTTTTATCATTTTTAGGATGACAGAGAAGAAATAGAGCCCAAGATTGTGGGTTTGTTCCGTTGCAGAACCGCCAGGTAGCATATCTTGACAGGTAGCAGAAATTGACAGAACACCAGCCGGTAGGAAATGAGAAGCAAGCCTGGGTTTGCAGCAGACTTGGATGTGTTTCTGGAAAGCACAGATGCTAACTTACATAGCTGGAATCATTGACTGAACGGAGAAGCTATGTAGATTAGTGTTGTAGTTAGCAAATGAGCTTTAAGGAAACGCAGCCCATGAGAAGGGTTCTCAAAGGAATACTTTACCGATTTTCACTGTTTGCTAGCAAATAAACCATGATTAACTTTCGTCAACTTTGCCTGAACCAAGAATTTTTGCTAATTAGCCAAAAACTGTCTGTTGATGCATTTTAGGTCATCTGGTGCACAGTCTTTGGCTCTCGGGCAGTGCAACAAAGTACAGATTGGACTTCTGCATTCTAAGCATACTTCTGGATCCCAAATAGAAACTAGAAAAAACCAAAGCCTGCAGGGGGAAAATGTCTCTTTCAGAGTAAGAGCAATCACGACAGTGTTTAGTGACCGACATGGCAGTGTTACAATATGAAATCATGCAATACGTGTTTTGATTTATGCGATCCTAACATTTTAGCGGAACATTAGTGCCTTAGCCGTTTGTTTACGGCACAGTTGGCATCACTTCCCTTATGACGTGGTAGGAATGAAATCCATTTTAAATGGAAAACGACCTCTGAAATCAACTAATATTTCAGGATTGGTAGAGATTATGATAATCTGATGAATAATTGTCCCTTTTCAAATATGATAAATGAGCGAAGTTTCCCTTTTTACGGCAACTTTTTTCGTCAGCCATTTCTTGAGCAGAACTTGGAAAGTATCAAAAACATTGCATTAAACTTGCCATTTGTGTTCTCCAGGGGTTGTAATTGTACCTTTTTAGGAAATTTGACTGTAGTCTGCGCGCAAATATGTTTTTAATGTGTTTTTGACCTTTTGCATGCCCTTGACCTTCACCTTTGACTTTGACCTCCCAAAATCAAATCACCTCTTTCTTGAACAATACTTAATCATTCCATCAAATTTTATGAAAATCCATCCATACCTTGTTGTGTAATCCTGCTTACAAACAAACCAACAAACCGACCAACAGACAAAAGGTAATAATCACATAACCTCCTCCAACTTCTTTGGGCAGAGGTCATAACAGTATTAATTATTATTTCACCACACTAACTTTGTTGATGTTCTTTTGTTGTTAATTTTTGATGAAGTTTGAATTGGCTTTAATACAAATATAACATGTACAGAAATACAGATGTGTATAAGAATCAGTGGCTGACGGGCATGTGCTTCGGAGGAGAGTCGTGAACTGTCTTCACTATCCTGAGTTGGCAGCAAGGGGTCGCATATGAGCAAGCTTTGTACATAGTTCACCAATTGGGCAATCCAGATTTGGGTGGGATTGGAGATGCCAAATTTAAAAGAAAAAAAAAAGAAATACAGATGTGTCATCCTTAGAACTCTGCATTTCGACTCCACATTCATTATAATGCATTCCTTCTTTGAAACTCACAATGCTAGCAACGGTATTGTACTGTTATTGCAGCCCTCGGACGAAGTCGGGCGGCTACTTTGGATTCACGCATGCTGTCTCTGCAGTTTTCAGCAGTCCAATGCAACTGCTTGTCAGGCACAGCATAGCACACCCTGTGTACCGCAAACTTCAAACCTGGAGCCATAGTGTGAGGGTTTCATCCTAGCAAGTTGCTGTTCTCCCTGTACAAATTCACACCAGTGGCCTCCTTCTAGATCAGCTTAAAAGTCCAATGGCAGTAGGCTTGGAGAAACTGGAAGCTCTTAGTCAGAACTTGGACATTGGCAGCAGATGCGTGATGGTCGTCTCTTCAATTAATTTGTGACTACACTGGAATCCAGTCCTGCACCTGTGACTCGGCAGGCCTGTTTGGGGGCACTGCTATCCACCCCATATGGGAAAGGCCCTGGAAAATGAGGGCTAAATATTGTAAGTCACGACCATCCAGGCTGGGATACCTCAGCCAGGGGAACACCCTTTTTAGTGGGCAAAATACACAAAAATTCTCATTTGATTCCTTGCTCTTGGAAAGTTCAAACCCTTCTTGATGTTAAGAACACGTCCTGACGGGAATGAAGAACTGGTCGCTAGAAAACTTACCAGGTTCAACATAGACTGCCGACCTGAGTGAGACTCGGCTATCTGATGAGGGTCAACTCGAGGAAACTGGAGCTGGCTAAATCTTCTTCTGGAAGGGGAAAGACTCAGAGGAATGTCACATTCATGGTGTTAGCTTTGCCCTCAAGTGCCAACTGGTCGGAGCCCACAACCTGGCCCCTTAGGGCATCAGCAAATTCCTTATGACACAATGGATTCTGCTCCCTGAAAACCATTTTGCCACCTTAATCTCGGCCTGTGCTCCAACACTGGATACTGAAGAGAATGTCAAGGTAGTATTCTACCCTCAACTCAACAAAACCATTTTCTGCATCCCGACCAGGGACCATATTTTACATTTGGGGGACTTCAGCACAAGAGTAGGAAGGGACCACCTCCTTTGATGAAACATCCTGGGAATGGAAAGAGTTAGTAACCGTAATGCCAACAGCACCCTTCTGCTCGAGCTTTGTTCTGAACATGAACTGTTCACCACAAACTCTCAATTTTGACCACTTAATCACTTCAAAACAACTTGGAGGCACCCACGATTCAAACACTGGCACATCCTAGATTACACCATCACCAGACAACAACACAAGAGGGACATGCAAATAACTAGGAGCATGCCAGGTGCTGATGACTGCTGGACTAACCACCGAATTCTCATCACCAAACAGGAGTTGACCCTTCGAAGAATACCCAGCGTATATACAGTAAAACCAAACAAAAAAGAATAAAGTATGACACTTACAAGCTGAAGAGGGCATCGATGGGGGGGACGGACGTATGTTTTTTTACGAGTAAAAACACATTCTGGTTTGTATTTATGTTTCCGCCCTAACAATGCTGCATCAGTTGTATAAATGTTGGCAATAGGCAATAATTTTCTTCATTATCATTTATTACTGTGGAGCAAGAATTAGTCTTAGTCATTCATTTGATAAACTGTTTGATTGTTAATCAAGCGAACTTGAACGAGAACAGCTTGAGGACCATCAAGTGGTAAAGGGTGAGGTTACTGAAGCCCCGGGGAACATGTCACCGCTCGCCCTGCTCAGTATCCACAACAACCGCGGATGACTGACCCATATTTCACCAGTTCCAATTGGCTCTGAAGCCAATGTGCTAAGGAAAAGCCGCTGGACTTCATAACATCCCAACAGAGGGCAGAATGGCCCTCAAGACCTGGCTATTTAACTTGATTCTTAGAATTTGGGATGAAAAGTAAGTTCCAAGTGACTTGAAGAACCCACTGATTGTCACAATTTTTAAGAAAGGAGACTGAAACATTTATCGCAATTACTGAGAAGTATCATTGCACTCTGTCACCGGAAAGATCTTGTCCCCAATCATCCTGAATCACCTCCAAATAGTTACAAAGCAGATATTCCAGGGGTCCTAGTGCAGGTTCCTTGCAGCTCAGTGGACTATTCTGAGACGTTTTGGTATTCAGGATTCATTCCTCAAGATGATTCATGCGATGCATGATGGCACGTGTCATTCGCGGCACGACAGTGTTGGATGATTTCCCAATCATCTGTGGATTGAAGCGAGGGTGTGTCCTCGCTCTGACTCTGTTCTTACTCTATCTCGCAGCTATGCTCCGTGAAATTCCAGCAGACAATCCTCTCGTATAAGTTAAGTACCACTTTGATGGATGACTTTTAAACCTATCACAAATCCGATACAAACATTGCACCTCCAATTTTTCAACTGACAGAAATGCAGTATGCCAATTACAACGCTTCCTCTGGCCCACTCACCTGATGAACTGCAGCGGTCAGTTTACAACTTCCACGCTGCATACTCCTGCTTTGGTCTCACCGGTGAATTCTGGGAAGACTAAATTTTTTTTCCAACCATCCCCCAGAGCAGCTTAATCTGACAGCCTGATCTCCATTGGAGGACAGAGCATTGAATGCATAGAGCACTTCCTCTATCTTGTCTTCTCTCCATTCAGTGTACCTCCACAAAGGACGTAGAGATCTCTCTCCATGCAGCACATGCTACTTTTTAAGACCTGTATCTTCAGGAACAAATACCTCAGCCACAGAAGAAAAGTTATGGTATACAATGCTGTCGTCGTCTTGACCCTGCTCTATGGGCGTGAAACATGGACCCTGTACCACAGCAATATGAAAATGTTGGCATAGTTCCACCAGACAAAGCTCTGGTCCAACCTGCACTTTAGCTGGGAGAACTGTATCACCAACACTGAGGTCCTCGAGAAAGCTAAGGTAACTGGTATGGAAGCAATTATCATGAAACACAGGCTAGGCTGGTAAGGTCACATGGCCCGCAAGGAGGAATCAAGACTCCCCAGAAGGATCCTTTTCAGTGAGCTGAGCACAAGTAAATGCCCCCCCCCCAGATGCCTCATTGATGCTTCAAAGACCAGCTGAAGCAGACCCTCAAAGCAACTGGTATTGATCCTGAGATATGGAAAATCACAGCAAGGCACTGGATCACATGGAAAAACACCATGCAAACATGGACAGAACTTTTTTCAGGCCAACAGAAGCCAAAAGTCACTGAAGAAAAGAGAAGGCTGCTCAACCGCAACCACCACTAAGCATCAAATGCGATAAATGCTCCCAAACTTTCAAAGCAGGAATCTGGCTCATCAACCATCAACAAGCCCACCGCCACAAGCCATGAACTGGAAAGAAGAAATATACTCAGATATTAGTAATCGCCAATAAGGACAATCTTAATACAAAACTCAAAACAAGTGAAGTTGGCACGTTGTGTAAATCGTAAATAAAAACAGAATACAATGATTTGCAAATCCTATTCGACCTATATTCAATTGAATACACTGCAAAGACAAGTTACTTAATCTTCGAACTGGTAAACTTTGTAATTTTTTGCAAATATTAGCTCATTTGGAATTTGATGCCTGCAACATGTTTCAAAAAAGCTGGCATATGTGGGAAAAAAGACAGAGAGTTGAGGAATGCTCATCAAACACTTATTTGGAACATCCCACAGGTGAACGGGCTAATTGGGAACAGGTGGGTGCCATGATTGGGTATAAAAGCAGCTTCCCTTCAATTCTCAGTCATTCACAAACAAGGATGGGGCGAGGGTCACCACTTAGTGAACAAATGCGTGAGCTGATTGTCGAACAGTTTAAAAACAACATTCCTCAATGAGCTATTGCAAGAAATTCAGGGATTTCATCATCTACGGTCCGTAATATTGTCAAAAGGTTCAGAGAATCTGGAGAAATCACTGCAAGTAAGCGACAAGGCCCAAAACCAACATTGAATGCCCATGACCTTGAACCCCTACAGGTGGCACTGCATCAAAAACCGACATCAGTGTGAAAAGGACATCACCACATTGGCTCAGGAACACTTCAGAAAACCACTGTCAGTAACTACAGTTCGTCGCTACATCTGTAAGTGCAAGTTAAAACTCTGCATTGCAAAGCAAAAGCCATTTATCAACAGCACCCAGAAACGCCGCCAGCTTCGCTGGGCCAAAGCTCATCTAAGATGGACTGATGCAAAGTGGAAAAGTGTTCTGGGGTCTGACGAGTCCATATTTCAAATTGTTTTTGGAAACTGTGGAGGTCGTGTCCTCCGGACCAAAGAGGAAAAGAACCATCCGAACTGTTATAGGCGCAAAGTTCAAAAGCCAGCATCTGTGATGTATGGGGGTCTATTAGTGCCCAAGGCATGGGCAACATATGTGAAGGCACCGTTAATGCTGGAAGGTACATAACAGATTTTGGAGCAACATATGTTGCCATCCAAGCAACATCTTTTTCATGGACGCCCCTGATTATTTCAGCAAGACAATGCCAAGCCACATTCTGCACGTGTTACAACAGCATGGCTCTGTAGTAAAAGAGTGCGGGTACTTGACTGGCCTGCCTGTAGTCCAGACCTGTCTCCCATTGAAAATGTGTGGCGCATTATGAAGCATAAAATACGACAACGGAGACCCCGGATTGTTGAACAACTTAAGCTGTACATCAAGCAAGAATGAGAAAGAGTTCCACCTGAAAAGCTTCAAAAATTAGTCTCCTCAGTTCCCAAACGTTCACTGAGTTTCGTTAAAAGGAAAGGCGATGTAACACAGTGGTAAAAAGGCCCCTGTGTCAACTTTTTTGCAATGTGTTGCTGCCTTTAAATTCTAAGTTAATGATTATTTGCAAAAAAAAAAGTTTCTCAGTTTGAACATTAAACATCTTGTCTTTGCAGTATATTCAATTGAATATAAGTTGAAAAGGATTTGCAAATCATTGTATTCTGTTTTTATCCACAATTTACATAACGTGCCAACTTCACTGGTTTTGGGTTTTGTAAAATGACTTTCAAACTCTATGTTTATTAGATTTTTTCAACTCTGCAGTTGGTTTCAATAATTTAGCTGACTGGCATCAATTGACTATACTCATTGTGCATTTATAATCTAACCCAGCATTATTAGTATCCTTGAAGATGACTTAAGCTGCATTATCTAACAATGCATGTAACGTGATGCATGCTATGCTATGAAAATGGAAATGCAGTTGATCAAAGAGAATGTTTTGTCTTTTTATCTTTTTTGCTGTTTTGCATTAGCCTCAATTATTAGCCTAATCCTGAGTTTGGACCTGAGTGCAACCAGTGCTGCTACAAAGAATTCAACCAAGGGGATGCTGCTAGAGCTCACCAAACCGTTCCCTGGAAGCAGTGGGACCTCATTTACTTATTAAATAAAAAAAAGAAAAAAGTCCAGGCAGAGAGGCACGGTGGGCCTGCACAATCTCCAACACTGGAACACCTCTTAGCACTGCTCATGATGTTGCCAGAGCACACATGGAGTAGCAATACAGAATCGCGGTATCCACATGCCTAGAAGACTCATAAGCATATCAGATGGTGTCTATTACCCAGCCTCTACTTGGAAGGGGGGAAGATGCTCGAGTGTCTTCATACTTCACTGAAAAAAAAGCCTCCATGCTAAGCTGCTGTGCTGTCAATATTGCACTTCTGCAACTGTATACAGTTCCAGCCACCCCCCATCCTGGTCCTTCGGCATTAGAAACGACACAGTAGGTCATAATGATAGATGGCTGAAATCTCACTCAGTAAAGGTTCGCTGTCAGTGCATGTAGCCAGGTCATACACAACATACTATCCTGTGGCATTAAAAGCAAGGAGGAATGCTTGTTTCAACTGACAGCCATATAATATCAATCGAAGGCCCCTCACTCACCGTAGAGGGAAGATACTTCTAGTCCCTTGGAAATAGAACCATGCGAGTCAAATGAATGGTCCCCTGTCTGTGCAATAGACTAAGGCTTCAACTTACACTACAAATGTGAGGACCGATAGTCTCGACTTTATTAAATGGTGCAGGAAGTTGAGCTAATTCCTATTTATGCAATTGCTCACATAACACAATTGGCAGAGAACATCTTCCATTTTCTAATGCACAATGCACACAAGCACTCAAAATAGCGCCCATGCATGGCCCTTTGAGATCAGTACCAGGCAAGGGTGACAATAGCATTGTCCTCAAAATGTTGTTTTATTCAAGATGTCTTGGACATCTCTTGACTGGGTCAAAAAAAAATTTATCTGAAATTGGCTAAGTCAGTTTTTCAGGTGAAAAAAAATTGTGAAACATTAGACAAAAGCTGTAACCTCTTTTCTATACCAATGTAAACTTGCTGCTGTCAAAGAAAAGCAAAGGTAAAACTAAAGAGATATCATTTTTGATTTTCTTTTCCTCTGGGGAGCCAGATTAGCTAGCCATTGGCTAGCAGTGTACATAACCCATGACCCAGTACTCCCAAGCACGAGCTGATGTGTTGTGCATATTGCCCTGTCACCCTAGCCAGTATAAAGTAGGATTACATAGGGTGGGAATCGGCTGAACCAGAGGATTCTTCAGTACTCACCTAGTTGGATGCCTGGAATGATGATATATATTAGCTCACAAACTTAGCCAAGTTGTGCATGAGGTACTGCAGTTGTATGTTTGAAAAAAGATCTTGATAGCATGGGGATCCAGACGAAGACTTTGTTCCATTACAAGATCCTCAGAAAATCACTGATTTGCACTGGCAAAGCTAGAATGCAAAAGAGGATGGGATGACATTGATGTGGGCTTATGTAGCTGTGCTATGTCATCAGTCACGAGGTGGTAGGAGTCTTTGAATGAATGTCAGACTTTGCCATGGATCAAACAAAACTAACTGCTAGCATGGGTGACTTTCATTCGTATATTGCCTAAAAGTTATCCCAAACGCACAAATAGCAACAGTATAAACGATAAGCCCACTGGATCACATTTATTGAGAACTTTGTGCACATTTGTTAATTATTACAATACTATTTTTACTATCTTCTACAGCTGTGCTGTCCCCTTTGGCTACGTAAAACAGCCAGCTCTGGCGCTAGCGCAGACCATCAGGGACTTGTGTGGCCTTTCAGGGAAGTCATCTGAAATCCGCCTCTCTGACTGAAATAATCCAACAAAGAAAGAAAGGGAGATTCTGAACAGTGTACTGATAACTTATGTTTATGATCAAAATGAGGTCCAGGGTTCTCTGAGGGCTAGTGCTCTTGCGTGAAAAGACTTTGTGGTTTTCTGAACGTGGGAGTTGTGCAGTTGGATCCCCTCTACGCGGCATAGCTGGATGAGGAGATCAGAGGTATTTGTTTCAGCATGGCCAAGGCTGAGATCTCTAAGGGGAGCGAGTAGGAATGCAGCAGATTTCCCACTCTCTGCCAGCTTGGCTCATTTTCACTCCCAGCAATTTCCCAGAGTTTCCACAGAAACAGTGAGAACAGTTGATTTCCCAAATAAGGGAAAGCAAAATATTGACTGGCACACATTGAAGCAACTGAACATAATAGCTTTTATTATGAAATTAATTTCAAGCTGAATGTGGCTGTTTAGGGCTCTAGAACTGACTGGACCTTGATTTTGTGACACTGTCAAGGTGCTAATGTGTTTGCTTCTAAGCAGTGATCTCAGATTCTGATTCTCAGAAATGATTTGGCAAGAACAAATTGAACTGGCAAGTTGGGTGCACCCCAGTGGCACATTGGTTTAGTGCCCTTATCACATTAAGGCTGAGTCCTTGCAGCAACGGCCTGGGTTTTAATCAGGCTCAGGGCATTTACCGTATGTCTTACCCATTCTCCCCACCATTCCTTTCTGTCTCTGCGGCACTGTCAAATAAAAGAGAAAAACTAAAAAAAACTCCTTAAAAAATGGACAGGAAAGCGTACCTTATTGTATCCAACGGGGCTCATTTAAAACTTGTAAATGATTGTGAAAGAACTTCAGCTGTAGTTTGCAACAGGGTTGGCCTCATCTAGCATTGACCCAAATCCAGTGGCATTAATGAGTGCATAAAGGGCTAGAATGCAAATGAATGATGAATTATTATTGTAAAAATAATAGCATTTTTGCTCCGTTTACAAGTTACATGGGGACATATTCTTACCTTGAGCTATCATTGTTTGTGCAACTTATAATGTTGTTTTAGTGCTCACCACTAGATGGAGTCACCATTGCAAAAAGTGCTGCATTCTAAGTCCTGACCCCATCGTTGCCTCATGGGTTGGAGTGGTAGGTGCCACACATCAGTTTCTGATTGTTTTCAAGCCGTTCACGATCGAGCGAGATGGGGGTATGGCCCCTGTTGGCTGAAATGAGCTTTAAACTGTATAATGACTGGCTAGCACATTTATCTGAAAGCGGTGGCAGACAGTGAGATCAATAAGTTCTAAGGCCAGACTTGTAATCGTGAGGCTGGAGGTTGGAATCCTAAGGGCAACACGCAGCCAAGTTCGAAATCTAAAATCCTGTTGAAAACACCTGGTATTTAAAATGGATAAAAATGGTTTTAAAATATTCACAATCATTCTCTCCAATGTTAAGTCATGGGTCTACCATCCACAGAACCAGTTTCCAGGGCAATGTACACTGATAAACAACGACTGTATAACATTCACTGCTTTTAACCAACAGTACCAAAAATGTTGCTGATTTGAAATTAAGAGCATTTTTTGCTTTCCATATATTTCCAAGTACATTTCCATATTCTTACTCTACATTTGATGCTTTAACTTCTGCTTGTTGCCATGTGAATACAGACACATAATTCATCCTTAGAAAGTAGCATTTACTAACCTCCCACTGTTTTGACTTGGACAAGATGAAAGATTAAATTTCGCTTCGCTTTTTCACATTTTTCCATGAAAACCTTCTTTTATGAGTCATGTAGCAGGCTCTTGTTACATAACCCCAATGTCTCCAGTTCCTGGTTTTCCAGATGTTCTGATTGATTCATACCATCACATTCGTACTTTCTCTTTCACGAGGAGGAAGGCTACATCTTTCTCAGGCGCTAACTTCTTAACTTACTAACTTGGATAAAATGCCACCATTTTCCATTCTGATTCACCATCTAATGATAAATGGCAAAGGGGTTGAGGTTTTCAGAATTAGCACAAACAGAGGAAAATAGTCAGGGCTGGTTCTAGACTGCTTTGATTGGGGCAGAAATCAGAGACTTGGGGTTGGGAACATTTTATTTATATTAGTGCAGGCTATACTGCAGTCTACACGCCGTTTTCCTTGTTAAGATGTCATAGTACTGTATTTTCAGGGTAGAGAAGTTTAATTGAATTATGCAAAATGTTTGAATCCAGCAGTTTTAACCGATATATGCCCTCGCACAACATCCGACACTCTGAATACTGAACCCAAGGGCCTCAACTGTTCAAACCCCTTACTTATCCACCAGGTAAAACAAATTTATTCAATTATATGTTTAAATTACCATCAAAGGTACTAATTAACAATTCCATTTCCGAATGGGTTGACAGGTAGAAAAATCTGTTGGATCAACCTTTATCAAAAGCACAACTCAGAGTTCAGCTCTAAAGTGGGAGAATTTAACAAAAGTCGCAACCGAACATAAAATACCCAGGTCTACAGACAAGGGCCTACTACTTTAAAGAAAGATTAAAAGACCTGACCAATCAAAGAAGCAGAAAAAGAAAGAACACAGCAAACCAAAGCTTTTATTGCCCAAAACTGTCCGGAAAAAGGCCAAAGTCAAAGTTTCATCATCAAAAGACAGCCAGACCTTCCAATGAAAAAAGCAGATATCAATCCACAAATCCACTGCACAGATGTCGAAACTCCTAGTTGGTCTGAGTTCAGAAAAAGCCCTTGTTGGTTTTCTGAGAGTAGACCCCCTTCTTGGTGAAGAAAGCAGTCTGTGCGAATTGGTGTAGCTACAGATGTCTGATGGTGTGAGAAATTGTAAATTGAAGCACTGATTATTAAAACCCCACAAGTCAAGTCAAGTCAAGTCAAGTGTGACTTATGGGGTTTTAGTAATAGGTGCTTCAATTGTCTCCCATGAAACTGGCAATTCATTCATTAAAATTCCCTTATGTTATTAGGAGCAGAGCTGAGCACGATGTAATGTTTATAAAGAGATTCATGGATTTCATCCCTTTCTATTTAGGCTACACATGATTATTGTAGAAGGTAATGAAACTCAGTTATCAAATACCTCTGAAAAGTTTTACTACAGCTCCTAAAAACATTAGTGATATGGGCAAATCTTGGAAGTATTTAGGGATACAAATAAAAGGGGGCAAGCTTGTTGGAGGTCACAAGGCTGTAACAATAGTGTTCTCTATTGCCTTGAGAATTGCAGGGGTGTACACTCAAAGTTTGACTCTCATGGCCCTAAAAGGGTCATCTTTGGAATGTTTACTCCAGTACAGGCCAGAGATAAAAGACCAAATTCCTACACTGCCCTACAAAGTGCAGCAACTACAGTACACATTGGGTAAAATGTGAGTTGTGCAGTTTTGGGCCTGAAAGTACATGGAGGATTTATTTGGACAGAAATTATACCATGACACGTCAGTTAACCTAAATCTATCATAGATGTGCTTACAATTCATTTGTCAGGATGGCAAACAAACTCTGAAGCCATTTTTTTATTGCTTAAATTATTTATAGTTACTGTGCTTAGCCTTTGTAGGGCAGTATAGTTAAGGGGAGACAGGACCTATCACCATGCACAAGTCATTACTAATAAATTATTTTGTCCAACACACAGATGCATGACACTTGGCGAGGGAGGTAGACAAGCTGCCAAACTCATCAAAAGAGACAATACAAAAAAACATGCAAGTTGCCGGATGGGAGGAGGAAAAATGGGAATTCATGTGAGGGTTGTAACAGTAGCCCCCTGAAGGGCATCACCTGGCAGCCTAGTGGTGGGTCTCAGACCCCAGTGCAGAAAATCATGGACCAGGGAAGGATCTTCGGAGATGCACTTTGGGACCCAGGAGCGCTCCTCTGGTCCCTATCCCACCCAGTGTACTAGGAAATGGCATTCGCATCCTCAACACTGGCCTTCCAGGATCCAAAGCATGGTGTAGGTGAGGCGATCGATGAGTCTATGCGGAGGTGGGGAGCGGCAGGGAGAACTGTGGGGAGACAAAAAATTGGTGCAATTGTCCAGACATGAAACACAGAATGGATATTATGACGGGACTAAGAGAGGAGAAGCCTGACAGTAGATGAGGATAATACCCTAGACATGGTGAATGAGTCAATGAACCTCTGAAGTGGGATATCCTTTGTAGCAAGCCAGACAGGAGCTGGTCAGTGATGATGATTCCCTTGCCTCTGGCAGGTGGACATCGCTGTAGGGTGCAATGAACCCGGAACTGAGCATAGAAAACAGCCAATTCTCTGTCTTCAGACTGGAACAAAGGTGATTAGAAACCCAAACAACATATGAAAGGTGACATGCCCAGACCAGCACCTAGAAACACATTATGAACCTGGTCCGCTCAGGTTAGAGGACAGAACCATCTCGCAAAATAACTGTCTGTCAGCCATAGCAGAGTTTTGCCCAGCCCCTGGTTAAGCCTCTCCACCTGGCCATTAGTTTCTTGGTGGAATCCCAGTGGGTACAAAATGCCTTTTGGAAGCGGCTGGCAAATTGAGGGCAGCAGTCGGAGACCACCTCCTGTGGTACCCGGTGGAGGGGCAGACCATATGATCTAATCAGAGCTTGGCAGTCGTGGGCAGCTTCACCAATAGCACAAAATGGACTATTTTGGAGACCCGGTCAATGATAGACAGGATGACCATGAACACATCTGAGAGATGCTGCCCAATGCTAAAATCCATGGATATGCTAGCCAGTGGTCTGTTGAGAATCTCCAAGGGCTGAAGAAGACTGTAGGACCATTTGTTCCAATATTTGGAGTAAGCACATACAGTACAGGTTGCGACATACTCAAGGGTGTCTAAGCAGATGGTTGGCCACCAGAAAATTCAACTAATGACTGCAAGGGTAAAAGAGGTGCTGGGATCATATGCTAGCTTAGAAGCATGAGCTCAAGAAAGGACACTGCTTCTCAATCTCTTGCGAACCTCTTCAACATCTCTCTCCATCTGGAACTTACTGGCTGCCAGATGACGTTTACTGGGGAGGTATCAGGCATATCTTCGGGCACTGGAGAGAAAAGATGAGACAGGGAGTCAGGTACACTATTCTTAGAACCAGGATGGTAAGTCAACACAAAGTTAAACCTTGCAAAGAAGAGGGACTAATGGACTTGTTTGTGGTTCAGCCTCTTCACATTTGAGAGGTAATCCAGGTTGCGACAACCTGTCCAGACAAGAAGGGGAGACTGGATCCCCCAGCCAGTGCCTCCACTCCTCAAAGACTAGCTTCACTACTAAGAGCTCCCTATCACCAATGGAGTAATTAATTTCCACAGCAGTCTGCCGACTGAAGAAGAAGGCACATGGATGTAACTTTCCATCAGCTGCACACTGGGAGACAACCGCCCCAACACTCATATTGGAGGTATTGACTTCAATGATGAACTGGTCTTGGGGTGTGGGAGCATGAGGACAGGAGCGCTGGAGAACGACTCTTTGAGTTGACTAAATAATAATAATAATAACTACAGTTGTCGCCAACAACACTCCGTCTCCAAGACGCGTCGCCTTACGCCCTTACGTTAACGACATGACTGTCCTTTGCATACATTCCGCAATGGAAGAATAAATAGTGAAATACTGTATTATTTATGTATGGTAGAAGTTTAGCCTTATTTTCAGGAAGGCACTGTTGAAGCAAAATAATGTCGCATTTTCACTGTTTTCACTTGAATGAGACTGAAAATATAAAACCGGGCTTCTTCGTTCATTGTGTTAGATAGCATTCTTTCATCCCGAAAAGTTAATTTAATTTGGGCCAACGGTTACCCCAAAAGAGTCCACACAAAATCTATCACTTTCCACTTCTTTCACTTGACTGAGAATAAAAATTCAAAATAGGGCCTTGTGTTTCACGAGGTTAAGTAGCAGTCTATCTTACCTTGACATTTTTATTAATAGTAAAGTCAAAATAGGCTCCTACTTGAAGTTGTTTGATGCTTTTTCACTTTTTTCACTTGACTAAGAGTGAAAATGTTCAATCCGGCCTCGTGATTCTAAAATTTACATAACTGTCTATCATCCCTGAAAATGTTGCTCAATTCAGTCAAATGGTTACTATAGAGTAGTCCACACAAATTCAGTGAGTTATGATCCTTTAAAGTTTCAATGAGGTGAACAGCAATTTTTTTATTTCCGGACCCTATCATGATATTTCTACATTTTATGGCTTAAATATCAACATTTTAGTAATAGGGTATAACATAGAAAATGTAGAGCTTGCATTGGCGTATGTGATGATGTTAACAATACTTTGATTGGATCATTAGTTAATGAGTCATGATCCTCCAAAGTTCCCTCAAAATTGAGATTTTCAGTTTTAGGGGTTCTTCAAGCAAATATAAGAGCAGAACACCATGACTGATGATTTTTCAAGTAATTTTCCTAAATTCATATATGTATCTTCTTCAAAATGAGCTATGAAACACACAGTTATCCTTATCGGTTGCTGCAGTAGAAAATTGCCAACACAACCACCCTCAGAAAACCTGAAAATTGAAAAATTTCAAAGATTTTAATTTATACTCAATTTACAGCTAAACTATTCACATTTATATAATAAAGTATATCAGAGAAATTGTAGATATATATATATGAGAAACATTCTGATACCATTAAATATGAAATATCATGTTTTGTTACTGAGCTACAAGCATTGGAATATGACACCAGATATTTCATTTTCCGAAAAGAGCCATATTCAAAGGAAGATAATTCAAGTTCTAAGACGAAATTGGAAAAATGCCTCAATAACTTTGTAGAGAATTTTATTTACTTTCATTTCAGCTATTACACATATTAGTCACTACAACCGTTAGTGAGAAGAAGATTTTTAAAGAGGACCTCCGTCAAATTTTGAAAATGTCGAAAGATTTTCAGTTTTTTCGGAATAGTGAAAAACCTAGTCAGGTGCTCAGAAACTGAACTGAAGACACGGTTTCTCTCCGCATGCGATCTAACAGCGATGAAATCATGGGGTAAATTCAGTAACACTGGGGTTAACAAAACATCCATTTTAAACAATTATTGGTCCTTACCTGTTCTCAGTCATTTTCATGATTAACAAAAGGTTCACTCCGAGAGCACTCCACAGACCACATTTAACAGGTGTTGTTTGTTCTCCGCGATTAGGTATGACGACAATCACAATTCATCTGGACGCGTATTTGCTAAATTTAAATCAACTTTATTCAAAATTACTATCGGTATCGAGTGAAAAAAGTGGTACTCGCCGTGAAATAGGCTATAAAAAGCATGCAGCTCAAGCTCTTTGCACAGGTACGCAATTTTGAATAACGTTGATTTAAATTCAGCAAATATGCGTCCAGATAAATAACTGTCGTCCTACCAAATTGGTGACAACAAGCAACACCTATGAAGTGTTGAGCGCTCTCGGAGTGAATCTTTTGTTAATCATGAAAATGACTGAGAACAGGTCAGGACCAATAATTGTTTAAAATGGATGTTTTGTACACCCCCAACTCTCAGTTTTACTGAATTTACCCCATGATTTCATCGCTTTTAGATCATATGGAGATAAACCGTGTCTTCAGTTGCCAATTACGATAATTGGAAAACGCGTCAGTAAAGGAAAATGATTGAGAACTAGCCAGGACTATCCTAATTATCATAAAGCGATGTGTCTGTGCCCCCCCAATTCCCGGTTCTAGAACCGCCACTGCGTTAACGCCATGTCAATCCAACCTCATCTGTTCTCAGGGTTGGTTCTGAGGACTCCCAGTGTATGCTGGTACTTGTTTTCAGCAATACAAGAGCCATAGTCATTGCAAGCCTAGTATTTTGATGAGTTGATAATTTTTCTGAATTGAACAATGCTTATTTATTGGAATTATTAGTCCTTTAGTGAGAGATTGTCTCTCACTATGCACGCCGTGAACAATTCCATATTCATACTGTACAACATTACTTTTGACTGCATATAACTTGAGAAAATTGCAACTGGTGGATTGTTTTAAAAAAAGAAAATCAAATGGCTTCCAGTGGGTGAAACTGTGGATGCATAGGATGCATCTACAAGTAAATTTTCTAAAGACCAAGGTACCTTCCCTGATTAAAAACATGAACCGGAAATAGTTTTGCTAGCAGCCATGACAAGGAGTGGCAAATTGTGTCTTTCATGAAGAAAAGGAAGGAATTAGCTCCTTCATTTTCTCCTTTCAACAAGTAAACACAGAAACGACCTTGAAAGAAAGGAATAATAGATTATGGACCACAATCTTTTGCAGTTGTAGTGATTGGATATGTCATTCGTCATAGTTCTCCCGTTGTATCAGCTATGTCATTATCAATTGCTGTCAAACGCATGATGTACTGAAGCAAAGGACTTATAATTTCTCTCAAACATGTCCCAATGAAACTTCAAAATCTCCCTGCATGTTCTATCGAGGTCAAGGAAAAGTGAAGAGGAAAGCAAAAAGGTAGCCAGTTGAAGAGAATTTGGATGTATCCATGGTCATTAAATCTATCCATTTATAATATAATGAACTCTTTGCGGACAATTATAATCACTTAAGCTTGTCTTGTATTACTGTTGCATAAAAATTTTGGAAAAAATATTTAGACAGAACTTGAACACCTGTATTCAGAAAACTAATCAGCAGCTTATTGAGAATGTTGAGCACAGAGAAATCTGGATATTCATATGTTCCCATACAAGATAAATATAGTATCCCAGACAGTTACTGTTGATTATTACATTCTATATGTAGGCAACACACCCCTGCGATGTTTACAACACAAAATGGCCATTTGAAAATGTTAATCTGACATTCCTTTGTTGCCTTTAAATTAAATTGTCTTTGGGTATTAAAAATTGAGCACTTTGGTTTGTAGGGGGCTTGACGCTATTAAAAACCAAAGTCATGTTGCAGATTTGGCTTTTCTGCCTTATTGTCAGCAATGGAAGATGAGAGTCACAGGAAATACTGAACATGTGCTCCACTTTGACCTCTGCCAGCCTGTCTCTGCTACCGTGTAGGCCAAGGGAGCCGTAGATAAAGAAATGATGCCATTTCTGGTGGGATAGGGTTGTAATAATGGAGTTCAGTGACTCTGAATGGGGAAAAAACTTCAGCAGTAGAGCATCCTTTTACCAATTGTGTGACACCTTTCAACTGTTCACAAGACCAGAAGAAACAGTGTGCACCTGTTTTGTTACCAATGGAGGTGGCCATAGTGCTAAATAAATTGAGCAGTTGTAGCAAAAAGCACTTGTATGCCAACCAGTTTGGAGTTCACAGAAGCACTGTCAAAAAATTTCTTTGCATGTTTTTTGCAATATTGTGGACAACGTTATGAGCCGCCTCACAACTGAGGCCGCGCCTGTGCAGGTTGACCAGACCGGAAAACCGAATACAATTAATAGATTCAACAATATCCAGGCTACTTGAGGAGTGGCCTGCTCCGACTATTTTATACCTGAAAAAACCTGAAAAAAATGGCTTATCCGGGTCTCTGAAATATGGAGTGATTCACCACAGACTTGAATGTGATCAGTAACACCCCATTTACACCGGGCTTGCGAGCGAGTTATGACTGAAAAATGGCCTCTGCTCGCCCTCACTCCTACTGACTCGCACAGGGGTTGCAAGCTGGTCTCTATGTGGTCTCCATGGTCTCCAACACCATCTCTCTTGCTCTCCATCACTCTCCATCGGTCACATAGAGGTTTGCGAATGCATGGAAATGCTCAAAACACTTGCAAAGGTTGTGTGACCAATGAAAAGCACAAGAAAGCATAATCGGTCGTAATAAGCTTGCGCAAGTCTCAACTCACTCTCAACTCGGTATCACAGGTCCTAATAGACTCGCAAGCGGTTCGGCATGCGGTTGCATCAATGATCGCAAATTTTTAGGAATTTTTCACTCACATACTACACTCACAGCGATTGCCAATAGTCGCTACACCCGCCATCGGGTTCGTGCAATACTCTCAATGTGGTAGCAGGTTGATCTCTGATAGTTGCGTTGGGGTCCCAACTTGATTGCTGCAGACTCACTAATAAAACGCCTGTAGACTCGTAAACTAGATGCCACTCCATTGAGACCTATGAGACAAAATCGTGGTCGTAATCAGGTTGCAATAAAAATGGATAATTTCTATTCGTTTTCAGTCACGATTTGGTCGCAATTGAGGTTCAGTGAAACCGCAAATAAGCGATCAAAGTAGGGAATGGCCGCGAAGTGTGTCAGTGACCAAAATTTCATGATCGCGCTGGTCGTATCGTGTAAATTAATTGATTGGAATATCCTTAAGGGAACACAATATGAAGATTTGCCTTTTTTTTAATGCTAAGCCATTTTTCCCATAAGGTCTAAGAGAATAAACAATTCTTCCAAACATAAAAAACAACTAACTTAGAAAAATGGACAGCTTGTTAAATTCCTGGGATTGCAAAAACCCAAAACAAAAACCACCAAACTCAGCAGGCACCCAGGACTGTATTTGAAAAGGCACTGATATAGAACAAAAGTGTACAGAACATACAGCGCCCTCCATAATTATTGGCACCCCTGGTTAAGATTTGTTCTTTAGCTTATAATAAATTCAGTTTTTTTTTAATAATGTAGGACCACAATGGGAAAAAAGAGGAAAATCCAACCTTTAATTCAAGTGCATTTATTCAGTGGGAAAAAAATCCCACATTAAGAAATAATTCTTTTACATCAAATCATGACTGCCACAATTATTAGCACCCCTGATGTTAATACTTTGTACAACCCCCTTCTGCCAACAAAACAGCACCTAATCTTCTCCTATAATGTTTCACAAGATGGGAGAATACAGAAAGAGGGATCTTCGACCATTCCTCTTTGCACAATCTCTCTAAATCATCCAGCGACCTGGATCCTCTCCTCTGCACTCTCCTCTTCAGCTCACTCCTCAGGTTTTCAATGGTGTTGAGGTCTGGGGACTGAGATGGCCATGGGAGGAGCATGATTCTGTGTCTGGTGAACCATTTCTGTGTAGATTTGGCCACATGTTTAGGGTCATTATCTTGCTGAAAGACCCAGTGACAACCCATCTTCAGCTTTTGGGCGGAGGCCACCAGATTATGATTTAAAATGTTCTGGTATTTCAAAGCGTTCGTGATGCCATGTACCCTATCAAGGTTCCCAGGGCCTCTGGAAGAGAAACAGGCCCACAGCATCACAGATCTACCCCCATACTTCACAGTGGGCATGAGGTGCTTTTCTGCATACTCATCTTTTGTTCCGCCAGACCCACTTAGAGTGTTTGTTGCCAAAGAGCTCTATCTTGGTCTCATCTGACCAAAGCACGAGGTCCCAGTTGAAGTCCCAGTACCGCTTAGCGAACTCCAGACGTTCGCGTTTATGATTGTGTGTGAGAAAAGGTTTTTTCCATGCATGCCTCCCAAACAGCTTGTTGGCACGTAGATAGCGCCTGATGGTTGTTTTGGAGACTTTGTGACCACAAGATGCTACCATTTGTAGCAATTCTTTAACAGTGTGCTTTGGAGAACTTTTTATTTCTCTTACCATCCTCCTCACTGTGCGTGGTGGCAAAATAACCTTGCGTCCTACTCCAGGCTTGTTTACCACTGTTCCAGTTGTTTTAAACTTCTTAATGATTTTTCCGACAGTAGATATGGGCAGGTGCAGGCAAGTAGCTATTTTCTTGTAGCCATTGCCTGACTTGTGAAGGTCGACACACATCTGCCTTACTTGAATGGTGGGTGTTCCTTTGTCTTTCCCATGTTGAAGAGTGGATAAGAGAAATGGCCTCTGTGTCACATCATATTTGTACATATTTGTATTTTTTCTAATTAAATGTTTCAAGATACTCTGATCAACTTTGAAAACTACTGTAGAAATGATAGAAATAGTTCAATTACATTTATTTCCTAGGGGTTTTGTTAGGGGGAATTGTTAGGGGTGCCAGTAATGGTGTAACGGGTGATTTTATGAGAAATAATTCTTTCTTAGTCAGGGATTTTTTTCCCCTTAAAATTCACTTGAGTTGAAGGTTACATTTTTCTACAATTTTCAGTGTGAGAGTATGCCTCTGCGATAATAATTGAATTTATTTTAAGGCTTTTAACACATCTTAACCAGGGGTGCGTATAATTATGGAGGGCGCTGTAGTTATGCATACAATTTATTTTGCCTGTTTTTTTCTTCTTTCTGGAGTAAAATGTATTTAATAGCGAATTGGACTGCAAACCAGCTTTACAACTGCACTGTTTCCAATCAACCTAAAAACAAATATCTGTGCAAAGACTTCCGAACATTGCTTATTTTGCTTTGTTAGAGAGCATAAGCTTGCATACACTCCATCTGCTACATTAGCATATGGTAGCCAGTTACAACTGATTGCATCCACCGCTTGCAACATTAAATTAAAAGCCTCCCTTCTGCATTTATTGCTGAAATATAGTCGACAAATGCCAAAAATGGGCCATTATGTTGTGCTTTCAACGTACAGAATACGAAACTGAAGCAGAGTAACTCTGCATCATGAACAATGATCAATAGTGGTCGACCAAATGAGGAAATCACATCCTCAAGCAAGTACCGATCCACTCTCCAGAGCACACTCCAGTACTCGGATGCTACGGACAGCTCCCTTCATGCGCGCGTAGTTCCTGTCGGGCGTGCGCACACGGGGCCTTCATCAACTGGAATTATTAGCCATATTACCCAAACTCTGCCTTCAAAAATCAGCCTTACCGCACAATTAGGTTCGCATACTCATAGAATAGGCAAAGGACTGAGCGACAATTGTTCGGGTTATGCACCCATAGACTATCTCGCATCCGAATAGCATCTCTTGATCTCGAAATAGTGGAATAATGCCCGGGATCGCAAATCACCTGCTTTCTTTCTTCATGGGGTGTTCGAAATGACTGGGGCGCACTGCACGGTGGCCATTAAATTGCAAAAATGGATTGGGCACCGTCTGAAGACCAGGCATGGCGAGGCACTGGAAGGTGAGGCAAAATATGTTTAAATGCTTAAAATATGCCATGCTGAAATGATTGCGGCGCACGCTGTCTGTGTCCTACCATTATCTTATTTTCATGTCAATATCAAAGCATATTTCAATATACCGCTGCATTTAAAGTCTTGTATTTGGTATATGGGCAGCTGCAATAATACTAAGTAATTCTCTAAAGATCAGGTATTTGCATACCTACAGTGCGGAATGGACCCGTTGGGAAGATTGGAGGCATATCCGGGCCCTTCGTAGTTCTGCCATATTCGAGAGTTGAGGAAATGAAACACGAGCGTGTATATCGCCAATAGGTTTCAGAATAGCCCAGTGCTTACCACGCACTGTCGATGTACAATTCGCTGCATAAGGTTTCACCAATATTATTACAGCTGTTCGCTAATTTGATGGTTTATTCCCTAAAATACAGTCGTTATCGGGAGGAAATGCCCTGCAAATACAAAATATTTTAATTCAGTTGAGGGAAGTAACAAAATATTACGCGGACTACGGCATCTGCATTCCCACGAACAATGGGGCCGGGTAGTGCGAAAATACAGTCAGGCTATAGTCAGAAAAAGGCAGTGCTGATTGATGATCTTTTATGATTTGATGAGAGTTATATCCGAAGATGACGCTTAATCTTAAAATGTAATAATGCAATTAGGATGACGAAGGCTTTTCTTTAATCATATGGAGACGTTATGTTCGTTATCTTAGTCGACATCTCGGTCTAATCAGCTATTGTTTTTTTACGTAATCTAGCTGGCCGTTTTTTCAGAGTCCGATCATTTGTTCCTAGGTATCCTGTACCCTGTAAATTTTCTGTTCTGCCCTGAAAATTAGTTGAAATAAGAAGAATCAGAGGTAGTCTCGGCAAAATTAGGGATGCGATGACAATTCTTGCGAGGCATTCTGTCAGTTTTTCCACCTCATCCGTTTAGATATTGATGAATTTTAATAGGGTGAAGTGTGTGTGTGTGTGTGGGGGGGGACACGCCCCCTTAAGGGAAATGACATTTCGTAGTGAAACAAAATGGTAACAGTGCGAAGAATAGTCATCCTTGTTTGGAGTGGCAATGATATGAATTGCAAACCAAGCCTGGATATTGTAAACACTCTACACTTAATTTTTTTCAGTTAAAGAAAATTTTGTACAAAGGGGGAATTTTTCCCCAGTGGTGATGGAGTAATATGCTCCCTGCCTGAATTTTTTCATTACAAAGAGGTACACATGTTGTGGAGTATTTGGTTCTGATGTTGGTGTTCCAGTCTTGTAATTTGCTCAATGTTCACCATGTTACGGTCCAGACAAGGTACAATCCAATGGGTAGTTTTATTTGTAGGTTATATGATAATTTGGACTTGGAAGGGTTAACAAGGCTACACTCCCAATCAGATGTGCATTTGCAGGTGGACCAAGCAGTGTCCATATTTTAAAATGAATGAACGAATCGCGGAAAAGCCGGTGCAATACAGCTTCACTTGCTATAATTTCTATTTTTGCCATATTCACTCAAAGCCCTCTTACTCCGGGACTGTCACCACCCACTGTGCCTATTGTAAGCACATAGCTTGAGAGAAACTTCCAAAGTCCTTTATGTGAACATTGTGTAAACTGCTGCAAAGCAATGCCAGTGCTTTTGATATACAGTGCCATGAAAAAGTATTTGCCCCCTTCCTGATTTCTTCTTTTTTTTGCATATTTGTAACATTTAAATGTTTCAGATCATCAAACAAATTTTAATATTAGAAAAAGACAACCTGAGTAAATACATAATACGGTTTTTAAATGATGAGATCATTTATTTAGGGAAAAGAGCAATCAAAACTTACCTGGCCCTGTGTGAAAAAGTAATTTCCCCCTAAATCCTAATTACTAGTTGCGTCACCCTCGGCGACTACAACTGCAATCGAACGTTTGCAATAACTGGCAATGAGTCTTTCACATCACTGTGGAAGAATATTAGCCCACTCTTCTTTGCAGAATTATTTAATTCAGCCACGTTGGAGGGGTTTTGAGCATTAATGGCCTGTTTAAGGTCATGCCACAGCATCACAATCGGATTTAAGTCCGGACTTTGACAAGCTACTCCAAAATCTTCATTTTGTTTTTTTTTAAGCCATTCAGAGGTGGACTTGCTGGTGTGTTTCAGATCATTGTCCTGCTGCATAACCCAAGTGCGCTTGAGCTCGAGATCACAATCTGAGGGTTGGACATTCTCCTTCAGGATTTTCCGGAGGGGAGCAGAATTCATAGTTCGATCAATTATGACAAGTCGTCCAGGTCCTGAAGCAGCAAAGCAGCCCCAAACCATCACACTACCACCACCATGTTTGACTTTTAGTATGGTGTTCTTTTTATGAAATGCTGTCTTAGTTTTATGCCTGATGTAATGGGACGCACACCTTTCAAAAAGTTCAACTCATGTCTCGTCATTCCACAGAATATTTTCCCAAAAGTCTTGTGGATCATTAAGATGTATTTTGGCAAATGTGAGATGAGCCTTTGTGTTCTTTTTGGTTAGCAGTGGTTTTCACCTTGGAGCTCTCCCATGGTGCCATTTTTGCCCATCCATCCACCTTATTGTTGAATCACAAACACTGACTTTAACTGAGGTAAGTGAGGTCTGCAATTCTTTAGATGTTGTTATGGTATTTTTTGTGACTCCTGGATGAGTAGTTGATGCGCTCTTGGAGTAATTTTGGTAGGCCAGCCGCTCCTGGGAAGTTCCAAGTTCCAAGTTTTCTCCATTTGTGCATAATGGCTCTCACCATGATTCGCCGGAGTCCCAAAGCCTTAGACATGGCTTTACAACCCTTTCCAGACCGATGGATGTCAATTTCTTTGTTTCTCATATGTTCTTGAATTTCTTTAGTTTGCGGCATGAAATGTTGCTTTTTGAGATCTTTTAGCCTACTTCACTTTGTCAGACAGGTTCTATTGAAGTGATTTCTTGATTCAACAGGTCTGGCAGTAATCAGGCCTGGGTGTGGCTAGTAAAATTGGACTAAAAAATGTGGTCAATCACAGTTAATTCATGATTTAACAAGGGGGGGATTACTTTTTCACATAGGGGCAGGTAGGTTTGGATAGCTTTTTCTCCTCAATAAATGAAATTTAAAACTGCATTTTGTATTTACTCGGGTTATCTTTTTCTTATATTAAGATTTGTTTGATGATCTGATGTGTGAAAAATATGCAAAAAATACACATACACTTTACATTCTACAACAATGAGCAAAAAATTTTCCTTACCTTTGATATTTTCTAATATGTTGTAAAAAACTGCATACAAGGGTAAATCTGCATTGTCTGTACTAGTCCAATGTGTCCGCTTTATATTGAAACTACAACTCCCAGTTTCCAAGCATGTTTTTTTTTTCCGGGGCACTGCTTCCAAAGAGGACAAGCCCCGAGCATTCCCATTGGATTAATATATTTTCTCCTCTGTGATTGGCTTTTGATGTAGTTAATTTTATTTTGGGGGGATCCATTTGATTCTATGGGCTCTGACGTTTCCAATGAGCCCTCAATGATCGTAATCGCACAAATCGAGTCCGAGATGGAGCCTTGTGTTCCTGTTGCGTGAAACTCAGAGCCCAGCAGACGTCATCAAAGTAGCTTCTATGGCTCGCCGGCTGACACTTCAGATGGCAATGAAGCATAACCAGATAACTCATTTTAAATAGCTTTGTGGAAAAGTTACGGAACTATTGTGCAGGTGACGGCCATATATATACTTGCATGTATATTGTATATATACTTGTTGAGTATACACTCCTGCAATCACACTTTCTGTAGTTGCTGGTTTGTTCTGATAGCTGTTTTTTCTTTTTCTGCGTTCCGGCTGCCAGGCGAAGTTACGCACATAGGCTCATAGCGAAGCAATGAGCACAGACATGCAGTCGCTAAACCGGTTTCTTTTTGATATTTTCGCTATGATTTTCCACTAATTATTCAACAGTCATTTTTGAAGTTGTATTTTGTAAGGATCCATGCGCAGTTACTGAGAGAAAATGCTGAAATTCAAGCGATGTTTTGCTGACTCACTCTTGAAATCCTAAATTTGGTAGGGACTCAGCAGCTTAGTTAAGGCGTCATGTTCATATCCAGTGGATTTTTCGTTCAAATCTCGGTATGGGTAGAAGGTGTTTTTTAAGCAGTAGGGGTATAGTTCTTCTGTAAATAATTGCTGGGTGTTGGTTGTTTTTACTTTTTACTTTTTTAAAATATATCTTTGTATTAATAATTTTATTTATTTGATTGTTTTATTGAAAATAAATCTGCTCCAGTGGAGTCAAACTTCATTTCCTTTGTATGTATTTTCTTTGAATGGGAAAATGTATACAGTACTGGCTGCAATAACAAATAAATTAGTAAATTAATTAATAAATAAATAACATTTTTGTATTTAGATGGAATGTATGCCTGCAGTGACATATAAGTGAAATTGAATGAGTTTTACAGTTTAATACGAAATCTGAAATGGCACGCCGTGCCAATTTGGGGAGACCGTCTTGATATTCCCAAACTAAAACCTCTCTAATTTTGCTCTGATTTACTTGACTGATTTCAGGAGGAATAGAAGTAAAATTTTGTTTGGTGCAAATGAGATCTTTCATCTATGCTGTGTTCCATCTTAATTTACACTGACTCAGTGACATATACACTGATTTTTACACCATGACAAAAATCCCCAATGTGTTGCCTTTATTAGGATATCATAATTGATCAAATGGACCAAATTCTTTCAGAGATGTACCCATTTCATTTTGGGCATGTCATTATCGGGCCAGAGGCTCGGGGCTTAAGAGGTTAAACTTTTTTATGTATGGCAGCAGGACTCGTGGTTTGATTCCTGAGTATTCTACCTGTGCATTCCTGGCCACAGTTGCAAGTCTCACAGGTGTGATGAAGCCACAAGACCTTCCTTTCCTCTGAACATCACCTCACATTGCTATCTGTTGCAGGGAATTTGCTGAAGGCAGAGCAGATGTGTCAAGGAACGTAAGTCACATGGCAGGTGAGTGCTGTGGTAAATACAATAAAATGCAATCATTTTGCCCTTTTTTCTTTTTTTCTTGTGGAGGTATGTTTAAGGGGAAATTGCTGAAATGGTGCATAAGTAAGAAGAACAGTTAGTTGCTCCTTTGACTGGGGAGAACAGCAGTATGGTAAATATACTAAAAATGCTGAGTTCAGCTATGTAGAATCTATGGTCTAGATGACTGACATTTTCACATAAACTCAAAAATATTGTCATAGAATGAGGTGAGATTTTACAGACAATGACACCACGAATTGTATGCAAAGATTTTGCTCTCGGCAAAAATAGAATATTTGCTAGAATTCAAAATAATCAGTTACCAGCTTTACAGTCTTATCATTATTATCAAGTGGATTTAACAAGCCTAGGTTATTATATGGAAAGAGTCTGCAAAAGAAGCCCAAACCTTGAAGTTTAACAGCCAAATTAATTCAAGCTGTTTTTGGAAAAAGGAACCACGTTTGGGTCCACTGGCAAAGATTAAATTATATTTGGCTTGGAAACATGGTCATGTTTTGTTCAGTTGTGAGTACGTTGTGCTGCTTTAACATGGACTGTGTATTTTACAACATGGACACAATTTTTGGATGCGAACCACAGTGCCAGTTGCTTTTTCCAAATTCCCTAAGTCAAAACCAATGAAAATTCAGCCAACTTGGATGGAAAAAACCAAAGCTGGCGACTTCTGAGTTTGATCTAATCTAAACACACCTGAATTTAAAAGTGAAACCAACTGTTCATAGGTTATTACAATCACTATAATATGCATTCATTGAACAAAGCCATTCAACTGCTGCACAAGAAAATGGAAAAAAGTAGAATGTACTTCCTGAAGCAGAATATAAGGCATTACATGCAAAGCAACATAAGCTTTTAATATGAAGGTATGCTGAATTCAAAATTTACTCTACGGGTGGGATTGTCTGGCTTCAGTTGAGAATGGTAAAATAAACAAAGTGTTTCAAAATATTTGTGTAAGTTCTTAACAAAATTGTCCAGGTATTATAAATGATTTTTCCAATGGCAAAAAGATTTTATTGCTCTCAAATTTGACATAACATTCTCAGGCATGCTGGTACATTGGCACACAAAAGAATTTGTCAGGAAAAACAAAACAGCAAAAACACTATCAGGCTAATTGGCCATTTTTAGCGTGCACATGAGTAATCGAACAAAAAGCTTACCCTACTCTGGTTACCATTTTTGTCAAGACTTTTTCTAATAGTGATATCATGGATGCTGTCCATCAGCCACTCTTGGGAAGATTCTCCAAGGTTCTACGCAGGGATTAGAAACAAAGTATTTTCCATTTCAGTTTCTTCAGAACAAAACACTATTTTTTCATGCCTGCTCTGGTTTCCCATCTATGTACATTGTTGCATTCAAAACCAATTAAAACAAAGTAAAAAAATAATGATTAAGAACAGTCCATTCTTTCTTTTCTCAAAACTATCATGTCTAATGCTGCGTTAGGTTAAACTTTATTAGATGTCAAATAATGTGCTTAATTAATGCTGAACTTAATTAACTTAATTAATGCATGACTCGTGATGAATTAATGAGTGAATATATTCAGGAGGTATCCTGAATTCCTATCTCTCATCATTAACAAATGATGAAGTCACTGTGACTTTTCGCGATTAGTTTGCTCTTTATAGATTATCAGCTAAGCTATGTAAATAACTGAGTCTTTTTTTAAAAGGTTGGAAACAAATATTTGTGCTCTTCTCAACAAAAGTTGGATTTGTAGAAAAAAAATCATCCAGGCCAGTAACCTATTGTCGTCACTTTGCATCCGGCGGCGTCGCCGGCGACGGCGTCGTCCGTTTAAAGCCGTATCTCAAAAACGGTCTGATGAATTTTTTTTTTAAATTTGGGGATGTGATCAAATCGGTCATCAAGTTATTGCCCGAGCAAAAAAGTTTTTGATTGAATTGTTTGTTTAGACTTGGCAGCCATTTTTATGTCGAAAATAGCCATTTTTGGCACATGGGTGCAATTTTGTCAAAAACTGTCAGATGAATTTTTTTAAATTGCAGCAATGGAATCAGGATCATGACCTGCTTCAATGATGTAAACGGCATTTTGATTGAATCGCTCTTTCATAGCGCCACCTAGACAACGTTTCTGGACTTCATAATTTTTCGGGGTGCTTTGTGCGATAACTCTCTTAATATTGCATTTAGAGCTTAGATATTTATGAGGCACCTTAGGGAATCAGGTATGCCGAACGTTGTGAGTCAGTCACATTTGACCTTGGGCCTCCAGGTCAACGTCAAATGGCATATATTTACTATAACTCTCTTAATATAGCATTTAGACCTTAGGTATAAATGAGGCACCTCTAGGGAATCAGGAATGCCGAACATTGTGAGTCAGTAACATTTGACCTTAGGCCTCAAGGTCAAGGTCAAGTGGCAAAAAGGTGCTATAACTCTCTTAATATAGCATTTAGAGCTTAGGTATGTATGAGGCACTTATAGGTAATCAGGTATGCCGAACATTGTAAGTCTGTCACATTTACCCTTGGGCCTCAAGGTCAAGGTCAAATGGCAAAAATGTGCTAAAACTTTCTTAATGTAGAATGAACTTAGGTATGTATGAGACTGCTATAGGGAATCGGGTATGCCGAACATTGTGAGTCAGTCACATTTGACCTTGGGCTTGCATGTGAGGGTCAAATGGCAAAAATGTGCTATAACCCTCTTAATATAGCATTTAAAGCTTAGATATGTATGAGGCACCTAAAGGGAATCATGTAAGCCAAACATTCTCGGCAAGTTGAATATGACTTTTGGCGTCAAGGTCAAATGGCAAAAATGCTATAACTTGCTGCATATGGCTATTAGAGCTCAGGTATGTTTGGGGCATCTATAGGAAACCATGTATGCTGAACATTCTTAGGCAGTCAGTCAAATTTGATGTTGGGCCTCAAGGTGAAGGTTATATGACAAAAATGGCCCATATTTGTTTCATATTGTTTGTACAGCTTAGGTATGAATTGGGCACAAATAGCAAATCATGTTTGCTGGGTGTTTTCGACATATTGGATTTGATGTTGGGCAACAATGTCCAGGTAATGACAAAATGCCCTAAAATCCTTTAATGTTGGTTTTAGATCTTCGGTATGTATTGGATACTAATGACAAAACATGTATGCTGATCAAACACAACATATTGGAGTTGACTTTGGTCTTCAAGATCAAGGTCATGTAACAAAATCAATCTATTTATTCCCTTGTTTAATAATGTCTTTAGAAATTAGTATGTATTAGGTACTAACCTATATATAATTAAAACATTTTTGGGGCATTTTAACCACATGGTCAACATTTTTTCACGAGCAATTGAGGCAATAAAAACTGGTCAAAACCCATTTTTGGATGTTTGTTCCTATTAGCATCATGGACTAGAAAGAATAATACTAATTAGACCCACTCGGTGGCAGTGTTGTGTAAAAAAAAAATCATTGTCTGAAAGCAGAGCAAGAACCAGAAGTGATTTGAGAAGATGGCGCCCTTTACAAATTGACAGCAGATGACAGTGAAATTTCAGGTTAGAAAAAAATCTAATAGGATTTCATGATGTAGACTTCTTAAAGATTATATTTTTGCTAAATGGCAGAAATGTCGCTGTCTGTCACTCATGAAAAAGTGTGACTGCTCAGTCGAGTTGCCCCATAATGGTAACAAAAACCCCTTTCTCACTGAGCTGTGTTGGCCCCCGGAAGTGTGCAGATGAAACATTTCTCTTCTTTCGCAGAGAAGAATTGATTTGAAGAACCGTGAATTGATTCGCAGTGTTACGGGACCATTCGCCATCACAGTCGAAATTTACGAAAAAATTAAACAGGTTTAATTTGTTCGTGGATGTCCGAGCTGGAGCTTTTTAACGCCAATATCGTGTAGACAATGTGTTGCTTTCGCAAGAATTTGTGTTGGCTTGCTGTTGAATCCGCGGACTGATGCTAGTCACTTTTCTCCTGTTGGAGCTGTAACTGCCGGCAACCTTCAGGGCCCTTGGCACTTCAGTTATATTTAAGGTGCAGAGTCCACAATTTTTTTTTTACAATTGTGCATATTGGGCACTATAAACTTGGACCTGGAACCAAAACACATTTTTCTGTTTTAAATAGCACATAATTTCCTGGCAGCGTAAAGTAATGAACCTGAAAGCTATTTAATTGCTGCCAGTGTGGCTGTTATTGAGCCCCTTTGGGAACCTCAGAAAACCACATCATTTTATCTGGCTGATTTTTCATTCTTTTTGGTTTCTTTATTTCTGAGGAACCGCCTGCCACCTGGCTTCAAAGTACTTCTAGTAAACAGGGTGTCCATAAAAATCAGGTGAATCCCGTGGATGCATCCTGAGGGGTAGACACAGATCATACATTAGGTGTGTTTTAATGAAAAAGTCTCCATTATCAATGCATCATATTGGATGCATTATATGATGTATTGTGCATTATAGTGAGGTATTATATTTTGCCAAGCTTCCAAATGGTATTTTTGTTAGTTTCAAATTGAAACGTATGACAATTCCACAACTGGTGGATCCCACCAGCACCACAGTTTGGGTGCAGGGGTCATATTAATGCCAAAATGCTGGTTCACATGATGTATGGTGCCCTAGATGTAGACGTGTTTTTAAAATCCTCAGAATCGTACTTTCTGTATTTCAGATTTTTCGAGTGAGGAGACTGACAAAGGACCACCCCTCCAAACACACACCCTCAGAGAGTTTGAACAGGTGGGCTTTTTTTTGGTTTTACCATCAAACTGTACTGAATGAAGTGAATAGTTACCGATCTGTTACACCTCTGATTTTCCTACAAATGTAAGAAGCATGAAATACTGAGATGCCCCCACGGGATGGGTGATATCTGGCTTCGGAAAAAAATGCCGTGGAAGGATGGACAGACAGACAGGGTAACAGACAGAAGTATGAAAAGCCTCATCTACATAAAAGGATGTGTCCATATATGAAATTTCATTGAGAAATACTGTTCAATTTAGGAGTTCTGGCTCAGAAAAGAAACGGACAGAGGGACAGACACACAGAAGGACATCAAAGGCTGCAGATTTGTATTATGTTGATAGCTTATTATGTTTTTTGGACATTATTACTCGCACAAATTTTGACTGCATCATCGCAGCCAGAAAAATGAGGACCGAAATAAGTAACAGCAGTTGCTTACATTCTTCGTACAAGAATGCATTTTTGCATTATTGTTTAGCAGGAGGGAACAGCAAAGTAGTGGGCTCACGTTGTTACAGACACATAATAAGCATGTGTGCATACTCACTAAAGCAGAAACATACCATCAGCAAGGAGGGATCAGTCCTAATCCCATCACAGCAGTATTCCCTTTCAAATTCCTGAGGGCACGTATGGGTATGGATACACGTGCAGGCAGCCTCTGCTGTTCTCTGGAATCCATCAGCAAAGTCTCTGGGTTGGATGGCTTCACAAAGGCCAGAAATAGCTGCAGGCAGGTCCATGTGATTGACCAGAGCTTGGATGAATAATACAGCCCTCCCTATGAGTTGCTCATGGAACTGTCAGGGCAACCATTTTCAAAGGCTTTCCCTGTGCATAGTTGTTTGACTGTAACAATAGCCACTGCAATTAGATAGTTGAGTGGTACACACTTACTCAATCAATGATTGGCTATTCTACTGCAACAATCCTTTCTGCTGTCTTCTAAAACTACTACAGCCGGTTGTACTTGTATTAGTATTTGAACAGTGACACAATTTTAATCATTTTGGCTTTGTACACTACCGGAATTGATTTGTGATCTGTGCACTATGTATAGATAACCCTGCCTTCCCCTCAAGGGCTCAAATGTAATTGGACAAAACAATATTGTAGAATTTGAAGCAGCCGAGTCTTTAGTTTTTTCATCATATAAGCAATAAAAAATTTTCTTTGGCGCCACTATAATTTTATGTCTCAGTATTCAAATAGATGATTCATAATATTACATTGCCAATTTGATCAGAATAGGCCGCTGTCTAAAAGAATTTCAGCTTTCAAACACACATGGCCGGGAAAACAACCGGCCTGAAGAACATGACCCATATCGTGTGGCGACGTCATCGATCATGTGGGGACTTCCACTATGTTGCTCTATATTCTGCAAACGAAATTCAAACCGGACTGACAGAAAGTCCAATTGAGTCCACAGAAAATTTTGATTAAGATGCCAAATTACAGTGTAACATGTTGTCGGCAATACTAAGGAGTCCAATATATTTATTTTAAAACCAACATACCTCTGTCTGTTGCAGTGAAACCATCAGTTCGGCAATAATTCAAGGCTATAGTTCTGAGATTGTGTAGATAAACAGAAATAGGTCTGGTCACAGGTCAGCTTTAAACTTCATGCATGCGCACCCGCGCATTCCTCCTGCATTTCATCCGAAGGTTTGAACCGAGGGAGGCGCAATATTTGCAATAGAATTCCCCCCAGCTAAATATGTCATAATGAGTAAAAAGGGCTGTTATTTTGCATCATGTTGCAAAAATAAATGCACATTATAATGCCTGGATTTCAAGAAGAAGGCACCTGTAAAATGTAATGTAATTCCTACATTTGATTTGGATATACAGTAAATGTCCTCAAATTAAAGCTGAAAGTCAGTAAATTTATTCATTTCATTTTCATGCTATGGTACAATGACTGGTAAAATGATTATTACTCATTGTCCAAAAATGTATGAGTTTGACTGTACAGTGCCATGAAAAAGTATTTTCTTCCTTTTTGATTTCTTCCATTCTCTCTGATTTCTTCTTTTTTTCTTTTAATGTAAGACAAAGACAATGTGAGTAAACAAAAAATTAAGTTTTTAAATGATCATTTAATTTATTGAAAGTAAAGAGTTATTCAAAACCTACAACCTTATGTGGAGAAAAGGATTGCCCCCCCAAACCTAATAACTGGTTTTGCCACACTTGGCAATCTGTACTAAAGTCTGCAATAACTGGAAATGTGTCTTTTACATTGCAATTGAGGAATTCTGGCCTAGTCTTCTGTGCAGAATTGTTTTAATTCAGCCACATTAGATGTTCAAGCCTGAAGCGCCTGCTTTAGGCTATGCCTATGCATCAAAAATCTGATTCAAGTCAGGACAGTGACCAAATCACCCAAAATCATTAATTTTGTTTCTTTGAGCCATGCAGAGGTGGGCTTGCTTGTGGGCGTTGAATCATTGTCATGCTGCATAACCCAACTGCGCTTGATTTTATGATCACAAAGTGATTGTCGGACATTCTCCATCAGGATTTTCTGGTTAAGAGCGAAATTCATGTTTCCATAAATTCTGGAAAGTCCCCCAAGCCATGAAGTGGCAAAACAGCCCCGGACCATCTCTCTACCAACACCATGATTGACTGTTGGCACGATGCTCTTATTGAGGAATGCTGTGTTAGTTGTACGCAAGGACTAACGGGAACAGTGTCTTCCAGAGAGTTCCACTTTGGTCTCATCAGTCCACAGAATGCTATTCCAAAATGTCTTGAGGGTTATCAAGATATTATTTGGAAAATGTGAGATGAGCCTTTGTGATCTTTTTTGTCAGCAGTAGTTTTCACCTTGCAGCTCCCCCAAGGTCGCAATTTTTTTATTGAGGAATCATAAACACTTGCTGCGGCAAGTAAACACTACAGTTCTATAGATGTGAGTTTAGGTTCTTTTGTGACCTCCTGTAGATAATGGCTCCCACTGTTGCTCGCTTGATTCCCAGAGCCCAAGAAATGGCTTTATAAACCATACTGACAATGTCAATGTCTTTGTTTCTCATCTGTTCTTGAATTTCTTTAGATGGCAGCATCATGCATGGACTTTTGCCTACTTCTCATTATCAGACGTAACATATTTCAGCAATTCTTTGATTCAACAAGGGTGGCAGTAATCATGGGTGTTTTGGGTGACATTGATACCAATCATCGATTAAATTTGTTTTATTGTTTGATTTAGTAGCTAAAGGGGGTAATTACTTTTTCACACTAAGCCAAGAAGGGTTGGATTGGTTTTTTCCATAAGTAAATGAAATTTGAATCTGAAAACTGCATTTTGAGTTTACCAGTATGAATTAATTCTTTTCACCCATTTGATGCAAATTTTGGGCTACAGAAGGTAACTTTAAGAATGTTGTGGTCTCCCTCCCCATGTTCATGATGCGACACGGTCAGTCTCTCCACAAAATTAGACTCGGATGGAGCAGTAAGGTTGACATAGCAAACTATTTTTGCAGTATTTCCAAGTATTTAATTTCTGTCAGGTAACATTAAAAGTGCATATTATGCCAAACTGTAAGTGCGACTCTCTTTCCAAACAAATTCTGAATTAATATGACGGGCCCTAATGAATACTCTTAATTTGAAATAAAAATATGAAAGTTCATTAGATAGTTTAATTTGGCAGGAGTGCTCCTGGGGATTACTGGCTCCCAGAGCCTGTAGGAAAACTTTTTTGGATAATGACCCAAATTTTTGCGCATGTTGGGCCTGAGAAGTCCCTTAATCTCTATGTAACCCCAAGCCCATTTGCGATGGCAGGCAATCATTCCTCATTTGTGGCGATTTAGCAAGCAGTCAGCCGCCTCCCTGTTCCATGTATGTCATACGGTGAAAATAACACTTGAAACTGTCTAGCATCAAAGGGAGCTCTTGCAAAATATGGGATATTAACCGTACTATGCTTTCTGAAATAGCCTTACTGTTATTACTGCTTTTGAAAAAATTGAAAGCATATGGTGCTTTCCTACCTATGGCTAGGAATATAGTTTTACCAAGAAATATGTAGTCAATATGAAAATAAGGGAGTAATTTTGGTTGTTAAAGCTTTTACACTAAATTTCAGCCTTAAAAGTAAAACGGTCAAAACATTGTTTGTGTGTGTGTGTGTGTGCGTGCATGCGCGTGTGCGAGTGTACATCTGCATGTGCTCTCACTCATACACAGTATTACACAATGTACATGTGCTTATGTTTCATACGTTGGGATGGTTATCTTAATTAAGAGAAAGATGAACACAGAGTGAGTAACTGTTGACTAAATTGTGAGTAGAGCCTACCTGCTTAATTTTGGCTCAGGTGCAGAAGTGCAAGTGAATGTCACGGAGACTGATTGGCTATTAGCGTAAGAAGACTAGCCAATCTCTGGCCATGCATGCATTGGGTACCAGGAAGCCACTGAATGGGTCTTTTTGAACACTGGGCGAGTTTCCTCTTGTCTTGTTTTTACAGTGGTCACTTGCTCCATTCAAACAGATAACTGCTCACATGTGTCCAAGATCACAGAATCTTGCCAGATTTAGTCTATATGTTGCTTTGTTCCGCTTTCGGAAAATGTCTTTGGATGGCTGCGTTATTACTTTTTGACATGTGAATGATGCCTAGGGTGCTTATTATAAATTGCTTTCATTTCTTATATCCCTGATGAATTAGGACATTTTTTATGCTTTGGCTTTATGCTCAGAACTCGCAGCTTGAGAACAGCCAACTTGGATTGGCGGCAAAAATCAGGTCGATGAGTACAAGATCGTTCTGGCGCGTTAGCACACCAGTTGCACCCCTGTATGGAGAAGATAAACAAAGCAAATGCAAATACTTTCTACTACTATGTCTCATTCATAATTTCATCATTGATGTCCATTCAGAACTACTTGTCCACACCTGAGGAGGAGTGTGACACGACAGTACACAGACTTCCTGGGCAGCATGCACCTCATCCTAGTGCAGACTTTCCAAAATTGCTTGTTGTCACCTCAGATTTGCTCTTAAACAGCTTAAATTTGATCGAATGCAAAACTTGGCTTCATCATTCCCAGTCTACGGCAATGCTTCATGCCCATGTGCAGTTTAAGATTGATTGACCAACATGCTGGGGAGATTCCGAGAAGAGTTTTTCCTCCTTTTAAAGATGGATGACTTATATAGGAATTATTATTAGAAATTGTTCAGTATTTGGCTACACTTTTAAGTACAACAATTTCTTAATACTCAATTGATAACTGTCCCAGTGCTGATTTTTATTTTCTTTGAACTACAGAAATGAATATTCCGACTACATTTTCGTTTCCAAACATCTACCATTTAGGTCCCCAGTGCACAGGCTCAGGTCCCTAAAAAAGCCCCTGTGGATCATGTTCTGGTGCCAAAAAGCCGCCAATCAGCATGATCTGATGGCAACAACAACAACAACAAAAAAAAAACTCCATAGTCAATTATGGCAGCTCACTGAATCGGTGTCTCAACCAATTTATCAGCTCTTATAGGACCCTGAGGACCCAGTTAGTGGAGACTGTCTCTAGTCCTTTGTATATCTTGATTTCACCTCCGTCATATACTGCCACCCTGTGGGAACTTTTTTAATATCAACTAAAAGTGCTCACAAAAGCTTTAGACTGTTCTTTGAGGGAAAGTCTGGCTTGTGCGCCCCATGTAATTTCAGTGGGCTGAAGCTTTACTTCGATTTGAAGTATGTATTTCAATTTGATGTCCTTTAAAACTTATTGTGTGGTTCTTCGTGTTATTCACCAGTGTGCGAGGCTGCGTTGTCATCACCATTAAGACCAAAACTGTCTCAGATATTGTGGTCTTTAGTCAACATTGCTTTTATTTCAGCAGGTGTTCATGAATGTGTTCTGCCAAACCCCTGTGGCTGTTCCCCTTTTCCCTCGTAGAAAATGTGCACCTTTTGAAATGGGTTTTCAACCAATCCTTCCTGATTATTGAAAAATTAAATGCTTGGAAGTCCTAGGCAATTTGGTTTTACATGACGACTGTCAACAACACTAACTAGAGTCAGCTGGTTGGCTTCATGCGGCTGCAAAAATATGATCCTGCAATTAAGGTTTGCCATAAAGAATTAAAGTAATATTTAATCACTTAAATGTGCGGCTGAAACCAATCTATACTTACCCTTTTCTGTGGTCTGGACAGGAAAGCATGCTATGTTGAAATGCCTCAGTGCCTATCTATCAAATTTTGATCTTGTTTATTAAGTAATGACTATGATTTTGCGCGCTTTTCCTTTTAAAGGAATTTTTAGCCGTGGGTTTGGTGTCTGGCCACCGTTGTGGAGATATTAGCACAGCGGGTGGCATGCTAAGAACTACTGAACGTCATTAGTAATGAACATATTAATAATGAAAACTATGTTCTCGGTGAAATGTTTGCATTTGCCCAAAAGCCCCCAAAAGACAGGTGCTCAATTTTCATCATCCGAACATGAGCCTTCTCCACATCAGGCTGTATGATCTAGTGACGTCATAATGTGCCCTAGAGCTGGAATTGGCAATCTCAACACATCATAACAATACACACTGTAAACTATGTATACTCTGTTATGCAGCATGTATCAGTAGGTCATCAAATATTAGTAATTGCTAGCTACATTGCCCAACTGACAGTTTCGGACAAGCACTGCTGAAAGATCTGCAATCTGGTGCCAAATAGTATACATTGGTATGTTGGAAATGTCGCATGCAGAATTCATGTGTGCTGTCCTTGGGTTTAACATCTAAAATGCCAATCACTACACAGTGCTCTATAAGTTCCATTTTGGCTCTTTGAGAGAGGGTTTCCTATGTGGTGAGGGTATGACTTACTGCAAGCAAACGGGAACACTTCGCCCTATTTATGAGGTAACATTGGGACATACCATGATTTGGCTATTGGAGATTTGTCTCCAATTGTGTTGTCTCATATAACTCTAAATGGAGACATTTCTGCCTATGTATGTTGGCCTACGTACGTGTCTTTCGATTATCGTGACAACTCTGCATCCAGTCCAGTTCGCACTTGGTGAGTCTATTGCTAGTGTCGAGTGTGAGGTTGTTTGATTGAGTAGTCAAGAAAGATGCAAGCAGCCAAGCTATGAACCTGCTCAGCACAGGGATATTTTAAATGTGCACTGCACTAGTTTAACTTCAGTAAAGTGCACAAATGCAATGCGCTTGTATTTAAGCACTGCAGATTGAAGAGTCTTGTGACAGGGTCCAATGGATGTAAATGAGCTATTTTCATCTTCATGTTAGTTATTTTACTCAAAAAGCTGTTATATTTTATGCCCATTTTCAGGGGTGCCCACAACATTGTAGAAGCATAACCTAGCTATTCCAAAATCAGGGGCAATTGTTGTCCACCTAAAAAACTTCAGTGAGACTGTTTAAGCCCGACAGAAAATTAAAAATCACTGTTTTACATGGGAGCTCTGACTTGCAAACATACACTCGAGTGCTACCATCATGTTTATGCTCAATTTTTCTATGGAAATAATTGCTTGACAGTGAAAGATTGGAGTCCTGACCCTTTCACACTGAGATGATTCCCAGTAGTAAGTCACCTGTTTCGTATGGAAAGCGCTATAAATGTTTACAGCATAAATTAAGAACACAAGAATAAGTAAGTTAACTATATACAGTGTGGACTGGTAGATTGACAGAGGTTGACCTCATCTGTAAATAAAAAATGGGAGGAGTCACTATTATTCTCCTGATTTCTGCTGGTACCACAGGATAATGAGGTGCAGGTTGCCCTTAATTCTCCCAAACAATTTCATCATGATGCCCGCTGGCACATGGGCACTTTGCCCAGACAGGAAGTTCTGATTGCAGTTTCTCATCACAGGAGACAGCGCTGGTGTTTGGGACCTGTGGTAATCCTGAGGAACAACCAATCAGTAGAACAAAATGCATTTCAGGTGCAGGTCAAGGGTGGACAGCAAGAAATATGGAAACCAGAAGGTAGTTAGTTCTTTAAGAGTCATGCTATGAAGCAAGGGGATAATTCAATATAATTTCAAAATGTGACAACACTTTCATATTCGTCCATATGTGATATTTTGAAATATCATATGACAATGAGCAATCTATCAGTGACTGTCCTTCGAAACGCGCCTTGTCCAAAATGGTGGATGATGAGTGCCTTCGTCCTTGTGTGACAGACAAACGCAGAGAAAGAAATGTGACTGGGAAAAACGTGGTGTTTCGGAAAGGGAATAAAATATAATTTTACAAGAAATAGGGAGCGTAAGCAGAAATTATCTATGAAGAGAGAGATTTTCTTTTGCTCATTAGCTGCTGCTTGAAAAATAAAGCGCTAAATTTTTGAGTTCCTGTCTTTAATGTATTGATGCTATTTTACATTAAACTTTACACAGCTAGACCTGAAATTTGCTGCAGCAAACAGAATGTTATGAAATGTAATGAAAATGATGGAATGATAATGAGTGTAATGAAATTGGTACCATAGGTACCATAGTTGAGAGGTCATCAAATCCATCAAAAAAAAAAGAAACAATGGAAGTACAACTCCCCATTTCCAGAAAACTGGTATGGTGTGTAGAATGTAAATAAAAACACTGCAATGATCTGCAAATCATTAACACCCTATATTTAATTGAAAATAGTGCAAAGACAACACGACATATGTTAAAACCAAGAAATTTTATTGTTTTTTAAAGTTTCTAATGAAAATTTGAGTGATGTCCATGAGAGGGAATATTTCCTGAGAAATGTTTACTCATAGCAGAACTCATAGCGAAAATTGGTCGTCTTATTGTCTCTTGCATCCATGCAAGGCATTTGCTCAGAGATAAACCACAGAATGCCACCAGTTGAGCTAAGAGAAATTGAATTAATGAATTGAATGATTTCACTTTTCTGCCCATCGGGTATTTTTTATGAACTACATGGTAATAAGTTGATCAAAACTATTGTTTAACAACACTAGCTGTTGTTCATGCAGTCTACTGCTAGAACACCGCTTGCTCTTATTTTATCCTGAAACTATCAACTAGGCTGTGATGTTCTTTGTGTTATGGAGGACAAGGCAGACACTTGAGAGTGGTGAGTGGAGATCACAATTGTTTATTGACACAGTTGATCATATAGGCAGTACAAATTCAGACAGAGTACTTGCAAGTGTATGCGTGAGAATGTAAAGTTAGCTGAAGATTATTACTGTCTCTTCGGAAGACTGCTGAAGACTTACCTTAGTCAACTCAGGCTCTCCCTTATATAGGGGGATAATGGAAAATTCCAGCACATGGAAGGTTCCAGAATATTCTTATAGATGAATACAGCACTTCATGGAACATTCTATAACATTGTCTTTTACTAGATTTCTAAATCGTAACTCTGCTTATTGAACATTCTTCCAATGAACCTTATGGAACCTTATGGAACTTTCCAGAAATATTCAGGAGAACAGTAACTGCTGAGTGCCTAAATCTGACAGGCTGTCTAACAGCTGTAGGAAAACTTTGCTTAACTGATGTGAAGCCAGACACCAGAGGCCTGCTTTCAATCTGATTCAGCCATGTTGTGGTTTGAAATTTCAATGCAGCTTGAGTAGTGGTCAGCCACCACATTAAAATACACAGTCATCTGAAAGGGTGGCAGTGTAACCCAGAGCGGTGATTCTACACTATCGGTCAAAAGTTTTAGGACACCCCCATTTTGAATGGAATGAAAGCATAGACACGATAGAACAAATTAACAATCAAAGTTAAAAAATGAACCATGGAATCAATTTATAAACCAAGATGTATTTAAACTTTTGACTCGAAGGAGCCACCTTTGGCAGCTATGATGGCTGAACACACTCGTGGCATTCTTTCTACAATGGAAAACAAGAACTCTTCAGAAAGTTCCTCCCAACTCTGTTGCAGAAGTTCCCATAAATGTGTGGCGTTTGTAGGTTCCTTTGCTTTCCATCTTCTGTCCAGTTCATCCCGAACCACCTGGATGGGGTTTAAGTCTGGAGACTGTGCTGGCCACTCCATTTCAAGCTTACCATCTTGTTCCATTTTCCTTGAGTAGTTCTGGCAGGGCTTGGACTTATCTTTTGAGTCATTATCTTGCGGTAGGAAAAACCCCTGACCAACTTAGCACATACTAGAGGATACTGCATGGCACTGCAGAATGCTGTGGTAGCCGTTTCGGTTCAGGGTGCCTTTCACTCTATAAGTCACTGATCCAGTAAAACAGCCCCAGACCATCATGCTTCCTCCTCCATGTTTGACAGTTGATGTCACACACTGAGGAACCATCCTTTCACCTACTCGACGGCATAGAAAAAACTTGAGTAACCCTTTTTTGAGTAACTTTTGTTTAAAACTTCTGACAGTTCACCACTTAAAAACTGGAAAAATTGGGGTGTCCTAAAACTTTTGACCAGTCATGTATACAGTTTTTCATGAAATAGTTCCTAAATGGCTGTGGATTGGGATTTTTAGTCTGATTAAGAGACAGACAAGACATTAGAGATGTGGTAATGCCTCTTTAAATTGGTTTGATCTCACCCTCTGATAGATTTTCGTAGGGTTATTAGTATGGGCTCTATTCAATAATTCAGCGGGTGATGATAGTGGGATTTAATGCACAAAGACCCTTTCACATTAGGCTACTGTCACTCTCTGAGGGTAAGCATATGTTTGGATGAGATCATTTCCTGTGTGGGCACATTGCGGACTCAAAAATATAGCCACAAAGGTGAATTAGTGTTCAAATCGCAATGTGTAATGCTATGTGTGTCCGTGTGCTTGCTGTATATGGTCAGGAATGCACTGCACAGTCAACTCATAATTTTGCATTTTAAGATATTAGTAACTAAAATTGATTTGATGCTTTTAGTGTATTTCATTGATTACAAAATGAATTACTTTTTTTTAAATTTTTTTCATATATTTCAATTAAGGGCTAGTCTATTGTACTCTGCCAGGAGCTGAGATTTTAGTCAGTTAAAAACATAAACGTTGAAAATGCAAAACATACCATGAATGCATGCAGAGAGAAATTTACTGCCTCACTTTGGCAATCCTGATGCATAACTGGGTAATCCACGTGAGGGTATAAGGAAGGAGTTGCAAAGCTTTTTCCCTCCAAAAATTAAGCAGAACGACAATAATGATTTCAGGCACCTTATAGGAGCTGAGGAATTGATGGTTAGAATAGCCCTGATTTCCATTTGAGCTATTGTGTGCATGTTTGGTCAACAGGAAGTCTTGAAAGCCCAAGAGGGGACAGAACTCATGCATCCCCCAACTGGGGAGGGAAAATTAGTCCTAGAGTGACCTCACTGATCTCCAATTCAACCTTCTGGTGCTCTGGATGAGGAGTGCTCTGTGGGAATATCATAGTTAATTATTGATTGCACCATTGAAAAAAAGGCCATTAGTCAGGAAGCGTTTCGCCAGCAGGGATAAAATGTCTCAATTTAGGGTGGAGCGATCGATGAGCAAGTTGGTGCCAAGAATGTCTTTGTCTGATCTTTAACTGTTTCACCAGTTCAGTCAAAAAGACTGAATATCACAGAACAGCCTCAGGAAGAATATGTCATCCTCATCCATTCATCATGAAATTAGACTTTAATGTTTTATAAGTCTGTGTGTCCAAAGTGTAATATTGATCTTCACTGGTAGGTTATATTTGCTTTTTGTTAACCAGTTAGGGTTACACTTTAGATGAAGCGTTGCTCATAAAGGCTTTATACAGCATGTATAATGCCTTCATAGAGGAGACATAATGTCTTCATTAATCATACATAAGCAAATTTCACACTTTGTAAAGGGTGAAATAACACATCCTTATTCAGCATGTGATGCCAGATGTGATATAACTGACGATGTCACTCAGCTAGTGGCTAAATGCGATAAAGGGCGACATTGTCAGCTAAGTGACTATGTCATTGTCACATCTGGCATTACATGCTGAATAAGGATGTTATTTCACCCTTAACAAAGGATGACATTTGCTTGTGTATGATTTATGAAGACATTATGTCTCATTTATGAATGCATTATACATGCTCTATAAAGCTTGTAGCCGTTGGCAGCGGCTTGCCGTAGGGAATGAGTTGAAAGAGAAAGCTAGCCTGTTTTCTCAAGTTTTCTCAAGTCTCAAGTTTTCTCATGTTTTTTTTTTTTAATTCTTAAATTGGATTGCAACAATTCCTCTCTTCTCTCTTTTTTTTGCAGCAGCAATGTTTTTGCTTAACTGACTGGTGAACCACAGTGTTGTCAAAGGTGACACCAAATAGAGTTTTTATAGATGTAGGGCTGTTACATCTGCACAGTCACCAGATTTTCTGTGCACATGAGTTTCATTGGGCAACCGCTAGCCGATATGGGCATCTGGCTCAGTTAAACTGCACAGTCAGCTTGTGGGTAGAACTGTTCCAGAGTTCAGCCAGCATTTATGTGTCGTAGGGAGATCTCACCCGAAGTTTAGCTGTGCAGCCACTGGTATGTGGGGAGACCAAACCTAAATGCAGATGTGGAGTCCATCGATCAGCGGTGGGTGCTAAACTTTAATTTCAACTGCATTACTGACATAAGCACATTTGGCTGTACAGTGAGATAAATGAAAGGGTGGGCATTACCCCCGCCCTGTTGTCTGAATCATCCCTCTTCATCCATTTTTCACAAACAAGCTCCTCATTATGGAAGAGCTCCGGGACAAAAACAAATGGACGAACAACGAGACACGTGGAAATAATTAGCCGCATTCCCAATGGGAGCATTTATTTTCACGTGTTTTGTTCGAGGTTTTTTCAATTTCTGCCCCATGCTTTAATAACATTGGATCATAGTGAATTACCCACCGTCAGTGAAGTTATGTTTTTTCGTCAGATAATCCCAGAGTGTGAATTCGTTATAGCTAGTGTAGATGCTGCTTAATCCAGAGGGCATCGCATTTCGAAGGACTGAAATGAGGAAGCACACACAAAACCAAAAGAGAATTGTTTTCTATAGCTGTCTTGATATTGTTTTCGATGTCTGGTGTAAAGGCCTACAGGACAGGCCGACGTGGATGTGTCTCTCCACAACAACAACTGCTTCACGTGACTGTGAGTCATGCAACTTCTCTGACCGTGTGCAAACTCCATTCTGGCACTGGAGGGGCTGTGGGTTTGGGATTTACGGTAAAGCCCAGATGCCCAGGGTTATCTAAAAATAGTCTTCGGAACAGCAATCCAACATCTCCTATTTCAGCTGGCACAGAAAAGTTCAGATCTGTCAGTTTGTGGAGACACAGACTGAATAACATTTCCAGTTGTTGAATTTGGATGTTCTGCCCTTATGCAATGGATTAAGAGACGCTTCCCTAAGGACCAGCGCTGACATTACATGCTGGAACAGCCACTCAAGTTTAAAACTTTACCCCTTCATGCACTGACTGTAAAATGTTGCCTTCCAGTCTAAGGAGCCTTGCAGATATTGATTCCGTAATAAATGATAATGTAAGCTATACATAGATATCAATTAAATACATATTGCTTCTGAGGGTATCAGGCCAAACTGACATTTTAAGGAGATTACAGATTGTTGTGACTGCCATTGGACTGGATTAACTGTACCCTCTGTGAAACGTTATGTGCATCATTTAAAATAACTTTTTTGGCTGGGAGTTCAACACTGTGGCTGAGTCTGCGTATGAATATTTATCTATGTGTCAGAGTCCTATATGTGCTCTTTGGGAGCCATTACAGCTGTACGGAGTCACTGCATGGGAATCAGAACTGATGTCAGGGCTTTAAGTGCTCTCAGTCTTTGGCATGGAATCTGCGGTCTAATTTCCCCATTATTAATGGACTTCTTTTATTTTTAGGTGCTCCAAATATTCTTTTACAAAATTATGCTTGTACCACTGCAGACAAGAACGAAAAAGCTTTCTAGTGAGGGAAAAACATGAACTCGCTGCAGAGAATGGAATATTAAGAATGTCACTCCTGATTCCTGTTTCACATTTGCTTATTTCCAAAAGATACTCCTAAGATGGCAGTCATCTTTGCTTATAAGCACAATAGAGCAATGCTGGCTTTTGGCTTCAAACAGTGGGTTGACTCTTCTTGATAGTCAGAACAGTGATATTTATACATAAAAAAACTATGCTCTTTTTTGTTGAAATACCAAGCTCAGGGATGTAAGTCAAAGTCCACATTAGGGCTTTGAGTATATGAATCTGAGAGCATTGAAGCATTTTTTCAAAAACTTTTTTTCTTTGTTTAGTTTTTTCTTTGTTTATTTGTTTTTCTTAGTGTATGGCTCATGCGGTAAATCTTTGTTTTCTCCTTCTGACAGTGGTATCCGTTGCAGTGCAGAGAAGACACCACTATGCTTTTCTCCATCTGAGCAGGATTGGTGCAGCACAGCTGTCACTGATTCATTGATTGGCTGTTGAAACACATAAGACTGTTCATTGTACTCAAGTGCTGATCGTTACCCTGATGAAGGTCCTTTGACCGAAAGCTTGGTGTATTAAAGAGACTTGCATTGATCCAAGTGTGCAGATACTCTTTTTTTACTAGTTGTAATTTGGTTATCTGGCAACTTGGCATTTTTTGGTCATGAGTGCGGTGATTTGTTCTCAGTATCTGCATTGAAGTAACGACCATGATCTGATACCAATATCTGACGTCTCTGCGGTGTAAATCTCGAGCAACTGATCTTCCTTATTCCTACTGCAAGATTATATTCCTTACAGTGCATCTTTGCATCTTTGCAATAGTAATGGAGCAGAGCTCGAAAGTGAGTCGAGCCCAGTCTAATGGGGGCACAGTCACTTCAATTGCATTTTTTTCTCTCTCTGAATAAGCTTTATGTATCTACAGAAAAACAGCAAAACTGTTATGATACAGACAAGGAACCAGACGCAAAGGTGGAGTAAAATCCAAGAGTAGGGTTTATTGAGAGGAGTAAGGTAATAACTGACAGGGACATAGCCCTGTGTAGAATGGCACAGTTCAGTTCAGATGGTAATGAGCTTGGGTAAGGGGCGTGTCCGTGCCTGGCCAGTGGCGCCCCAGGGTAGAAGCCAGATGGAGGTCACCCTCACCAGAGCATAACAGTCAGATGGCTGGTTCTGAGGATTCAACAGGAGCACAGTCCTAATCCTGATGACCACAAAAGCCTTGGGAGGTGTTCCAAATAAACTGAGCTGAAGAACAGACTGAGGAAGTGAGTTAACAGGAATGCTGCCCTAATCCTCAAGACTAGGTAATAGAATTGCGAGCTTGTTCCTATTTACAAGACTAATAAGCATACTTCCATATTTTACTGTCATTAAAGATTAAATCATTTCCGAAGACAATAAATTCACAAACTATAAATTTACTAAGTGGTTGCTTAGGGCATTAGTCAGAAAAAATTGAGCCACTTTACAGATTCAAAGTAAGGGAATATACACGTCACAGAAACGTGTAGGAATGGGGAACATAAATACTCACACCTGGCAGATGAGGCATGCAATGCGCTAAACCAATTAAAGGAGACAATACATCGAAAAGACATGCTGGATGGGAGGAGAAATAATGGGAATTCACGCAAGGGTTGTGACAAAAAACAACAAAATTATTGGCCAAGATACATGTGACTTTCGCTTAGCTGTTGTTTCAGATTTCAGAAGAGATCGATATACAGACTGAACACGTCACTAAATTCAGTTTCTAAGCTTGCTTGTTTTTCATGGTTGTTAATGAACCTTTTAGTCCTAATTCCATTTCCCCCCATTACAGCAATGCACTGACTGAAGGGAAATGACAGGGAAGTGAAGAGACAGTCAATGAGAGAGAGAGAGAGAGAGAGAGAGAGAGAGAGAGAGCTGCTAGCTGCAAACAGCTGGTTCTATGAGACTCTCCTGACAGAGAATCATTCATTAATTTTAAATTCTTAAGTGCTTGCACTCATAAGTAAACATATTATTTCATTTTGAACAAGTGGCCTTATTTTGTTGATAGTTAGCCCTTTAGAGGCTTTTGCATGGTTAAATTAATTTTATTAATGAATTAGCTTTCCCTCTCCCAATTTTTAACAGCTTCCTCATTGACTTCATCTTAGCACCAGGCCTGGCCCTGTGAGTGATAGAGTGTGACGAGACAGAGATAGTCTATACCCTCTCCTTGGGGATGGCCAGCAAAATCACTCCATGCATGTACCCCTCCCCTCCCCCTCTACTCATCTACAGTGATCTCACTAGCCTGCCAGGGATTCCTGGGATATCTCCCCACCACTGCTCCCCCCAAGCAAAAGAAGCACCTCTTGGCTCCTCAGACTCAATGCAGACCATGGCGATACCAGATACAGAGCTCTGAGAAAGAGGGCCACAAGCCCTCTTTTCACAGTGGACCCGCACCGCGCAGCAATGGCTATTTTGTCCAACCGTTAGCAAGATTTTTATGTGTTTTTATTTAGTTTTTATTTAGCGTCATAGTCTTAGCATGTGCAGCTATGCTATAGCTCAGGGAGCGGGGTCTTCATAATGCCCGCCAGGAGGACCTGACATGTCTAACGGTTACCGTACTTTGTCGCAGCACCTCAATGACTTGAAGAAGGAGAACTTCAGCCTCAAGCTCCGCATCTACTTCCTGGAAGAGAGGATCCAGCAGAAGTATGACGATAGTAGCGAGGATGTATACAGGACGGTGAGTGCGATGGATAAGTGGGTGGAAATGTTTGGAGAGGGGTAAATTTGGGGGGCATCGGGTTGTAAGGTGCACAATATGGTATGGTTCATTCGAGGGTGTCTGAAAATTTCTTGTGTCAAGCTGTTTGCCGGTGAGGTGCACTACCCGTGATATTTTTACAAAGCAGGCCATATCCAAAAAAAATTCACTGGAGAATTTTCAGTGTTTGGATTGTCTTGTCAGACTATGACTGACATGGTTCATGGCAATTTTTAAACACGTATAAATTAAGTCATAGAACCTCATCTGTCGGTGAGATTCTGCAAAGACTTTGATGATTTATAGTACTTAACAGCTGGGAGGTTTAACAGTCATTACTAATCTCTCCCTGTAGAAGTAGCTAGTAGTGCTAGAAACAGACAATTATAATCATATCAAACATTGAAGCAGTTGCTTCATGATATTGGTGAATGCCACCTGTTTGTTTGCTTATTTGTTGTTATTATTTGTTACTTCGTATACCTTTTTTTTGTAAGAAAAAAATAAATAAAAAGAGTGTTTGCTAATCTGATGATTGGTATAATTGAGAATTTACCATTTATGTGGAACTTGTTATTCCTTTAATCTTAAAAAATAAAATAGGAATTGCAATGCATTCTATTGACTTCAGTGAGTCATGCTTAGACATTCATATTTTCCCATGCTAGAAAGAATATGTGTGATATTTTAACATATAGGCACAGACTATAACACAATAGACATTGTTTATTTTGGTTGTCGGTCTGCTATTGGAAGAGAACTGTTAACTTGCTTGTTTTAATGCCCTGCGTAAAGTACTATGGGAAGCCTTTGCTGTTGTCTGTTCCATTGATAGTGGAACTATTTGAGGCCATCACTGTCTGCCGGTTTTTGGGGATTTGTTCAAGTTTTTTGTTGATTTGTTTGCTATGTGTTGTTTGGTTTCGCAGAGGGCTCAATTTCATGCCCTTGGTAAATGTGCCACTTGTATCGCTTTGTAGCTACATCATTGTTTCTCAGTAAGTGGGAGATTAGTTAAGGTTTGTTGCTATTATTATTTGTCTAGTCTGATGTTTAATCAGGGTTTAATACTGGTCTGGGTGCCAAGGGCCTGCAAAGATTTGTCCAAAGACTACCTCGAATGTCAGCTGCTGCCTGTTAAGTCCCATGATGAAATCAGCAGTCAAAGACAGGTCACCTCAGTAAGACACAAGGCATTAGTGGTGTCAATTGAAGAACCATGTTCACTTGATCATACAAAATAGTCCTGATAACTGAGTTAACTGATTTGCTCTATAAATTGAAGTGCAGTCAATAAAACTGATCACTGTTCACTTTGCCTTATGAGTTTCCTCAGGAATGACAGAATGATGCTTCATCCCAATAAATGTGCCCAATGGAGGCCAATCATAAGTCAAAAAACAAACACGAAATTTACATTTCTTTCTCTTTAATTCTTTTACTTCCATTAAACTTATATTTATTATTATTAACTTATTATTATATTGTACCACCCCATTTCCGAGTCATTTAAGTAATTGAAAATACAAATTATAATTTATCCCACAATTGACATTCTTAAACATGAATGTAATTGCTTTCTGAAAATGTACAATGTGATAACTGCAACACAGTACAAAAAGGTTGGAAAAGTTGACTTTATACCTCTATCTTACATCACTACATCTTTTGACCGCATTCAACGAATTTAGACTATGAAGACACCAGTTGGTCTTGCAGTTTTGCAGGTGGAATTTTCCCCCAATCTTCCAGTATGCAAGTCATCAGTGGCACGGTTGTTTGGATCTTTGTATTATAATCAATCAAAGTGTACATCTAATGATAAATATCAATTTGCTTTCATCCAAAATGCTATGGTATTTTGAGTCTAGCCACCAAGTTTCTTAGAATATTTCAGATCCATTGCTGACAATATTTGTTTCATGTTCCCTGGTTTATTAAACAAGCTATCAAAATCATAAATTCAAAAAGGCTTTTGATAATATTTGAGTGAATATATCAATGAAATTTATTGTGCCAAAAACATTTTAAAACCGAGTCATGCTCTCTGCTTAAAATGATTAGTTACAAATATTAGGCTTCATAGGAAAAACAACCTATTCCCACAGCAAGGAAGTTTGTCCCCTGGGCTTTAAATCTGCCATGATCAATAAACTTTAAGCCAATGGTGATCATATTTGCTCTGGTAGGGAGAACCGGTTAATAATGGTGTGGAGAAGGGGAGAAATTTATCAAAACCATTAGGTTGGTAGCAGGGGAGAGCTGTTCTGTTGTTCTCCAGGGCAGGATATTCAGACTGTACGTTTGAGTCAAACCTACATGATCAGTTTGCAAGGAGTCTGGGTCATCATACCATTGACATCCAACTCTAACCACCCATAAGCCATTCCTTCTCTCCGTGTATGAACGGTGTTAAAACTGGCCCCTGTTACTGAGGGCTTTTGGGATTTAAATAGCTGGTACTCAATTCTCAATCTATTTTTAGCCTTGTTTAGCCCTAGACGAAGATGTTTGTTAGAACCTGAACCTTTGAAAAGCAAATGTCAATATTTCAGAGATTTCCCAATCACATAAGATATTTAATCAGGAAAGCTGGCTGTAAATTTAGCTGAGGGGTTAAAATATGCTCAAAAAATTGATTAGATGAAAGTAGCAGTGATAAAACAAAAGGATTTTTATTAAAACACTTATGACTTCGTTAAAAAAATGTACTCTATTATATCATCCACAATGAATGCTCTCTGTTATTACTGTGCCTTACAATTAAGTGCTTGCCTTAAGCCTCCTATCAATCAAAAAAAAACCTCACTCACCAGGGATTTCATTTTCTGCTTATCTGTAATCTACGTGTTATTTAGTAACAGTCATTCATTGTGGACATCTGCCAAATGTCTATAGTGTTGTCTAATTTAATAATTCAATGTTAATTTAACTAGTTTGTACAAAAAGTATCATTGTGAAACTAGGATATAAATGAGTGAACATCATTATAAAAGGGTGAATATGATCTTGATGGAAAACAAATCACTTCTGCAAACTTCTTCTGTGAATTCTGGAGTTATGACAGTTGTAAAGGTGAAAAGAACAGAATTCCTGCATTACTGAAAGTGTGAACTTGAGAATTAGGAAACAAAGTACTGTATGTTTTTTGGGAACGATTATCTGCTGTGTTGTTGCATTGTGGTACACGGCCTGGTCAAAGAAAGTCACCATGTCGATTTGAATTTGCGAATACTTAGTGCCTATGATTGAATCGTTGTTGCAGTGATCAATGTCTCAGCTGGAAACAATTCTTTTAACCCCTAATTATGCAGTGTGTTGTTTCTCATTTTTTAAAGTTAAACTGAGTTTTGTCCAATGCGTTTGAAAACATGACATTGAAAGTTGGCCCCTCCTCCATAGCTCGATGACATCAGAACCACTATTGCGGCTGTGCAGAGCTATGTCCTGCTCTCACATCCTGTTTTCTGTTATTGGCTGGGGGCTTTACACCCACTACCCAAAGGTTGATGTCCAGGAACATCCCGTACAAAGGAAAAATAAAACTAGAGGCACTCCGAGAGTGCAAACCTCCGCTAAGGCAGTTCATGCTGCGTGAACATGGCCCATAAGAAATTTAAGGTATCTGGGATTAGGATTTTGAGATGGTTGCTGCGGTGGCCATATTGTTCCACTGATCGCAGTCAAAATCAATAGGGTCCATCCCTAATGTAATAGCCACCCACCCACAAAATTTCAGAGATATATATTTGTTACTTTTTGAGTTAACTTGTACACAAACAGACAGACATACAAACCAACGCCGGCAAAAACATAACTTTGGCAGAGGTAAAAATTACTGGCGTACAGCAGGGTCTCTGTAGATACAAACCTATAATATAGCGGGTCATAAGCAATGATCAAGTGGGATCATCTTAGTATAAGTCTATACATTGTTACAAGTCTTACTTGGTATATCTTAAAACAAACTTGTCCCAGAGACATAGCTACTCGTGGCCGTGGAAAAGATGTTACTGTGTTTCAAGAAGGACTAATTTTTGGCCTGCATCAAGCAAAGAAAACAATGACAGAGATTGCTGAAGTCACTGGAACTGGGTTGAGAAATGTCCAACACATCATTAGAACCTGGAAGGATAATGATGAATGGTCAACTTTGCAGAAGGTGTCAGAAAAAAAATAATGAATGATCATTATCAGAAGAAATAAAACACTTGGTGAAGTCTCATCGTAAAAACCAACAGTAGAGCCTGTAGCTGCGCTTAATTGTGGACGTAAGCTTTTCCACTGACATATTGTGGCAAAATCTTACAGGATTGGGACCAACCAGCTGCAAGACCACAAGAAAGCCACTTCTCAGCGAGGCTAATCAGGGAAGAAAAAAAAAAACAAATTAAATTTGCTTGGGAGCACAAAGTTTGTACTGCGGCACAATGGAAAAAAGGCCAGGTATATTTATGATTTCAGGTTTACCCTATTGCAGAGTGATGGGTGCTTCAGGGTAAGAAAGGAGGCCCATGATACGATTCAGGTGTCATGCATTATGCCCACTGCACAAGCCTCCGGAAGCAGTATTATGACCTGGGATTTCTTCAGTTGGTCAGGTCAAGGCTCAGCAACTTAATGCACTAATTAAGTAAGCAGGATACCTGAATGTGCAGAGTAACCAAGTTATCCCACAAATGGATTTTTTAAATCAAGATTCGTCAGTGTCAAATTGTGTAAGAGTGTTCAGATAGCACGAGAATTCATTTTCACACATGAATTGGCTGGCACAGGGTCCGAACCTTAACCAATTGAAAGATTATGGGATGTGCTGCAGAAGGCTTTATGGAGTGGTTTGATTCTCTTGCCATCAATACAAGATCTTGGCCAAAAATTAATTCAGCTCAGGTTGGAAATGTTGTAACATTGAATAAGATTATCTATTATCAACAATGCCATGGCAAATGCGTGCCATAATCAATGCTAAAGGCAGTCAAACAAAATATTAGAATGTGCGATATGTAAATTACTATAAGGTCAGAGGCATAATGGGAAGGTATGGTACTGCTCAAAAGTTTTAGGCATATTTACAAATATTCAGTGAGGCGAAGATCCTTCCAAAAATCATGAAATGAGAGGTTTATTTATATTGAAAAATATACCGTAATCAGGCATATGTTGTTGAAACCTAAATCAGATCAATATTTAGTATGACGACCATTCGCCTGAAAATGGGGTATACATTTCAAAATAGAGGTTCTTTGGGTTCTGTATTGAACCTTATGGCTCCTTGTTTGTTTGCAGAGAGCTTATTTCTTAAAAAAAAGATTAGATTTAGAACCCTGCGGTAAAAAAATTAACCATTTTTTGTGAATATTTGTTACGTTTAACTCAGTGTTAAAAGTAGGGATGTGTACTGTAACTTCTAATGATTAAAACTATTTGAACTTGTGATTTTTCTTTTCAGTTCTTTAATGTAGAGCACACATGGTTAACCAGATGGATATATGTCATGAAGATAAGAAGCAAATTGTATGTGACCTTAAATATTGTATTGTAATGTGGGGGGAAAAAAAGCCACTAGATGGCAGTATTGACATTTTTTTGTTAAGCCAGTCTGGAGCTAGGTTTTGGGCATGTCCTGGGCATGCCTCAGAGGGGAAAGTCCCAGAGAATTGAAAAAACTCTGGAAGGTGGGAGGGGGCTGGAAAAGAGTATAAGTATCTCAGACTAAAATCAAGGAAGGAAAATAAGGGCGGCTAAAACTTTTGCACTGTATTGTACATTTTGAACTCTAGCAGTTGTGGAGTTGCCAGTGGTGACAGAAAGTTGTCTTATTACTTTTAATTTGTCAATATTTGGTTTTCAGTGTTTTGCTCATGCTATGTGAGGTATTTGGACAGGGTCAGTTAAAGGAGGATTATTTTTTTCTTGTCAAAATAGCCACTGGAACAAATTTATGTTTTTTTGAACTTCTCTGCACCCAGCAACACCGGGTCAGGTTGGGGTCATCTGATTATAAAATTAGTAATTTTAGTTGAGTTAGAGTTAAAAATAGTTTTTCAATATTTTTGGTATCACATTATCTGGTATTTCAGTATTTGCTCATCATTCAACATGCATAATTGTGCATTATAGGCATGTCGATGTTGCCGAAGTGCTTATTCCCTGTGACGTGCAGTTTAATTTAATGATGCAATAAGGGTATTTATTTTTGTTTTATATTGCATGTTCTGCTTATATTCAACACGTCATTTGTGTAGTTCAAGTAATGAAACAAACTTAAAAAAAAAATGCTTAGAGAAAGCTATGGCTTTGCATGGAAAGAAGGCGATGTTATGCTCAATTTCACTCAGAACTGGTTATTCTGGTCTTGGAGTATCGGAGGTTTTCCCTGTTTTTATTCAATCCAATCTTATCGGGCTTAATGAATGCAGATGACCATATGCTGGAGATGCTCGGTGGCTCGCCTGTCAGAGCAGCCAAAACAAACCATGGCCATAGCAACAATTGTCCAATTATTTTTAATGCCATTAAATGAGGAGGGGTATCACATGTAAACGTTCTGTTATTCTGACGCCATTCACTTGATATGGATGTAAATACCTTCAAATTTTGCCTGTTGTGCTTATGTTCAATATATACTTTCAAGTGCATTGTGCTGTAGTAATGAGCTAACAAAACCATAACTTTGCCAGTGTCCAAATATTTATGAACCTGTTGTTTTTTGACTGGTATTATATTGTGCAGGAGAATTGCCTGCAACAGCCAAACTTAAATTCTACTCATAAATGCATGGGCAGAGTTTCTCAGCTGGTGGACTGAAGAGTGAGATGCTGCCTTTTGGGGGAGGTCACATGCCTATCTCTCCTCAAAATTCTTCATTTACCAGATGGATTTGATGTGCAAATTTACATACCAGCTTCCTAGCAATCAAGCTCTGCTGGAATGAAAAACAGAAACATCACTATCTCTCCAAGACAATACTTCTTACAATACTATTGAAATGTTGGTATTAAAGTATTTAATTTCTGTCTTTTGACAATATTTTAATCATAAAGCAGAGAAGAGAACTTTTGAATTTGCTTGGACAGCATGTAACATTAGGAAATCCTCTGTTGATAGTGCTTACGATCTACTGTTTAATTTTGTTCATACTGTGTGTGTGTCAATGGGCCTCATTCAAGACGCAATATACGAACACATTTTCTTTTATTTTTGTTTGTATCCACAATTTTCTCATTTTTGCAGTACCTATTTATATCTGGGATTCCCCAATGTTTTCTTATTTTTGCTCTTATCATAGGTAAGAGAAGATTTCCTCAGTGGTCGAGAGCACTCTTACCAGGATAAGAAAGAAATGTCTTGTTTATACAGTCCACAAATTTGTATGTCCGTTGCACGGAAACATATGTTTTACATTTCAGGGATATTTAAAAAATGCACAATAGCATACATGTCAGCCTCTTTGAGTTCCCACCTGTATTACCTCCAGTAAATATTTGTAAAATCCTTTTAAAAATCCGCTAGATTTTTTTAAAGTAAATTTTTTTAATAAAACCTTTTTTCATCAATAAAATTTTAAGTGTCTTGAAAATTTCATGAAAATATTTGAAAAAGCTTAAAAAGCTTTCTTTTCAAGTATGAAAATAAAAAACTTCAAAGCCCATACAGGACAGTGAAAATTGCCGCTACATGCTCATGTGGATGTTACACACATGCACGTCAGGGATCCTCAATTGGGCTCCAATTGAGAAAATTTTGACCAAAATAGCCAATTTCTTATCTTGCCAATATTCTTATCATTCCACTCTTAGTATATCACAAGGGAGAAGGGTGACGTCCAGTAATAGCCAACGTGCAGTCTCAGAAACCAAGCTCTTCTTGATCATTTGTTTTCTATTTGTACTTATGTAACTGATACTTTTGTTGATTGTGAAGAGCATACCAGCCATGATGACAGCAGGGTGAATGCCTGAAGCAGGGCTTGATTTGAACATGTCTAATGATGATAAACATAATCTATCGCGCCTATCATACCCATCTTCAAACTCAAAGTTTCTTTTTCTTAGCTAGTGAAGCTATGCAATGTCTTAAGGTTGAATCTAAAACCATTAGGATGTCATTGTGATAATGCTGTCCGGCAAACTGAACTTATGAATCCAGTACCAGCTACGCTTCACAACTGGTTTAACCAGCTATGCTTGGGGGCTTTAATTAAAAATCCATACAGCTTTATTTGTACGTCCGTAAGCTGTGTAATTTGAGGAAAATTCGAAGAACTTACTGGCAATCCGTATAATATGACATATTTGTAATAGAGTTATATTTAGATTATCATCTGTTTCAAAGGAATTTTGATTATTGGATTATTTCATTTGTGGTTAAAAAATACTCTTGGTCAGTTGATCCAAATTAGGACTATAAAACTCCGGAATATCACATTTGCTTTGTTTAAGTTGATTTACTTCAATTTCTTGCTTAAGTTTTTTTCAGTGGTATTTCTCCAGTTGTTGTGCCAAAGTCAGCTATTTGTACACAGCAAAACACCTGCTTTTATATGGTGTTAACTGAGCATTACTTATGTTAAATATGAACAATCAATGTCACGGCTCCAATTTATTATCAAATAGGATTCATCAATCAGCACACATGGGTATGAGCAGATTTGGATGTTAAGAACATTTGGTGCGTCTGAAGTTGACTTCTGTTTTTTTTTTTCTTCAAAAAAAAAAACTAAAAAAAATGTAAGAGATTTTATGAGAATGTTACTCCATGAGTCCAATGAGTGGTGAGTTCCTTTTGGAGGAACAAGCTATCATTGCCTTTGCTTTAAATGTAGTCTGACTAATGACCGGGAATTTGAAACAGACTGAGTCAATGTGGTAATGGCACTGTAGTTCATTTTATGCATACTGTGTGAAGAATCTTTTTTTTTTATTATTAGATTTTTATGAAATGAATCGTTTCACAATCCAACAATATGCAGGTTTCTGCACAAAAAAAGAAAAAGAAAAAAAATAAATAATAATAAACACCCCCCAACCCCTCTCCCCCAAAACTACATATATTACCAAGTTACTGCAAAAGAAGATCTTTGATTGTAGATATACAATCTTTTCATTTCTTCATTGTGTGAGGTCTAGCTTCATTAACCCTGACCGATGATATCTCCAGGCACATAATGTCTGAGAAAGACTGCAACTAGCATTTGACAGGTAATTATTGAGGTGGGAGCCAGCGGTGAACAACAATTTTTTTTTTTTTTGACAGCAGTCATCCCAGCTCGCCACAGATTACATTAGTTTCCAGAGATCATGCGTCTAGATTCATCATTTTGAAGGATCTGGTCAGGATCCACAGATAGAGGTTTAATCAGGGATTAAACAATAATAACAGAGACTATGTCAAATATCTGAGCCCAAAATCTCTGCACCTCAGGAAAGTCCTCATAAGACATGCATTAAAGTACCAGTTGTTCCCTGAGTACAATATGTGGTTCTAGGGCGGGTGCTAAACTCATAAAATGTCTTATTCAGGGAGTCATGGAGGTTCTATGGCAGATTTTGAAATGAATTAATTGGTGATAGGAGTTTTTTGATACACCAGGGATATTTTCCATTCAATATTCCAGTTTATCAATCCATCGCGTTTGTACGGAGAATCTTATTGGAAGAGGTTTGAGCAGGCAGTCACTATTGTCCGCAAATGTGAATTTTGCACCTGGTCCTTATGTTCTTGTCACGCTTGGGCCCAAATGTTTTGGGCCGCCTCAATGCTCTCATCCTTGGCAAACAAACACCAGCAACACCTGTGAAATATGGCAACACATCAGTAATCACCTTATGGTAAGGATAGCAGTCAGCACAGATATACAACAAAAACTCCGGCCGCCAGTCCTTTCCATACCCACATCCCTTCACTCCCTCTGAGCATGTGCCTAAATTCTTTCCGTCTAAATATAAATCCGATGACACGGGTGAAGGATGTCCCAAGCGGGTGTTGAGTTTCTCCGTTGCTTAGCTCTCATTAATCTGCAAGGGCACGGGCTGTTTTGTACGTGTTCATCTGGGCCTTTCGTGAGTACATGAGCTGATGGGAGCCGCGAGAACATTGGCATAGATGTGAGAGAGGGGATGCATTAATTTGAGACTTCGGGGGTCACATGCGCTGAAAGCAGAGACCAGGCCCCCGTACAGCAATGGCATTCTCCTCACTCTCACACTAATGAGTTGATTGAGTAACTGTACCCATTTCCCATTACAGTGGATTAGACATATTAGTTTTTCCATTCTCTCTGCCTTGGCATTTCACATGGATTTTATGTTGCCAGATTTTTTTATTATCTAAATCTCCATTTCAAGAGGACTTTTATAATGTAAACAATTAAAATCATTTCATTTTTCTAATCCACATACTCTGTTATAAACTGGCATCGTTGTTGCCAGTCATTTCAACTGTAGTTTTACAGTCAGATTATAACAGAGATTCCGTGAGTGTTTACTGTAAACCACAGTTAAATGTGCGCAGGACTCTACTCACAGTTAGAATAACAAGGAGACAATGCGTTAATTTAAATTCAGTCAATTTATTACCGTGTAGATTCAGTACATTGTCTCACTAAAACTTACTTCTTTGGTTTCACAGAAATATCTCTACAGTTGAGGGGAAATATCCCACTCTGACAAACCGCATCTCTCCATGTCGTATGGGTTTCACTCTGTCATCCGGGCTGAGCGCATGGACATGACTCCCAGTGGAACTGTGTGCAGCGAAACCTCATGTCCTCCAGTGCAGAGTCTCTCTGGGATATATAGACGCTCTTGCTCAGGGAACTTGAATGCACTCAGCAGGAAATTCACCACTTGACCTGCAAACTCTGCTCTTTGTATCATACTTCTGGAACATAAACAAAATGTTTTATATTACATTTTTCCCTCTAACCATGGATGTTTTTTATTTCTACTGAAAAACTTTTAGTAAATTCTGAGTTTATGCTCTGTGTAATTAATTGTATATTTGGCAAAGAAAAATATATAGTAATGCTTTCATTAAGGTTATAAGCAATGGACAAGAAAATTGAAATTAAGAAGTTCCATTTTGGAATCGCATTTACATTTGTTGGGGGAAGGCCTGCTGGGTTAACACACCACTTCGGTTTACAAGTGACTGTCTCTGAGTCAGTACTGTAGGGAATGCTGCTACATTCATGCTTAAAGACGCCATTCTTAAATCATCTTAGTACGCACCATCTACGCAACAATCAAAAAAAGAGTTATTGATCTGTTATTTGCAAGTCATCATCTGCTTTTTTCTTCATTTCCAGAACATTGAGTTGAAAGTGGAAGTGGAGAGCTTGAAGCAGGAGCTCCAGGAGAAGCAACAGCACCTTGACAAAGCCCTGTAAGTGAAAGCCTTTTATCCTCCACTCGCTTTTATTTTGAAATTCGTGTTTGATTTCTGCACAAGCAACAATAGCTATATTTCCATTTAACTTTCAAGCTAACGTTGTGAAAATTAGCAAAAACGAAATGCGAATTAAGTGCGAATTAAGTGCATTTCCATATGTTTCCCTCAAGCAGTTGAGAGCAACTAAACAACACTACGTAGGCGGTGACGTGCATGCGTACGTATGTGAAATAAAAACGTTCATATGTCGTTGCTAGGCAACCTCAAAAGCAATAATGGAGAACGGTCTCGCTACGTCAGAGTTTATTCAAAAAATGTGCTTCCATTTCAGATTATGCGCATTAAGTCTTTTTCACATAAGTCAAAATCCACCTCAAGCGAGTGTAAAAATACTTTTTGTGAATCAGACGATTTTTTTCTAATTATAGTGTTTCCATTACCTTTTTTGATGTGAAACCTCAAAATGCGCATTAAAACAGAGAAATGGAAACAGCTATTGACTGTTTAAAGGCACAAAATATTCAAGTTTTTGCCCTTATTCTGAGAAAGACAATATTCTAAGCTGCTTACATATGGCTAATGAAAATTAATATTCCACTAATATTCTCGTTTTCATGCGGCTATTCATACTTTGATTAAAATGGGATTTTATTAAAGTTATTCCAATGGTCGTGGACTTGTTCAACTGTGCAAACATGGCCTCCTGCTTTCATTTGTTCAACCACGTCTGCACATGTCCGAAAACCGGTTGACATCCAAGTTTATAAATCTGAAACTAGGTTTTTCCCCTTCAAACAGAAAGGTGGACTTAGCTGACTGCAACCAGGCTGCTAATTGCAGTGAAGACCCCCATTTGAGATGTATATACTGAATGTGCTGTACACATGTCCTAAGAAAAAAACCTGAGTAATATTAGCATGTCCCATTAGCCTCAATAATAAAATACTGCATTCAGAAATAGCCATATTTTCAAATATTCCAGCGGAAAACACTGTTTCAACGACTTGCATCAAATTGTCGTATTCAGAATAATAGTACTTTTATAGTCTGCATGTAAACATGGTCAAAATCATATACTGGTGCAGTAGAATTTGTTTTGAAATGGGAGTCAAGCATTAGCTTTCCACAAAAAAGAGGGAGTCATTCCATTCCCTGCACCTTTGATTTGTTATTGGTAAAAACTTTCAATAGGGAGGCCAATTTACAGTATGCTTATGCTAATTTGACATGGAACTTTCAAAGTCCAGTGTCTTAGCTGTGATTTGGTGGTCTTGATGTTAGATAATGAAATGATAACTCCAGAGCTCTCACTTACACTGAAACGATAACTCCTAAGCTCGCGCTAGCAATCAGTATCGATTTCTGGCGATTGGACTCTGAAATTCCATGTCCTCACATTTCACCGAGCAGCTGCTCAAGGCTGTAGCACCGGTGTGTTCATCCCAGTACACTGACTGGCCAAATCCAAAAGGTCAGAACCCGTACCCTGCCATGCCACTCAGGATCGGAAACCTTCTCCTCTCAGAACACACTGCCAGAGAGAGCACTGATCCACAAGGGCGAAAGGGACCTGGTTGGTGCACCCAGCACATTAACAGCCAGAATTGCAGCTGTCCATGCCTGATCTGATGGGACAGTTATCCTTTGTGCCCATGTGATCAATTGCTGTATTTGGGCATCTTTCAATTGTAATAATCCCATTTGCGCCATGTAGGGTACTGTGGTCTGAATTGAAGGAACAGACTACTTTATCAGTTCTGCTTTATAGCATCCAAATACTGCTAGTGCTGAATTGGGTCTGCAGTCTCAATTTGAAGTGTGTCCGGTCAATAAGTATTTGGACAGTAATGCAATTTTCATCATTTTGGCTATGTATTCCACAACAGTGGATTTCAAATTAAGTAATCCAGGATGCGCTTGAAGTGCACACCTTCAGCTTTCATTTAAGAATAATGTTTGATTCACGTATAAATTGTAGCCATTTTTATTCATGGCCTTACTGAGAGGCAACAAGAAAAGATTCCAAACACAAACGCACGCTTGATTTCAACTCTCGACCTTTCATTTGCTTACTTGTCAGAGAAGTAATGAGGAAATAACACACATCTGGCCAAAGAGCAGCTGAGCAGCCAAGCAACCACTCCAATTATTTTTAATGCTATGAAGTAGGGAGGGGACACTAATTAAAGTGCTGTAATTCCTATGACATTCACCTGATTTGGATGAACTGTAAATATATTCGAATATTGCATGTTTTGCTCATGTTCAACATATAATTTCAACTCCAGTATGCTGTGGTAGTCAGCTAAAATGATAATTACTTTGTCAGTGTCCAAATACTCATGAACCTGACTGTTGTTTTTCGATTAGTACCTCATGGTGCAGTAGAATTGTAAACACCTGCTAAGCTTAAATCCTACTCTTATGCAATGACTGAGTAGCTCAGCTGGTGGACTGAAGAGCGAAAATAAGCCTTTTAGTCTATATTAAATGCCTATCTCTCCTCAAAAAATTTTGACAGATTTCTTTGAAGTACAGATGTACATGCTTTCTTGACCATTTTCAGTTGACATTCATTCAGCGAGATCTGAACCTACAATTGTGAGCGAAATCTTCATCAATTCTTTTCTTTAAATTTTACATCCAAGATATGCAGATTTAAAATCATTTTAAGTCTGGCCTACCATCGAATAATGTGAGGCAGAAAAACTTCAAAATATAGCATTGCACCGTACACAGTGTACGGTGAAAAGGTATCTTGGCCAAATATGTAACTGGAGCACAGTCCTATTTTAATTGAGGGGGGATTAAAAAAAAATACTAATTGGGGATAGTTTGGAAAAACTGGGATGTAAAAACATTAGCAATGGCATTTTTCTGAATTACAAGATTTGTTATCTTATTGCGAAAAGTTGAAAGTAGCATTTTGATTTTGCCATGAACAATTTATGATGCCCTGAATGGACTCCGAAGCCTGATTAGGGGCATCATCATACTTGACTAAATGCAGATGTTTATATTTTTGAGATAAATGTATAAACTGTGATAATTCTTTGACATAAATGTCATGGTTTGGGAGCTTTGAGAGCTGTTTGTGGCTCTCGTCCGGGACGATATTGTTTTGCTCCCTATCGGATTCCTGGGCCAGCTGGCATTGATTGGGGGCGTGGCCCGGATGGTATTTAAGCTCCTATTTCGCCTCGCTCCCGTTGCTAGAGTGTCAGTTCCTATTTGGTGGTTTAGCCGGTAAGGTTCTCTAGAGAGATATTGTCAGGGACTTAGTTGCATAACAGGAATAGCGTTAATGAGTAAGGGAATCTTTGGTTTATTTCCCTTTTCTTTTGTTTTCCTCGAGCTCGCCTGTTTTCTACCACGGACGGCGGCAGGTCCGTTGGTAGCGCGAGTCTCGTTATTTTAATCTGCTTTTAGTCTCTCAGCACGCTGTGAGTGTTGCCTTTTATTTCTGGCCGCTGCTCTTGGTGTCCACTGCCAGTGCCCATCACAATAAATGTATAAATTCATCACATAGTGACTCTTTTTTTTGTTATTGTTCAGACAGATACCAACAGCTGTAGTGAATAAATAACTTTGACAAATAACTTTGAAAAGGGTATTTTTTGCTGTGGCAGTTGCAAGCTTATTGAAAAGGCAATATATGACCGATTTGGTGGTTTCTTTACAATCTCATAGTTCTACACATTTAGTTTGTGGATAAGCATTTCCTGATGCCACAATAACAAGTGCGATCAAAATTGAGCAAGTAGCAATGCTAACATTTGAGCATAAATCCAAACCATTTCATTGGAAGACACCTTTGTGGGGCACCAAGGCCTGCTTGATTTGGATTAGCACCTCAAACAGTACCTGAACTTTTGAGTTAGAAATTCATTAATTTTGCACAACTTTCCAGGCCCTTTACCTGATATACTCCCAGTGACAGGTTGGGATTGTGAAATTCATTTTAGATACTAAAGTCAATCGTTCCACTAAATACATGTAAGAAACAAATCACCGATATTCACAGAATAAAGTGTCTTTTTGTTTATATATATGGGCAAACAGACAATCGAATGCGTTTTAGCTGTAAACTGTCATCAGCGTGATAATACGAGATACAATGCCAGTTTTAAACATTCAAGTGAGATGCAGGCACCTGTCATAGGTTGGGAGAATTGCGTGTGTTTAGGACTTTTCTTTGAGGCTCTAGTCCCGGGACGAGTTCAAATTCCTTTTCAATCGTATTCTTTACCCAGCTGGCTGATTGAACTTGGGCGTCGCCTCCCCGGACTCTATATAAGCTGAAAGTCCACCACGCCTCCTTCGCTAGAGTGTGTGTTCGTAGTTAAGCGCTTTAGCCGAAGATATCTGTTGTAAGGATTTATGTGCCTTTGCATCTTCTCTATCCTTCGTCTCGCACTATTTTTGGTGCCTTGTTTTTCTCGGCTCCACGAGATACTTCTCCTTTTTTTCTCTCTCGCTTTGTTTCCGTTTTGTCGGATGTTTGGTCGTCCTTTTGGAAGTACGAGGATTGTCCATGTCGTATGGTCTGTATTATTCTCTGTGTTTGTATTAAGACCGTGCTGCTCTGTTTCCCTCTCGCCGCTGCACTTGGCCTCTCAATTCTACCAGCAATTACAGACACCAGTCAAGAGAAAGACAACCTAATTACACAAGATTCACCTGTAAATGCATCACCTGGGCAATGCCTATCAACATAGGAGGTGTGACCAGAATAATCAGACACAACCAGCAAAAAAGAAAACATAAATGTATTCTAACATACTAAATATACATGGCTTACCATATACGCCACTGTAAAGCCCTTGTGCTAATAATGGACAGTGCTGAGCTTTTTTCTTATGCAGTCAGCATGCAAGAGGCAATTTGTCTAGGCGGATCAAAAAATAAAATGACCACTTAGAGTTTGCAGTCTTTTAAAAATACACGTGCCCTTCTAGGTTGTGATGTAATCAGTGTTTTGACCAGCCCTGCGGCCTTTTATATTTCGGTTGGCTCCACTCAGCCTGTCTCGTACACACTAGACATAGACCGCGCCACGATCCCTTTTGCGAGGCCAAGAAGCAGCAGCTTAAAATACACAACCTTACTCTTGTCAATAATTCCCTTCATTCATCTGTTCAATTCAGAATAGCTAAGCGCCTCTTGCACTTATAGCTGCGTTGTTTGGTGTCACTAAAGACCTCGCACTTTTGTGACACTCCTCCACACGCCAGTGACCATTTTATATATTAGAGGAGTCACAGTACTATTGAAGAAATCAAGCCAATCAAAAGAAAGGGGAATTTAGTGTAAAGTAGCAAGATAGAGTTAAAAATACTCTTTATTGGTATTTTTATATGTTGAGAGTGCAGTGTAGTGGGTCAGTTCCCAGCATCACCAAAATGGTAGCAGCCACACAGGCGAGACCCCGGGTCTTGCTGTCTCCTGCTTAGTTTGAAAATAAATATCTCAGCCATCTGAGCCCTGGCCCTCAAATTAAGACCTTGTGTCCAATAATACTCACGAGGAGACACAGTAGTATCATTTTGTAGCTGTGGCCTCTCATTTGTGGTCTCATACATTTCTGAGCCAGTTAATGAATTTAGCCAGGGAAATTGATCTGATCTCTTTGTTTTGTAGAGATAATTCATCGGCAGTGAAAGAGATCCCCCTTGACATTCTGTAAAATGCAAAAAGAGGATCACCAATCCCCCACGTGATCTGGTTCCCCTTATCACTGCTTTTCTCATAATCAGAGGATGTCAGCATTGTGTCATTGTTTCTATGCTTATGAATTGCAAAATAAATATTCTGTTTGTCCAGTCAGTATGATATTGGTAACCTCTTCATCTGCTGAGACTGGCTCAGCTATGATTCAGCTATACTACAGCAGCTCATCTTTTTGGCAGATGATTCATTCCTCATGTTCGTTAATGATAAAAATACACAATTTTGCTCTTGAAACAGTTTGCCCTGATGCAGGTGTTATGGTACAGTGGCATTGTCTGTTGATTCAAGCAATATCCACCGAAAACACATTGAAACCATCTCCTTGGTCTAATAGGACAACAGCGGAGAGCTTGACCAATCACAATGAGGCAGAGCTGCAGCGACGATGTGAGGAGAGGCAGCAGGAGATTGACCACATGCAAGAAATCCTCGAGACTAAGATCCAGCTTCTACAGGAGGTGATGCACCAGCATGACTACTTAAAGCTGACAGTCACTGCATGACTACTTGGCTTCCAGCGCATCATTCTGCAGTAGTGCACCTACTTTAGACCAATAAAAATGAATGTATTTTATTTTTTATTGTATTATGGATCTTTTCACGGAAGTATAATTCTTCTGCAGTAATGAGCCAACTCAAAACAGTAGCCCAATGAATGTACGGTATTTTGTATTATATTTTAGCACTTGCAGAAGTGGGATGAAATGGCGAGGAATGAATTTGAATAATGAATACTGGGGAGGGGAAAAGGAATACAGTTACATTATCTACAAATTGCATGGGGATCTAAGACAACTAGCCTGTAAAAAAGGGGGAAAAAATTAACCTGTAAAATTAAGAGTCTATGATGAGCATTTGCATGACGAACTAGAGAGAAAATAAACTATATGGTAATATGTATATACACAGTGCTTAACAAAAACATAAAAATGAGAAATCACATATATTTTAGAAATTTGTCAAAAACTTGTTTAAAGCTAAACATTATATTGCTAATGAAACAACTAAATATTCACACATAAAAGCCAAAAAAAAAGAAATATTTTGCGTGGCCTCCTTTGGCCCTCATATCAGCTTGAATTCTGCATTCAACCACTCGAACTAATTTTCATGTTCAGGAATGCAAGTACTGTTATTTGGCATCTTTATCAAAAAATAATAATGTGCTTCACTATTTTTTCAGCTTTTTTTAAAACAGTACATTTGAAAATGCATGGATAACAACAATAATTATATTTAAAGCATTAAAAATATCATTTCAATTAAAAAGCTTGCACATACCGGTGGATTAACCATTACAGAAACCTAAAAAATGATTTTGGTATTTACCACTACTCTTAATTTAGGACAGCTGTGGCATAAAACTTACCATGGGTGGTGGTCTAATAAATTTGTTAAGCACTGTATATATACATACTCTGATGCACATGCACACTCACGCACACACACGCACTATGCTCCAGTGATGAAGACAATTGCCATAACTATCACCTGCTAACACAAGCTCTTTCAAATCGCTTCATTCTTCAAAATTTTTATATTACATTACAAGTCCTAAATTGCCCCTTTCCCAACTGTTTGTTGTAAGCATTGCAGGCCTGAATGGCTGAAATGGATGTATAATTATAGATAAAATGAAGCTGACTGGACAAAACATTAAATCCTGTTTACAATGAAATACAAGTCACAGTCAATATAGACATCATTGCTTTCTAGTTTTTATGTATTGGCCATACCGTCCTAACTTTTTTTTTCAAGCTGTGGTTTGTACATGTGCACTGGGCAGCATAGTTATTTTACTGCATAAATACAACGTACTGAATATCTGCGACTTAAGCATAATATGATTTCTGGGGGCAAAGGCAGCCCATAAAATGAAGTGTAATTGATGAAACAAAAAGTGACCATCGTAATTGTAGGCTGCGATGACTTAGGGCCAATGACTGCCTGTGCCTGGTAAAGCCTTAGGGTGTTATGATGCTGACCAAGGCTCTATGACCACAGGAGGCAAAGTTGGCGCGGAGCGAGGCGGAAAGGATGGCCACACTCGCCGAGTCCCGATCAGTGTGCCCGCTTACACCAAAGAGCAAGATGAAGGAGACCAAGGAGGAGGAGACACAGAAGCCTCTCACCCCATTGGAGGACAGGGACAGGTGAGATGATGGGCTGACACACTTGCTGTTCACTGTGTGTGTGTGTGTGTGTGTGTATATCTGTGTGCCTTATGTACATGTGAAGGACTGTGTTTGAGGTGGCGTGTATGGGTGTACCCAATTTTGTGTGTTTGTGGGGAGACAACTGGAATGAGAGCAGTGATTTCTGTGAATGAAGGGTCAAAGGTCAGTAGCAGCTGGTGTCTTTGATTAATGACCCTCTACCCACACATCCATTGTGCCCAGTGTCAGTCTATGGCAGCTGACCATACAGAACCCAAGCAGAATCTGGGATGTTACCCAGTGCTGGCCTCTGAGAAAATATATCCAGGGCATGTGTTTGGTTGTTAGGTTAGATAACACCATGTGAAATACATAAACTAGCCTTACATAGGCTAGTGTTCGAAACTAAATGGTTCCTCTGGGAGCCAGGTAATTTTTACCACTTTTAAATGGTTTGTAACATAAAAATATAAATAAATATTAATCAACTGATTGTTTACATTTTATTTTTTGTCCTAGTTCTCTTTAATTGCAGATAAATTGTGTAATAGTCTTTATTGACATCTTTAGAATATTGTGCTGTACTGTGTAAACCTAGAGTTTTGAATTTCAGTCAGGCTGTGTGCTGCATGTGGTATTAGAGTATGATGCTGACCCCATTCCGTCTCTCTTGTGGACCGCAGGGTGATTGAAGAACTGACCCTGGCCCTGCACTCTAAGGAAGCTCTAATCGCGAAGCTGACCGATGACCGGGACTTCCTGCGAGGGAGAGTGGACCAGCTGGAGAGCCAGGTGCAGGACATCTCCACCTCCCTTCAGCAGAAAGAGAGGGATGCAGAGGTGAGACCGCTATTATCATGCAAGGGTCTGGAAAACCTTGGAAGACTGAAAGACATGCTGAATAGAAGCTCTCAGGCTCTACCCAGATAGATGCTGATACACAACTCCAGTGTCTTCAGTGTTCAAAATATGAAATCCCAGATAATGAATTGATGACAAACATGCAGGTGTTGTCAAACTTTCATGATACTGGCACGTGAAAATCAACTTAGATGAGGTATTTGAATGCATAACTGAAGGATTAGCAGCAAGCGCAGTAATGATAGTCATTGTGTGCTGGTGTGAAAGCTTGTGCTTTTTAGTAAAAATTTTGCTTTGGAACGAACGACCACTTGATTGTGCTGTTTTCATACCGGTACATAATTTTGTATTTTTTAGTTGAGCATAGTTTGAGACATATAAATTAAACATGCTAAGTACAGTACTGGATGTGGACACCAGCCCCATAGCCAGACTGCCTTCATCAAACTCTCCTGGTCTACACACAGACCACCATTGAACTTCAGTCATAAGGTTAATGGTGCGAAGGGCCTCAAACTCACAAGCAGTCCTGCAGGCATGACCACATGCTGTAATTGTACTTGTATGATGGGACATGTGCACAGGCAAGGGACAGCCGCCATTCCAGTGTGGCCATTTCCAGAACCTGTGATGCCTGACACATTTCTGGTTTTATTTTAGGGCGCCTTTAAATAGGCCACAGGGACCACTGCAAAAGCATTTCCTCACGTTGTCTTTGAAGTATAGTACGCATGAAGATCGCTTTGAAATCATATTTTATCCACAAATGATTATATTTCTGTAAGTTTCAATAAATAAACAAATTACAGTGCTTACTTGGTGTATTCCTTGTGTACAGTATAAGTTTTTCACCATCTAATAAGTCTGTTAAAAGAGGAGGTGTATGGTGACAGTACTTCCTCTTTTTAATGATTCCCATTTATGAGGTGTCATTAATGCACATTTTCCTCTCACCAAGCCATCTTGGCAATTCACAGCCTTAGAATTACAGGGTTCTAACTGACATTTTCGTCAAAATTGAGTTAACTATTCAATTCAGTTCAATTTATTTGTACAGCGTTTTTCACAGATTAACTGTCACAAAGACGCTTTACGGTGAGAGATGAAGTTACTGAAAGGGCAGTGCCCAGCCTATTCCCCACTACAGCAAATGGGGCAAAAAATTCCCAGCAGGGAGAAAAATCCTCAAAAAGTGGTGAGAAAAAACTCCCCAGTGGGAAGAAATCTCAGGAGGAACCCAGCTATAGTGGGGAAGCCCATCCTACGCGGGCTAGCTAATTAATAATAAAATAAAGTAAAATAGAATAAAATGGCAAAAGAGGTCCATTTGAGTCCATCTGAACAGTGGCATCGGTAGCACCAGGAAGTGGCAAGTCGAGGATGGTGCAGGACTACCTCCGGACAGCAGGAGAGCAGCAGCTCATGGTGAGGGACAGGGCACATACAGTACATTGTAATTGGTTATAAATAGTTCTATCTAATTATTAAGAATGGGTATTCAATTCATTTGTTAAATTGGGTTCAGATCAGAATGACAGTTCCAGTTCCCTAAGTGTACACTGAGTAGCCAAACTTTGCAAGCAAATTCCTCGAAACTATAAATATTATTTAGAACCCTGTAATTCTAAGGTCCAGAATTTTTGAAAGGTGCAGTGAATGCTTATTTGACTCTGGGAGCTCATTGGACCTCCTTAACTCTTTGCCCCACAGTTCTTCCAGGATGAGCTGGGCCGGGAGAAACTGCGCATTCAACAGGAGATGCAGGTATAAGGCATAATCAGAGATCAGATGGTGTAAACACAGGCGCTCACAGATCCAAATGCCTAAAAAAACATGCATGTGGGCAAACATACATACTGATTCACCTCTGCATGTGGTTTCACCTCTATACTCAAAAAACACACTCAGGCATACACGCACATATACATACATACGTACATGCATGCATATGCAAACATACTTGAACAAAATGGTTTCAGCCTGCCCCCTGCTGGAATAAATAGGGAGTGCACACGACTCTGGATTGCATTGGATCCCTCAAAAACATTTGTAAACAAAAATGCCTCATTCTCTGGCAGTTAAATTGTTTGTTTTTATGCGAATTTACATTAAGCCACTTGTCTGCCACTGGGACAAGTGCTCAATTTGGAACCCCAGACTGCATTCATTTTTTGATCCGAAGTAGTAATGTCGAGCCATGCAGGCGATACCATATTTCGAACTTAAAATGGAAAACGCTTGACTTAAATTACCTTATGAAGTTTTTCTTTTTCTATTATTCCTTGTAGTTGAGTTTCACAAAGTATAGAACTTGCTCAGCAGAGTGTCGAGATATGGAACAGACTTTATAGATTATTGTGCAATAAAACTATTTGAGCAAAGAAATGAATTGAACATTAAATTCTGAGGTTTAGATGAGCATGTTCACTGTATTTCTGTGGACATTGTGGGGCAAATGTGTAACAAGGAAGAGAAAATCATGATTCTCAGTGATTCTGTTAGCTGTGATTATTTATTGTTAGGGGCGATGAGGCATGATGCTTCCTCTCATGTTAATAAGTCTAATGCTCCTCAAAACATTTCATGGCAGCTTTCATTAGGCTTTGTCTGAGAAGCACTGAAGGAGTACAGCCAAAAACAGCCATTTCAACATGGCATTTAGTAGTTCATTGCAGATCCCCTCAAAAAGGCTTTGAGGATAATCCATCGAATGGTGTTTCATTTATTTTCAGCAAAATGATATTTTAGGTTTTGCCATTTTGTATTTTCTTTAGCATGTATTCCACAGGAAAATGCATTTCATAACAGTGGGAGGCCTGTTAATCAGCCCTGATTAGAATTGATTAGCTTTTAATGACAGCCGTTAAAAGCATTAGCTGGTGAGTTGTCTCTCACGGGCACCACTGACAGCCTTGTTTAAGAGATCTGGATTAAACACACTGCAGCCTATTAATCAGCTGTAACTGAAGGAAAAACCTCCGGAAATCGTAATATGTTTAATCATAGAAAACAAACCCTTCCTCTTAATGAGAAATCGAGCCCTTGGGGGTCAGAGATTAATGTCTTTAGTCCAAAATTTGAGTCCTCAGCTTGTGTTTGAAAATGGTTCCATTGATACAGAATAGAGTGCACAGCTATAGAAAAAAAATTTTGGTTTATGTGTGTCTTTTTACAAGTCTTTCGCCAACAACATGTGGTCCTTATGCAGCTGTATTTACCATGGGTGAGTATATTTGGGCCAAAGTATTTAGAAAGGCCGCGTTTTAACATCTGCTTTAAAATGCAATACACTTAGTATGCACTTTGTTTATACTGCTGCTTCCCCAGGAGTTATTTATGAGTTATATTGATGAAAAAATATTCATGCACTGAAATGTTCAAAGAAATCAATCAGAAGAGCAAGTCTACAGTACGTATACACTGAATGAGAATATTCCTCCTTGTTTTCTTGGGATCAGCCATGGGGTTGGATAGATGTTCATTCTCAGATGGATGTGAGACCCCAATTCCAAAAAAGTTGGCGCAATTGCAAATAACAAAATTAAAAATAAGTGGCATGAAAACACTATTCACCCTCTTGTATATTTAAAACCCTACAACAACACATTACCTCATTTTGTAATATACACTTATTTCTATTCTGATGACTGTGATAGATCCTAGAAAATTTGACACAGGGGCAGTTTAGGGCTGATAATCATGTGAGAAGTTGAAATTATGAGGGGAAGTGAAGCAGATCATATAGAACAGGTCAGTAAATAATGTTATATTGTAAATGGCGCCTCGACATAAAGCCTAGCCCCACAAGAGCAAAGATGACTTGAGGTTCATCAATTTGCCAACAGATGCGTGTGCATATAATCAGAGATGCACATTCCAGGCGTCGGACGGCAAAACTCATGCTGGGTTTTACTTCTGCCCAGGTAGTCAGCTGACTGGTTTAGTAATTAGTCCAACCTCCTGGATGAAAGGTTGCACCATTTAGCAAATGCAGGAAGTTTAAACTAATTGTAGTCCGCGGACGAGGTCAGGCTACCTACTATGGATTCATGCTTGTCGTCTCCGCTGCCACGTCCGTTGACACTTCCTTGCGGACGCTGTACAGGCTTTAATTTTTGACCGATTACTTTCATATTTGATATGGACATGTGTTATACTTAAGTTATGACAGCAATCAATTTTGGTTGCCATGGCAACAGTGCTGGCCGAGTAATGCGCAGAACAGGGGAGAAGCGGGCTTTCGGGGGCCACACCCATGCAGTTGCCGGCGACCGGACTGTCTAGTTTTAACTCTACTCCCTGAACCTGGTGTGTGCATCTCTGCTTATAGTCCATCACTTTGAGAACAATGTTCCCAAAGACCAATCAGATGGCTTATGGGCATTTTACCATCTTCAGGGCATAATATTATTAAATGGGGGAAGGAATCTGGTGGAATCTTGTTGCATAAAAAGGTCAAGGCAGATAACCTCTTCTGAGTGCAGATAATCTCCAACCCCCCAGACGTCACCGTCTTAAAAACCGCCATGCGACTGGAATGAATACCACAGCAAAGGCTCAGAGATACTTTTATAAACCTTCGTCAATGAACACCGTTCACTGTTATATCCACAGACGTGAGTTAAAGCTTTACGATGCAGTGAAAAAGCCATAGTTCAACTGTGTTCATAAGCGCCACTGACATTTCTGAGCTTGGAGTCATGTGCGATGGACTGTGGTGCGAAGAGTCAACATTTCAAGTCGTTTTTGGAAAAATTAGGTTTGGGGTTTTCTAGATCTAAGATGTTTCAGTCAACCACATGGAGTTAACAACTCTAAGTAAGCATCTAAGTGACTTTTACTTGTACAATAGGGATATTTCTCTTGATTTGTGCACCATTTTTTAATCCATCTCTCGGTTAGTGAGCATTTGCTCAGTGATGCAGTGATTTCACTTAGTATCTGGGTGTGGCATTTCCAGACGGTGATCAGACAGAGGGGTCTATTATCCCATTAGCGCGTAAGTCGTTTTTTACGCGATTCGAGTTAAGCGCTTTTGAGTCACGCGTATTCTCACCTACTCGCTTCGATCACATCCACAGCGCTTAACTTCAGAATGTTGGCGGCATTATGAAAGAGGTGTGGCTGATCCAAAAGAGAGGCAGACTCTGTACAAAGTTCATTGATTATGGCTATCAGGAAAACATGGAGCAGGGGTTTTCTGATTAACCATGAAAATACAGTTGTGGCCCATGGAAAACGCAAACCAGACTTTAAATTTAAATATCGTGGGCCTGCTGATAAAATCTCATATCTCCAAACTGATGAGAAACAAAAACTCGTATGTCCACTATTCTTACATGCAGAATTAAACATGTTTTATTTTATTTATATTTTAAATTTATCAATTTATATATATTCTTTATTTTAAGTTTATTTATTTTCCTGTGAGGTTTATCATTTTGAAGATACAAGGTTTTATCAGCAGGCCCACGATATGCGACTGTAATAGTAGGCCTATGTATGTCTGTGCCAATTACAAAGAAGTATTGCAGACATCTCTTTTTTATTTCTTACTCTAGCCACCATGGCAATAAAGCCATGCAAACAAAGAAATTGCCGCAATAATGAAATAAAAAATTAAGAATTTAGCACTTCTCAACCAGCGCAATCATGTCATTGAAAATGTGCCCCTCCTACACCAGCCTATTTGTTCCGTGGAAGAAGACAAATAAAGGGAACATTCTAGTCACACAAAAATGACAATCAAAGGCAGTTTATATGATCTCATTTAGAAATTGCGCACTTGAAATCTCAAACTTCTCTGATGTCAGGTTTGCAACTAAAGGAGATGGAAACGCTTTAACAAGGATTCTTACCCCGAATGCGGTCATTCCCCCGCCCCGAAACCGCCTCAGCAATCTCGCAATTCCATATCCATAGCCTATTATGTCCCATTTGATTTGAGCGACACATTCACTTGAACTTGTGCCTAATATTTTATTATAATCAATTATCCCATTTACTGATAATGATTCTTCCCATTTCGGCTATTCTTTATTGGCTAAAATTGATTAACAAATGGGTAGTGCTTTGGTATTGACCAGAGTAGGGCTCAATCTAGAGTAGCCTATTTAATAATATCTTTATTCACACATTAAAATACACAGTGCTATCAATGGAAAAAAAAAAAATACAAAGACACGAGTTAGTTAATACAGATATCCTTAATTAGAAAATCAATCTCCTCACTCGTGAGAATATCTCAACTTTTTAGATTATCACAAACATATCGGGCAGTCGCATTTTTTAATAGAACATGAAGACAATGATTGCGATGTCAAGCCAAAACCAAAAACCAAATTTCACAGATGTTGATGTTGTATGGCAAGCGGGCACTGAAGGCTGATCTGAGGAAGAAAGCTGCGAATCGTTCTGGATGTGGCTTCGGTGGGGAGATGTAAACGCAGTATCCCCGATTTAAAGCATAAATAGAGGGATCTGCAGGGCGCTGTAAAAGCCAGGCTCTCTGCACACCGGAGAAGTGTACACGCAACAGGTGGTGGGCAACCATCATCTCCTGCGCATTTCACTGCACTGGAGGAGGAGATGGCATCCACTCTTTCTGCAGTGGAAGTGCATGGAGAAGAACTTGGAGCGTCAACGAACTGTGTCAGACACCTTGACGCAGACGCCTGTGATATGTGTATGACATCACCAGCCACTCTCTGGAACGACCCAGATGCCAGGACCGATAGCGCAATAGTGACCCTGATAACTACGGGTATGTTTCGTGGGTGATTGCTGCGCCTGGTTAGCTGTTCATCCAAAAGTCGGCAAAGACAGATGATTGCCTCATGCACGGTCCAGACAAAATCACTGGATGCACTTGGTGTTTGTTAGTCCCGGGATGTCCAAACGAGGCCGATATATGTGTGTTCGCCTTCACGCTCGGCGCGCTCCTCTTACTGTTTCCCAATCATGCAAGAGTGCAAGCAAATGCAGGACTGGCATTTTGGTTTTAGATTTTGAGGGCATGGTAGAATGATGGTCTTATTTATACTCATTGTAATTAATTGCTTTGTGTTTGTAATTGAACTAATTGGAGAAGAGGCTGTTGCGTAACATCATGTGATGAATTCGTTTGATAATTTATTATGGCTATGAGAAATGTAGTTTAGAAATAAGGAAAAACAATCGAAAACTGAATGTCGCGACCTTTACCACGTTAAATAAAATAAAATTAATGTTAAAATTCGGTCTGTAACCGACATCAAACGCAATATTCTATTTCGCCTTATGTTGGCGCTTGACCTTAATACAGCCCTCAAAAGCGCTTAACAGAAAAAGCGCGTAAGCCAGGGGGAGAATACGCGTAAGTGTTTTTTGCCTGAGAAACGCCCGGAAACGCCCCGATTTTGGCCTTGCTCCACCCCAAGCACGTAACTGCCTACGGGCCGCTAAATGCCCAGACTTAAGTCGAGGGGAGAATACGCTTAGGCTGAAAAGCGTGTAGCTACGCGCTTTTTCGACTTACACGCATGGGAGAATAGACCCCAGAATGAGCAGTACCCAGACACTCCTTATACTGGGGACAATAAAAGGCTACCCCAAAATGTCAAATTTTGTCAAAAGTCATCATGCCTCAGATGTCTCAAGTCATGCGGGAACTTGCCATTGGCATGCTGGACGCAGGGATGTCCACCAGAGCGGTCTGCATGCAGTTACTTGAAGCAGAGCACGTTCCAGTTCTGGACTGGCCTGCGTATTCGCCAGACATGTCGCCCATAGAGCATCTTTGGGATTTTCTGGATCGACGTGTCCGCGACCGTGTTCCAGTTCCAGATAATGTGCGCCAGCTCTGTGCGGCCCTCTGGGAAGAATGGAATAACATTCCACAGGCCACAATAGACAACCGGATCAACTCCAGGCGAAGGAGATGTGTTGCTCTGAGAGACACAAGTGGTGGACACACAAGATATTGAACATTTAATTTCTTCAACCTGACACCCAACGTATTCAAAAGATTGTCACTCTTTTGCAGATGCCAATATCAAGATGTAATGGATGGTGATCTGAAGATTAGTCATTAACAAAAATGAATTTTGATTCACTTCATATATTGCATAACCGTAATGTTAACTAGAAAAGCACACAGAGAGCGCAGAACCTCCGCCAGGGGGCAGCAAAGCCAAAAGCACTGCGATTGGAACTCCGGCCCATTGGAAAGACTTGAAAACCAATTACAAAGAAGTATTGCAGACATCTCTTTTTTATTTCTTACTCTAGCCACCATGGCAATAAAGCCATGCAAACAAAGAAATTGCCGCAATAATGAAATACAAAATTAAGAATTTAGCACTTCTCAACCAGCGCAATCATGTCATTGAAAATGTGCCCCTCCTACACCAGCCTGTTTGTTCCGTGGAAGAAGACAAATAAAGGGAACATTCTAGTCACACAAAAATGACAATCAAAGGCAGTTTATATGATCTCATTTAGAAATTGCGCACTTGAAATCTCAAACTTCTCTGATGTCAGGTTTGCAACTAAAGGAGATGGAAACGCTTTTACAAGGATTCTTACCCCGAATGCGGTCATTCCCCCGCCCCGAAACCTCCTCAGCAATCTCGCAATTCCATATCCATAGCCTATTATGTCCCATTTGATTTGAGCGACACATTCACTTGAACTTGTGCCTAATATTTTATTATAATCAATTATCCCATTTACTGATAATGATTCTTCCCATTTCGGCTATTCTTTATTGGCTAAAATTGATTAACAAATGGGTAGTGCTTTGGTATTGACCAGGGTAGGGCTCAATCTAGAGTAGCCTATTTAATAATATCTTTATTCACACATTAAAATACACAGTGCTATCAATGGAAAAAAAAAAAAATACAAAGACACGAGTTAGTTAATACAGATATCCTTAATTAGAAAATCAATCTCCTCACTCGTGAGAATATCTCAACTTTTTAGATTATCACAAACATATCGGGCAGTCGCATTTTTTAATAGAACATGAAGACAATGATTGCGATGTCAAGCCAAAACCGAAAACCAAATTTCACAGATGTTGATGTTGTATGGCAAGCGGGCACTGAAGGCTGATCTGAGGAAGAAAGCTGCGAATCGTTCTGGATGTGGCTTCGGTGGGGAGATGTAAATGCAGTATCCCCGATTTAAAGCATAAATAGAGGGATCTGCAGGGCGCTGTAAAAGCCAGGCTCTCTGCACACCGGAGAAGTGTACACGCAACAGGTGGTTTCCAATGGGCCGGAGTTCCAATCGCAGTGCTTTTGGCTTTGCTGCCCCCTGGCGGAGGTTCTGCGCTCTCTGTGTGCTTTTCTAGTTAACATTAAGGTTATGCAATATATGAAGCGAATCAAAATTCATTTTTGTTAATGACTTGAAATCTTGAACTTTGGCGTATATCTCAGCAGTGCTTTGGCCTAGATAAGTCAAAATTTAATCAGCTCTTCCTTGAGTTAATACCCACCTACCCTGAAAATTTTGTCAAAATCCGGCCATAAGTTTTTGAGTTATGTAGTACAAAAACAAACCAACAAACAAACAAACCAACAAACAAACGGCACCGAAAACATATACCGGAGGTTAATAAAAACTCAAAAATTCGACTTGGGGCATTTATATTTTTGTTCAGTGTAGTTTAACCTCCCTTTTGGGCATATATTATAATAGTTTGAAAAAGGCATTATAATTTGAAAACTGCCGGGTATTTTACTGAATTCTGATTATCGTGTCCTAGATTATGAGCCCAGCTTTATGACCACAACACTATGCTGTAATCAATCCACTTTCCTGACTGCTTACACCTGATCAGGCTGACATACATCTTAGACATTGGGCCAAATCCATTGCAGGGCCTTCATGACACTCACTTGCTCATACCATTTGGAAAATTTTTATCTCTCCAGTTAATCAAACCTGCATGCTTTTCAACTGTCAGAGGAAACTGAAGTACCTAGAGGGATTCCATGACAATACAGTGAGAACCAAAAAAGGCTGGAATTCCAAATGTGTTCCAATATCGAACTGCTTTCATTTTGGGCTATCAAACAAACATGAGAATCATTAGAGCTTCAGGACGAGGTGGAGCCAAACATTGAATTCTGAGAAAAAAAATCTTAATTGGAGGGAAGAAAATAGAAGAAGAGAAGAACACTGAACAATCTGAAGAGGGGAGTATAAGAACCAGGAACCTAAATACACTGAGAGTGTTTAACAAGGAGGGTCAGGTATGAAAGTAAGCACAAAGGTAGGGGCGAAGCACAAAACAATAAATGGAGCGTCAGTGTTAGTTCAGACAGGCACAAAAGTCAGTCTTGGCTCCACCCCTTGTCCAATTGCATTGGACTTCAGTATCACATACCTAATTTTCGCGTCTTTTTCAATAAAGCGGAGCTCTCCATCTCAATTTACCAAGCTCTACCATTCTCACCAAGACCCATCACAGATCTGCACAAACATCCATGCCTGCAGTTCTCTAAGGTATTAGAATCAGTATTTCAGTATTTTTCAAACCTTGTGCATCATCATTATGTCCGGGTATCCTGACCCTTTCTCGGAGGAGGAATGCGTCCTGGACATTTCAGCAAGTCAACCTGCCGCTGAAGTTGATGACGACGTGTCATCCATCGCCCGTGTTCGAAGGAACGCTTGTCTTGCAGGGAAAATGCCTTCTATTGGCTACCGGCCAGTCCCGAGAATATTGGAAACCTGTTTCACCGTCAGATCCAACCTCCGATCGGCGCAAGTCACTAAGAACTTTTTGAGTTTCTTTTGGCTAATTCGGTGCAGTCCCGCGATCCATCAAATAATCCACACCAGGAAATGCCAAGTGTTCACAGCTCCGCCCCTTCCCGTGGTTTGTTGGCGTCCACTCCTGCCCCTCCAGGAAAGCCAAAAAGAAAACAAAACATTGCGATCCTTTGCCAGTTCCAAAGCTGCCTCCGAAGTCCTCTCCCTCCTGCCTCCCTTTCCGAAGTCAACCCTCTGCTGCTCGCCCTGAACATGATCCAGGTCGCACTCAACTCCATGGATCATCGTATTCAACCTCTGGAGACACAAGCTCCCGCGGATCCGGCTGCTGGCTTCCCTGCCTCCTCATCCAGGTACTCGTCCGAGCCCCACCCACCTGAGTGTTGTCACCACTGACCGTGTCAACCACAACCACTCTGGATACTGCGGTTCTTGGGCCTTCCACCGGCGTCCCGTTCTTCTCCCCTTCAGCTGCCATCTCTCCCATCTTCGCAGTCAGATCATGGCAGCCAATGCAAGAGGAGCTGAGCCCCTGTTCATGACCGATTCTGGGAAGGTGATGTCCCGAGCTTGTTTTGCTGTTCGTCTCCGCATCCTGTGCAGTGTTGTGCTCTGCCCCTAATCCTATGCACCACACATTCCTCTCCCATCGGCACTGCGACTACGGCTGTCTCCGTAGTTCCAGCATCTGTTCTCCAAGCCCCGGGTCGCTGGTTCTCAGGAGTATACCAGAAATACGTCCGTCTTAATACTAGCCAATTTTGTCCGCAGAAGTATCATTGAGTAGTTTATGTAATCGGTAAATTGTTGTTCTTGCAATGTTATTTCTATGCTCACACCATGCTTTGCCACCTTGAATTTAATGTCGCTCAACTGTAATGGGCCTTAGGATAATCAAAGCGTGCAAAATTCATGGGTATTGTCCAAACCGTTCAACTTGGGGAAACTGGCACTTCATTCATATCGATTCACTATCTGCATCTGCCTTCCGTCCATCTAATATTTAAAATGTCAATGTATTTACCACTTGTAGACTCATCTCACACAGCATATTTCCTTTGCATCAAGTCCGTCATGAGGGACTTGCCGAATGTTCCTCTGCTCGCACCAGCAGGCCACTGATGTCCAGCATCCAGAGGAGAAGGTCATGCACGCTTGCATGAATTCAAAGGAAATGCGACATGCTTGTCGCTACACATATCTCTTTCTCACGTGGCATATTTCCTTTGTATCAAGTCACTCATAGTGTCTTGCCGAATGTTCTTCTGCTTGCATTTAGCAGGCCGCTGATCTCCTGCATCCAGAAGAGAAGGCATGCACGCTTGCATGAATTCAAAGGAAATGCGACATGCTTATCGCATTCACATTGTTTATCCCCACATAACACCTTTTCCACATATCGATTTTTTGTCCATTAATGCTCCTGTCAATGTCATATCTTCTATTGCTTGATTGTAGAATGAGCTCATTTGTTATTCGTATTCAGAGTTTAATGGATGGAAACGCATTTCATGTTCAGGTCTTTGGCAGTACTTATTGTGTCATACTCTTGTCTTCATAACGTATTGGCATTGTTTTTTATGGTATCTGCATTGTATGTAAACTGTATTGTCATTTATTTCATTTTAAACACGGTGAACCAAGCTCTGCCGGCGGGGTTGTGATCTCCTGGAATGTCATGCTTGCTCAGATTGTTCCAGAGTATCACTTGAGCAGAGTCACTGCCAAATTCAAATGTATATCATTCCAAATAAAACACTGACGTGACTGTCCTGTCTGAAGTGAATAACAAGAACAAACAAAGAAAACCAACACAGACAGCCAGACCGAGGGGGAAATGTTTGACACAGTGGCAGAACATGAAAAAAAACTAATTAAGAAAGGAGCGGGATATGACAGAAAATTAGTTTTTGAATTAGCTGCTGATATGTCACTAGCGCACCTGGGAGACTGGTAGATGGGGTTCCTCAGCTCTGACTTTCCACTTTTATCAGCCCTGATCCCCACCCACCTTTCATGAAATCCTGTGATATGGGACTCCATCCACACATCTGCTCTTGTCAACATTTCAACAGGCTTCCTTTGTTTCTAATGTCATGATGTTATCAGCCAGTGCTATTTGGTGAGTCCTTCAGGGCTGCGCAATCAAATGCAATTTACAATTTTAAATCTTAGCCATCTAAAAAAATAATAGTAATAATAATTGGTGCGAAAAGTATGGGGGGCTAAAAGATGTTCTAATGGGGGTCACAGGTACTGTGGTACCCAGGGACTGCCCGTGAATTGAATCGCATTTGCCCTTGAAGACTTGAATTTCATCTGCAGGTAGCCAAAATGTGGTTAAGCCTCAATCTGATGAAAGAAAGTTATTTAGATTGATTTCAGACAATAAATAAATAAATATTTTGTCTCAGACCATTGTTTGATGCAGGCATATCTAATCCAGGAAATGCCCAGAGTAGCTCGCATACCGGTATTTCTTCTCAATAAGGAGCAGATGAGCCAGACCTGGCTCAGCAGTTCACCATTAGCGAAGCAGAATACCAAAGCTAACTCTGGCACTAGTTCGGCTGAAAATCCGTTTCTATATAATATAAAAATATAAATTAATGCTCTTTCTCATGGCACCTGCGGCGGGAAAACCTCTGCGGAGTTCTGCGATGCTGATCCTCTCTCCTCCTGTAAAATAAGCAAACATTTTTCATGCGTTTTGCAAGCTGTCCTTCGGGGTTAAACCTCTTCTGCTGCACATTCTGTCTGGATGCTTCTATGTTACTGGGCACTATGAACGGGAAATTCGAGATTAGGACTGAAAAATAGAATATTAGGCTATTACCAATACTAAACCATTTCATCGGGTTCGGTGAATTAAGTTCAAATGGAAATCCTCTCGTTGTTTTTAACGTCTTGAAACAAATTAATTATTGAGAAAATGTCTTTGCATCGTGCATTCATTTACCATTTGCAAAGGCTTCACCATATTCTTTCGGAAGCGCACTTTACAACGTAGCAACCCGTTGTTACACCTGTCAGCGAGAAGGAACAAGCAGCACGAATCCAAATGATTACACCAGGGGTACTGCGTCCATGATGCACGCATTTTCTGGCTTTCACTTTTCATTAAGGTACAAGTTTTTTGTTGGATGACCGCGTTAGTTATTATTCACATGTGATTTATCAACGAATTAGTGAGAAATAAAAACATAGGCCCACGCCAAAAATATTTTGCCAGGTATCTTAGGAAAAACGCCCCTATTCTTCGAATGGTTCGTTCTGCAGTTTCTGTTCCCTGTATTGTCGGCGTTGCCACATTCATTGCAGTTGGTGTCAGTGTGAATCGCGATGGCTGTCAGCCTGCGCCTCTGTCTGTGTGGTGAAAAAGAAACGACGAAGCCAAGCGTTATGACTGATGCGCGCTGCAGATAGGGGTACATTTCCTGTAATCGCATTCGGAAGGCGTGGGAGATGCATTCGTATCTGTCGTTCGAGAGGGACTGTAACGAATACAAGTAATGACGCTGAACTTGAGTACCCGATCTGCTAATGACTGGAGATGGAAGGAATGCTCTCTTATTTTGTTTGTTCGGGATGGACGATGGAATCAAGAAAAAGCCTGTGCCTGACGTGATGGGTTTTCTGTTTCACGTTAAAAATCTCAAAAAATGGCAGGTTTAGTACGCATTGAATCAGAATTTTCATTAAAGATCCGAATCGCACTGGCATTGCCTACTTCAGCAACAAGTTACTAGAGGGTCTGAAGTTTATTTGCCTAACCTGTATAATAATGGCAATTATGGACTGCATCCTTTTCTGAAACAGTTTAGAAATGCCTCTTGTCTACCTAGCTTTCCATCAGATTTAGAATACCGAGGTGAATTAAGATAATCTTTTATGTGTTTTGTTTTTTTTTTCAGAATGGCGATTCTGACACTTGAGTAATATTTATGTGCTCATTATTCTTGTGTTTGACATTGTAAGAAAATGTTAGCAGAGAATTTGACTGATCAGATTTAAATTTCAGTTGAAGAATCAAGTTAACAGGAATATCACATGTAAAAAATTGTGACTTGCGCACTGATGACAGCAAACAATGCAATTTATGCACCTGACTTTGTAGTATTAAAGTGTGTTTCTAGCTTAACCTTAGTGCTGGAAGTTAGTGTGACTATTAGATCACGGAATGAAGGAGGTGTGCAGAATCTGTGCCCGTGAACTCCTGGGCAATCAGCGCCGCTGGATCTTTCACCCAGCCTCTAAGCTGGACCTTCGGGCGCTGCTGTCCTATGCGGTTGGCCACCAGCTTGCCCGTGACGGCCGGGGAGAGTTTGCTTGCAGTAAGTGCGTATTCATGCTGGCCCGCATGTATCGTTTCGACACGGTCATCGCCCGAGTGGAAGCCTTGTCTATTGCTCATCTTTGGAGGCTTCTCTTGGAGAAAGACCGGCTACGGCAGTGCATCAGGAGGCTGTATTGCCGCAGTAACAATGATGAGCCAGAGGTGGGGTCCGATATGGGTGCAGACGACAAGCAGGACACGTCCGCCCTCCCTGACGCCAAGTACGCAGCCCTACTTGAGAAGGACTTTGCCTACTCCATGTATGAGTGCTGGGCAGAACGAGAGGTCCCGGCACCGGAGGGCACCTCCTCCCTCCCCTGCCACCACCCCTACCCTTCACGGGGCTCTAATTCCCACTGTAGAAGGTGCCGGAGGTGCACATCCCTGCGTGTGGCCGACTCTGACTATGAGGCTGTATGCAAGGTGCCTCGTAAAGTCACGAGGAGCGTCTCCTCTGGACTTACCAGGCACTCATCCTCCTCCTCTACGAGTCAGTGTGGTGAGCCACCTGTTTCCACAGCAACAATACCTACGGGCCCCCTACCAGCTTGCCCTGAGTCAGCTATGGAGTCTCTGGACACGGGTGTTGATGATTCTACAGAGGACCAGTGCTTGGAATCCCCATCTGAGGAGCATGAAGACCTGCCATTGACCCTAAATCTGGCCAAGGAGAGTCCCTACAAGCCTGTCTACCGCCTGCCTGGCAGCCGGCTACCCATCCTGAGCAAAGCAGTCTCCCCTGGCACTGGGGAAGGAGTAACCATAGCAGACCTTCCCTTTGGAACCTCCAGCGTCAAGGAGATGCACAGCTCCCAGATGCTGCCAGCTTGTGAAGCTGGGATGTTAGATCTGAAGCTCCTCTGGGAGGATGCTCATGCAGAATATGTTCCCATCCGGCAGGTACCTGGAATTCCTCTTCCTTTTACCATCTGTTTCCTGCCCATCAAGGGCATTCAGTTCCTTTTGTAATTCATCATTGGAATGGCAGCCATAAGAAGAATTTGCAGGTCATACCTGAAGCCTGTTAAAAGGAGTAACAGGAAGGATTATTATGTTTGTGTTTTGTTTTATCTAGTTTGACAGGAAATATCACATTGTGGAGGATTCTGAAGAGGGAGGTCCTCACCTAGTTGTTTTTTTTTTTTTTTTTAAGTGTCTTTCCTTGTAAAATACTGCACGTATCACATACCATGGTAAACCATTTGAACACGCGTGTCTAGCAAGATCCCCTTTGTTAAATGACACTATTTAAATTATTTCAGGTATTAATTAAGACTGCTGTATAAATATATTATGGTAGTACAGCCCGCCTTTGTGCCTTAACTGAATTGGATGTATTTATGATGGTCATGGAATCTGAGGTGTATTTTTGTTGCCCTTAGATTAGAAGAAATGTGAGCCACTGTTCATAACTGGCCTTTTGATTACACTCATTGCGAAGATGCCTCCCTCTTGGACTCGTCCTGGTTACACTAGCAGTGCCATGGCAACCGTCTCCTCAATGAGGCTGCACAGCAGGCTAGCAGTAGCTCTCACTCGTACATTAATGCTGTTTTACTGAAAGTTATTTTATTAGATGTGGTCACACAATACGACTGGCTAGTTATACAGATCGTGTGTACCCAGTTCAGTTTGCCCCTAGTGTATCCGCAGCTGTTGGACAGGACCCTTAACCCCAGTTTACTGCAGGGTGATTTGATTAATCTAATCGACTAAAAATTGATTTGAGTAAAAGCCTCAGCTTAATAATAGTGAAATAATATCAGAAGAACCATGTAATGTAACTGTTCTGTTGGTGCCGTGAATTGTTTTCTATTGGATCTTGATTATTACTGTCGCTCATGTTCATGTAACTCTAGTTCTCGTGCATCAGCCAACTTTAACATACTTATGTGGATTGCATGGTGGTCAGCGGTAAAAATATACTCATTTCTTTCTGGCTGCCAGTGTTGTGAGTTTAGTTTTTCGTAGTTGCATCCTGAAAGCCTCTTAACCAACCTATGGACTCGGCTAACTGCCCATCAAAAAATCCTGAATAAGCCTGAACTTTTTCGCATGATGGGATGGCAGCCTGGGCATTTAGAGTTCATAGAAATCATTTGTTGGTTTTGGCGCAAGTTGGTCAAAATTCTATTTGAAATTGGTCCATGAAGTAATAGGGAATATTTCAATTTTAACCTTTTTGGTCTTGTCTTTTCTTATGAAGGCTTTGACTGAAATTATTTTTCTGGAACAGAAGTTGCAAATATGAAGCGAGTCGTAGATGTGTGTGTTAGAAGACAGTCATTTTAATTTAGTATTATCTGCATATTTAGCTTATACAGAGGGATCTGGTAATGAGAGGAGTGTACTGACTTGATTTTCTTGTTTTGAAAAACTTTTCCCCAGCAATGAACCATAGTGGTGTCTGCAAAGCCTTGTACCTTTTTGCAAGTTATATTTGCAAGGAGTCTTTTGGACAAACCACAAACAGATGCTAAAAGATTTTTTTGGGGCTTTTTTTTACTTCGAGTATTTAGGTTGATCATTTCGATTTTATTTGCGCATAATTTGCACTCCAGCTGGGTTCAAGTGGTTTCATTTTTATACATGTTCCTCATCCAATCTGTTTTTCAGACGAATCATTGCATGCAGTGAGGTAGCATATTGCATGATATCAGCTGACTCCCTGTTAACCACTGGCCTATATATAGAGTGAGCCAGAGAGCTATGCCAGAATACACCCTGTAACAAGAACCTTTGTTTTAATTAAGGCCTGTTTTGCCGTCTCCTCAAGGCATTAGACCTGAATGATTAAGCAGACTTCAATTGTATAATTTTTCTGCCCCACAAGAACACAGTGGTACCTTACCTTACCTTTTAAACCAGTCATATTTGTTTTATTTACAGATTAGATTTGAGTCTAGCCACTAATTTGTCTACTACTCAACAGCTCTGTTTGAAGCATTCATACCTTTGTATGTGTGTGGTGAATGATTGAGTGAATTTATTTATTTATTTCTGTGGCCCACACAAGTGGCCCATCCCACACAGGATTACAAGACCCTGATACAACAAAACATTTCAACTTCAACCACCAGTGCCGTCATTACTAACAACAAACTTCTTTCTATAGATCTACAACAAAGGCATTATGATAAATACAATCTGATGCTGCACCGATACCGATACTGTGTGGTGGTGTAATGTTATGTATTTAAATGCAGAAAATGGAAGCTGCTGTGATTTGTTGTGCCCTTGGTAATGGAAGAATGATCTTGGACCTCATTGTTGTGTACACCTTCTCTCTTTGGCTGTAGTTTCTGATGGGAATATGCCTTTTGCATTTGCAGAACCTTATTGAAGAGCAGCAAGCCCAGCTGAATCAGTATGAATGTGCTGCAGGCCAATGCGTCAGTGAGCTGCAGAAGGCCCAGTTGCAGGTGCAGTCCCTGCAAGCTAAGATCCATGAGAGTGAGACGAATAACAAGGTAAGGCGCATCTTGGAAACCAAAAGTCTTATATCTACTCACACTAACCACTTGAGTGTGTAATCGACTGAAATCAGACATACTTACTAATACACTTCCCGTTAGTCTTGATTGCTTTATGTCCACAACCTTAATGATGATATTTTCTGGACATTCAGTTGTTCTGGTCTTGAGTGATATCATTGTTGAAATTGCAAAAGGCCATTCAGTTGGTATGGAAATGAAGAAGTGAAATGAGATTTTAAAAAAAAATAAACTCTGCATCGGTTTGTTTAATTGTTGCTCTGTTTTTCTGGACTATTTAGCAATATAGCTTGAAAGGGGTCATATTTAGTCCATTTTCCATTTAAATTTCCTTTATGTGGTATATTTACAAACAATAGTGTGTTTTTAATGCTCAGAAAACACCTAGTTTCAGCAGAACAGGCTCTGCATGCAGCACCTCAGGCTCGCTTAGCTTAAAATACAGTTTTAGCTCCTGTCTCTTTAAGCCCCCTCCCTTAAAGGTGCACTGTGCAAGTTTGTTTACTTTCTGCACAATTATGTTGTTGTCTCAATTCACCGACATCTCTCCACAATCCGCTAGCTGCCTGCCCCTAAATTCACTGTAATAAAAAAAACCCGGGCTCTGGAGACCGCACAGGCGTCACAAATTACAAATAAACACAAGCGGCACAGGCTGTGCCCCATAACATAACAAACCTTCCTGGCCAATCACTGACAAGAGCTGACAGTTATGGAAGCATGGGAAGGAGGGAACTATGGGATTGAGGGGCGGGCTTCCTCTGTTTTGTTTGAGTTTGAATGTCAACAGAAGTGAAAGTGCACCTTTAAAACTCACTGTTGTAATTAGTCCCATACCGGAAACGGAGGGGACTATAGGATTGCACTCCGTCCGTCCGTCAGTCCATCTGTCAGTCCGTCCGTCCGCATTCGTGTCCGCTCCATAACTTCAATACCGTATGACCTAGGAACATCAAAGTTGGTGTGTGGATGCATCTTGGGGAGAGGGTGTGTCATGTACCCTATTCAGGTCACTTTGACCTACTTTTTAGGAAATATAATATGCATACACCGGTAGGGGACTAGTATTGCGCAGCAGTGCGACATTCGCCGATAGGCGGTGCACTTGTTTTACTGACCATAGTTTGGGAAACTGACCTCCATAAAATGAGGGAAATGCAATAAAAGGTTGGGGTTGCACTGCTGATAAATAATGGTTGAAATGAATTTTTACCACCCATTCTTTACTTTCACTTCCTCATGAAGTTCATACAAAAGGGAATTGACCTTCACACTGAAGAAAACGGCATCTCCTTGAGACAATATGCATTAATCTAATTCTTCCGGGCCCCTGCTCTACCTAGCTGTGTTTGAAGGCTTGCCATAATGGTTACCAGTCGGCATTATGCAAATGTCTTACATCATTATGTGGACATGTTACCGAAAAAAAAAGACTGAACTACAAATGAGGCATTTCTAGCAAATCAGGGGCTGCATATTCTGTCAGAGAGAATGGTTCCATTTAGCATTGGCTTTGTAAATTTGAGAATGTCTTACATGCGCAAAAAACTAAACGAGAGTGCTATACCGAAAAAGTGTAATATGAACTGTTTAATCTTGGGACCATAATTCCAGGACTACCAAGGCTCAGGCCATTTAAAAGAAAAGTGAAAGCAAACAAGAGTGTCAGTAACTAATGATTCAGAGACATTGTCTTTGCAAACTCAGAACAATGTTTCATAAACAAAATGGTGATTCACTGTGCTTTACGAAAGAAATTAACCTTGTCCCTTCTATTTATTGTTGCTGGGTGGCGGTCGACGAATCAGAAGCTGCAGGAGAAGCTATGCGAGATGGAGTCAGAGCTACGCTCTATTAGGCAGGCTGCACAGTGTCAGGAGCGCACCATCCAGGGTCTGAGTGAGTCGGTCACCACCAAAGACAGCGAGGTGAGGCTCCAGCATTCATCAAGACCTCCAATGCAAACTGTGACTCTGCAGTCAGCTGGAAGTTTTATACAGCAGAGCCCTTTTATCAATCTTTTCTCTCAATACTTACATATAGGTCAATAGATATTTGGAGATTGGCAAAGTAATTGTTATTTTGGTGGTTTGCTGCAGCGTATCGGAGTTTAAATTTAGGAATGGATATTGCCTCAAAGTGCGAATATCCACTTCGATTTTAGGTGTTAACATCAATATTGGGTGAATGCTGTAGGAATTGCCGCACTTTTTATATGTGGTCCCGGTCTTTTTAAAGCTGAAGTCAGTAAGATTTTTTTGGTCGTATTTACTGAATCCTTCACTATGCTTCGACATGAGATTATGAATCGGGTGATTTTAGAAAGAAATCTGCAAATTTATCTCCACCCACAGCCTGTATTGTGTTCTGTGAAATTCTACCGCTCCTGGCTTAGTCAACCAATCAGATCATTTGCACTTGCCTTCGGATGTGCACAAAAAATCGAGGGATGGACTGGTTGGATTCAGCACAAATCGGGGAGGGGCTTGAAAGTTGTACTCCTTCAAAGATCTGACTGAATCCTCTCTGTTCGAGCATTCTTACGGACTTCAGCTTTAAAGGAACAAATGTAATCAAACAATTGACTACTCAGCTGTTTCATGGCCTGATGCTTTATTATCTCATTATTTAATTTAAAAGTGAGAAGGTTTAATGTCTATGATTGATTTTACATCTGAAATTTTGAATCACTTATCTCTCTGTGGTGTCCAAAAAACTGTCACTGCCAGCAAAGCAAGACAAACAACCCCATCAGAGAGATGATAAAAACTTCAGGTGTAACTAAATAATTTATTTGGTACATTCTTAAAGTAAAGAAATCATATCTCAAGGCCCGAAAGACCATGGATAATAACTGTGGTGGATGGTGATAAATTGTCTCACTGATGAAGAAAAATCCCTTCACCGTTGGCCTGATCATGAATAATCTCTAGTGCTCAGTGACGCAAAAAACCTGCAGACCCTGTGGGTTTTCAGGTCCAGGGTTGGCCACCTCTGCTTTTGGGGGTAGGTGTACTGTATCAGTCTCAAGGTCAACAGTCTAGAGACAACTCCAGTAGAGTAAATTCAGGGGGTTTATCACAAGATGTAAACCTTTTCTTGCAGAAAACTTCAAAAAGCATTTAAAAAGTCTGTACATTTCCTTAGGCAACATCCTATAGCCAGATGAGGCAAAATAAACTTGCTCCTGAATGATGGGAGAAGAAATTGGAGAAGTAAAGGTGCTGTTCATGATCCAAACCATACCATTTCATCTGTGATGGATGGAGGGGGTAGTGTTGTTGCGTGGGCATGTACACTGCCAATCAAACTTGATCCCTTGTGTTAATTGACAATTGGCTCCTGTCAAAAGCTGCAAGATGGATTCTGATTGTACAGGACTACAGTATCTTATTAGAATTACCAAAATGTTTCACAACTCATTGCTATCTCCAGCATATCACACTGGAGATAGACCGTGACCTAAAGCATACTGAAAGGGCAAATTAAGGTACAAAATGAAATATTCTTCACTGACAAGTCAGACCCTTGACCTGGTTCAAATTTCACTTGCATCACTTGTAAACGGTTCTTTAAATGTATTTACAAAGTCCTGACAGTAAATAAAACTGAAAGTCTACATGTCAAGCTTTTTTTTTGTGGATAGTTTCATTCAGCATACAGAGCCAGAATGATAAAAATTGTGCCTCTGTCCATATATGTAATGTGTGTCATCTTTCAACATCCCTGTACCTTTATTCTAAGTCTAGTCCCATGCAGCGATTTTGGTGATAGTTTTGTGTCTGTCTCCCTGGCCAGGCTGAGGAGCTTTATCGTGTCATTGAAGGACAGAATGACTCATTGTGCAAACTGCGTGAGATGGCCCAGCGCAGTCAACTGCAGCAACTGCAGGTGCGATGTCCTGCCCAGATGGCCCACTGTTATATTACCCCCATTTTGCATTAATGATGTTGCAGCCACTTTGTATACATTCTTATCTAGTGCAAAAAACAAATTTGAACATTATCTATTGAACATTTATGTTCAGATTTTATAGACAATTGTTTTATCCATCCTTTTACCGAGAGAGCCTATACACAGCTGAGTACATAATTAAGCAGTTTGGGTTGGGTGCTTTTATGAAGGCTAAATGAGTTGTACTCTTTCGAATAATCAGACATACAGTCTTCTGGTTACAAGCCCATAACCGAAGCTAATATGATATACTGCCACACTGCTTAAGCCTTGAAATCAATACTCAATAAGTAATACGAATCAAAGTTACCCATGGGCTATGTATGCCATTTGTGTGACTATAATAAGGAATTGGCCCAAATGTGAAGATTGCTGGGACTTCTATGTCCCAACAGGATATTTGGAAGTATTGTGGGACCTGCGTGTCTCATTAATACTGAAAGAGTGAAACATTTCATTGTAATTGCAGGCGTTGGAGATGGGGTCAGAAAAAGGTCAGATGCCTACATTTGGGACGGAGTATTTGACGTTGCAAAACTCCCTGTTCTCTACCCAACTGGAGCTGGAGGGGAGCCAACGGGCCCGACGGCAGCTGGAGAGGCAAGCTGCAGACCACATACGCGCCCGCGACCGTCTCCACGTCGACCTGCAGGAGGCGCTGCAAAACCTGGAGAAGACGGAGAAGCACAATCAGGTATGACTGTCCTTTTTCGTCACTGCATGTTTATCATAGGCAGCTTGTGGATAATTCTGTCCACGATCAGTGCCCTCACTTGGTTAGAATTACGTTCATGATTCAGACCGTAAGTAAGCGAATGAGTAGGCAAGTGTGTTGTTTGGGGGAAAGCTTCTCTCCGCCTCTCTCTGCCCTAAAACCTGATTTATGGCAGGGCTTTCGACACTTGATGTGTTTTACTCGGCGAAAGTGATGTATTTTTGATAGAAAAAAAGTGTCGCACGAGAATTTTGTTGACATTGTCATATTCTGTCCTGCAATGTGATTGGGTAGTCATATTTTGCCGTGCTAACGTCTCCACGGAGATGCTTCACCGAACGGCTTTGTCTGTAACAATAACTTTAGATTATTTATAATGTTACCATGGAGATGGCTGAAACCTTTCGCCGTGGCGTTAATTGAAAATGTCCCGCGGCTCTTTTAATCTCTGCTGAGCGACACTCTTCAAAAGTGTCGAGTACCCTGCCATAAACCAGGGTTTCCTCTCTCACTGTCTTTGTTTTTCTCCTCTTCTTCTCCCTCTCCGCAGGAGATGCGCTGTGCTCTGCAGCAGGCCCGCTGTGAGCTGCTGCTGAAGGAGGGACAGGTGAAGGAGAGGGAGGGAGACAGACAGATGGAAGTAGAAGAGAGGGAGAGAACCATCAAACAGCTTCAAGTCTCCCTGAAAGACAAAGAGCGCCTGCTGGAGGTCTGCCTTCCTGTGCTGTAGCATCCTACATGTACACAATGACATACAAACAGCGTACATGCAGTCACACTTGTGCAGAACGCACTCACCTCACACCCACACACTCTACAATTCTGTGCGTGCATGATTATGGTGATATCGAATATTCGCTCGCTCCGCCAACCACTCTAGAATCTCTCGACCTTTTGTATCAAAGCACGCTGTGCTTCGTCGGAGGCAGTGCATTCTCACTCACTGTTGCGTCTTAAATAAAAAGGTAGTGTGGTTCTGCTGAGCAGACAGAAGAGAGGGACGTTGCGTAGCCCAGTTACCTCTGCTCTCTGGCCACATTTAAAAAAAACCTTAAAATATGAGGTCACTGGACATTTTATTGTGGGCTGTACCTCTTGTTCACACTGAACTTGGAAAAAGTGGGTTCAAATGTAAGCTGCATGTAAGTAGAATGAGTTCCAGAACTGTGACGTAATATTTTAAAAGGTTTTACATTTCATCGGCCTGCTGATAAAACCTTGTATCCTCAAAATGATAAACTTTACAGGAGAGCATAAAAAATGTTTAATTTTGCGTGTAACAATGCAGTTGAGCTATGTTTGGGTAGGATGACTATTTTTCTTCCAAGAATGTATCCAATCAATAAAATTTTGTATTTTGCAATGTCGTGGACATACAAGTTTTTAGCTGCGACCAAGCAGCTCTATGAAAGCGTCTGTCTGTCCGTCCATCTGTCTGTCCATCTGTGACACCTTTTTCACCATGTTCTTGTCGTCGTATCATCATGAAATTTTCAGGAGTTATTGACCTTCACCAGAGTGATGTCCAAGCACAAGTTCGAGGTCTAAGGTCAAAGGTCAAGTTCACAGAGGTCACAACCTTGTTTGCGGGTTTTCGCTCTGTAACTCCAGTTAGAATTCATGGATCACTATGAAATTTTGGAAATAGCTTCTAGACATAGAGGAGGTGTTCCGTATTTTTGTTCAAGGTCATCCGTCAAATCCCAAGGTCACACAGATAAAAAAAAAAATGTCAATTTTGCCCAATTTGACGGTTTTCGCACGGTAACTCCAGTTTAATTCAATGAATGGCTATGAAATCTTAGAACAAGCTTCTTGGTATAGAGGAGGGGTTCCCTGTTGATTTTCAAGGTCATCTGTCGAATCCCAAGGTCACACCGGTCAAAAAAGTGTTGATTTTGCCCCGATTTCACAGTTTTCGCACCGTAACTCGAGTTTAACTTGATGGATGGCTATTAAATCTTACAACAAGCTTCTTGGTACAGAGGAATGGTTCCCTATTGATTTTCAAGGTGATTTGCCAATTTCGAGGTCACACTTGTACAAGAAACCACCAGTCATGGACACTAGGCCACGTGACGGATGTTAGGCCAGGTCGCAGCTATTAGATCCCTTTGATCTACTTGTTGTTTCTTATCAAATTGGAGATACAAGGTTTTATCAGCAGGCCGACGATATGTACTTGATAATACAATTGTAAATGCTTTTCTTAATTGTGAAAAAGTTTAATTTTACTCTGTGAATTAACTATGCATCTGTCCATGCTTAAACTGTATGTTTATTTATATTCTAAACCGGTCTCTCGAGAAAAAGAGATTTCATTATGATTACCCGTTTAATTAAACATGGCACAGATACAGAACCCTCACATACTGCTCAACTACTGTTAATCAGTACAATATAGTTTTCTTGTCCATATGAACCCAGAACCAATACAGGGCGCCTGTTTCCTTTTACTGCTGGGATAGTGACTGTGGATGATAATGACGCTTCATATAACTGTTAGATAATGGTGATCGCGATGTTGTACTATCAATAAGCTAGTCTGCCTTTTTTCTGGGTGGGTAGTCGTCGAGTGGATGAGAAACCATGTCTGACATGGTTAAGCATAAGCTGCTTAGAAGTTCCTTTTACACAATATTATTCTGTAACATGTATAGTGGAAGCCAATATTGAATTTAATTTTGATCTTATGTCCCTTTTTCAGGAGTATTCAGAACTCCTGGACCATTCACGAGACCCTAGTGAGTCGAGGGATGCCCTTCTGGACAAGCTCAGGGAGCGCATCAGAGAGAGGGATAAAGCTCTCGAGGTGAGGTTCTGCCGCCCCCTGGAGGGTTGGAGAAGTTGTCTTGGCTGGGAAGGCTGCTGGTTTTTTCTCAGTGCAGTTGAAAAGAAAAAAAACAATATATTCAGACATAATAACTTGTCTGTTGGCCAAAGGCGGCAAGTTGCCCTCAGGAAAAAAAGGTCTCTTCTCCAATTTATGTTAGCTCTTTCCTGTAGCACCGTATAAAATAGACAGCTGTTTATGGGGAAAAAAAACACCAGAAATATGCCAATGATTCAGGTTTAGCGGTCCTGTTTTGATGGTTTCTCATTTATTTTATTCGAGAATTGGATTAAATTTGACTTGTAAAAATAAATAAGCAATCTATATCAGTCTGTCGCATCGGCACAATTCAATAGCTACAACCACTTTCCAGCCCAGTGTTGTCTCACAGCAACTGCTCCTGCCGACTGGTGGTATTCAGATTGTATGAGAGCTGAAGCCAGAGCTCAGAGGGGAAATGCAGCCACAGCAGAGGTGTAACAAAAGTCACGTGAAAAGACCACCAATTGAGAGGCCTGCTAAAGTTGTAACTGATGACTTGTCTGAATTTCCAGTTCTTAGAGTAAAATGCTTAGGCTTTATGTCATGAATATGTATGTACACATTTATTTATTTATTAATCTGATTACATTGACACTGATTCAGATACACTTATTCACCTATCAACGCTCAATAGTTCTGCTAGAATAATGGCCCCATACCCGTTGGGATGCTGTGGCAGGACCTTATACGACGAGTTTGTTCTTGAAACCCCCTATTGTGGCTGGATTAAGGCAATTCTCCAAAGAAAAGTGGGCCAAAATTCCTTTGCAGTGATAAGAAAGATTGATCTGCACTTATTGTTGCTTTTGGATATAGTTGTTCTTGCTGAAGGTTGCACAACCAGTTATTAATTGTAGAGTGGCAATTACTTTCTCGCCTGGATGATATAGGTACTGGCTAAGTATTTGCCTTGAGTTTCTTCCAATTTTCCTTGTCTCACACAAAATACGAGCTGTTGGAAGATCTGAAACCATTTAGCAGAGAGGAAAGCAGGACTAGGTCAAATACTTTTTGACACTGAATAACTACAGGCACTACTAGTGATTACAACTGTACGAAAAGACAGGTGTGATCTGTCAGTGCATGGGAAGTTTCAGTTCATGTAAGGCAATAGGGGTTTGAAGAATTCTTAATGGTGAGAATATGCGCATTGTAGATCCACTGTGCTGAGCTAGATACCCTGGAGCCTGTTGGTTGTACAAAAATGTGACGGTGTATCTGCCATCCTGTAGCGCTCCATTGACGAGAAGTTCCATTGTCTGGAAGAGAAGGAGGAGGACGTGCGACTACTGCAGCTTACTCTCAGGGAGAAGGAGAGAGACATGGACAGACTGCGCTCCGTCCTGTCCAGCAACGAGGAAACCATCACTGTGAGAACTTTGTACTCAACGCGCTGGCAGAACACTCTCTGTAGAGAAAGGATCATTTTGAATGACTAATTCATGGGGACAAAAACATTAACACTACAGAAACAAAATCTTACCAAGCAATGTAATCTTATATTTTGACTTTAAACACTTATTTTGATTTCGTTTTTCTCAAAAAAAAAAAGAAATTTGCTGCTGAATTTGTGATAATTTTGACTCATTTCTAGATTCGTCCATGAGACAAGTAAAAAATTTTTACCCAAGGATCAAACGAGAAATAGGTCAAATTGATCTCACTTTCAGTTGCGGATTTATTTTATTTTATTTATTGATTTTTTTTTTTTTTTTTCTGAGGAAAAAAAGGTAAAAGATATATATGTCCTTTAGCCTACCTACAAGATTAAATTGCGTGGAAAGACTTTGTTTTTTACAGTGAAACAGTCTTATTTGTCGCCTTTCTGTATATTTATGCACACCCAGAAGCAGATCCCACACTGAGAGTGCCTGTTGAACCAACAATGAGCCTCATGCCAGCAGTCCAGACACAATGAGAGGGCCATCACCCATGGATTTGATTGATACACTGTTTCAATGAATTTCAGTGAATTTACTTCGGTAAAAAACAGCCTCAATGCACTTTAGGCTACATAACCATCCATAGTTCTACAGCTAAGAATCATGTCTCTCAAAAAACTTGGAAAAAAGCTATAGGCTCACCCCAATGAAATCCATTCATTGCCAGCAATTGAAAGAAAATTCATGTGCAGATTCAGCATGCTAGTTACACAATACATGTACACATATTTTGCTAAGATACCCATCCAGCCATGAGGCGACTGACACTAGGAGTGCTGAGCCACAACGAAGTGACTTACGTAGATACTGTGTGTTTAGAGCCTGGACAAGATGATGCGAGGGAAAGACCTGGAGCTTGAGCAGATGTCCGAGGCCTACAGGAAGCTTCAGTGGCTGAAGAAGGAAGTAGAGGAGCATCAGGGACGGAGCCTTAGAGAGCGGGACGCCATTATTGGTCAGCTTCAGAATTCTCTCCAGACGTGCACGAGGGAATCTGAGGTACTGCAAATCCAGCATCTGCTTTTTGCGCAATGCTTGTGAGGCCCATGTCAACAAAGTTGTTCTTTATCTTCTGAGTACAGTGTGAATAATGTTGATGAACAAGTGTGCTCCGAGATGAGATGAAGTGCATTTTGCTGAAAGCTTTTGTTTCCGTTTTTCATGTGCTTGAGTGTATACCCTCCTATACATGGTAGTAGCTAATATTTCTCTCTAAGCTGTTGTGTAGTTGTGTATGACAGTTCATTTAAGGATCGCGCTTGGAATTTCAGGTATGTGACCTAGTAACAACACAGCCAAGTACACATGCATCACTTAACATGAATATATTATTTGTTTGTGTGTATGACAGGAACTGACTGCATCACTGGTCAGTAAGGTCTCGGGGGAATCCAGTGAGACGGTGGAGACGTTGAGGCTGCATCTCCAGCTGAAGGAGCATCTGTTTAAGGAGGTCCTGTCCGACCGGAGCCAACAGGCTCAAGAGCACAGCACTGAGATCCAGGAACTACTTAGTACCATCAACGCCCGAGACCAGTACTTCAAGGTATCATATCAGTTTTAGGTTACCATAATTGCCTCCGCCAAAGGAGGTTATGTTTTTGCCGGCGTTGGTTTGTCTGTCTGTCTGTTTGTGTACAAGGTAACTCAAAAAGTAATGAACGGATATCTCTGAAATTTTGTGGGTGAGTTGCAATCACTTTCGGGATGGACCCTATTGATTTTTGACCACCATCGTTCAAATAACATGGCCGCCATGACAGTCATCTTGAAATGTAATGACATGCGATAACTGCACTTCGCTCCCAATGATATCACTCAAATTTTGCGAGTTGATTGGTCTCGCATCAGGGATGGAAGCTATCAGTTTGGAACAGGCAGCATCAGACAATATGTTCACCATGGGAGCCATCCTTGGCGGTGGTTTGCATTCTGGGAGTGCCTCTAGTTTAGCTTTGTTAAGAAACTATAGACACAAGAAGACAGCGGGTGAGGTCATAATGTTGCCTTCTTTTCAGGAGTCTGCCGGTCAACTCAGGCAAGTGATTGGCGAGCGGACGAGCGAGCTCGAGGAGGTGCGCAAACAGCTGGTCGCCAGGGAGAGGGAGGCGAGAGAGCTGAAACTCGAGCGAGAGCAGCGCGACCGAGGGCCACACCTTGAGCTGGAATTCCTGCAGGGCCAGCTGCATGAGAAAGAGGCTCTCATACAGGTATGTGGTCGTGCTTGTGGGTTTGAGCATTTGCATGAGCATGAGGTGTGGAGTGTGGTTTGTTCCAGAGCTAGAATGTTCCGTCTCTGCTGCAGAACCTAATGCAAGGCCAGGAAGAGGCCATGGTCATCACCCCTAATGAAGAGGCAACAGATGGTAAGAAAATAAATCCCAAGGTCCAGTTCAAAATCTTATCTGTACTGCAAATGTGTCTCAGTGGCTGTGTAGCAGTCCTGGAGAACGTATTCTTCGGTGATGTCTGTAGGACCTCGAGACGCTCCTGACAGGAGGCAGGAGTTGGAGGTGGTTGAGGAGGAGCTGAAGCTTGTATTGAAGAAGGAGAAGGAGGCCCGGGTGAGCAGCCATGAATTAGAAGGACAGTTATTGAGAGTGGGACTGGGTTGTTTTGGCTAAGATCCAGCGTTATGTTCGCGCTCCTGTGACTCCATTCTTCCCCGCACCTGCAGCTGGAGGCCTCTGCTCTGCGCTCCGCTCTAAACAAGCGAGAAGAGGAGGCCTGCACTCTGTCTGCACAAGTGGAGGCACTTTCTGCAAGCATTCATGCCAAAGAGGATCTCATCAAGGTTTGCATAAGTCTGCAGTGCTAAGCATCTCACTGCACCCACATACAGATCATCTGCGCCAGAATGTCAGCTCTGAACACTGAACACTGAAAGTTTCCTCTGTTAAGCTTCTTTACTGAGAGTGTTGGCACAGAAAAAAACATCTATTAGTGGGAAATAGTCAATTTCAAAATGTTCATTGCTGGTGCAGTGAGACAGATAGTGGTGGTTATTTTTGACAAGAGTCTAGAGTAAGGGATTATTGGATGAATTTTTCACCCGGGCATCTGGAAAACTTAAGATCCTTAACCTCAATTGCAATGCTTGAGCAGCCATTTTCCTAGAACCTTGATCTTTTTTGCATTGCAACATAATTGTCGTGCACTCTCTACAGTCCTATGTTAGTTATTTGATAGACAAATAAATGTTAAAAAAAAATGCTAAATATGTGATGCCGTGATGCAAGTCTGTATTTCCCACTTGCTGTTTTCATCCAGTTGTCCGCTATTCATTTCTATATTATGTTTATATGAGTTTGTTTTTTGTGTCCAGGACATGCAAAGGCAACCTTTGGATCCTTCTAGCTCGCCATTGGAGGAGGAATGGGCCAATGAGCCCCAAGCACTCGGAGACAGAAGAGCTCAGCAGGTCCCCACCAGCACTGCCTACCACCAGGTACTACTGCTTTAGGCCTCCCGGGATTTGCCCGTCACTGTTGTCTCTCTCTAGTGCAGTGCTTTGCTCTAAGTGTTCAAGTTCCGGTCTCATCCACAGAAGGACTATTGTTAAAATGACTTTTGTCCTCACTGTTTCTGATTGCTGTTCGCAATGCCATTTTTCAGCAGCGTCTTCTGGACCGCCTTGTGTTGGAGTACAGCTGCTTGAATACAGCCATGAGAACAGAAATGAAACTGTACCACAGCCTAACTGAGATGCATGCCCAAGGAGATGGGTAAGACCCAGCCGTATAACAGCAGAAATCATTGTTATGGGAACAATGTAAAAATTTCCCAATGTTTGACATAATTTTGTATGTACAAATGTCAGAAGTGATTAAAAATTATTCTGAGAAATGGGATTCCATTACGCTGATGGAAGGTCACGAGGCTAATAATGGAGGGTTTTTTGGAGCAAGAATTATTGTCTGTTTCATTTCTCACTTCCTCACAGGTCGTGGAAGACCCTGCAGACTGAGTTGAACACAGTGCAGGCCCTGAGAGGACAGCTTGAGGAAGTCCTATCGAGGACCCAAAATGCCACCATGGCAGTGACACCAACGGCAAACCCACAGCCCGATTTTGGAGGTGAGGAACAGCAAGAGCTGATGATACTGCAGAAAAATACTCCTGGTCGGCAGGGGGCGCCGGTTCTCATTCTTCCTCACATCACTGATTCAGAGGCATGACCACTGAGCGGGTGGGACAGGACAGGGTTCCTTCCACATTAACCAAGTGCCTACTGATATTTAGCATTTTCATTACTTATTTTTAATTACTTGTGTAAATATCATCAGGTTTTTGTTTGCATTGTGCATTGTGCTCGTTTCAGTGTGTATGTTCTAATTTTTGCCTGCGAAGGAAAATTTGTTTTTTGTTTGTTTGGAGCAGTGTTCATTTTAGTTTTAATGTAAATTCTAAAATATTATCGCAATCCTGAATGCAGCTCACTTTTATGTGCCACCCTAAGTACCATCATCGGTTTTTATTTTATTTTGTATCAGTCATTGATGTGTTTCTTCTTTTGTCTAGTTATTTTATAGCCAAATTAATGTCTCCGACCAAAAACTGTGCAAATATGTAAACAAAAGCAAAAGCATTGCATGCTTATTCTGCATGTGGATTGATGATTTATCTACTGTATGGTGTATGTACTCTGACCAAATCAATTTAGTGAGTTTAGGTATGAAATTTTTCTTATCTAATAATTGTGTTGAGGGACAAGAATCTGTTTTGTTTTTGCATGTGCTGTACTGTATATGCTATAAGCAGAGTTTATATAGTAAGTAAACTTATATGAATAAAATACTCAATGTTTGTGAAGTAAACAAAAAAAAATTTTCAGACCTTTTTTCAGAGTCTTTGTAACTCATAGCCTTATCAAAAAACCTGTATCAGCAAATGATGAAGTAGAATCATTGGTGCAGTGCGTAATTTGCTAGTGCAGAAGCCTTTCCTGAGTTAAGGTTGCGGAGCTATTTTTGACAAGTTTGAGACAACGGCATAACGGTTCACAGGGTGTTGTGGAGTAAATTCCGATTAATTTTTTAAAAATGTAGTAGGAATACTTTTCGAAGGTATCATGAGGTAGTCAGTGGGAATTCTCTTCTGTTTCCTCCTAACCACAGCAGAAGTATGTAAATTTCATTTTCTTTTATATTTTCTTTATTTTTTGACATTCATATTGGCATGATATGTTTTGCTGCCTGTTCATTCCTAATCTGGTGACTTTACTCGTTGTTATATTACAATTGAATATATGCTGTTAGTTTTGTTAGATTAAATTAATATTTCCCTGTAATTTGTGTAAAAATTTATTTTTGTCTTTCTTGGTAGATATCATTAAAAGATGTTATGTGTTGGTTAATGAGATCAAAATTTACTTGATGAAATTGGCTAGCAATTTCTGGATAACATTCATGAGAGGTTATATTCAGTGATTTCTTGGAATCTCTGTGTTAGTTTTGCACGGTGTCCAGCATGTTTCAGTTATTTGCATGATTACTGCATGTTGTGCTTTTAAGTGTTTGTAATCGTTCTTCCATGTTTTGATCATGCAACTGTTGTGAGTTACTTCATAGAAATCACTCTTATTTAAAAAAATATATACATTGCTGCATTTTGCTTGAAGGTTCCCTTTCAGATTATCAGTAGTGTAACTTCTCCATGAATTAGGGCTCCTTATGTCTGATTTGAAGCATATCCTAGTAAATTTTTGTCCACACGTTTATGGTTGCTATTTTAAAGAATTTGGATCTTATCCTTTAAATGCCCAACTACAGTAAAAGTTGAAAGAAAAATCTATGTATTCTGTTATGTCCTGGGGAGGGGCTAATAACAACCCAATATCAATATTTAATTTTTGGTGACCTTTGACCTCATTTTAGTTTTGTGACATATATGTCACTCTAAGTTTCTTGGATATAAAGAGAACTTGTTTTGGTAGTTGACATATAGCTGAAGTATTAGGCATAGCTTATTTTTCATTAGCTTACCTGTTTGTCTACTTTATCCAGTGATGAATGGATGCTGATCTATCGTGTGGATTCCACCATGGGGGCGGCCATATTGGAAAGGTCAGCTGGTGCAGCCAGTGTAGTGTCAGTTCCACTTTTAAGCATCAGATGGCTGCACTGATGGTCTGAATATGTCACTGTGGGCATTAGGTTGCAAAATTAATTTGGTTTTGACAAACCCCAAAATCATATGACAGATATGTTACGGGGGCATTTAAGGGTTAAGGTATGGCAGTGTCTGAGGTGTAAATCTTTTACTGCATTAAGCATTGTATTGCAGTGTTGAGGTATAAATTGTAATTGAAACTAAGAGACAACATACAGAAAAAATGGTTTCCAAAATCAATTTCAATTAATCTTACAAGCACATGCATATTCAAAAATAAATCCATCAATCTGTAGTTACAGGTCATTTTGCTTATATTGCTATAACATACTGTACCACCATTATTCATTTTAAATAAATTTGCATGCAAATCAGAAAAAGATCTATTGAATGATGACAGTTATCATATTCACCATAAAAAGGCACATTTAGGGTAGTTATAATAAAATAAAATAAAAATCCAAGGGATATTTTTTTCAATGCATTCAATTTTTTGCAGAAATTCAAATGAAACCAAGGGGAAATTGAAGCCTGAGGGGGTACTAGGGAAGTCACTGTCTCTAATACGAATGGTTACTCCATCCAACAACAAGGTTTTTTCAAGTTTCACTGCCCCCAATAATGAACCCGGCTGCCTTTTCAGCTGTAAATTAATACACTGCCTTTGACATGCTCTCCCACCTTAGCCCAAAGCATCATTTCAGTTTCTCTAAGCGTCAGGTTAATGCTAGTTATTCTTTCAGTGTGATAGTGTGCTATTGTATTTACTCTCTCCTGTATATGATCCGGACCAGAGGGTCTAGTCACGCCCTCAACATCTTTATCATATTCCATCAGTTTATTAGCCTTATCCAATGCCTTGTAAATTATGATGCCGTATCAATTATTTAGTTTTTAGTCTCTGTTTTAGGGGCAGAAAAGCTAGAGGCATATGCTCTGGCATCTGAATGGAGAGATGCGACGCAGCAAACTTTTGTCTCGATAAAAGGAGTTGCTGTACACACCCCCAGCTGTAAGAGGAGAGGGCAGTTTCTCAGCTGCACGCTGCACCACTCCCAAACATCTCGCATCCCATAATCCTTCCATTGTTGCTGGTGAACCCACTTCCTTATGGACAGCGTCAAAGACCGATCAAAGTGATGGCAGCCAGTTAAAACTAGAATATCTGAGGGACTGTATTCCTCTGCTGTTGTTCTATTGGAGACCTGATTGATTCATTGGGAAAAGAGCCTTTTCAAACTGACAGGGCTTTGATCATTTAATAAAAGGTAATTTTTTTTTTTGTGGTAGAGCTACTAGGACAATTAATAGTGTTTTGTTTGTAAATCTACAATGTTGTTCAGCTAAGTACTGAGACTTTGATATGTACTATATGTTCATGGAGTCATCACCTTGCTCCCGTGACATGGATGCTCTTTAAATAATACCTGCACTGCCAGCCACGTCTCACTTAGTGCCCTGTAAACTGCCTAAGTTTGGCATGGTATCACCGACTATTTGATCTCCACTATCAAATATTTGATCACCATCATTATCACGAGGCCTCGGGAGAGGGAGACTCCCTCTGCGCACGCTAAGGCAGCAAAACCGCCAGAGAAAGAACTTCTCTGGCTGCCTTTCATGGCTGTGAGGCCTCCACAAAGTTTCTTGTTCAGTTAAGGCAGGGTGAGACAGCCTCCTAAATGAGGCATCTCCCAGACAAATATTTTGGTAACTGTTACTGCGGCAGTTCCATTTACCCTCTCGCTGTTTTTGCTACATGGTCTTTATATACTAGCCTCCAAATTAGTGTGTGTATTTTCCCCTCAGCTCCAGTTTTGGTGATCTATCTTTAGTCAGGTTGGCACTGGCTTCCTGAGTGGTCTTCCTCCTGTCATCCTGTAAGCCCTCAGTTTTTGCATGTAAATAATGTTCATTGAATGGTAACCGCTCCTTGTCTCTTCATGATGTTTCCTGCTTGAATTTTTCCCTGTAGGTATGGAATACACTCAGGTTCATAAAAATTTGGACACAACAAAATTAGTGTTTTTATAATGTTTACAGCAGCATATTGGAATGAAAGTTAAATAAATAATATGAGGACCTTCAGCTTTAATTTTACAGTTTTTACATTCAAATTTTGTGAAAGGTATTGGAATTACAGCCATTTTTATATATGGCTCCCCGTTTTTGCAGGACTGATGGCAATTAGTCAATTGGCTGCTCAGCTCTTCCATGGCCAGGAATGTGGTGTTCCCTCATTTTGTAATTCACAAGCACACAATCAAACAAGGCCAGAATTGATTTAATGTAAGCATTTGCATTTGGAATCTTCTGCTGATAAATCGTAATATGAAGTCAATAAGAGAAGTCAAACCCATCATGGAAAAAGGAAAAGTATTTTGTGCAGACAAATGAACTCTATTGTTCATTCTTTGAAAGAGAGTACTCACTGGGATGCTCAGGATTACCCAAAGGCCCAGAAGAGCGCGGATAAAAATGTGATGGCTGGACAGGAAAAAAAAAAAAAAAAAAAACCTTCGCAGCAGTTGGTTTGATGAACACCCTCTGAACCATCTTATCTGTTTCAAGGTCAACAAGAAAAGACTTCACCAGAGTGAGTACAGAGGCTTTATTACAAGATGTGATTCATTAATGAGCCTCATTTACTGGTTGACTTGATTCTAATTTGCAAAAAAATAAATAAAACACTGAAAAATGCCTGTACAGTTCTGGAGCAACATCCTATGGTCTGATGAGATGAAGATTAGCTTCTACTCGGTGGAATGAGAAGAGTAAGGAGAAAAGAAGGCGAAGATCATGATCTGTAGCATAGCGCATCATCTTTGATGCATAGTGAGCGCAGTGTTTTGTTGTGAGCATGTATAGCTGCCAATTGGACCAAGTCTCCTGTATTTAGGGATGATATGACCCCTAACAGAAGTATCAGGATGGAGTCAGTATTGCATAGGAATATATCATCTGTTCAAATTCAGCCAAATGATTTTACACTCATTTGATGACACTTCACTGTCCAGATGAACAATGACCTAAGCATTCAACAAGAAACGCTGGAATTTTCAATGTAAATATGGAATATTCCTCAGTAGTCAAATTAATCATCGGGCCTGCATCCATTTGAGTGTACGTTTCACCAGCTGATGACAAAAATGCCTTTGACCAAGCAGGCCTGTCCGAGCATCATCAGGAAAAAAAACCCAGGGTCTTGTGTTGTCTGTGGAATCCAAACTGAAGCCTTTAATTGAGTTCAAAGTTATTTGCAATCAAATATTTAAAATGACAATTTCATTTAATTATGTGACTTTGTCCAATTACTTTTGAGCCCCTAAAAGTGAGGAGGCAGGGCATAAAAATAGTTGTTTCTATTACAGGGCTCACTCATCTTTGACAAAAACGCCTGAAATAAAGCTGAACATTAACATTTAAAGTGCATTTTGATTATTTCATGTCATGTAGGTCTCTACAAACAGAGCCAAAATAATAAAAGTTATGTCACTGCCCAAACACTTATTTATCCTACTGAAGATAACAGAATGGAGAGATAGAGCTAATATGCAGAGGCTATATCGTTTGTAATGAATTTGTGATTCTCTGAATGTGTAGACTGTCTCTCAAGCTCTAGCTTACTTGCAGACCAGCTTGATAATATGATTCATGAAATAATGTTATTAGTGGCACTTCAGCAAGCAATTTTTCGGGCAGGGCTGAGTATGACATTATAGTGTACCTAACTTAGCATGTGAGGTTTAGTTCAGATTAGTGGTCTTGTCACTCAGTGTGCCATCGATAATCTGATCATTAACAATATGAGGTTATTCTCATGATGGATTAAAGTATCACCTGAGCTCATCAGAGTTCAAAAATTTAGACCAGATCAACTATATTAAGCAACAGTATTTCTTTGTACGCAATTTGTCATCTGGTGAAGGCTAATTCAGTAATTCTGTTTTGCATTTCCCATAATTCTTAGCCAGCGGATTTTTTAACTGGAAGCAGGCTCTTGTCTGAGGGCCATTAAGTGAAAGCTTGCAGCTTATGTAACTTCTGAGTCTCAGCAGGAACTGCTCTGTTTGCCTCCTTTCTAGAATTTTAACAATGTCAGCTTTCATGATTCATTCCACACGCAGCAAAGAGATCTTTCCTCCATTTACTGAATTTTCCAAATGATCATTTTTTGGGTTTCAAAAAGGTAAGTGGAATCCATGGCAGTGTGCATTGTCATGTCCTTGAGTTGCACCATAGC